>OX418217.1:13313863-14565691 GCA_948455865.1 Conomelus anceps | reverse complement strand
TAGGAAGAATTTTCTCCAAGATGCCTTGATCTTCGGTAATAATTATAAAATTTAAAAGATTCCCTCACCAACCATATTTTTTTGTCGTGTTCAAGAAAGTTACAAAATTTTGAATTTACGTACACTCTATTGGGAAATGAATATAAATAAAAAATCCGACCCTCTATCAATTCTGAATAACAAGAGTAGCACATCAGCTCAGGGAGGTCATCAACTGGTCTAATAAAAACTAATTATTAGTGATTCAGCAGTACTGGTTTATCACCAATAGTGTTTTATGTGATCGTTTTCGTTGTAATATGCAATCTCGTATGAATTGATTGGATCGATCTGTATCAAACCTGTGGAGGAAAAAAATAATCTCGTAAAAAATCTTCCAACATCGCTGTTGAGCTGTGAAATCTCATGAATCAATAGTTTCTCTTGGACCGTCCTGTAATCTGGTACACCACGCCCCTTAAAATACTTAGTTGTGCAACATGCTATGCACTCCAAGTCAGGTGTTTAAATTAATGTAGGCGGTAATTATTATGATACAGAAGATATCCAGCCATGATTAAAATACTTATAGACGTAACACGATACAGCTGTTGTGGGATAGTGACCGTTTTATTGGTAATGAAATCCTCCAGTTTGTGAAATCATAACAAACATCTCACCTTGTCCTCAACTGATGCAAAGTAGAAAAATATCTAGGTTGCGTTTGGAAAGATTCACCTTGAATTTGACGTCCTTGAGATCTAGATCTTTAGAATACACATAATCCAACTGTGGATATTTCCTCCCACTACCTGACTTTAAAATTGTAAATACTGCTTTTGGATTATAAATGTATGCAATAATATGTTTGTCTAGTTTGCTGGAAACAACAACTATTTCAGAATAGAATAGGAACTGGAGGCAAAGCGACCTAGATAAACAAATTTTTTTCATTCCTTCTATTATCTATTATTAATAGAATAAGAAGAATAGATGAGAATACAGTCCTATTGGCGATCTATGGAACCAGCTCAAATAGTCTCCAATTACTGCTTCAAATTTGCACGTACCAGTGAATAAGATAACAAATAAATCATACCAGTTCAATATCAACATCCTGAACCTGTCACATACAAAATGCAACTATTTCCAAGGGGTACATTCTGATAAATTGAGTATCGTATATTTTATAAAAAGACTCATTTAACTAATCGAACCAAGACGTGGTCTTGCTTGATTATTATAGATCTAGTTCATTCATATTCATATGCACATCTCAATCGAGAATAGTTCATTTCACGTCAGTCATATGTACTCTTTAGTCATGGCTGGGAAGGTCAGCCTTGATTATTCCTGATCTTTTTTCATCTTGCATGTATTTACTGATTCCCAACTGTCATATCAGCAACTCATTTCTATATTAAATTTGAATAGTCTATACTAATGTTACGGGTTCTAATAGCTAAAATAAGGCTGGCAACACTAAAGTTCACACTTGCACTTTATTTATACAAAACTAGTCTGTTTACACAAATTAATTGTAAGTTCAATAAAGTAAAACAAATCAACAAATGACAAGCTAATACTCATTTTCAGTAATTATTTACAAGATTTAATGAATAAGTTATTACAGGCCAATTCGTTATTTGACAGTCCCAAATAATATCACTTAACACAACGTCTTTAAACTATCAGTAAGCTGCATAAACAGTAAACACTTGTCTCTGCACGTGACACTGTCTAAAGACTGAATAAAGTACTGTTTACTTCACTGGCACTGGATTGTCTTTTCTACGAGATCTGTAATAATACAATCTGTCACGTAGGTTTTGAAAAACTAACTGTCACTCAAGCTTTTGTAAAACTCAACTCAATGGTTCACGTGAGCTCCTTTATATACGAGATAGTTGTCATAATTCCAAGAACTGGAATCACCAGACGTTTCGAGAAGACCAAGGAACATGATCTCGATTGTTCAAGAAGTCTGAAGAAATAACGAGAAGTCTCGAGAAATCAATAAGTGAGAGAGTTGCAGACTTGAATAATAAGAGTGACAAAGACATGTGAAAAGAGAACGCAAGAGAGCAAGAGAATGCATATTGCATTTCAAGTCACGTACGATCATGAATGGAATGATCTATGTAGAATAACATAGTTCTATGTCCGTAAATAACTGCTTTGCTTGCTTTTGTAACACTAAGTTAGTGATTTTTCCAATATGAAAAAAATAAGAAAACAACAAGTTTTTTAGAGAAGTGATAGCCGCGAGCCGTAGCAGGTATCTGTTCAATCAGAGAGACAAGCTGCATTCTCGTAGGTCCTGTTTGTAACGGTGACCGATTAGATTGGCCAGCAAAAAAGACACTGTTCTCTGCTGTAAAATCACTTCCCGGTGGTTCGGATCCCACCTAAAACTGTAGGTCCAACTCATCAATCACCATCATCCAACTCATTACCCACGCACAGGTCTCAGACCTATGTGGGCTTCATCCTAAAAAAAAAAAATAAGTAAAATACATGAAACTAAAAATCAGCATGAAACTTATTTTTTTTGCATTGCACTTTTATTGAGAAAGTATTTCATCACAAAGGAGGGATCCTCATTAATTTTTGATTAATTTCTACTTTGAAGTGTTGAGTGTTGCATGCTACTATAGTAATAGAATAGAAATAGAGGACGCTGATTTCAGAATGGATGATCCTGAGTCTCAACAGAGTCGAATTAATTAACAGTACAGGATGTCTCCAGCTATGATGGATTACTAGAAACAGGTTTCCGAGGAAATTCAAGTTTTCTTGTCATGGACACGATGTGATTCCATAGCGGCTCCTACACTGGTGAAGACATCTGTAGAAAAAGTTGGTCTAACATTCTTTCACCGATTGTAAATCGACAAACAAGGTTGTTAGAAAAAGTTGTGGACTCCTTTAACAGATGGCTCAAGTGCTGACCACTTTGAAATCATAGAGACACTGTTCAATGAAATGTACTCCACCAGCAGCAGGAGAATTATTATTTATTATCAGCCGTTGATCAAACAGCTTGATTCGTGTCTGACAAATAAATCATCGGCTATGAGCTATGAGTTATGGGTCTTCAACGTACTGGCATTGATAGCAGTAGTTTTTTTTTCAAAATAAAGAATGATCGATTCAATTTTTCTACTGAAATTCATTCAACAATAATTGAATTATTCATTCAGTACCACCTATACTATTTGCATGCGTCAGAAAAATCCTTAGATAACTTCAAGTTTATCAAATGATCAGAGTATTGAACAAAAACATAATTGGATGACGAATAGATAAAATAATAATTTATTATCAAGAACCCGACAGGGCCTTATTGAAATCGTGTCGTCGTCAGTCTCTGTCTAAGGCCTCTGTGCCTTAGCGCTTGAAAGAAAGATTCTAGACTCTTGAAACTTGGTAGGCTATATTAACTTCCTCGTAGTTCAAGTGACATTGCTATTGATTTTGGAGTTTAAAGTTGAATATAAAATAACTATGATGTAAAACACATTTCCTGTATAGGCTAGTAAAAATCGAAACATTATTGGCAGCTATAGCTGTTTATATTTACTAATTGTTTTATTTAAATTATTCTTTCTGTGTATTAATTGTGTATTATTTCTGCATATTAATTGTGTACCTAATAAATATAACATTTCGAATATTTTTATATTGTACACTAGTAATAAGTTATTTGATATAATGTGATGGAAATTTTTTTGTTTTGTCTGTAAAAAAAATTAAAATGAAAAAAAAATTACGGAGGCTGATGCTTAGACCAATTATCAACATCATTTTTTACGGTGCAAGCGTTGACGTTTTCATTTTTGATTGTATTGAAATGTTTTCTCAGATTATTTTAAAACTTGTAATTGAAAAGAAAAACAAAGAAAATATTGATGCATTATATAATATGAGAAACAAAACTGATATTCAAGAACTGTCAATGTTAATTTTTTGTGAATTTGGAAGTATATAATGTTTACGGAGACCGAATCAGTTGAATGGCAAGGGTAGTAGAGAGGTTCTTATGCACCTTGGTTGCATGGTGCATATGTTTATCAGCACAATTGACAGTAATAATAATAATTTATTATTTAATTCGTTTGGACCAAAGAAGGGGTACTCCCTTCTTTATTATCTTTTTGAGCTTCAAGAGTGCATTTTAGTTGAAGGCGTAGGTTATGCTACTGCCTATCAATATAGATATAGAGTTTGATTTTTCTCAATTCAATAAAAGCAAGATGCAGGTCAGCATTTCAAATGAGCCTAGTTACACATTTTTGTTGTTTTTTAGTTGAATTGTGAATAGGTTCCATGGTATGATCAAAAATAATGAAAGCAGGGGCGCACCCAGACTATTGGTTAGGGGAGGGCTTCCCCCCCCCCAAGAGCGGCCTAAGATCTAGCTGATCTTTTTTGCAATATTAGCCCTCCAAATTTCCTTTCCCACACTCCACAGTTTACGCCAAAACTTACTTTCTTTAATAATCGCACGTTTTTTTTTAATTTATCTTTCGAACAATTAGGCCAAACACTTGAAATTTGGTACGGTACACATTTTCGGTTTAATGCCCAAGTCTTGTGGTGAAAAAGGGTTCCAAAATATTCCAAAACCAGATAATCCAAAAACTGACAATTCTTGAAAATCTACTGTTTTTCGATGTTTAGGCCAAGAATAAACTATTTTTGAAAATTTAGTTGGTTACTGGTTATCAAGAACCATGCGTAGAAAGCTTAGTATCCTAGATCATTCAAAAGCAAGTACAAGCTTACAAAATGTTCCCCCAATAAAGCAATATTCGTAATTTTCAACATTTTATACAAACTCCCCCCCCCCCCCCCCACTGGGTGCGTCACTGAAAGAAAGTGTACCTGATCACAGACGTGGATATGAAAATGTACATCGTTCAACTCAATAAGAGTATTTTGGTCCATTCATGATAAGAGAAGAGAAGGTCTGAATACATACCTTTCTCACTAGGCTACTGTATTTATAATAAGGATATAATTCATACTGTAGGCTAGGTGAAGTAATAAAACCAGGTCAATACCACTGAATTTCATTTGAACCTGCATCCATTTCATTATTATTGGCAGGTACTTTCTGTCACGGTCGGAAATGTACGATATCTTCGACTCGACCAACCATTCAATGTCGTACAGAACTGCACAGCGTATACAAGTGGTGCCAAGCCCACAATGACTACTACCGTCCATGTTATAATCATTTCTAATATTATTGTTATTTTCAACTCTGTTTCTGTTGAACTCGACCATTGCCTATAACCTTAGAAATTCCACAAGGATATTGAGTCGAAAAAATGAGATCAGTTATCTTGCGGTACGTAATTTATCATTATGTTGGGTGTTTCACATATCATCCACGTTCCGGAGGACAAGTTGAGCCTGTCGCTCAACTATTACAATTACTATTATTATAATTATTATTAATTTTATTATTATTATTGTTTTTGTTATTATTATTATTATTATTATTATTATTATTATTATTGTTGCTATTATTATTACTGTGTACTATTATTATTAGATGCTCTACGAGAGAATGTAATTTTGTCAGGCACGTTCCAATGTTCTTGCAGTATGATACTGAAGCCATTTATGCACGTGTTTTTATGCAAAATAATGTAACCAAAAAATTCAAATTATAAGATGGCGTATTATTAGATGATGTATGATACAAAAATGCAATCTCACACATTATAAGACGCAAATTTTTTTCTGAAAGCGAAAAATAAAATCGATTATTCTAACAAGTAATACTCATAGATAAAATTGATTCTTATCCACCACAAATAAGAACAGTCTTGTATAGACTCCTCATGAAAATTAAGAAATGACAATTCTTCTTTCATTATTGTTCCAGGTGACAATGGCTAAAACCGTGCCAGGAATCTGTTGAGTCAGATAAGGTAAGACATGAGCGCGTGGACTGCTCTTGGAAGGGGACCCCTTTGGTTTGGCCAGCAAAAAAGACTGTCCTCTGCTGTAATCACTTCCCGGTGGCTCGGAGCCTACCTAAAACTGTAGTACCAACACATCCAATATCATCGTCCAACTTATCTATTACCTACGCATCGGTCTCTGATCTTTCTGGGCTTCATCCTCCGAAAAAAATATTACAGAATAGTAAATTGGGAAATAAGGATGTCATACGATAATAACAAACAAGGAAAAATATCTGAAAATAGAATAAAAATATCAGCTTTTGGCCTCAAATTTTGTTTGGACACTTTTTGGCTGAATCACCTCGTAGCGAATGCGCAAGCTACAGACACACGACACGCTTAATAGAGTTAATCAGAAAGAAAATGAATGTTGATCAAATTATTGGTCTTTTTGACTTGAAATTATAAAAATTACTATCCACAATGACTTTTTACTTGAATTTATTGATGACAATCACTTGCATTCAGATATCGTTCTTACAAAAACCTCAATTAGACAAAGAAAAATAATAATTTCATGCATTTACTTTACGACTCACTAACTCACTATTGTCGAAATGATAAGAGTATTCATCTGTGATGTTTTCCATGACGAAATACTTAATGGACAATCCTTAATGAACAATACTTAATGAACAATCTAATATTAAAACTGACACTGTATTTCACTTTTAAATAATGTTTTACTCACAGATATTGGAGATATATTGAAACCACTAACAAAGCATGACCCCTGGAGGCAGGCTGACGAAGCTTCTTTTCAGAAGTGAAATACATTCCTCAATCATCTCCAATATAAAATGTGAGTAAAACATTATTTAAAAGTGAAATACAGTGTCAGTTTTAATATTAAAGAGTATTCAACAGTTTATTCAAGAAATTGTTATTTACTGAAATAATTATTGCAATCAAACCTAGACAACAATAGCAACATAAACTTGTACCCCGACTTTACCAAATTTGAAAATGAACCATGTCATAATTTTGTACTAATTTTGTACCATTTTGTACCACCAAGAACTAATTTTGTACCCCTTCCCATTTTTAGGTAAGAGCGATTCAAAAGTCGGGGTACAGGTTTATGGCTGACCCCGACTTGCTCAAATTTCAAGAAAAGTAACACCATCAATATCTTATAATTTTGTACCATTTTGTACCACCAAAAGAAAATTTTGTACCCTCCCCCATTTCGGGATACAAGCGATTCAAAAGTCGGGGTCTGGACCCCGACTTGCACAAATAGCAATAAAACCTATACCAAAATATTGCAATAATTTTGTACCATTTTGTACCACCAAAAAAAAATTTTGTACCCCTTCCCATTTTTAAGTAAGATCGATTCAAAAGTCGGGGTACAGGTTTATGGCTGACCCCGACTTGCTCAAATTTCAAGAAAAGTAACACCATCAATATCTTATAATTTTGTACCATTTTGTACCACCAAAAGAAAATTTTGTACCCTCCCCCATTTTGGGATACAAGCGATTCAAAAGTCGGGGTCTGGACCCCGACTTGCACAAATAGCGATAAAACCTATACCAAAATATTGCAATAATTTTGTACCATTTTGTACCACCAAAATAAATTTTTGTACCCTCTCCCATATTGGGGTACAAGCGGTACAAAAGTCGGGGGCTAGACCCCGACTTGCCCAAATAGAAATAAAAACTAAACCAAATTATTGCTGAAAATTTGTTTTAAACAATAACATTTTGTAACTTTTGTTCAGTAACAGTTTTCTTTATTACATTACCACTAAGAAATAATTTGGTACACCCTCTCATTTTTTGGTAGCAGGGTACTAAAAGTTACTTATCAAATTGCTTGATACATAAGAACAATAATAAATTGCCTCTCTCATCTTGGCTATTTGAGATACTATAATAGATATGTATGAAATTGCATGATACTAAAGAACAATGATATATTATGCCTTGAGGATCATACTTGAAATCGAAAAAATTGATATCAAAATTAGTAAGATAAAGTCCTCTTCCTTCCATTATATCTGAAGAAAAATTTTGTACCCGGGAACTAAGAGCTATGAATTGAATTGCTCAATACACAAGAACAATGATAAATGGTCAATCATTACCTCAAAATACTCTAAATCGAAAAAAAAATATATAAGAATTGTTGAAAACAAGTCTTCATAGTTTCATTATCACTGAAATAGCTATTTGTGTAACAAGAGTGCAAAGTGGGGTTTGCACCAAGAAAAACGGTTTTTGTCACAAGCCGAAGGCGAGTGAAAAAGGTTTCTTGAGTGCAGAAACAATACTTTGAGCTCGAATTACACATTAAATTTTTTGTACAATAACGTATAAAGTACAGTAGAAACAATTAGTTTGGGCGCGTGGCTCTGGTTTCACTACTAGCCGTCCAGTAAAAGCTGACTAGTTGATCTTGAAGACATCTGCAGCATCGCACGGGCCATATGTTTTTAGAAATGAGCGATAAACACTCCCCTTGTCATGTCTGACTACCAAACGGCCGTGCACCCAGACTAATTGTTTCTAATGTAATTCAAACAGAACAAAATAGGACATACATAACCTGGCAATTCCTCACATAACCTATCTTTGAATCAAATCGATTTCAACAACTACAGCTGACTATTTTGTAGCTGATGTAGAGGAACCAACCTATTTTGGAATGCAGAATAGGGAACCTGTGTATTTCATGCTCACTATTTTGTGTTGCTGGTTGCAAATCTGGAGTGTGGAAATAGCTATTTGTGTAACTAGAGTGCAAAATAGCGTTTTTCTGCATCGAGAGAAACAGTTTGTTTCACGAGCCAAAGGCGAGTGAAAAAAGTTTCTCGAGTGCAGAAACAATACTTTGCACTCGTATTACACATTAAATTTTTCCTACAGTAATGTATAAAGTAATTCAAACAGAACAAAACAGGGCATACATAACCTGAAAATTCCTCACATAACCTATCTTCGAATCAAATCGATTTCATCATCAACAACTACAACAACTATTCACAGCTGAAGCAGAGTAGCCAACCTATTTTTGAATTTCAGAATAGGGAACCTGCGTATTACATGCTCACTATTTTGTGTTGTTAGGTTGCAAATTTGGAGTGCGGAAAAGTACATTGCCGCACTGCAATTTACTTTCCCGCACTGGTGCAGGAATAGAATATTTTGCGTGCTTCAGTTAGTGCAAAAATAGACACTTTTTTGGGTCACTGTAGGAAAAGTACTTTTGTGCACTGGAATTTACTTTCCCACACTATTGCAGGAATAGACAATTTTTCGTGCTATAGTTAGTGCAAGAGTTGGGACTTTTTTGGGTCACTGTAGGAAAAATAATTTTTTACCCGACTCATTTTTGGGATACTGTGATACTAAGGTGGCGTTCACACCGGCATAATATGCGATATGCGATATATCTTAAGCGATATGTGATATGCGACACACACAGACAGATACTTTACATGTAGAGGGAGGCGATAAAAATGGTTCACACCAAGGCGATTGCGCAATATATCGTGAGCGATGAATCACACCAAGTACTGCGTGCTGTCTTTACGATTAGTTGCATATTGACTTCAAGTAACTTAGTCAACATGTCGGGAAGAGAAGACAAGGATTTATTTCATTTTATTAATTTACTCAAATCTCGTCAGTGCATCTGGAACTATACCCTTGCCGAATAGCGAATACAGCAAGACAGAAGATGTGACCAGTGCTGCATGGGGGGAAATAATTGTCCCCCTTCACATTCTTATCGCAGAGATGGCACCGATTTATCGCCTGCAGTATGAACCTTCCTTGTGATATATCTTAACAATATTTTCACTAAGATATATCCCATATCATGCCGGTGTGAACGCCGCCTTTAGCTACAAATTAATTTTTTTTTTGGAGGATGAAGCCCACATAGGTCTGTGACCTGGGCATGGGCAATGAATTGAATGATGATTATTGATGAGTTGGACCTACAGTTTTAGGTAGGTTCCGAATTACCAGGAAGTGATTTTACAGCAGAGAACAGAGTCTTTTTGCTGACCAATCTAATCAGTCAGCTTTACAAAAAGCGCACAGGAGTTTCGTAGCTTATCTCTGATTGAACAGATACCAGCTACAGCACTTAGCTGTCACAATATACATATATTTGCTCAATGTACAAGAAAGATTATGAATTGTCAATTATTATTGCATTTACATACTCGAAATCAAAGAATCTAATAGCAAAATTGGTTGAAACTAGACCTCATTCTTCCATTACTACTCAAAAATAATGTTATACCCCTTCTCATTTCGGCTTATTAGGGTACAAATAGTTACGTATCAAATTACTTGATACAGATGAAGAACGATAATAAATTGTCAATTATAGCCTCTACATTCTTGAATTTGGATGAAATAATATCAAAATTGTGAAGAACTAAAGTATAATTAAAACCAGAAGCGTATTGCCAAAACGGTGGTTGGAGTGATGGAGGAGGGGGCTTAGCCAATACCAATTTGGCAGTTCCCACACCAACTGATTCTCTTGTTGTCATGTCTCCTACTCCCAAACCTTGCCTGTTGCTACTACACTGTGGCATGTGTTCTGCATTCCACACGACATGGCAACACTATTGCTGATCTCTACTGAGACTCTGAGACCGTCCCCAAAGACTATACCTTTCCAATACACCTCTGCTTTTAATTCAACTATAGTCCTCTTTCTTTGATTACCACACAAAAATAATTTTGTACTCCTCTAATTTTGGCTTATTAGGGTATAAATAGTTATGTATCAAATGGCTTGATACAGAAGAACGTTTGTAAATATTATAAATTTTATTGCCCTTACAACCTTTTTTGGGAGGATGAAGCCCACATAGGTCTGAGACCTGTGCGCGGGTAATGAGTTGGATGATGGTGATTGATGAGCTGGATCTACAGTTTTAGGTGGTTTCCGAACCACCAGGAAGTGATTTTACAGCAGAGAACAGTGTCTTCACTTGAATTCAGATGAAATAATTTCAAAAATGTAAAGAACTAGTCCTCTTTCTTCCATTAATACACAAAAATAATTGTGTACTTCTTCTCTTTTGGGTTATTGAGGTATGGTACGAACAGTTATGAATTAAATTTTGTTAAATTAAAGATGGTATGAAAAGAAGTAGGAGGTGGAGGATGATGATAAGGAGGGTGATGAGGAGGAGGGGAAGGAGGAGAAGGAGGTGGAGGTGGTGGAAGTGGTGGATGAGGTGGAGGAGGAGGATGATGAGGTGGGAAAGAAGAAGGAGGAGGAGTAAGAGGAACCTAACCTAACTCTTAAGGTTAGATTAGGTTTAATGCATTAATATAGGAGATTTCTGGTCTAGTTATAAGAAATGATTATATTTCAAATCAATTTTATTACCCTAGGAATTGAATGTCCAGGAATTGAATGAAACGTGATACTTGTAACAAATTTATTTAACTCAGCCGCACTAGTATAATATTCAAGTTGATTAGTAAAACAAATTGATAATTCTTCCAACTAACATTATGTAGTCTAATACAAACAAACTAGCCAAAAGGTTTTTACACAAATTGTTTCTTTAGTCAACATGGATTACACAAATACCTAAATCTATGCTTAGTGACAGATTATAATAACATCAGATATTATTTGAGCAGCCTTATATTCTTGATTACACACCAGTGAATAATGATTAATAAAAAACCTTATGTACACTCAATATCATAATATTTGAGTAAGAACAAAGCACTGACTATGAAAATACCTTTTTTGACATAAATGAAGTCAATTTATTATAAACTTAGAAAACACTTTTGAATGGAAATTGACTCACGTTATGGCGTGACGGCCGTTTCGCTCTGTTGTCTAGAGCATCATCAGACGACCCACAGTACACTGATTCAAGGCGATGCCCTGTGGGTCGTCTGATGATGCTCTAGACAACAGAGCGAAACGGCCGTCACGCCATAACGTGAGTCAATTTCCATTCAAAAGTGTTTTAAAAGTTTATAATACATATTAGTGGAAACAAGATGGATCTTCAACATCATAATGAAGTCAATTTAATTTTTAAAAAACTATCAATAAATAACAAAACTAGTCAAATTAATTCAGAAGGAAAAACTGAAACAGAATTTATTAATTTGGAATTCCTCAATTAATTCTGTTTTTGTATATTTGTCAGTTTGTTAAATTGTCAGTTATTTCAAACTAATTTGTGAAAATCTGAATATTAAAATATGTATTTCTTCAGAAGTAGAAAATTCTGTACCAAGCAATAAAATATAGCAACCTGTATTCAGTAACAGTCTTCTTTATTCCACTACCACTCAGAAATAACTTTGTACATCCTCTCATTTCGTGGTAGAAGGGTACTAATAGTTATTTATCAAATTGCTTGATACAAAAGAATGCTGATGAATTGTCAATTATTGCCTTAACATACTTGAATTTGAAAAAAATTACATCAAAATTAGTTGGAAATAGTCCTCTTCTTTTCATTATAACTCAAAAATAATTTTGTACCATTTCTCATTTCGGGGCATTGGGTTACTAAGAGCTATGAATCAAATTTTTCAATACACAAGAGCTATAATAAATTGTCAATTATTGCCTTTACATTCTTACAGTGATCAATCCATTATAAATAACATTAATACATTTTGTGAAGACAATGCATTAATTAAAAAAATTGAATGAATATTAACGTTGAAGAGGAATAGATCATATTGAGATTGTCAGAAAGTACCTGTAAGTACCTATATAGGCCTACAGCTCAAAATAAGAATTAAAAAAATCACATAATACATTTTAGAAGTATGATATTTCTATTTGCTTTGTAAATCAGTCAGCTCTTGCCCAATCGTCCATGTCGTTCATCAGGAAAAAGCTTGTGAAACAATACACGTTTTCAAACCATTTTGCAGTTTTTCTAAGAAAGTTTATCTAAACCCATAACTTTCAGAATCGAGTAAATCGACTTTGAAAGTGCAGAAGTTTCAGACTAGGCTTCTCTAGATAACTCTATATTTTGGGAGGATTTCGTTGATGAATGTGTACATTCAATATTTGAATTGTTCGTTTTGTGATTTGTCTAATTTCCCCTCCAATTCTGATCTTCTGAATTCAACATTGACTATTTTTAGTGTTTTGGACTGAAAAGCATTTTGTGGAATGAGAATGTTCTATTTCAAACAAGAATCTCATTTCCAATTTTTTTTTTTTAATAATTTAAGGAAAATAGTTCTGTGCAGAAAACCTGTTGTTACTTGTTCAACTATTTCAATGATTTATTTTTTATGAAGAATTGAAATGATGATAAATTTTACAATAAAATTTTGGCAGGTGCATGGCTGAATTTTTTTAATGTTGAAAGGTAGTAGTTGCTCCTTACTGTGCTCCTTAATGCTCCTTGCTTCTTAATGATTACACTGTGTAAAGAATAAGATGAGCTTTTATATCTGTTTTAGGAGCACTGACATTTTTATTACTTTGAAGATCATCAAACGTTTGCCAACATTCATTGATTCTGAATGTGTATGCCACATAGTGGCCTATATCACTCACATTATCTGTTCCAAGGAACCCTACACACCCTCTCAAAAACATTTCCTGGTCACCAACAACAATCCGTCTAGGTACCTCTCTTAGCTTAAGAATGCATTGCATAAGACGAGTTTCATTTCCCACATCTATAGGCTCCACAAGAATATAATTTTTAACCTTCATTTCAATAAACTTTTCTCCTTGGCAGTAGCTACCATCATCACAAACTTGAAAGCAATTATTAATTTTTTTCTTTACTTCCTCATTTATGAGAGTATTTAAATTTTGTATTATTTCAGATCTATTCATGGAAATTGATAATATTACTTTTTCAAAAACAGTTTGTTGTTTGGGGCATTCCTTCCTGGAACAGACACTTCTCTCCACCAACGATGATAGGTTCTGTAGAAGCTTGGGAGCTAGAGCACTGACCGGTGTTTCACACTTAACTAATTGAAGAGCTCCTGGCAGAGCGTATGTGTGATTTCTGTATAAAGGTGCAAGTATATTTGTTCTTGCTTGGTATGTTTTTCTACTTACACCTTCAACAACAATCCGTTGCACCAAAATCAAGAAATCACTCTCAGTAGAGTGGATGCAGTCTCTAAAGCATAAGCTATCACAGTATGCAACCGCAAAAAGTTGGAGGAGACTGTCAAATGCACATGTATTTGACAGTATGTAGCCAACCCCATCGATGCTTACAGGATTCAATTTCTCACTATTCCCATTCTTTAAGACTCCAATTGGCATTGCTGGTCTTGCTTTAGTCAGATCTGACAGAGTCAGTCCTGGCTCCTTTCTCAAATATGAAGAAGTTTTTCCTTCTTTTGATATCAAACCACCCCAGTCTTCATGTTGTTTTGATTCGAAAATTTTCTGATCAACATTGCTCAAGTCCACAGAGTTTTGTTCTTCCTCTATTTTTCCTTTGTAAATAGGCCTACAGCTCTGATCTTTCTCATCTAGTTTCATCCCACTAGCAGCTGCCATTTTCATTGCTCCTTCTGTTGAAATTATGTGTTGAAATATGAAATCATCAGCTCTCATTGGAAGAGTTCTGTGTTTGAAAATGACTGATTTCAATATTTTGAAATTGGTCTCAACAGAGGCAGACGTGGCTGTTATTTCCCCATACCCAAATTTGGGTATCATGATGCCACTCCAAGTTGGCAACAGAGGAGCAATATCTTTCAAATGATCTGCAAGGCCTGGTAGATACTGTTGGTTGCCCCTATCACCAATAACAGCTCTACTCTTAACATAATTCTTTATGCATGAGAACATCTTCCCAAAGGCATTTTCACATCGTTTCTTGTGGAAGATTCCTGGATTCTCCCCCTCTACTGCTCCTTCCCTGACATCAAAAATCTCCTGCTCTGGATCATGGATTAGGCCTCCAATCCTATTCACTAAGCACTTCTTGCTGATTTCACAAGGAGTATTTTTCCCATACTTATCTACTCCTTCAGTTTCAGACACTGCTACTGTGAGAATGTGCATGATGGTCATTTTCACCTCTTCTAGACTTGATATTTGTAAAACTTGAGCAAGACTTCTCATGTAAAAATGTTTTGTTATTTTCAAACATCCTTGGAAACATCTCCATGAGGCCATCATTTTTATGAGGTGTGCCACATCATTTCTTATGAAACATTCTGGTAGAATTTTTGAGTTACTACTGTCAGAGATATCTAACACATCTGCACATCGTTGTAGATATGAATCTAATGATGGCAGTGATGTAAAGGCCTGAACTGATGCAGACATGAGAGCTACAGACATGTCTGTGACAATCTCATGAGGTGTAGGTACACCGCTTCTCAAGAATAGGGCAAGCCAATGCCTGAGGGTTTCTGTATCATGCCTCTCAGAGAGTAGAGAGCATATTGGATATATCTGTTTCAAATTTACATCTCGTATTACAAAACTATACAAAAATATATGCCCAGATCTGACTCCAAGAACCCTTTTAAATCTTTCAACTACTCCTCCTGTAGCATCAATTGCCACTGACACCACTTTATTTCGTTTACAAAATTCCCTGTAAACATGCAATTGAGTTGTACTGTGATATCTTACTTGAAATTTATCATAACTAACATCTCTTATTACATTTCTAAAGCGTGACTGGTGCATAGCCCTTGCTATTGATATAATTGGATCTTGATCTATTGTGAGTGCTTTAGCAGCCTGACATTTTGCGTTTCGTAGTTGGGGCAAACTAGGCAGATGAGCTGGCTCCACGTCTCCTAGATCCATTAATTTGTCACCTTCTCTTCTCTGGAAGGCAAGGGGTGCAACATTTGCATTTAGCATGAGGTCAACCACTCTTTCTCGCTCTTTACCCTTGAGGTGCCTTTTAATATTTCCTGGATGTTCAATGGAAAAATTACCTGAATATCTGCAAGTGAATTCCAAACTATCACCATCTTCATCTGGCAATTTATCAGCAGATGCGAAAAATTTTGCTTTACAAAATGAACATTGTCCTGTGATTGTAACTTTGTGTAACGCATTTGATGAATAAATTCTTCCACCACGATATGATACCCTACAAGGAAGTTTTGTTTCCTTCCAGAAATTTTTATTTATAACATTGGTCCACGTTCCTCGCCTTAATGTTAAATAATTTCTTATCTTACCATGTCCTTTTTTGTCTGGGTAGGTGACAGCTTCAGGTCTGATTTCGTCCCACTCCTTACTGCCAAATGTGATGACAAAGTTCAATTTATCTTCGTTTCCACTGCTCTTTCCACTACTAGATTTGGTGGAGAGTGAATCTTCTTCTGAAGAAGCAGGTGAAGATGTACAGGGTGTGTGGTCATCAATCACATCAGATGAATTTCTATTGGACGTGTGCTCAATCAGACAATCTTGAAGTTGATATCTAAAAAAACATTAATATGTCTTTGTCAATTACTGATCCATATGTAAACAGAAATTGAACACTTTGGAGTATACAAAGTGTCCGCAAATTGGACTGACAAATTTTAGGAATCAATAATACAGACCAAACTAGAAAGTAATTTGATAGAAAAATTAAAAAAAATAAATACCCCTTTGTTACAGAGATGAAGATAACTGAATATTTTTGATTTTCGTATTCATACACTCGTTCAGAAACTAGTGCTAATAAACAAGTAAATTTTATAAATGTAGTAAATTTATTAATTATTGAGAGATAATTTAAATTGACCATATAACTTGAAATGCACCCAAACTTCGTTAATTAGGATTATATTGTGACTAAGGGGACATGAAGTAGCAATATTGAGGAATAACTATGCAATAAAACGTTTATTTCTGAGAGCATTTTATATTTTGATTGCTGAAGAAAACACTATAATTTATTAAGAATTAACTAAAAAACTAAATATTAAGAATTGGTTAGATGGATATACTTTATGTTTGAGTAATAATAAGTGAATAACGTTTTCAGAAATAGATCAGAGTGACCTACTAAAAGTCACACTCCACAGCTTCACTGGAGGTGAGATTCAAACTCTAATATTTGTGATTGTCGTTAGTAAAATCAATATGTGTGACATAATTCAAGAAAGCTGTTTCAATAGTACCGGTAATCATAATTAATAATATATGAAAAAATTATTTTTATATTCATTCTTAATTAACATACATTGACCCTTCGGGAATATTTCTAGGTGGAGTTGTACTCATAAAAAACTAGAAAAGTTCTTTCACGTGATTAAAGAACAGATATCGATATTATCATTTTGTTGAATTAGAATATGGAAAAATAACAAACTGTTAAATGTTTCGTGGTTTAGTCTATAAAATAGCCTCGATGCGTGAGCATTTTGTTAAGGAGGTGGGACAAATAAATAATGTTATTCAGGAATTGAATCATTTAAATAAATTTTCTAGACCTCTATAGTCTAGAAAATACTTTGTAAACAAGATAAGGATGATGCAGATATTCGGAAATGCTTGGTTAACTAGACAAGAATAATGGTGGAAAATGTCTACAAATTTACAATTTTATAATTTTTTTGAGGCTTCATTCAAGTATGATGATGGTTAACTCTAATGAAAAATTTTCTGATAGATGCTGAGCAAATTTGAAAAATCAGTGTTTTGATTTATTAAAGACCAGATTTTTTAACAATATTTTAATCAGTAACAAAGCGTGTTCGGACCTGTGTGATTAATAACTTCTCTTATTACTTTTTTTTTGAGGGTGAAGCCTACATAGATCTTAGACCTGTGCGTGGGTAATGAGTGGATGATGATGATTGATGAGTTGGACCTACAGTTTTAGGTGGGTTCCGAACCACCGGGAAGTGATTTTACAGCAGAGAACAGTGTCGTTACAAACAGGTCCTACGAGAACGCAGCTTATCACGACAATACAACAATAGAAGTAACGAGATTACGTGATGTAACCGATTACATCATAGATATAGATCTCAATTTCATTACACTGCAAACACTTTTTGGTTGATAATTACAATTTATGAGACACCGCTAATAGATGTATGAGTGACATATCTACTACTAACATTGATTGAACATGGGCGGATTTATGGTGGGGGGGGGGGAGGTGCATCGCACCCACAGATTTTTCTGATATTTCTCAAAGACTTTCTGTCATTACTTTGTAAACATTTTTCCTGACAATTCATCCTAATTTCTTCAATAATCTAGAATCAACTTCATTTATAATCACATAAGAAGATTCAATAACATAATAGCCTAAGATAATGCGTAAGCCATGTGATCAAAAAAATATTTTGGAGAAAAACGATTGAACGAGTTCTGTATTATAAATAAATTCACTTTGTCATGTTTGTCACGTTTGTCATGTCAATTTTTGGACTCCTCAGTTATTTATTGATAATCAATGCAAAAGAACTAAAATTCAATTAGGAGTTCAAAAAGTCATCTTTAAAAGCGAAAATTAAAACAGGAATTTCAAATTCTCACAATGCTCCTCTAGCTATGATCTAGCCGTTTCTATAGTAACATTACGAATGAATTGTTAATTCATTCCATAATTCCGTCCATAATGTGAACGGAATAGAATATTAATTGAGGGGATTTTTTTAAAGAAAATAATTATAGGCCTACTACTGTACTATAAAAATCCTAAGAACGGACTATTCAAATATTTTAGTAGGGTGATAAAATTTTAGAATGTGTAACTACCTCATGCTCATACCATAGAAGAGCTCGCACGCCCAAAGATTATGATCTAAATCCGCCCAAGCATGTATTAAGAGGCACACTTGGTATACATACGAATGAAAATCATAGACCTTACTCCTAATCACATTCTCTTTTATTGAAAAATTAATAAAAAACTAAACAAGAGATAGAAATCGTGATTTAAAGAAATTATTTCGTTGATCTTGATAAGTGAAATCTGCGATTTCTGTACTGATTTGAGTTTGCTATGCCTATTGTTTTTGAGAGTATATATGGGGTGAGAAAATGTTGTCCTCTTATTATTGAAGCTACTGTAATCAAATAGTAGCCCAGTCAATATAATGGGGTTCGGGCAGAAAATTAGTTAAACCCTAACTTCCACATCATCGATAGATCATTATCAAACACGCAATTAGGAATTTTTTAAGACCAACCTGTTCTGCTTGACTGTGACGTAAATATGAATTCCAGAAAGTTGATTTGCTGCTTTCACAATGGTATTGAGATTTACAGCGATGTGGTTCCATATTTGACTATTCTTTCCAACTATTTTCCCATCCTGAATGATTTCTTCTTTGTACTCAAGAAGTAAGAGTTTGAGAGCAGCTGATGGAAATGATTTTGGCCGTCCTACATTTCCCGATTGCATTTCTGAAAATAGCAAAACGTTAAAATTGTGAATTTGTTGATCTATTACGAACTGAAATGTTAACACTATCGACTTCACTGAAAATACCAACTTGCACTCATTATTTAAACGATAAAATGAGTATATGAATAAGAAAGAATAAGAGAGAAAAGAGAAACAAAAAAGAGGAAGAAGGAGAAGAGAGGAAGAGGGAAAAAGAGAAGGGGAAGAGAGAAAGAGTGAGACAACGAAATAGAATGAAAGAGAGAATAAGAGAAAGAGAAAATAGAAAGAGAAAATGAGAATTATAAGAATAATGAGAGTAATAAGAGTAATAATAATATTAATAATAGGTATAATACAATTTTCAGCAACTAATGACATTTTCTGTATTGACATATGGCCCGGCCCAAAGATGCAGCTTAACGCCATGAATTTTAATAATAATAATAAAAGAGATGAAGTAGATGTTGATCGATTGAAATTCTGATTCTATTAAATTAGGCTACCCGCTGATATATTTGTTATAATACCAAAATTATTATGGTAAAAAATTTCCTCTAGTTAAAGAACATGGTAATCCATATCGATTTTTATTTTAAAAAAAAAATGTTAACCTAACCTGACTTTATAGATTCACGGATAAGGAATCCTCAAATTTTTTGGCAAGATGAATTAAAAAAAAAATCAAATTTTTTTCTGTATATTGAATTATGCAAATTGATATTGCAATATATAATTTTATTGACATAGAAGACTTTAAAAACACGCAGATATACAAAAATGTTAATAGTAAATATCATGTAGCAGAGTGAACTAAATGGTAAAAAATCTACCCATACTATTCGACCAAAAGCAGAAGACCAATAATTATAAATTTTTATCAATATGGTGTACAGATCTTATATGAAATGACAATAAAATGTATTAACTTAACTTACCTATCAGTCCAGTTTCAAGTGATGGAATGATAAAAGCATTCAGCAGCATCCCTTTTATAGTCTTGGTAGCTTGGTGGTTGAAACTGCAGCAGCGTTTATTGAAGCAGATGAAGAAGATTTGTTCTTGGCCAACACGAAGAAATATCAATCTTAGTTGTAATATTGTAATTATTCCAACAGCGATCAATATTGCGTTTTACTTTGCACGTGCATACTAACCACGTGTGTGGGACATTATAGGCCTAATTCAAATTATCTCCAATACAATATCAATCATTTTTGTCGAGTGATGCGTTTTGCAGCTTCAGTTCTCACACCACAATCCCAGCTGCAGGAAATTGTCCATTAAAATTTGTACATTTGCTCCTGAACAATTTGCTGAATTCTTCATTTCTTAATATAATTTTGAAATTAATACTTCTGTTATAAATAATAATGGCTCAGCTGGTCAACTATTGATAACACGTGTAACAATGGCATGACCATTTTATAGGCTAAAATTGTGCACATTTCTAATTGTGCTATATTAAAATAATTATCGATAATGCAACACTGGGCAGCTGGCTATCAAACTACTAGATTGCACTGTATTCGCTAATTAAAATAATTATGAATGAGGTCTTGCTTGTCACAATACCTCCTCTAGCTTTAAAACTCTGGAACGGGAGTCAGCGAAGCTCATGGACTTGAAAATGAGAAAACATCATTTGAAAAGAGTCTGTGAAGACTTATTACCATATTCACTAATTATTAAATTTTGAATTTATTTAACTTTTGAATCGCTCTTACTTAAAAATGGGAAGGGGTACAAAATTTTTTTTTGGTGGTACAAAATGGTACAAAATTATTGCAATATTTTGGTATAGGTTTTATCGCTATTTGTGCTAGTCGGGGTCCAGACCCCGACTTTTGAATCGCTTGTATCCCGAAATGGGGGAGGGTACAAAATTTTCTTTTGGTGGTACAAAATGGTACAAAATTATAAGATATTGATGGTGTTACTTTTCTTGAAATTTGAGCAAGTCGGGGTCAGCCATAAACCTGTACCCCGACTTTTGAATCGCTCTTACTTAAAAATGGGAAGGGGTACAAAATTTTTTTTTGGTGGTACAAAATGGTACAAAATTATTGCAATATTTTGGTATAGGTTTTATTGCTATTTGTGCAAGTCGGGGTCCAGACCCCGACTTTTGAATCGCTTGTATCCCGAAATGGGGGAGGGTACAAAATTTTCTTTTGGTGGTACAAAATGGTACAAAATTATAAGATATTGATGGTGTTACTTTTCTTGAAATTTGAGCAAGTCGGGGTCAGCCATAAACCTGTACCCCGACTTTTGAATCGCTCTTACCTAAAAATGGGAAGGGGTACAAAATTAGTTCTTGGTGGTACAAAATGGTACAAAATTAGTACAAAATTATGACATGGTTCATTTTCAAATTTGGAAAAGTCGGGGTACAAGTTTATGTTGCTGACAACAATAGACATTGAAATCTGCTAGTCAGATTAACGATATCGAATGACTATTACTAATCGCCGATTCTTACTATGCATGATGAGTCTCCTTTTCTCAATATCTTCCGCGTTCATTTCCGCATGGTCAGTGAAGGGAAATTAACAGACTCTGCCAAGCTTTCTGAGCATCATCTTCAAGCGCATAGTCTTATTACTCTTAGTTCATCGGTTTTCTGTTTGAAGTTGGGCAGTAAACCACTAAAATATGAAGAAATTCTTGTAATTTTATTAGGCTCTAGTTTCTGCAGTGGAACTTCCATGGACGTTATTCTCTTGGGCAGTAAACCACTAAAATATGAAGAAATTCTTGTAATTTTATTAGGTTCTAGTTTGTGCAGTGAAACTTCCATGGACGTTATTCTGTTGGGCAGTAAACCACTAAAATATGAAGAAATTCTTGTAATTAGGTTCTAGTTTCTGCAGTGAAACTTCCATGGACGTTATTCTCTTGGGCATTAAACCACTAAAATATGAAGAAATTCTTGTAATAAGGTTCAAGTTTCTGCAGTGAAACTTACATGGACGTTATTGTCTTGGGCAGTAAACCACTAAAATATGAAGAAATTCTTGTAATTAGGTTCTAGTTTCTGCAGTGAAACTTCCATGGACGTTATTCTCTTGGGCAGTAAACCACTAAAATATGAAGAAATTCTTGTAATTTTATTAGGTTCTAGTTTCTGCAGTGAAACTTCCATGGACGTAATTCTCTTGGGGAGTAAACCACTAAAATATGAAGAAATTCTTGTAATAAGGTTCAAGTTTCTGCAGTGAAACTTACATGGACGTTATTCTCTTGAACGTAACTTATTTCTCCAGTATTAAGTGGGATTGAATACAACTTAACCGTCAAATGCAAGAGTTATTCTACTCTCAGTGATAAGTTGTTCACTGTTTTCCGGTTTGGTCTACCTGAAAAATTATATAAATATGAATATTTATCACACTTTAGAACTTTTAATTCTCCAGTGGCGTAATCCATATAAACACTTGCATGTGATACGCGTTGGAGCTGGAACCTACATAGTAAGAATTGAATCATGAATCATTTTGACATAACTTATTCATATCGAGCGCTTCAGGCCATGTTCAACAAAAAGATTAATTCGAATAAGTTATCGATGAATTACCAAATTGAACGTTGTTACTTTCAACTCAACTAACCATATGTAGGTAACTCCGGGGCACAACTGCTTCATGAAGCTAACACATTGTAAACCTCTTCTGAAACGTGACCATTCAATTTGAAGTAGTCTCCATTCTTACGTTCTGGACCTTTGAAATAATCAAGACCGTTTGACTTTTGAGCGAGTCATGAATCACTTGCGGTGTTAACTATTCCAATCGAGATACCATTCCAGTATTTGAATCTATCATTATAAGTTACGTTCTGTTAGATTCAATTTTTCTGAGAACGAATATATTATATTCAATATTGAACTACACGGAAGGATTATGATGTAATTGCAAAATAATTCCATTGTAATTTTATTATATAATATGATGTAATTCTTGTTCTCAATTTAAAAGTAGTGTATACAGTAGAAAAATAGTTGTACAAACCCCGACTAACCGAGATCCGGGTTCACAAAATACAATATAATAGAACCTCTATTAACCGCCACCTTCAGGACCGGGACTGTGACGGATAACTGAATAAACGGATAGTAGAAATGCCATCAATAAACGTGCACAATGCTCTAGAATGAAAATAGTTTGGGGAATTTTGGGAAGCAAGATAGTGTACAAAAGGATAATTCAATGCGTATAACTTATAGATATTTATTTCATCAAAAATATACAATACAGAACTGTTGTACAATATGCAAAGAAATCGTAAAGTTCTCACTTTTGCAATGACGGATAACAGAAAGTGACGGTTGAAAGAGTGACGGATAATAGAGGTTTCACTGTACATACATTTCTTTCACGTGCCAGAATTAATTGCTGATGATGATGCCCACATGAGTCCGAGACTTGTGCGTGGGTAATGAGGTGAATGATTACACATAGATGCCAGTCGGAGGAGCGGGATTCGAACCCACGACCGCTTAAACGAAAGCAAGCTGAAGTTGCAACGCTCCAACCAACTGCACTAAGCGGCCCGACAGGTACAGTTATTGAAGTATAAAATACGAAGAGCATGTTTTCTCATTCCTGCTGTTTGCACACTTTTACTATACCTTCTCTTTCATCAATTAATTTCACATCTTTTATACATTGCTGATCGGCACACCAGAGAGCAAAATTATTACTTCCTTCCATCGCTTCTCACCACCGAAAACATTTATTTCATCTTTTTTTTGAAGATGAAGCCCACATAGGTCTGAGACCTGTGCGTGGGTAATGAGTTGGATGATGGTAATTGATGAGCTGGACCTACAGTTTTAGGTGGGTTCCAATCCATTTTAATAATTCATATTCAATTATCATAATTATCCTTTTTATCTATACTTTTATTCAATTTTAAATGCTTTATAATAAATTTTCTTCAATTCTTGGGAGATTTCTTAAGTCCAATTCATATTGTGGACGGGCGCCAAAATTGGATAAGTAAATTGTCAACCGATAGATTGATTCTATGACCTCAATGCTCATGAGTATTCATACTTTAATCGAAATCTTAGTTCTTACCCCGCTGTTTTGATATTCCGATTAGAGAAAGAAACTGCAAAGATGTCAGATGAAGTCATTTTTTGGCAAGAAAAAAGAAACAGCGTGTGTAAGACATAACTCACAGAACACAGTTACAAAACTCATGATTTATAGGACGGAAGAATTTTTGTTGTTGATAATGACAGTAACACTAACACCTTTATACCAGCCAATTGTCAAGGGCATTCAAAAGGCTTGGCCCGGAACCAGAACGGTATTTCTTGGTGATAAAAAATGATATAACTTTTGAGGTTGTCAGTTTCTCTTACATGCATTACAGCATTATCATTCTCTCTCTTTCTCTCTCTCTCTTGTCCTCTCCATCAGATCTTTAAAGCAGTTCACATACTATTACATTCAGAAGTTAAGACTCAAGAATGAAGAATGGAGTCAAGAATCAAGAGAGTCAAGAATGAATTTTAAACGTCGTTTCAAAACATTCAATTTTGGTTCATTTATTTATCAACACGGAAACAATTTTTAATTTTGGAAGTAGATATTTAAAGGCGTCTACATCATTTCCTATGTCGGTGAACTTGAACTATACTCAAAGGGGCATTAAACTTGAATCATTCAATGTGAGCTTGCTCTATTGGCGAATGGGTTTGACATTACATGCCGAAGCTTAACATTTTGGAGATAGCATTACTCTAAGACACATTAGTATCAACGACAGAGCATGAAGTGATGACTTGCATTAAAATAGTGGTAATCGATGCTCATTGTGAGAAGGTAAGTACGAGTAATAAAACCTTGCATTCGTGATAGTAGGCTACATAAGACTATATTGGTAGTTTTTATTTACTGGTGAAGGTAATAATACCACAGTAATCGTATATTCGACAATAGCCTGGATGGTGATTTGAAAAAAATATATTTTTCTTCTTGAATCATGACTATTGAAAGAAGGTTTAATCACAAAGCCATGAATATTGTGGCCAACATCGATCGGTAAATGTAGCACAAATTCTCAATAGGTTCCTTACTCCAATAGTGGCTTCAATTTACATTCAATTAAATGTTGTTCCATTGAATTTGAATTTGAATTTGAATTGTCATTGAAATATTTACAAAGTGTCTTTGCCATTACCATGGTTAGTACTTGTTTAAGAATTTTCTCAAAACTGTCTTATGCACTGGAAGAAAATAACCTATTCGCTAAAATAGATCGACGAGATAATTAGTGAGACTTAAAAAAATACTTGAAACATGAATAAATCAGCTCCAACTCCAAATAACTGTGAGCAATAAGTAATGCAATATCTTTATAAATAACTTATGAAAAATATATATATTCCCTCACATTCAAGGTGGATCAAATATGTGATTGTATGTATATAAATATTAAAAGTTTTCAAATTAAATTGCAATAAAAATAATATAATATTTTATTGTGAATATTGACATTTCTATATTTCTACTCAAATAGTAGGCCATTTGGATATTCCTAACTTATAAATAAGCAGCTACTTGATGTTATCTGTCGACGAAACTCTATCGCTGGAGAGAAAGGAATTGAAAGTTGAGAGGAAGAAGAAGATGAAGAAGAAGAAGAAGATGGATGAGGATGAGGAGGTGGAGGTAGGCTACATAGTTTATTATAGTCATGGAATTCATGATCACTGAGGCGGTTGAATAATTATTGTTCTTCTGAAACTTATTGTTATGAGTAAATTCTTAGAGATTAGCCTGTTTTTGACATTCCTCATAATTAGTATTGCAGTAGGTACTATTCTTTACAATGGAACTGCATTCGTGGCTACTGGAAATCTTCATTGTTCCAGTTAATCGGCTCTGCATTAGGCTATTTGTTCAACAATTTAGTCTCGTTTTATCAGTCCAGCCAATCAGAAGCACGATCGTATTTCATTTTCCAAGTTAATAAATTCGCTTGCATTGGTTGCAACACATTGAACAACGAAGATTTCATCTATTTAATTGGATAAAAATGAACTTTCATGTCTACTTGGTGTTGAGTTATAGCTGGCTTGTGAGCTTAGCCATCATGGCTTCACCCCATCCTAAGGAGATTGAGTTTGCTTGTTACTGATCCAAGTGCATTTACGTAACCATCTTGAAGTTGGCAAGAAGTGAAATGGTAGATCTAGATCACTAACCTCATAGATTACATTGTATGGTACTGTCGATAACAAAGGGAACAAAGGAAATTATCTACCTCTGCACTATCACAATGTATGGCAACTTTTACATAAGTAGAATATGTGGTTCTTCAAAACTATTCTGAAAACAACAATTCCGGATCATTGCTACATTCAAAATCTAGCGATAAGATTAAATTCAATTTGCTCAAAATTGTCAGTCATCAATACATATCTATAATATAATACATAATCCCAGATGGATGAAAGAGTGTGAAAATTCAATTATTTAAGTCATCATTGTAAGTGAAAAATAATTTTTCTATCTCAAAAATATTCCAATTCCAATGTACTTTCTCATTGAAAATAACTAAGCCTTCATATAGCTGGCTGGCAATGACTAAGACTATAATGGTGTTTTTTTTTGTTCTTAAAAAATAATCCATATTCATTTTTGTTCGTATTTTTATAATATATTGACAAATGGGATTGGTGATTGGCGAGAATAAGAGTGTTGTGTACACATTTTTTTTCAATTGTTGATGATGCTCGCATGAGTCCAAGACTTGTACGTGGGTAATGGGGTGAATGCTAACACATAGATGCCAGATGGAGGAGCAGGATTCGAACCCATGACCGCTGAAGCGAAAGTAAGCTGAAGTTGCGACGCCTCAACCAACATTAATTCAGGAGCTAGAATTAACTTTTGAACATAATTTTCTATTGAAATTTATGAGCATAATATGATACTCACTTCAGTGGTTTATTCATAACTCAAAAAGCTGTGATCAAGACTATCCTTCATAAACCAAAAGATTATTCAACCCAGCTAGTATTCAAGGTTTTTGATGTTATGACTATAAGACGAATGTATTTGAAAAACTTGATGTGATTTATTACAAAATACAGACAAAACTTTCAGGAATATGAACAATCTCCATATACATTTAGACCTAATATTTCAAGGAAATACAAAATTTTTCACACTAACCTCAGTTTTATTCAAAGACAACTTCTTTATATCAGTACAAAATTTATTAATATAATTCCTGAAAACCTTTTAATTCATCGAACTCAGAATAGGATTGTTAATGAATGGATATGCTGTAACTTCTTTCAAGATTTAACGTCTCTCAAATAGCATTGACTGTGATTTGGTGTCTCCAAAAAATGAATTTATCTATTGTTTGATTTTCATTCTTCTCTCTATCATACTAAGTAATAGCTTATAATAATAATAATCATCACATAATATCTTAATTATCAAAAATCAAATTTACAGTAAATACAATAAACCTAGAATAATGACTCCCACCATAGCGAGCAAGTTTTTTTTACTTTTGCTGGTGGTGCCTTTGTAATTTATGTCATGTGAACTTGATTATGTTTATGCTAATCTACAAGCTTATGTATTTTTATTATTTATTCTAATTCAAGTTTGCTTATATGTTTATTTTTGTTTGGCAATAAATTTCAATTTCAATCATTTTCTATTGGAAAAGAGTGCTCCTATATTATCTCATAAATGTTCACCAATTACTAGGACATTGTAATTAAAATTGTAATTGACTCTATTGCTCTTCATAAAAAACACAATTAAAAAATATTAAGATAGTGAAGAAATGAAAAGTTTAAAAAGTGCACTGGAGTGCTCAAATATCTCTAGCCAATAAGTTCTTATCAGCAATAATTTTCAACTTAGTCTTTAACGTGGAATAGTTATCAAATAACTCTTCAGTAAGAACAGTAAACACTACAGTTCCAGTTACCCTCCAGTTCATTGCCATTCTTCGCAACCGCCCTGGAAATGTAACAGCATTATGAAGTAAGACTATTATTTACATTCAAATACCAAACCAGAAGTGGGTGAGGAACCTGCAACAAGTTGGTTGCATTCACGTTGAATCCTACTCCATAAATAGAGCTCCGTAATTGGCAAGCATGGAGAGTAATGGAGCCGCTCACACCTATCCCGTGGTGATTGCTGGTGAGGCTAGCAAACTGTCAGTCTCACCAAACACAAAAGCGGGTTAAAATTCTTTCTCATGGAGCTAGAATTCCATGCTGAGACATGTTCCACTGATTGACTTCTATCAATCTAGTCTGTAAGGAATAATCTACGGATATGGCATTATAATGGTACTTGTTAAATGCATGTGGGAATGGAATGATGATCATTAAAACAAATGGTACAGCTCTGTAGAGGTTTATAGTGAAGTGAATTATTATTTATGTTCCTCAAGATATCAGGAGTTGATTACTGTAGAATAGAATAAGGTTAGTGCTGTGTATTTGTATACACTTCAAACATCAGTTTATCAATCCTAATTAGTATTCAAGTGACTTGCTCAAAATTGATTGACATACTTAATTTAGTATTTGAGTATTTGACATACTTAACAATGAGTCTGACGGTAATTACAGCAGGAGATCATTAATTAGGAACACAACTCATGGTATCAAATACTCCAGGAGTTTTGTTATTTAAATTGTCAATGATTCAAGTTTCCAGGATGCGACATCAGAAGCCAAAGATAGGCTAATTGTTAATTGATATTTTGAAATCTCCAATAATATGACGTTTTTCTAAAGTCTTCTTAGGCTGAATCATGAATTAATTCGAGTGCTATCTATTTGTTGTTTACATTCAGTAGACATCAGTGCAGTGGCGCACCCCCAGAAATGACCAAGGGGGGGTGCTTCTGGAAGTGATAACCATTGGAGATATAAGTGTGTTCCCGCCCCCCTCTCAACAAGGGGAGTATAATAATATGTTGTCCTTTCCTAAAAAGGTCAAAGTCAAATTAATAGTTCAGATTGGAGAAAATATTTTCAATTTTTAATTAAAGTTGAGAGTCACTCAACTTTTTTTTTCTTGTATTGAAAATTGCTTTAGCCAAAGCACGCCCTTGAGTACGCCACTGGTAGACATGATATTTGCAGGAGATTCATCAGTTAAAGTAATGGATCATGAGAATGACAAATATAAACTAATTATTTTGTGTTCGAAAGTCAGCAATAAAACAATATTATCTTACCGTACGTAGTCAAGTGAGCAACCACCTGTTTTCATGCAATTGAACCATTGTGCAGCATTGAGAAAGCTGCAGACTGTCCGCAACGGGGCAAAGGTTAACAAACTGTCAGAAAAGATAGTGCATAATTATACAATATACCGCATACTACTCATGCACACGTATACATCGGATCTTACCGATCGCAAGTACTGTGCATACGTTGTCTGAACAGGCTCTGCGAATTTTGAAGCATAGAATTTTAATTCGAACGGATAAGTAGTATTTTTGTTTATTATTATTAGTATTTATAATATCTTAATAATTTACATCATTAACTTGTCTAATATAAGTTAAAGTATTTAAATAAAAAGTCAAATTCTATTTTCGAGGTTAGGTGTACCGATATTGATCAATTTTCTTGTAATTAAATAGTCTCAAGTTGACAATTGTAATAAATTAAGTAATATTTCATTAAACATTTAACTAAAATCAATTGAAAACAATTTTTAGCTAGGAAAATGAGTCCAAACAAGGCATCTAAATCTAATTGTTCAACTAAAACTCAAGTAGCTACGCGATCTCAGCAATTATTAACGAAAAAATCTCCAACAGCTCTTAAAGCTACTGTAGATGTAGAAGAAAAGGTTGCTAAACTATTGAGTGATCACACCAAATTGAAAACAAAATTAGAAACATCACTAAAAAATTCTGAGGAAGAACGAATAGGGTTAGTGGATCACATAAAATCTCTGGAAGTTATTGTAAAATTGCAGCAGGAAGACCATAAAACTGAAATACTAAATCTCACGAGTCAATGTAGGTCTATGTCAGAGGAAATCGAAATATTAAAATCAAAAATAAACTTGGCTAATGTAAGATCTGAACCTCTGATCAATACAAAAAAAGTAGAACCTAAATCAAATGGGGAAAAAATAAATAGAAATGGTCAAACAAAAACGTATAGTCAGGTTTTGCAAACAGCAACCAAAACTAAAGTAAGGGCAAATAACGATAGGAAAGGTAGAGTACTGCTCTTGACATCCAGTCATGGACGAGACTGTAGTGACCTACTAAATAAAAGATTAAAAAATAAGTATGAAGTTCAGAGCTTTTTCAAACCAAGTGCCCCTATAAACGCTATCGTAGAGTCAGCACAGGAACAAACTAAAGATTTTGGAAAAAACGATTTTCTAATAGTACTGGGTGGCTCAAACAATATAAATGAACCTAATCTAAAACATCTTCCTGAAATAAATGAAAAAATTAAAGAGATTGTGCCACTCAGCCAAAAAACTAATGTAATAATAAGTACAATTCCGTATAGGTTTGATAGGCCAGAGCTAAATGAAGCCATTAAGTCAACAAATAAATCAATTCATAATACAATCAACAGCCTAAAAAATAAGAATTCTAAGCAGTTGGGGATTTGTTTTCTAAATGAAAGGCTGAAAAAACAAAACTTCACTAATCATGGTCTACATCTAAATCAATCTGGCAAAGTAATATTTTGTAATAGGCTGGCAGAGCTGATTGAAAGTCGTTTGCAATCTACTGTCAATAATTCTCCTAAACAATCATCTAACGAACCTTTTTTAGTAAAGTGGCTCAAAACCGGGAAGGGAAACTAGTTTCAGATGATAAATTCATATCTTCAATTGTATTAAAAGACGTTAATCGATCAAAAAATCAGGATAGCATTAGTGGAAGGAACTCTTGTAGCAATCTGATAGGCTCTCAAGATTCTAAGAGATTAAGTAAATCTACTTCAATATGCAAAAGCAACGATAAAGTAATAAGGGATGATAGGGAAGTACCGGTACTCACTGTGTTCCATCAGAATATTCAATACATTCGTAACAAAATAGATAGAATCGAAGTATTTTTTAAAGAAGAGGCTCCTGATATAGCTATTTTCACTGAGCATGGTTTAAAAGAAGATGAATTGTCACAACTTAATATTCCAAACTATTCATTGAAAACGTCGTATTGCAGGACATCTCATCGAAGTGGGGGAGTAGCTATCTTCACTAAAAATGCTAAGAATATGCAAATATTTAATTTAGAATATGCAGAGAAATTTGCTGTGGAAATGGATTTAGAAGTTACTGGTTTGAGAGTAAAAATCGACAATAATTTCGAAGTAGCGGTGTTAGGTATTTACAGGTCACCAAATGGGGAATGGAACAATTTTTGTGAACTATTCAATAGGCTTTTAGAGATTACTACTACTCGTTTTACAAACGTTATTGTAGCGGGAGATTTCAATACAGACTTTGCAACACAGAATAAAATGACAGAAGATTTAAAGGATATTATTTGCATGAATAACTTGGAAATAAAAGTTCATGAATATACCAGAGTCACAAGAACATCACAAACAATAATTGATAACATCCTTACTAATATAGATTACTCTAAAACAAGATTAGGCGGCTCGGAACTATCTGATCATGACTATCAAATCTTAGAGGTGGGGTTGCAAGGTCATAAATCAATTAAAAAGAGTAGAGTAATGAAAGAAATTCAACAATGTGAACAGGGGAATATCGATTGTTTGAAGCAGAATCTGCTACAAGAAAACTGGAGTAGGGTTTACAATAGCAATAGTTTAAATGACAAATATGATAGTTTCATTAATATTTTAAGGTTTCATATTACTATGAGTTGTCCAGTTAAAAAAGTCCCTGTAAAGAACAAATTAGACAAGATTGAAGAGTGGATAACTGATGATATCCTTGCAGAAAGAAATAGGGTTAAAGATGCATATGATGAATTCAAACTATCTAGAAATATGTTAAGTGAAGATAATTACAAAGCTCTAAAGAAAAACTATATGAAAAAAGTGAAAAGAGCGAAATGTAAGAAAACAGCTGAAATTTTGAATAATAGTGTGTACTTTAACACAGCAGTGTGGGATGTAATAAACAAAAATAGGCAAGTAGCTCATGTAGATGCTTATACTAGTGTCCCCAGAATAATTAACGAAAATAACAAATATATTGATGATACTTTAGACATTTGTAATTTCTTTAACAGATATTATCAACTGGTTGCTAAGGATCTTCAAAAATCTCTTAATACAGGTATTAGTGATGCAAACATGAGGAATACTGAGGGGATTCAGAACGAATTAAAATTCCACCCAGTATGCCAAGACGAGTTGTCAAATATCATTGATAGTTTAAATAATAAAAAAACTGTAGGAATGGATGGGGTATCCAGTAAAATTCTGAAAGAATGTAAAGATCAATTGTTAGACCCTTTGATTCATCTGATCAATCATTCATTAGAACAAGGTGTTTTTCCAGATAATTTAAAAGAGGGGAAGATCTTGCCAATCTTCAAAAGTGGCGATAGAGAAAAGGTAGAAAACTATAGGCCCATTAGTATTTTAAATGTAATAAGTAAAATTTTTGAAAGAGTAGTTCTAAATAGGTTACTTCTGCACCTTCAAGAAGCTAACTTTATCTGTGATGAACAGCATGGCTTCCAGAAAGGGAGATCAACAAAAACAGCCATAGTTTCTCTAGTTGAAAAACTAATAGATATATTAGATTCAGGTGATAAAGCTACTGCAATCTTCTTAGATCTGTCAAAGGCATTTGATTGTGTTAATCATAGAACTTTATTGGAAATACTGCAAAATGTAGGTGTAAATGGGGTTGAACTGAAATGGTTTGAATCATATCTTATTGGGAGAAAACAATGTGTAGAACTAACTACAGTAGTTGGTAATAGTATAGTAAAGAATAAATCTAATAAATTAGAGGTGCAAGCTGGAGTGCCTCAGGGGTCAATACTAGGTCCATTGCTTTTTTTGTTATATGTCAACCGTTTACCTAAAGAATTAATTAGTGGTAGAGCCCTCTTATTTGCTGATGATACATCACTCATTTTCAGCAATTCCATTCTAGATAATTTAGAAATAAGTGCCCATATAGGTGTGCAGTCCATTGTCCAATTTTTAAACCAGTTGAAATTAACTATAAATAGTAAAAAATGCCAATACCTTCAATTCAAAAACAAACATAATTTAAATGAAGATAGGGCTATAAACGTGTTTGTAAACGATAATCAATTAGACCAGGAAGAAGAAATTGCATTTCTAGGAGTTACGTTGGATAGACGATTGACCTGGACTCCATACATTGAGAAAATATGTAGTAAAATTTCATCTGGGGTATTTGTCCTGCGACAGCTCGCTAGATTGAATGACAAAAAGTTACTTTTTACAGCTTACCATGGGCTCTTACTGTCACATATTAGGTATGCTATCTTAGTATGGGGTAATTCATCAAAACAAAATCTTGATAGGGTGTTTAAGATCCAAAAGAAAGCGGTTAGGTGTATAGAAAGAGTAAATAGATTAGATTCATGTAGGCCGTTGTTCAAGAGACTTGGTCTCCTAACTGTACCCTGCTTATATGTGTATGAAGCTACTCTATATGTAAAAACGAATGATATTAACCAAAATCTTGATGTACATGATTATAATACAAGAAGCCGAGGAGATTATCACTTGGTGAGTCACAATAGTAGCCTATTCAAACAAAAACCTAGTTATATTGGTAGGAAATTCTACAACAAGCTACCGCAGTTTTTGAAGAGTCTTGAAAATATAGAAATATTTAAAAATCAATTGAAGAAATATTTAGTTGATAAAGCTTTTTATAGTGTACAAGAGTTCCTTTCACATGAAAATTAAGCCTCACCTCAACTAATTGAAGTAATTATGGTATCTAGTGTATAATATTGTTGATCTGACTTGTCTTATACTCCTTAACTGGAGTCTCCAAGACGTAATCTACAAAAAAAAAAAAAAAAAAAAAAAAAAAATACTACCACATACTATATTTAAACACCTTACACATACAGTACACTACCAGAAACCAGACACTAACTACCCATTACACTAGTGTATATAACTAGTGTATAAGAGTATAATTGTTGATCTGTTGACTTGTCTTATACTCCTTAACTGAAGTCTCCAAGACGTAATCTAAAAAAAAATCTTTTGTTTGCAGTGAAGAGCTGACTCAATACTCGTTCAAGATTTGAAGATTATGATACGAGATATCTCGACAGATGCCAGTTGTACAATATTATTTCTGTTATCTTGAAGGAATTAATTCCCTGGTTGTACATGAATAATGTTTTGATCCTGCATGAATATTTCGAAGTTTCAAATCAATTGACATTACACTTTTTTAAATTATCTAGTTTTTCATGTGTTTATTCCAAGTTTAACACAAAATTTCAATGTTTATTTGGATTAAAATTTTATTGAACAGCTCCAAAAGCTTACATTGAATATACATGCATCCACAGCCCACAAGTTATAAAAGATTATCGATAAAATAGACTTTTGAGGATAAAATAGACTTTATATTGAGGATAAATTGATAATGAATTTGAGATAATCTAGTTGCTAGCGTACGTACTATTTAATTGGCTCCGAAAAATTTTTGCATAGCCTTTTACACCTGACATGTTTGTGTTTCTATTCACTAACGAAACTCAGATTGAAGTATTGTGGCGGTCATGATATACAACCCAATACTGCTCAGTAGGCCTACCAGTGGCGGTTCTAGGAGTTGATTCCTGGGGGAGTTTCCAATTTAGCCAATATTCATACCCACTCCTTTATTTTACAATTTTTATCAAACAAAACATCAATAAACTCCAGTATTACTACAATGATACTATAAAGGCCCACTCCGCTTGCCTTTTCACCTCTTAGCAAAGTGGCGCCACTCCCTAGACCCCTAGGGGGGATTAAGTATAATTCCGCTCAATCTTCTTACATTTCGCTTAATGATCACTTAATTTTTTTTAATTTTGTGCGTATTTTTTGTATTTTTCAAACGCTTCCTAGCATGCGTCCAAGACCTCAACTGAACATAGATATTATATTTCAACCTTTTTAGCCGCATGGTTTTCGAGAAAAAGATTATGAATGAATACTTGGGGAAGTGATAGCTGTTAGCCGTAGCAGATATCTGTTCAACCAGATAGAGATATGCTGCGTTCTTCAGGGCACTCTTTGTAAGGGTGACCGATTAGATTGGCCAGCAAAAAAGACACTGTTTTCTGCTGTAAAATCACTTCCCGGTGGTTTGGAACCGACATAAAACTGTAGGTCCAGCTCATCAATCAACATCATTTACCTCATTACCCATGCACAGGACTAAGACCCATGTGGGTTTCATCCTCAAAAATATAATAAGGTGAGTGAGTCACTTTGTCAGTGTTACTGTATTTGGGTTTTGTAATGGCCTATGAATAAGATACTATACTGTTTTAAAACCACTTTTAAAAATCACTAAAGCTAAGTTTGTAAAGCTACTCAAGTTCTATTCAATGATTATCTCAATGTATTCGTGTTGTTCGCTCGTTGATTTTCAGCGCCTAATCTATTCGACATTAACTTACTAGATTTTGAAATCAAATGAAATTTGTGTAGCCTACCGAAGTTGCTATCACGATGAAAATATATTTTCTATCTAACTTTAGACTACTGATCCACGAATGATTCATGTTCGGAGTTAATGTTTCTTGATGTAAACGCTCAGCCTACTGAGGACAAGCAGAGGCTCAATGCGGTTCAATGGGCAATCTATTATTTTTCGAGCTGATAGGTGGAATAATTATTTGTGTGGGTGGTCCATATAGTGCGACCTGTTGGCCTGTGGTCCGGTATAGTGACGACGGCCTCTAATACGAGACAGGGCCTCTATTCAGGTCTACTAACACAGTACGGTACAGGCCAAGTACGTCTTGTCGTGATAGCCAGCAGACTTGCCTGAGGGTAATCACTCTCTCACACTCATTGACTCATTTCTCAATGTATTGTGTGATAACAGTTCAATTGGTGCCTGAATCTGTTACATGTATTCTGAAAAAGTATTGTTATAGACACGTATTAGAACAATAACATTGAGCTACTAGCAAAGGATCGAGAGCAGTTCTTTGAAATATCCTCACTTCCTATTTCGATTAAGAGCGGTGGTGTGATTTATAAAAGTCTGCCGAGAGAGAAGTAAGATCACTCTCTTTCTTCAATCATTGAATATCCTATTGAATATAATAAATTTCTATAAGGATTGCTTTCTATAAATGTATAAGAGATCAATTTGTTTTCTACAAAGAATTGACCTAAATGTTTGTAGATATCAATACGATTACAGAGTAAACATAATTTTACATTCCGTTCCCATGAGAATTATCTATATAAGTCGTAAAAGACATAATGTGAAGGAATTTGATGGCTGGATAATCAATTCTAAGGAACTTGCATGGTAACTTCGTGAACTTTTATTTTATATACAGTATATATTTTTGTGTTTATTATAAGACCTTTGTTTGAATTATTTATAAGCGCAACTCATACCCGCGTACAGATATTTCTTTGCGGATATGTTGTTTTTCCAATAAATGTTGAAATGTTGTAATTTATTATAAACTTTCTAAACTGTATAAATTGAATTTGTCTTGGAATAAATTGATTGATTGAAGGATAATGAAATGAATGAATTTTCATTACTGTACATTAGAGGCAACGGGTATTCAATAAACATGAACAAGTGATTTGAAAGTTTGAAAGCCATAATAGAGAATGAATATTGCACTCTCATTTTCCATCATTACCATCATAGAGGCACGGACGTAGCTAGGTTATTTAGCGTCCCCGGTGCGAGTACTCATTTTTACGCCCCTTCGCCACTCATAACCTCACCGCTCTCCAACAAGGAACCCCCCCCCCCGCACCACAAGAACCTTTCCTTCACCACCAACTCATCACCACTTACACTTAATTGTTGCAAGGAGAACTTAGCTTCAATTGTTGTGATGATTCCTGTACGTGAATTCGGCTTTGTATTTTGAGTTTGTTTTTTCCACATAAGATTGTTATTTAAATATATAGAGATAGATGAAAAAGTTCTATGCCATGAAAACTTTGAAGTGAAGTTGATGAAATAACTATAACGTCTCACTCCTAATCGAGTTTGTCTGAGAATATAGTTCACTCATAGTCTTGATAGCCTCATCACGAATCTTCACATTGAAAATGGAGAACCAACGTTTATTATGCTACAAAAACTGTCAGATTATGTACATTTTAGATCACGAGCGTGACGCACAATCTTTTTCCTCTACTATCTAGAAATCACGATCGATAAATGATCGCATTATCCTTTGTTCGTCTGCAACAGGTAATAAATTCGTAGATTTGTTGCGATGTCCTTGAAATCGTGAATATATACTTCAAATGACGAATTTCTTGTTCAGAAACATCAATCACTGCTGAAAATCTTTCATCATTATTAGGTCAGATTATTCAGATCATCATTATTAGGTCTATATGTAGCTGATTGAATGCCAATAATTCGTCCTGATTTGCGAATGTAAATTCAATTATTTTCTGTCTCTACTTTGATTTTTTGAAAAAATAGACGAGTAAATGGTGTAAATCACATCATGAATAGCATCGTACAGATTCAGCAACAAAAGCAAGGGCAGAACCAAAGATTTTTTCGGGGGAGATATCAACCAAGAAAATATTTCTGAGAAGGGGATACTTCCTAAAAATAAGGTCCTCAACTCCCATGATAGCCACAATAGCTTATTTTATTGTTGTCTGGAGATTTAGGGGGAGGGGGGATATCCCTCTTTATCACCCATTGGATCAAGTTTGACATCAAGCATGCTTTTTTTCAGCATTTTGTCGTAAATTTAACGACTTGCAGTCAGTTTTAAATTGTGAATATATAATATAATAAATGTACTCACATTTGGCCGACCGTTTTCGAGTTATTGAATCTCATCTTCAAGGTCATCTTTAAATTTACAACAAAAAGTTAATATTAAAAATGCAAATCGTAATGGAACAAGAAATCCAACATGCTTTTATAATTTTTACAATTTTAAATAGATGCTTGTTCAATTCACGCTCAACAATTTCGAGCTTGAAGGAAGTTTTCGACGCCATTTCCCAGAATCTCGATAACTACAGTAACTACAGGTTTGTAGCAAGTTTTTTAAAATATTTTTTAGCTGATTTTGCGTAGCCTAAAAACTGATCAATCTACAACCCAAATGAAAACACTACATTTTTCAGCATCATGGAAAATTTTTTAGCGATAGCTGCAATCATTCGTCATTTTTATTCTTGTAACGAAGCCTTTCTGAACCTGAACCTTTGTTTACGAAAACATTAGACACTGTTCTCTGCTGTGAAATCACTTCCCGGTGGTTCGGAACCCACCTAAAACTGTAGGTCCAACTCATAAATCGCCATCATCCAACTCATTGAAACCCACGCACAGGTCTCAGACCTATGTGAGCTTCATCCTTAAAAAAAACATTACATTTTTTTCCGGTACCACCAACCCAAAACTACGTCTAAATCACTTTTTTGATCACTGCATACTTCATACTCTCCGCCTTATTGCGTCTTCTGTCTTCGAAGTAATCAAATAGCTGGTTATGAAGAGAGGGCAAAGTTTAATTCTATTCATCATAATTATTCATTAATTATTCCAAAGAGGTTATTCCAACGAGGAAATCACAAACATTTCTCTACAGTTCAGAAGTTCAAAACTCTTCAAATTGATAGATCCAGTTATACAAGCTCTCTATCCTTTTTAGATTGGCGGTGATTGGTCATGCGGTGAGCGTGGTGTTCGGGTGCTCGTGATGTTCAGTCACAACCGCTCGGGACTGCGCTTGGATGGGTGACCGTGCTTCAATGACTTGATGTTACAAGCTTTATTATCACTTACCCGGTGGTTCGGAACCCACCTAAAATAGTAGGTCCACCATGTTCCCCGTAACATGGCACAAACGGCGAGGTGGAACTACCCGTAAGGGTCTCCCCACCATTAAAAACCATACGCTTATTATTATTAGTGTGTTAATTTACAGTGTGTTGGAGAGTTTTAACGCGAAGAAGATTCTTCCGATGTAGTTTACATTTCAAACCTCATTTCAAATTCCAAATACGTTCACATCTCTGTTTTATCCATTCCTGTCTTGTGCGAGTAATTAATGCATGACTAATTATTCAGCGGTGAGAATGGACAGATAGTGAACAGAAAAACAATCAGAGAAATGGCGGCGCAATAATTAGGCGCAGATTAATTTAAACACTCGGCTGGCAGGTGATGCGATACCGGCCACTGCCAGCTACAGACACCGGTAGTTTGCTTCTCGGTCGATTACCTCAGCCTCTTCCTAGCCGGGTGGAAAAAATCACTAAGCCATTATCTTCAATGCAGGCAATCCACCAACTTCCTTCCACATTCTAACAATCTATAGAACTGCGTAGAGGAGACCCCTTTCACTTGTATTGCCGTCTCTGCTCTACGAAAGCAATCATTTGAGTAGTATCGCTTCCACTAGGAAACAATCACTGCGCGATAATTGATTAATTGGCTCAGTCTTACCCAATATCGATCATTTTATAAGGTACTATAAATCCATAGCATAGAACATTTAGTGATCAAATAAAAAAAAACTGTCTTGCTTGAAATGCAATAGTGGTTTAACGTGACTGTAAGTCATAATAATAAAAACGACATAATAATTGCCTTCAAGTGAAAAGGAATTATTTTATTATTGGCGTATTAAAATTAACCTCAATGTTTTGGACAGTATAACATATTCCAAATTTGTGAAGAGAGCAGTTTTGGACTTGATTCTGTTGCGCCTTCACATTCATTGTAATTTTGCCACAATAAATAAATATTACATAGTTTAACGCACTTCAAAAGCTGCAGTTGAGCAGTTTTCAAAATAATTACAGTATAAAAAACAAGCTCAATAGCTGATTTCAACAGTTGTATACAGATTAATTTTGCAGTAACAATGGTAATTGTTCGATAAATACGTTACTTTTACTAGTAAAAGGCCTATTGCACAATTGGCCACCATGGTCTTAACACTTTAAGTGTTTTTTTATACGAAAATTATTCAATTATATCAAAATAATATTCTGTATATTTTAATTTTAGCTATTCTATAAATATTTTTTAATTATATTTCGATAGTTGAATTTGATTTGTTGGAAGCACTATGATGTGCTCAGTGGATTTAGGAGTTTGAGAACTCTAGCCTTATATAATTACTAACTATGCTTGAGAGTTGATTCTATTAGTGAAGATTGTAAGCGATCCATGATTTGCTTTTATGAAAGCAAATAAAGCAATAGGAATGATTAGTTGTTTTGGAGAATAAAGTGCACCCACAAGCTCAGGTGGATTTTGAGTAACAATTTTAATAAAAATAGCGCCGGGTCAGAACCTACAAACATGAATCAGGAGGTAACTGATTAATTTGCTCTGTCTTTTTTTAGACTGTCCTTATGATGGAATATTAGTTGGGGAAAGATTGCGGGGAGGGTCACTTCCGGGAATGTTATAGGCCAAGCCCGTTGTTTTTGGCCTGAAAATCGTGTACTTTCTCCTAGGCTCACAACATTGTTCCATTCAAAGATAAAGAAAATAATATTCTACGTCGATTGATATAAAGCAATATTGAATCGGTTTATTAGTTTATCCACAATCAACCATCAAAAACCATCTATTTTTGCCCTCCTCACTGGAAGATTTGCTATGTCCAAGTTTCGATGCTTTTAAAACACTCACTCCAAAATAAAACCTTTAGAGGACAAACATCTTAGAATATTACATTTTCTCTTAGAAAAGTTCCCAATTTTCATATTGCGTCCATTTTTTTGCAAAGATATGAATAAAAACCGGAACCGACGCATAGCGCTTTATGCTCATTCATAGTGTCCAATTTAAAAATGATCTACTTTGTAGCTTCCTCATCGAATACTTTTTTATTGCTGATGATGCCCACATGAGTCCGAGACTTGTGCGTGGGTAATGAGGTGAATGATAGATGCTAGAAGGTGGAGTTGGAATCGAACCCACGACAGCAAGCTGAAGTTGCGACGCCCCAACCAACGAACCCATAAGACCAATATGTGTTCGCTGGCCCCTTATGTGTCTTATGTCTGGTCTTATGTGTTCGCTGGCCCCAACCAACTGCGCTAAGCGGCCCGCCGAATCTATCGTATTATCTATCATAATACCACCGAACACAATCTTGATCCTCACCTCAACTAGTTGAAATTGTAATTGCGGTAACTAGTAGATAAGAATGATAATATTTTTTATAATTGTTGATCTGACGTGATTTGTAAATATACTGTGTAACCCATAAGATGTATGTAATCTTTAAAAAAAACCTATAACGAGTACAGCACGGTGGATTAAGATGTAGAATTCTCAGATAAGTCCCCCTTTTGCTTAATAATTATTCAATCATTGGGAGCAAAGTTTGAGCGAATTATTGTTGCGGTGCAAGATGAAGATATTGGAAGAAAAGAGCGAGAAGGACACGCAAGACTTGTGAAAGCGACAGTGCTTGTTGTGCCCCCTCCGGGTGCACTGTTTGGGTAGTTGCAGTGGGCCCCCACACCGCCTACCTCGGTCTAAGGGTAGGTAGACTCCCTCCCTCGCCAAAATCCAGGTTATCTGACGACGACGCTGTCATTGGATTGGCAGGAGAGAAAGGAAAGCTGTTGCTCAACTGCAGCAGAAAACATACACGTCGTTGTGCCGGTACTCTAGTCTGCTCGCCAGCTGCGTCGCGTTTGCCCGGGCTTAGGCAGTCTTCCGCTCGCTCTCAACTAACTAACTATAGAAACCGTGAGTGACAGTTTGGTGAATTCGACGGTGGATATTGCAGGAGGTGACCGAACATGCTGCTAAGGTACAACAACACTTGCTTCTATGGTTTACATTTAGCAATCTATTTTAAATAATTTATTAGTACAGTATCTATTATTTTCAAGAAGAATGTAGTGCCTCTAAGGAATAGCCTGTTTAGAGGTTCCTTCTCATTTATCTAACATAATAATTGTCATATGAGCTGTGTATATGATCAGGAGTAAAAGATACATAAAATTTAAAGAGTAGGATAAAAGCTAATTCTTATTGAATGGTACAACAAATTTGAGGTAATATGGTTATAAAAATTATTCTAATTAATGATAAAATTTATACTAGGTACTCAACTATTTCAAATTTTTAATTTTTCAGTAAGAGATAAAAATAAATAACATTATAACAATAAATTTTTATTTTTTTATTTTTTTTTAATATAATTTCAAATTTTTTCTAATAATTTCAATTTTGTCAACTTAAAAGTGAATATAAGAGACCACAAAAAATTTATTTTCCTACGGTTTTGTATTTTTGTTTTGTAATTGTATTTTTCACGGTATTCTATTGCTCAAACCGTAAGAGCAAATATTTAAGAAATTTCAATGCCATTAAAAGTTATACAAAACTTTCATGTTAGGCCTAGCCTGGATTGTTTCAGAAATTTGAAAACAATTTATCCTGATAAGCTACTGTGACTGAATGACCTTTGTTTTCGAAATTGATATCAAATTGATACTTTTTTCTGAATGACAATAATAGAAGGGGAATCACTTCTTTTGCTTATTTATATTCCAAACTGAGTATGAATCTCTTCAACTTCCAAAATAACTGTGAGAAGCTAAACAAAAAATGTATTAGTTCTTGGAACATAATGAGAAAGTAATAAATTTTGAATGAGAGTGAAAGTTGTAAAAAAATTTCATAATAGGTCTAGCCTCAACTGTTCCAGAAATTTGAAATAATTAAAATTATTCTTTGATTGTGATAAGATACTCTACATGAATGGACTTTGTTTTCGAAATTCATAACAAATCGATTCTCTCTGATGAATGACAATAATAGTCGGGAGAATCGCTTCTATTGCTTACACCTAGCAATCTAGAATGAATAATTCCAAACCGTATATAAATCTCGTCAACTTTGGAAATGATTATGAAAAACTACAAAAAATATAATATTGCTCAGAAATAATAAAAAATAATGAATAAATATTGAATGACAGTAAAAGTTGTAAAAACTTTCTTAAAAAGCCTTGCCTGAATTTTTTTAGAAATTTTCAGAATTTTCATTCTGATAAGTTACTCTAAATTAATAAACTTAGTTTTCGAAGTTCATATCTCAAATCGATACTTTCTTCTGAATGACAATACTGAATGACAAGGAGATTTTCCATAGAAAGTCATTTTAGCCCATCATATAAAACTCAATGGATCGGCCTAACGTACTCAAAGTTCATAATTTCTTCATAGAGATCTAGTATCACTGAGCAATATATTCTAACCTAACTTTACAAAGGATATTTTACAGAAATAATCAGGCTTTTTCTCTTTGGTCATCAAGAATTGAATACAGTGAGCATTACATCCTGATAAGTTCATTCATCATTTCAAACTTTTTGAGATTATTTCAAATAACATTCCGTTACTTCTCTTTTGGTCCATGGTGCCTTTATTTTTTTGGAAAACTTATTGACTAATTTTCGAAGCTAAGGCGGTAATTTCCATCAGTCTTCACTTCCTCTGGGACTCTTCCAGTTATTTAAAAACATTTATATTTATAGCCTAATTCAATAATCAAAGATACTTTATATCAAGGGAATGATAAATATAACAAATATTGTATGAAATGTTCTGGAAAATCCTATATAATAGGCTTAAAAAACCACTACTTTAATGAGATGATACATAAGAGAGAATCGCTGATAAAATATATTTAAAAAAAAATTAATATATCTAATAATTAATATTTTAGTTTTTATTATATATATTTAATTACATATTCCCTACCCTTGAATATAATAAAAATTAAAATTTTCAAAGCATTCTTGATCATTCGAATTTCATGAAGTGATCTCACTTGACGGTATGGATGAACTTTGGACCAAAATCAATGTAATCAATAGACATGTTAGTACTTCCATCATTTCAAAACAACATACTTTCTACAAAATCACGTGCCTCATTAAAAAATAACTTTTTTGCGATTGCCACTCTATATACCTCACCGACTTTCTTGGAGGATGGTCATTACCTCTTTGACCCACCCCCCATCCCCCCAGGGATCACCCTTTGTCCGGAGCAGCTCGATTGCTATTGCATGGACTACAGATTAGTTTTATTTTTTCTCAATTTGATCTCAGATTGGAAGAGTCTTTCAGGCTATAAAAATACATTCCAATACAATTTATTTCATTGAACTGTAAAACTAGTTTGAAGATTTCGTTCCAGTTCATTTTAGAAATAAATTTGCTAAAAAAAGGATGTAATACTGAATATCACTCATGAATAATATGAAAGTGACATGAAATAACATGAAAAAGTGGAATAAATTTCTACTTGAATACTGAATAACATTTCGGATCACTGAGATTTTAATCATTTCTTCAAATACATCATCACATTTTTAAACAGACATAACCTGTAACTTACACTATGTAACATTACTCATGACTCCAATGATCAAAAGTTTGCATCTATCAAGTCATTTTCATCCTATACTTTCAAGAACATTCAGATTAAGGAAGTAATAACCATTTCATTTCATAGAAAAAATAGCATGATTTTCACTAACATTAAAATTTAAAATATTCATGGATATTTCAAATGGAACAAAACAATATCGAAAGAATGGAATACAAAAAATCAACTACAATTCAAAAATCAATAACAGTGAGCTGACCTACTTCATAAATTGATGCTAACAAAAGGTTTATAGCCATTGTCTAGCTTCAACCTATCTAGCAGCAACCTATCATTGTCACTGATAATATCTTATTCGAAAGAATGCATAATATTATCACACATGCTGGAATTATGAATACAAGAATTGAAAGTGTAACCAAACTGAGAGCTGTTCTTGACCTGTATAACTTACCTAGACTACGAGAGTGCACCATGGAACCGCCTTTGGCGCCTGTTAAAAGCATCTCTTCAAACAAATAGAATAAATCTGTTGCGTCTGAACACGAAAATGAACGGGCTTCGATCATCCAATTACTGGCACGAAAATCGTTTGGTTTTGCCAACTTCATTACCATAATTTTCCATCATCATTGACTTCGTTTTTTTCATATCGTAATGTAAATGAATCTTACTCTTTAAAAATGTTATGAGTCTGAATAATAATTAACTGGAGCACTTTCAAAAATCAATTTTTTATTAAGAATAAGTGATATTTTACTCACTCTCTAGGCCGAACGTTTTCGAGTTATGGAAACTCATTTTCCAACAACACAACTGTGCGCGTGCTAGTTTAAATTTGAAACGAATTTAGAACTTTTTTGCCATTTCTTGTCACTTGAACGGTTAAGTATTCTTTTCATTAAATTTTTATTGTAAATTTAACGACTTGCAGTCAATTTTGAATTGTGAATGAATAATAACTGTACTCACTCTTGGCCAAACGTTTTCGAGTCGTTAAATTCACATGGAAAGTTATGAACAACGCAGTTCGTCATGGAACAAGAAATCCGGGAATTTTAAAAATCATTATCGTATGGAGACAATGTTACTCGTGAATTTTGAACATAAAATATTACAATCTGAGTGAGCTCCGACTCAATAAAATCGAGGCATATTTGCCTTATAGCCATCAAGACCTCAAGTACATACTCATTATTCCATTACAAAAAATTCAATCTATACCCGAAATCACCTATAACTATAACTTCTCACAGACGTCAGACCTAAATTTTTCCTTTCGGAGGATGAAGCCCACATAGGTCTGAGAACTGTACGAAGGGAATTGATGATGATTGATGATAATCGATGGTGATTGATGAGTTGGACCTATAGTTTTAGGTGGTTGTGAACCACCGGGAAGTGATTTTACAACAGAGAATAGAGTCTTTTTGCTGGCCAATGCAATCGGTCACCCTTACAAAGAGAGCACAGGAGTCTCGTAGCTTATCTCTGATTGAACAGATACCTGCTGCGGCACTCGGCTATCACAGCTGAACTGATAGAAAAAAATTATTAGTTTAAAAATAATGCAATAGTTTTGGAGGTGATAAATCTTTTTCTAATTGTGTAATTGCATAATAGTCATAAATTTTAGGCTATGAAAACTCAATTGCAGTAATAGGCGAATTTCTTTCAAGAATCGGTGTATTTTTTTCAAGTATGAAAAATTGATAAATTTTCCAATACAACTACTTTGTTACGTCTTGTCTCCCTGTAGCATATCGCTCCTACCAAGTTCGTTGATTCATTATCTTCTTTTTCGTCTTCCTCTCTCCTGTCCACACACTATTTCCACATGAAACACTGACCCAATGTTAATATGATTCTATAATATGATCTATAATCCGTAAAGGATGTGATACTAATTCCATCATGCTAATGATGTTGGAAGTTATTAACGTTTATAAAGTGGAGGATTCTTTACTCAGTCAATGAAGATGTCACCTGTAGAGTGCGAAAAGATCATAATGACACTACAACATCAATCTTAGTTTTTAGTTTTTCCATCACACTTCATCCAAGTCACAACTGTGAAGGATTGTTATAGGAAACCTTTACGACTAAATCGTAGGAAAGATGTTGTTCTTTAAAGTAGTTACACAATAAGTAGTGAACTACAGAAAATTGTCAAAGTAAGATTTCCGGTACAGAATCGCAGTTACCGGATGTTAATGCTGCACTGGAAGTAAATGCCAAATGCCATCGTACTTGAAAATCGTAGATTTTCTCCACGGTTGAGCCAGGTCAATTCCAAACAACGTATTTATTGAAATCAGTGATTCGCATTTGAAAAATTGAAATTTTTCAGAGGATGACCTGTGCGTGGGTAATGAATTGATGATGGTGATTGATGAGTTGAACTTACAGTTTTAGGTGGGTTCCGAACCACCACGAAGTGATTTTACAGCAGAGAACAGAATCTTTTTTGCTGGCCCTTACGAAGAGTGCCCAAGAGTTTCGTAGCTTATCTCTGATTGAACAGATACCTGCTACGGCACTCGGCTATCACTTCCCTAACGAATAAAACCTACGGATAGCTATCGAATAAAACCAGAAACAATGAGGCTTCCAACTATACAACTGCTGTGCGCATGCTAGTTTGAACTGAGAATCAGCTACTTTTGAAAAATATACTATTAAATGGTGATTAACTGCTCAAGATGACTGAGTATAGTAAGGAAGTATCATATTCTTCACTTTAAGAAGTAAGAAATAGGATATTATTATAATTTCAGGCCTATCCTAGTTCTTATTTTGTATGTATCTTTCAAAGAAGTGAGAACTTATGGCGGGGGGGGGGGGTTGACTGTTCAACCCGTTCCTGATCCGGATCCGGCGGGAGAACTTGAAATTTTGAAATTAATAAAGTCTATGATGAGGGAAGTAGATAACATCAATCTTAGTTGACGAAACTTGTACCGTATTCTAACAGGATAATACAATACAAATTTGTTCAGTCCTATTAGATAAAATAGGAAAATGAGTATAAGATAAGAAACTGTTTCTGTGAGGAAGTGGAGAGAATGGTGAATTGGAGAGTAAGAATTGGATTGTACACTTGAATGGAAAACAGACTCAATTATAGCACGACATAACACAGGTGAATGTTTCCTCTTAACAAGAGTCAGTTCTGATCAAACAGCTAGAAACATTTCTGTTTTGAAATAGCTGTCTGAACGAGGTACGAAATTATTGGTTTTCCAAGCATATAATCAACAGCGACAGATTGGGTTCTTGGTCCAAGTGATCCCCACAACACAGACTACGGCCAAGTGAACTAATGTTCTGCCAGCTATCGAATAAAACCAGAAACAAGGCTTACAACTACACAACTGTGCGCGTGCTAGTTTGAATTTGAAACGAATTTAGAACTTTTTCAACACTTTGTCACTTCAACGGTCAAGTCATCTTTTCATTAACTTTTTATTGTTTATTGAACGATTTGAAGTAAATTTTTAATTGTGAATAAATAATAATAATTGTACTCACACTTGGCCGAACGTTTTCGAGTCGTTAAATTTACAATGAAGAGTTAATACTAACAAACCAAGATCGTTATGGAACAAGAAATCAAAGAATTTACTCTTACCATCTCGAGGTACTAGAGTTGATATTTCAATAAAAAAGTGTTCAATAAACTGGTGGATCAATGTAGGCTACACTCCAAAAAAAAGAGAGATCTTTATATTGAAACACCGGTACTAGTTTGTGTTTTTAGACTCAAAAGGCTGAGACTTACTTGTAAAGGGCTTACTTGAGTAACATAAGATGCTGCGTTTTATTTGATTGTTGAGGGCGAGAGTTCCACAAGGCTCATTCTATTCGAACCGGAAAAGCGGGCCGAATTTCAGCGCCGGTCGCTTAGAACCCTTTGTTAACTCAATATGTATGTGTTGGTCCATATTGTTTCTCCAATAAAGAAATCTGGGTATTTTAATCCACACGTTCCTACCACCGAAATTATTGACTCATTAGACAATGGATCTAAAATGCATGGATGAGACTCGATTTTCAATTAAATAAAAACATGCCAATTGGTATGTTGCGGAAAAATTTCATTGTCATTTGATTTTTCTTGTTTTTTTTTGTTTTTTTTTTAGGATGAAGTCCACATAGGTCTGAGACCTGTGCGTGGGTAATGAGTTGGATGATGGTGATTTATGAGTTGGACCTACAGTTTTAGGTGGGTTCCGAACCACCTAAAGTTAGAAAATTTCACAAGTTAATTTTAAGTAACTGACTATTTAACAGTAGCATTTTGATAAAGTAGCATTCTTCGATTTCCATCAGGTATTCCCTGCTGTTGTCAATATCCGCCATTATGGAAGTCTTCAGTATAAATTAATAGCACTTAAAAGAATTCGAAATTAATAAATTTTGTTGGAAAATTTCATGATTGATTGCAAGCAAAGCAAACAAAAAAACGAGAATCCAGCTCATGGTATTCTTGATTAGAAAAGCCGTAAGGCATAAAGGAAAGTCAGTTTTAATCATTCAAAGTTGATGGGTAAACTGGAAAAATAATTGATTTGATTGCGGCTTTAGTTATAATGATATGGTGCCTAAGCATCCTCCCTTCACGATTAGTTCTGAAACCTCTGAAATTGAATTTCAATTGTTGCTTATCCAATCTGATAAGATGCAATTTCAATGTCATCTTCATGAATATTCAATATCGAAAATAAGTATTTGATAACCAACTGATGGTTATGATTATTCAGATTCTTCGTGATCCGAATTTAAGCAGAATTGGAATAATAAACCGGAATGAACAGGACCCAAAAAAGAAGTTCTAATGTGAATGACTCTTTTTCTTAAAATCCATGGCTAGCTGCGTCCGTTGGAGTGAGGTTCCTTCAAGTGAAAATTTGCAGCTGATATGAAATCATGCAGCCGTATCGAAGCCGAGTATTTTTTAAAGTGTATGCCATAATGATAAACATGTTTTGAAACCCGTATTTTGTAACTGTTCTTTTCAGTGCATGAGTTGCACGCCTCTATGTATCGGCGGCTCCTGTTTATACTTCCAACTGTGATAATAAATGAAATGCGTGTCCTTGGCGAAGAGCGATACACTTTATCTGAGAACCATTAATCATATCTCGAAGTCAATAGCTCCTTATAGAGATGTGACTAAATCAGTCCGATTATAATTTTAGCTTCCATCTTGATGGACTTGAATGGAAGTGATTGAAAGTAATAGAATAGAATTCAACTCAGGTGTGGCAAGCTTCTGATAAATTGAATCACTTCAAGCTCCAAAACAAATTAACGATAGTAAAATAATGTGAAGAGAATTTTTGATTTTTCGAACGAATCCAATGTTAAATTGGTAATCTACTTCTTGATTACGGATTACTCCGTTAACGCGAATTTTTATGTGGTGAGTTGAATTTACCAACAACTTTATTTTTAAATTTTAATTTATCATTCTTGTCAGTCATCGTTTATGACCAGTGAATTGAAGAGTTTCTGTGTTTCTAAGAGAAATGCGGATGTTATTTCCTTAAATATTCCCAAATTCTCTTCTATACCTTCAATGCTTAAGTGCCAGATCTTTAAATGTGTGCATGATATAAATTCACGATACACGATCATGATTTTTCTATAACGAGTATTAATAATTTTATAAGTCATTCAATTAATCAGTAATAGAAAATATATGAGTCACGATACAATAACCAAGCAATTGTACAATTATATATGGACTATATTGGACTATATATTATACCCTCCACTCCAAATGAGAAATTTCTAATATACCCTATGATACTGTATAGCTCTCCTGATCACTCAAGACACTTGAATATCGTGAATACACGACCCAAGTGATTTTATTATGTCATAAAGTAAATAAATAAATCAACTGAAATCATCATTATGAATTTATTTAATTCCAATTGTAGTTCAAAAAAATTCAAGAATTTTTAATATATCGATCATTTTTTTCTCTTTGAACTTACTCATATTCTTATGAACCTTGAATAAACTTGCACTCTCTCACCAGTTCTTCTCAGAGGAAATATACGTTCAAAAAGCTATGCGTAGTAACATCAATGTAAGTTGAAAAAATACAGCGCTGGGCTGTGAAAACATTCCGGTCAGCTGAACCTAATTTTGTAATATCGTTCAAGATATTGGTTCTAGTTACACAACTAATTAAAATGAAATCATTTTTTCATGTCCACTTGAAAGCCTTTCACTTTGAAACAGCCACTTCGAGAGAAAGGCATACCATGATAGCCTACTATGAGTGGAGGGGGATACAAATGCATGTAACCGAACCTCCCTTTATCCTTTGAAGTTTGATTACACTCCGATAGTGTCTTTCAGCTCGACACATTACGCTATTGACATGATTGGTGAATGGACCAATTTCTGGTGTGAACTTTTAATGGATAGAAGAAGTGAATGTACTTTTGAAATTATGTAGCAACTTTTGGTATGTTGTTATCCGGGTATAATGTATCTATAAATTTTGAATAGATGTAGCCAAAGCACCTTATTTCTTAAATTACTTATTTCTTAAATTCTGTAAGTTCATTATTCAAGCAAATTTATTTTAATGAATAATAAGACAGAAGTTGTCACAGCAACATGTTTTAAAAGCAGTGGGATACAAGTTTCGGTTTCATTATCAATCTCAAACAAAATAAAACTTAAGTACAGAGTAGCATTATACTAAAGAACAATACTATTATCAATACTAGAACAATACTATTGGCTGAGGGGGAAAATGCCTGCAATAGACTGACCCTCATTGAAGGACTGTGATTGGCTGAAGGCCACTGGTGGGAGAAGCAACAAGCGAAAATAAGAGTCATAATCAAGAACCAAAAATCCGTGAACACATAGAAAACAACAAACAAGAACGATGCACAAGTAGGCTAGAATAAATAAATTTAAAATCAACAAATTGAAGCTTACTTAAATGCAGTCGATGTCAAGCGAAAAAACAGGAAAGTACCGCTATTAAAATATAGGCCAATGAAACAAAGTTAGTAGTATTGAATTGGTTAAAATAAATTTGATCATTTAAACTAGTATTGGAATTGTTTTTTACCAACCCAGTTATCTCCAAAACTCCTAAAATGTTCAATTGTCTGTTTTTGGCAATCAAATGCGGAAATTCAACATTTTCTTCATCCTTCAATTCAATTTATATTGTGCTGATTGTAATGCCTGTTATGTGCATCAAACCGGTAGAAGTTTCAATTGTAGAATAAATGAACTTATAAGGGATTGGAAAACCCATAAAAGAGATTCAAATTTTACAAAGAATCTCATTAATAATGGAACCAAGTTCAAGACTGAAGAAAATGTTGAATTTCTGCATTTGATTGACAATGGCAGACAATTGAACATTTTAGAAGCTTTGGATACTCTAGCTTTTTCCAACTAGGTTGGAAAAACGATTCCAATACTAGTTTAAATAATCGAATTTATTTCAACCAATTCAATAAAACTAACTTGGTGTCATAATAAGTCTGGCCTACTCTTTAATAGCGGTTCTTGTTTTTCTCGGTTGACCTTGACTGCATTTCAGTGAACTTGAATTTGTTAACTTTAAATCTACTTAGCTCTAGCCTACTTGTGTACTGTTCTTGTTTGTTGCTTTCATGTGTTCACGGATTTTTGTTTCTTGATTTTGACTTATTTTTGCTTGTTGCTCCTCCCACCAGTGGGTGGGTCTTTTTGGCCTTCAGCCAATCACAGACCTTCAATGTGGAAGAAAATAATAATAACAGACCTTTTATTAGAGACACTTTCTCCCTCAGCCAATAGTATCGTTCCCTGTTTAATATTATTATTAAGCTACTCTATACTTTAGTTTCAGTTTGTTTGAGATTGATAATGGTACCAACACTAGTATCTCACTATTTTTAATAAATGTGGCTCTGACAACTTATTTTCTGATTATTCATTATGGATATCTTCCACACTATCACTTTCGCCCCTACAAAGAAAGGCAAAATTTATTTAAGAATGAAAATACTGTCAGTTTTTTTGCACATGGATGAATAGATTTTGGCCGAATTTTGTTGTAGTGCCTGTTACAGCTATTATGCTGCAGTTTGATAAGAAAAATCACGTCTTGATTTTCAATGATGAAAATCTTGAAATTTAAGATTATAAATCGATTATTATATCCTTTCCATTATTAATTAGTTATCGTTGTATGGCGATAATAAATTTATCACTTTTTGGATTTTTGAGATTGATAATAGTGTAACAACCGAAACTAGTATCTCACTATTTTCAATAAATGTGGTTGTGACAACTTCTTGTCTCATTATTCATTATGGATATCTTCCACAGTATCACCTTCGCCACTAGGCAATACCCCTCATTATGAGCCAAATTTCATTACATAAATACGATATTCAATAGTAAAAAATGCAAAAACCATTCTTGAGCGATATCACAGCTTACTTAACTTAGTTCAAAAGTGAATTATTTCATTCATAGAAGAACTCCGTTCTAGTTTAGCTACTGTTACTGTATGAGTTCAATAATCGCATTCAATCAATCACATTATGAGATCATGTACAGATTTTTGGAATGAATCTATCCATTGAAATGAAAATCCCTCCTTCTTCATATTTCTTGGTGACAGTACATAATGTTATGGGTTCTAATGGCTAAAATAAGGCTGGCAATACTAAAGTTCACACTTGCACTTTATTTACACAAATTAGTCTATTTACACACACTAATTGCAAGTTCAATTAATAAAAAAAAAACAGATCAACAAGTGATTGGGTAATGATGCTAATACTTATTTTCAGTAATTATGTACAAGAATTAATGAATAATTAATTACAGGCTGATCAATAATAAAAGCAACAAGAGTCCAATAAACTGTACAATAATGCAGAAAGAAATGATAAAAAGAGCAAATAAATACTTACAAATACAGTCCAATTCGTTATTAGACAGTCCCAACTTGATACAACGGCTTTAAACTGTTAGTAATCTTCATAAATAGTAAACACTTGTCTCTGCACTTTACACTGAAGTTGAGCACTGTTTACTCTAACAACACTGGATTGTCTCTCACAGGAGATCTGTAACACAATCTTTCACGCGGGCTTGTAAAACTAACTGACTGGTTCAGGTGAGCTCCTTTATATAGTTGTCATAATTCCAAGTACTGGCGGCTTCTAGATGCTTCAAGAAGGCCATAGAATATAATAGAACATAGTAGAATACGACCTTGATTGTTCAGGAAGAATGTAGAATCGCCGAGAAGCTCAATTGAGTGAGAGAGATGCATATTTGAAGAATAGGAGTAAGAAAGACATCTAACAAGAAAGAACGAAAAGATTAAGATTACAAGTCACGTTTGTCCATGAATGGAACGATGTATGTAGAACAAGTGCGTAAATAACTGCTTTGTTTGCTTTTGTAACACTAATTAAAATTTGTGTTAAATGCAAAATTAAAAGTATGAGAAGGATAAAAAAGTTTTTTTTTTGAGGATGAAGCCCACATAGGTCTGAGACCTGTGATTGGGTAATGAGTTGGATGATGGTGATTGATGAGCTGGACCTACAGTTTTAGAAATCATCATTCTAGAAAGCAACTAGATTCGGAAAGTTTCAATCCAGATCTATGCTGAAGCAAGTTAGGATGTAGAACCAAAGCATACACATAGAGGTCATTCAGCAATTGCATAGATTAAGGATCTGATGAAAGATATCTATCGTGCATCTAAGTACGTGAGGGTCACTTCATTTGAATGTTCTTTCTTGATGTGATAATCTGAGTACTGGTCTAGTTGGGACTGTTCTCATACGGGCAATAGACATGCATTGAAACACAACGGCTATCAACATTCGATTATGTGTGAGATAGTCGGTGTAAGACGAGTTTGATAATAGCTCGCACTGCCACATGAGTTGCTTCTCTCACACTCACTCACTCATTCTCTCTCTCTCTCTCTCCCGTTACTAGCGATTGTGGGATGAGTGGCTGTTATATGGAAGGTTCAGCTCATATGCAATTGAATGTTGTTTGCGGTCTCTTAACGGCCGTTCTAAATCATAGCTACAGTTTCGATTAGCGCCCAAAACCATAAATATAGCACTAACGCAATAGCAAAGAGAATGAATCAGATGAGCAATATATTCTTGAGTCTACTTGTCTGTTAACTAGCTTTATATAGCATTTTTCACATTTCACACTTAATTCATTGCCAGAAAGAAGATACAATGAAAAAAATATATATATATATATTTATATTACAATGTAAACAATGATAAATAAACTTGCTCTCAATGATCATCACTAATTCATTGCAATAGAAAAAATATGGATTGAATTGGCACCATCCAGCAGAAGGATAAAAACCTTGTTCGCTGGTGGGAGTACTTCAGTTTAGCCAGGATTAATTTGTTTCAAAACGGTCCTTTGCAGATTCAATCATTCAACACTATTAATAATAAGTTCTAGATTACTGATATAAAAAAATAATGTCTCTTCAACCATGACCTTTGTTCCACATTCAGACAATACTTCCCATTATTCACAAACATACAGAAATTTGAAAGGCATCAGATTTTTCAACTTGCTACTTTTATATTTTATTTGTTTTCGTACAGTCACTAAATCAGAATATTCCATTTTTCGCTGTTTTATAGAGTTATTTCGTAGGCCATACACATTATTTGCCACCTGAAAGTTGAAACTATCCTTGTTTCTGGCTATGTACCTGAATAGTCTTCACAGCAGAGAACAGTTTATTTTTGCTGACCAATCTAATCGGTAACCCTTACAAAGAGTGCCTAGGAGACCGCAGCTTATCTCTGATTTAACAGATATACCTGCTACGGCTCACGGCTATCACTCCTCAACACGACTACTCCTTATCTATCAACAATGTAAGAAGGTGCAAACTGTACAGTGTGTTGAATTATCTGTACAATTTGAATGTTTTCCAGCTGCAAACGTCAGGCTTCCTGATAGCTGGAACCTTTATCCTTGCACAGGATACATGATAAAGAGAATGTTGGGTATTAAACTGGAGCCTCTTACAGGAAGACATTATCAGCACAGATAAAATGTGTTTTCAAAGTAGCTAATGGAACAGCGAACAGGTGTATTAAAAAAGCTCAAGTTTCTTCAAGCTACAACAACACTCCCACTTACAACACATCACCTTCGATTGAAACTCAATTGAATGAAACTCATTTATCATGACACTGAATAATACTTTACTAACTCATTTTGCAATTTCCAATGTCATTTAATTGCTGATACTATTGACTTCAATTTTCTGACCGGAAACATGTCCCAAGACTTTAGCAATACAGAAGCAACGATTAAGACTTGACCAGTCAGAGTTTTTTCAATGTCTCAAGAAAAACCTGTTAGTGCAAGTTTGCTAGTCTATCGGAGCAACAAAACGTTGATTGGCCTGATAGAAAAAGTTGAAGTGCACAACGTAATACCTTCTTCTTTCATGACCACTGAATCTTCAGCTCATAAAAGGAGCGATAAACTAATAAGATTAAACCTGTTTCATTGATGCAGACTATACTCAACTCTATAATTACAGTTACAAATCATAAACTGGTATATTTTGATGAATACTGGTTTAATCCAATTCCATCCACACCTATAATGGTCTCAAATAAGAGCCAGCTGCACTGCGGTTCAAGGAGGAAGTTAATATTTCAGTTTTATAAGTTAATTATTGATTATACAGGGTGCAGCAAAACCGACTAAGCAGTTTGTTTCGATTGTCACATCAGCTGTGATACGGCTACAAATTTGCACATGGTCTTCTTTTGTTTATTAGTTAACCCCATTTCAGGAGTCAACATGCTTTGGACCAGTGCTCATCGTGGTTTTGCGTTTCACGCATTATGAAAACAATAAATCTATGATCGCTACACAACGAACTTTTCGAAGACAGTTCAACGTTCCACGCAACAACGCCGTTCCTAATGCTAACACGATCCGGTCCTGGGTTCGTCAGTTGGAGGAAACTGGTAGTACACTAAGAACAGATGCATGGTCGTCGCAAATACATTAGAACGCCAGAAAATATGCAGAGGGTGAGGACAGCAGTCCAACGATCACCGGTACGTTCTGCTCGACGACATTCTGTTGCATTGGGGATTTCAAACCGCAGTTTCAGAAGATCGCATTTGCGGCTTCTTTCTTTGAGGGATATCTGAAGGAAAAGGTTTTCAAAGGCCGCCCTCACACTTTAGCAATGTTGAAACAGCGGATTATTGACGAAGTGAATGCCATATGTGTGCAAGATGCGATATGTGTGCCGAGCTGCGTATCTGTGCCCCGCGATATGTGTGCAAGAGCTGCTCAAAACTTCAGAGATTACCTTCAAAAATGCTTTGATGCTAACGGCCGCCATCTTCAGGACATTATTTTCAAAACCTAATTAATATAAATTTTTTTCTTTATATATCCTGAGATACTTTTTATTGCTCCTTAAAACTGCTTAGTCGGTTCTGCCGCACCTTGTAGTTTCATTATAAAAGTATCTTGTCACAAAAAACCAGGTTTTTATACAAAAGCCATATGGTCCTAGAAGAAATGAATGCTATTTTATTCAATCGCTTGGAATTCACAAATTTAGTGCTCAATAATAGCACATAAATAACACTTTCATATCTGCCTGGAAGCTGTTCTTGAAACTATCATTGCTGGAATTAGTATTTGATATGCGGTGACGAGTAGAATGAAAATATTTAGTTATTCATATAATATTGAATATCAATTTACAATGGTTTGTCTGATAGGTATGATTAGTAACGTGGAGCCGAAAACATAAAACATATCAGGGGCACATCTGCTGAAAGAATATGAAGCTCTAACTCGCGAGAAATTGTCCAAGAATGACGAAGCTCAACTGCAGAGAGCTAGTATAATATTATATTCAGAAATTCGGCTGCACCCCAAAATAAATAATGATGCTTCAACAGATAAAGCTTTGTATAAAAGTGATACAAATAACAACTGAATATTATACAATAATAGAATCTTACAACGGACACGGTTCATTTCGATGAGGTCTACAAGGTACAAAGTGTTAAAAAAGTGATAAAAATGACAACTGAATATTATACAATAATAGAATCTTACAACCAGGTAACGGTTCATATCGATGAGGTCTACAAGGTACAAGATGCAAATCCGTCTAATCAGATTTTCTTTACAAAATTAGCTTTGACATTGCTGATAATTTTGCAAGCAATAACTCTCAAAGTATCACTCGTATTAAGGTCACATTTGCAATCGCTGTTTTTATTTACGCGCAACAGTTCCAGATTCTTAGGAAATCAACTTCAATCACGTCCAACGTTTTCCGTCCTCTATATAGAATTTTGTCTGTCGTGACAGATGTGCACAGTTTGAGTGAGACCTTCACTCGAGTCAAGTAGAGGAACACGAGTCTAGTATTTTGACTCTAACATTTGCAAATGTTATCAAAGTAACTGGGGCAATCGAGTTTCCTAATTATTGCGACGGCACATCAATTTATCTCGGAACTAAACGGTCCCTTAATCATCATTACGCTTTTGGTGGTGAACTAGTTAATATGCACAATGGCATCTGCAGTGAATCAATGATGAATAGATCTATGCTGCTGAGATGCAATTACTAATTTGTTGGCGATGAATCGGTAAAATGCTGGCTATTGTCAGGCTAGAAAAAGCTTCGTCCCGTCATTGTTCAGTTTTGACTACTTGTTCAGTAACAATATTTAGTAGCTCAGTAGAAAAACTACTAGTGCATCCTTCACTGTTTGTTTCCAATGGTATTGTGATTCCAATGACTTGTCGTTTGGTAATAGAAATGAAAGACGTGCATGACACACATGCTGTGAGGCAAATCTGATCTTGATTACTTTAGTTTAATTAGATGATAGTTAATTAGCACTAATCAAATGTTAAAACTCCGAATGGCTTCATTTGCTATTTCCATCATTTTTCCTGGTTGCAACATTGTTCTAACATTCCAAGTGGCTGTTTTCAGTACTTGCAGTACTTGGATTCACAGTACTTGCAATAGACCTAGTAATAGAAATATACAAATAATATATATAATGTATAGGTTTGATGAGTTTTTTTCAGAGAATTACCAAGTCTAAAAGACTCAAGCGAAAATGAAAATTATGAAGATTGAGGAATGAATATAAGAAATTATTTGGGGAGCGAGAGGCTGGATAAAGGTATTTCTATGTACAATAGCTGTGTAAAACAATGCTCTATTCACGCTGCGCATCCAATACAAAACAGAATGTAACCAAATGATTTACTAAAAAGCCAAGTAGGCCTGAGGCAGACTCACTCACTCATCATCGTTTCTCGCGAACCATGCCAGCAAAAATGAACGGAAGTAAAAAAGAGTGAAGCGAACCTGCCGGGTAGTACGAAATTCTCGAAAAATCTTTATTGTTATATTGTAATAAGGTTGAATGGAATTTGTGTGAAAAGAGAAGTGACAATGAAGGAGGGTTTTCTCTGAGACCTGTGCGTGGGTTGGATGATGGTGATTGATGAGTTGGACCTACAGTTTTAGGTGGGTCCCGAACCAGCGGAACTCTCATCTAATCAAATCATCTTGTATTCACCTCTGTGCATGCTAAGAGATGAAATGATTAAAATTCTTGTTTGGTCGTTACTACGAGTTTACTCAATTTTCAGATCTCGCTGACAAATCAATCTATATTAACATGGTAATGCTTTTATATTCTGAGGAGTGGCCGTAGCCGAGTGGGCTAAGTGCTGGTTTGCTAGCCCAAAGGTCCCGGGTTCGATCCCAGTTATGACCGAAAGTTTTTACCTGGGCCACTCCCGTGTTTCGGAGGACACGTTAAGCTGTCGGTCCCGGCTGCCTAAAAAAACAGTCGTTAAGTCACGTCAGAGGCCCTGAACTTATTCAGGTGCGACCTGATAACTCTGACACCCCAGACCTGAGCCAGCCAGGTCACACGATATTATTATTATTTATTTATATTCTGAAATCTATTTTCTGTAGTTCAATAAGTGTGTAGGCTTGTTGTAAACACCACAATACTCAAATGCCAATCTTAGTTTAGAAAGAGGATATTCTAAGAGTCGATCTGGAGAGTTGCATGAGTCTGACTGATCTTTAAGAGTCGATCTTTCGATCATTCAAATCTTATTAGATTTTGAAATATTAATTTCGTGGCATATCGGAGCCTGTCAATTTAAAAAGCCTGTTTAGCTGTCGTCATGAGCAAGGCACATGATAGGCTACTATTCAAATTGAGATTAAGTAATATCCGCTTTTTCTGCAATTAAAAGCAATCCGAAGATCTTCACCGACCGGTTCTGGAAATGGACGATGTTACATTCGGTTGGCAGATACTGAAATACAGAAATTGGGAAATAGCTGCTCTCAAGAGAAATTAGATGATTACCGGTTAAAATCCTTTTAAAATAAATATATTTAAATCGTTTTAATTATTATTTTAACAAGGGAAATGATTCACGAAACTTTCTCAACATTAATACAGTGAACAATTCCAGATTTATTTTAGCATCGGTTTTCTATAGACCTTAATAGACTGACTGATCCCCTTGAACTATCAGCAGCCTGACAAGAGTAATCAGAGGAAAGAATCTGACAGACGATAATCAGAAAAATGGAGGGCTTACCTCAATTTCGGAACTTATCTCATTTAAAATATGTGCAATCCCCTTTTTTTAGAAGATTTACCTTGTATGTATTATAGCTATTTAAATTATATTATACTAGCTCTCTCGACGCGTGTTGCTACGATCTCATAAAAAATCTCCGTGATTTTATTATTCGCCACCGAAGTTACATTTCCAATTTCAACCTCCTACGACTATTAGGGTTTTTGATTTTATTATTCGCCAACTCCCACTGAGGCTAAATTTGAAATAATTTCTAGCTGCATTGAGTAACAGATATCGTCAACCCGGTATAATTAAATTGCATCATACCCATTCATATATGTTACTACATTTCTGCAAGGTACCGACTGCACGGTACATGCCAAGTCTCTGCATTCCAGACAGCCGCTAAGAGGCCTGCCATATGATTAAAAACTGATGAATTCTATCAGCTTTTCCTTTAAGAATACAATAATTGTCCTTTTTGTGTCCTGATTTGTGAATCTAAACCATTCTTGACTCCATTTGTACACAAACACAACAAATTTCAACAAAATCGGTCCAACCGTTTAGGAGTTCAATGTGGCATGGACACGCACATAAGATTTATATAATAATTTATAAAGATTACCTTATATTTCAACTTCATAAGCCTATTTATATTTCTCCATTCAGCGATCAATCAACTTTGTATACTTACCATATTAAACTTATTCTCAAGTCATGTACAAGACATAGACTGTTTTGTCTAAACAGACATAGATCATTTGTCTAAACGTTTTTGTAAAATATTTCATTCATTATTAAATTTATCATAATGTAGCGAATATGAAATTGGAGTGAATAGAGAGAAAGAAGGCACAGTGGTTCTTGGCGTTATCTGCTATCTAAATGTTTACTTTTAAGCAATTAATTACTCTGCTTTTGACACTTTTATGGTGTTTACTTGGTAATTTGTAGAATGTTCTAGTTGTTTGATTATAAATTAATGAAGTCTTATCGAATATTGTAAAAAGTGCTAGTTTCTTTATTTATTTATTCAGAAGATGATAGAGAAATCTAGAGATATCTCAATTATGATAAAGTATATAAATAGAGGAAGTCTCTTGTGAACGAGTTCAGTCTTGTTTGTAATTCGTCATGATAAACAAGTGTGACAGTTAAGTAGTTCAGTTATTGTTCTACGTTGATAAGTGGCAGTAGTGACAGTTCCCGTTAATACAGACAGTGAAATCCCGTTGCCGCTATTGCAAACCATGCAATGAACTTTCGTTGTCTGTAGTGATAATTCTCTTGAAAGTTCTATAGTGATAATTCTTTTATCTATGACTGTATCATGGACTTGTGCTACGTGAGTTAATTGTTCTTCCTCGACGTTTCTTTTTGAATATTATTGGACAGTTTAATGTACAGTTATTATTTAATATTAGATCGGCCTTTTGACATTTAGTGATTGATTTTTGTATAGTTTATTGAAAACTCATTATCAGTTGAACAATATTGTGTTATCTGTTTTTAATTGCTTATTTTTTCTGTAAGAAATTACTGAACAGTGTGAGTTGTAGATTATTTGTGTTAATAAAGTGCAAGTGATAAATTTAAGTGTTGCCAGCGTCATTTTAGACATAGAACCCGTAACAATAATAATTAAAATATGTAAAAACATTATTTTATTCTCTTCAAGATTTAAAGTTACATTTTGGATATGAGTTCTATTGAACTATTATCAAAAAAACTTGAGTGCGTTTTACAAAAAATTTTAACATTCTATTACACTGCAAAGACAAGCACAGAACCCCAACACATAAGAGATGTTACCATAGTTAACAATTACAAAAAGGATGTTTTCATTTATAAGGATTCCGTTTATTTTATGATTGGGGGAAATTTATTTTGTGATTTATTAAGTAATTTCTGAGATTGTACCATGATTCAATTTATATGATAATGGTATAGCCATAGAACAACCATCAATAGGAAAACATTTTCTCGGAAAAAGTTGATCTATGGTTGGATCTTGATGGTTGGTCTATGGTATAGCCTACTACTTTAACAAAAGCCTCGAGTTGTCTACTGCCCAACTTGCATTCACCTGGATTGGGCACTTCCTTACTTCCTGATAGAATTGTTACAAAACAAACTCTTCCACAGTTTCCTTCATTATTCAGCTCAATCGTTACAGTTGAGAAATTCATTTAAAACTATCAACCGTTCGCACTCGGGTAAGCAGAACCCATTCAAACAGGAAGTAAATACATTATCTCCAACTTATCGATCCAAGTTTGACAAAAAAGAAACAAATAACAATTTCTTCCCCTTCCAAACATTTATCCACCTATTTTCTCGTAAAAAAATACAGAGATTCTTCCTTTTGATAATGCAAGGATGCTACGAGCTCGGTGGCCTTGAACTTGATGCGACACCTGTCACTCATTCAGGTTACATTCTTACGGAACTTTTCTTACGGTCAGCTCATTATTAGGCCTACCGTCAATATGACATTTTTTATTGTTTTCTCTTCAAGATTGAAAATTGTGTCATAGCAAATTTTTTAAATAGAGTTTATTGCACAATTATTACAAAAACATTGAGTGCACTTCGTAGAGATTTTAATCATTCTTGAAAGAACCAAGTATCTAAGTGGACTACTTAGTAAGATAATCAGTAATTGTTTGAAATTGTTTGAAATTGTACCAGAATTCTATTTGTAAGGTCATTGTAAACTATTTTGCCAAAAACCTAGAGTTGGGGAAGTTCGCAGATGAAATTATGAACTAGGAAAATACCGAGGTGAAAGATAATTATAAGAGAATTAAAGAATAGAAATATAAGAGAGAAATTAATAAAAGAGAATAATAAGAGTTAAATATTAAGAGAAAAATATAAGAGAATTAGATAATAGATACCGTTATACAAGAGAGAGGTAGAATGAAGAGATATAAGATGATTGGCCGATAAGAAAAAGGTAGAATTAAGAGATATTAAACGCCTAAAAGAAGTGGTTCGAATATGAATTTTGTTTCAATGGTGATTTACAAAGAAGGAATTCCATAATTTGACATTCAACGATGGATTTCGGGTATATTGTTGAATTTTAAGACAAAAAAATTATTTTAATATCGTAGTTTACGAAAAATCATATTCAATCCCCCCATAATTGCTTCAATAGGAATTAGGCTTTTACTTTTGTCATTGCATTCAACTAATGAGTTCTATTCACTTAAAAAAGCTCTAATCTTTTAAATCATTCATTCAGCAGCTAAGTAATCTGCAGCAACTGCTTCACTTACTGCCTAAACAAAATTATTGGTACAACTCTGACCTAATTGTTCACCTGCAAGATAAGAGCCCGATGATGAAGTCATAATCTAGAGGAAATTGAGCACGAAGTAATTTATCACAGCAGTTGAGCGTTTACATATATGGATCAGCAAACAAGTGAAAGTAATTGAAAAAAATGTTACGAAATAAGAAAAGGATGTTGAATGAACAGAAGGCGTGATTGAAGATCAAAGAGATTCGTAGCAATGTTGTTAGTGAATCATAAGGACCTTGAATCTGGTCAGGAATTCTGCTCACCTTCTATTCATGAAAAAGTAACTGTTCTTCAACTACTTTTTATAATACGCTTTAATGTAGATTTTGATCCACTTTCTTGCAAGCGGTTCTCCTTTTAATCGTTTTTACAAGTGTGAGGATACAATTACTGTGCTAATTACTCAACACGTTCTTCCAAAATCTCATCTAGGCTTATAATCCCTTAGTTAAGAGATATGGCACTGTAAATACATGTAAAATTAGATGTCAGTTGAAAACATTCATCAATATTAATCATTTTAAAATTGAGTAATGTCGCTTAGAAAATAGGTTAGCTATTTTTGAATTCGCCTCATTTTTTTCTTTTTCTTCGGAGGATGAAGCTACAATCCCATCTAGGCCTATAATCCCTTAGTTAAAAGGGTACTTTAAATACTCGTATTACGATGTCAGCTGGAAACATTAATCAATTCATTATTTTAAAATTGTGTAATGCCACTACTTAGAAATTCTGTTGCCTATTTTTCAATTTGCCTCATTTTTTCTTTTTCTTCGGAGTATGAAGCCTACATAGGTCTGAGACCTGTGCGAGGTTAATGAATTGGATGATAGTGATTGATTAGTTGGACCAACAGTTTTAGGTGGGTTGCGAACCACCGGGAAGTGATTTTACAGCAGAGAACAGAGTCCTTTTTGCTGGTCAATCCAATCGGTCACCCTTAAAAGAGGGCCCAGGAGTTTCGTAGCTTATCTCTGAACAGATACTTGCTACGACACACTTCTCATTGCATGTATTGTATTAGAAGGAAATTCATAGAGTTATAGTTATAAATTTTATGTTCCGACTAGGACATTTATATAAACATCCACAGTTTTAATGAACTGGAATTATAGAAATATGTTAGTTTTCAATAAAATTATCGGTTTATCAAATGTATTGAAAAAGTGAAATTTAAGAAGAGCATTTGGGAGTTCCATTTTAATTTATCCCTTCTAGTTCCTTCCACTTATCTCTGAAGCAGACTCAGATAGATCACAAATTAATTTTAATTTATATTTTCAATTTAATTTATATAATTCTTACAAGAAATAATTGAAGCTTTTTTCAAAAATTTGATATGAATAAAATTTAAAATAGAAAGGTTAAATACATTTTCTTCAATTCAACAAACCGATAAGATACCTGGTAAGCCTAGAGAAAATGATTCTTACAATTCAAACATACTTATACTTTCTTAATAAAATATTATAATGGTAATAATAACGGTACTTTCTTGTTTTTCTCGGTTCACCTTGACTTCATTTCATTCAGCTTCATTTTTATTTTAATTTTTCAATAGTTTAATTCTAGCCTACTTGTCTGTTTTTCTTGTTTGTTACTTTTTGGTTCCTTATTTTGACACTGATTATTCCTTGTTGCTCCTCCCACCAGTGGGCGTGGCTTGTTAGAGCCTTCAGCCAATCACAGACCTTCAATGAAGGTCAGCCTATGTGAGGACTTTCACCCTCAACCAATAGTATCATTCTGTGTTTAGTTTATATCATATTAAGCTACTCTGTACTTTAGTTTCAGTTTGTTTGAGATTGATGATGGTGCACAACCGAAACTAGTATCTCACGGTTTTGAATAAATGTGGTTGTGACAACTTTAAATTCTGTCTAAAGTTAAAATTCTTCACATCTTAAAGGTCGATAGAAACCTGGCAAGCCTAGAGGAAATGATTTTTAAAAAATATAGAAAATTATTATAAAAATAGCTGCACGTCATTCCCGAAAGCAGACAGATAATAATAAATTTAGGATAGGCTCTATTGATGGTTGCCTAAGGTTGTGTTGTGGAGGCATGATATACCTGATGAGTTTAATGCTGCATGTTAGGCAAGTTTTTTTGATTTGATGTTTTCAAACTAATCTATCGACGAGTTGCAGACTTCATCTTAAAATTCCCGTTGCCTGTTTAGTGGAAAGCTTGTCACGATAATCTTCCATCATTATCTTACAGCATTGTCATGACATAACTGTGGCGATCAGTGTTTTCCCGTTCATTAGCAACGGTAACAAGCTCACATGAGCATCACGCAGCATTCAGCTTATCAATCATCAGCATCCTACCCATCTTCTTGTTGAACCCGAGCTTTCTTCAAAGTCGTACGTGGGACGTGATGTAACGTGGGAGAAATTAGGTAACGAAACGTCCATTTTGAGATTGATCGATCGATTAGCAGACGTTAATCATGCTCGCGTTCTTCCATGTTACCTTTCTTCCTTGCCAAATATTTCATAACTTTAATCTTTCCAAAAATTGTGAGCTGCCAAATAACATGAAAAAGTTTTGTTTAAAAATTTCTCCTTTCGTCTCTCCTGGCAGAGTAGAATAATTGAGGACTTGTAGAGTAGGGATAAAAACTCATTGTGCCATGATCCTTTTAATCTTATTTGATAGCGATTCTCTCATAATCGTCATGTGTTATAAAAGAATAACAAATCATGCTTTTTAAGTCTGTATGATTTCTCACATTATGACGTACGGTACAGTACCTAATTGATACTACTTGACCTGACCTGAAGATTAAACGCTTATTTGTTGATGTCTGGGGTCTTAAGCAGCGTTTACACTGGAGTTGCAAACACGTGTTGACGACAAAAATTCGCTGATTTTTGTTGCGTAAATGAAAACAGCTCTAATTTTGTCTGCAACGAAACAAGTTGAAGACCGATTTGGGGTGTCTTCAACTAAATTTTTGTTTACCACCAAGAATCGGTAAAGATCAAAGAATTGCAACAAATGTTGGCAATATGTGTCGTTGACAAAAGTTGCAGTGACAAATTACGGTGCAACAAAAGTTGCAGACATTCCCTCAGTCACCCCCTCCACCAGCCAGGACCACATGACTGTCCTGGCGCTGGCGATGTCGCATTGAGTATCGCTCACTAGGCGGATATAGTTCAACCAACGCTACGCTAGTGTTGCCTTTCTGTTGCAGATAAAAGTTGCAGAGGAACAGAAGGGACAATCTATTTTGTCTGCAGACAAAAAATTGCAGACTAAATGTCTGCAACTCCAGTGTAAACGCAGCTTTATAAAATCCTGAAATATTAATAATCATGTAAAAAATGATTGTTTTATGACTAATAGACATTTCATGCAATTGAATTTATCTAAATAAAAGTTCAAACTGAGAGTTCCTTGGAAAATGATTAATATATAACTATTTTTCTCGAAATCCCTTCATTACCAATGAATATAAACTCGATGTCATATTCGAATCAAGATAATAGTGGCAGAAAATTGCAAGGTTTTAAGATAAAACATTAAGTATGTACACATTTGGTGGATTCCAATTGTGAGTGAATTTTTACTCCTACTGCGAGCGTGGTCTACAACATAAACGATGAGTGAGGTAGGATTACGATTGCCTTCCTCACCGAGCAGAGTTATATCATTATGCCAAACCCGCTGAAACAAATTATGAAGTTGTAGGCCTATGCCCACTCCTACCACTACAATTCATGTCATTGAATTAAGCGTTTCTGAAATATTTCGGTGTTGCCAGACCAGCTGAGAGTAGAGAATCCACCTCAATGCACAAATTGACAACACTGCTCGTACCGTGTTGCCTAGTCTACAAGTCTGACACTAGCAGTAATATGGTTTGTCCGCAGTAAGCTGTCTTTTTGCTACACTTCAATTTCTTTTAATTTTTTGGTGTGGAGTAAAAACAGTAAAGAGCAGGCAAATAAAAAATTATTGTGAATGATTTAGCAGATATCGAATTTTTAATAATGTATTGTAACATTGCTGCAGATGTCACCAAACGGATTCTAGAGAACAAGGATGACACCGAAATTGGAACACCATTAGTCCAGTAATTTTAGATCAAAATCGACCCTCAAAAAAAAAAAAATGATACAAGCAAGAAACTTGGCACATATGTACTACTTGGCATGTTGAATAAAAGTTGTCGGCGATAAAAGTTGTGCTTCAGTCGTCATCTTGGATGAAGGCGGGCAAATTTTAGTTTTTCCTCATTTTCTCGAAAACTATTTACCGCATCGAAAAAAGTTTCGAATAAAAAACGTTCTTTAGATTAATATCTACAACTTTTGTTCTTTGCATTTTTCCGATACCTTCAACCCTTACACCATAAAATTGAAAATTAAAAATAACTTTTTTTGAAATTTCCTCAAACAATGTTTGATTCATGATTTCTTATTGAATATATTATCAAGCATAAGCACTCAGGTCTTTGTACAATCCACTAGTTGATCTTGTAGATAATAATAGCTGCTGTCGGATGGAATTCTTGCATAAATATTAAACAGATAAGAACTTTTCATAAGTTTTGTTGCACTCAGGTCACCGTGGAGCGGAGATAGAGTTACGCTTGATTCCTCAGCAGAGCAGATGCGTTAAGTGGCCGACCGGTCGGTCGACTGAGGAATTCAGAGGCCAATGCTTGCAGATTCCAGAGACAAGATGTGTAGATAAGCTTCCAGAAAGAGGAGAAGCGCCAAGAACTGAACTAAACAGAGCGCACCGTAATGAGTCACGCGAGTCGGTGGCGGTGGCGCGAGTCCTTGTGTCGGCGTCACGCGTTCGTGACGCGTGTTCGTGACTTCCGGGCTGCCGCGACGCGACGACACCCTCTGCTCTTGCTCTGATGCTACCAACTGTGCTCCACATTCCCTGCAAACTCCCCTGCTGACGATCCTTCATCAGCTTATCTGCATCTTTGACTACATCAGACAACAACAATAATGCACTCTCAATATTAACCATTCAATAACTTCATCTCCTGTCAATCAAGTCCTTTTGTACTCTTTAAGCCTCTCAACAAACAATTCAATAAGCCTTTCTCAAGCTGTTACTTTCGTTCTTTCTTATTTATTCCTAGTACAAAGGCAAATCTAGAGAGATGATCTTTTGTTGTTCATGAAAAGTACTTCGTCATTACCTCATACAGATCTCATCACGGATGTGTCTACCATTGAAATATTATTTATAATAATCATAACCAAATAATAATTTTTATAAGAGCATGGCTGTCTTTGTCTTGAAATATATTCTATGAAATATCCGGTTTCATGATTATCTTTTTTTCTGAGACCTGTGCATTGGTAATGAATAAATAAATAATTTCAGACATTTCAAACATAAATAAATAATCTTCAAAACATTTGTTACATTACATATGCATACATATCTAAATTACTGTAGCTGAATGTTTACAATACATGTTCATATGAATGTTCACATTAAAATAATGTAAATAGTGGGTGCTAGTGGAACTTTGGGCTTGAAATAGGTTTTTTTCATTTCTCCTCTATTTTGAACTGATATGTTTCTTCTGTGGCAGTTCAATGCTGGAAAGCATCATTTTTTAAATTCTCATTTGGAAATTGTTGTAAGTGACTCCATCTGATAATAATTATCAGCAGTAGAGACACTTAAATTCTGCAAATTATTCTTTTTTTTTGCATGTTTAATGATGATAATTCTGCTAATAACAACGTAGGCTACTAGGTTATTTTTGACTGATTCCCCTTTATTTTAAACGGATGAGCAAATCTGGAAAGAATCATTGTTATCTCATATTGAACAGTGTTATAAGAAATTTCTGCTGGTTATTGGGTGTAGAATCCTTACGATTTATATCAGTAATTCCGTGTATAACAGTAACATGAAAGATGAATTAACAAATTTTTTGATATTGGATATGTGCACACATTTGCCAACGTCTGCTCAAGTTGTGATGTTTATTTCTTTTAAAAATTGAGATCTATAAAAGTAGAACCAATCTATCGTCAATGATTATCAATATACCAATTACTGTATATAATGAATCAATTTAAAAAATCCAATTATAAAGAATTCAAATCAATTGCTCTATTTTTCAAATTAATTACACACTTTTAATAAATGTTGTCGGTATACGAACGTTATTTGATGATGAGAAATAACTTGTACTCCAGGAGTAGTGAGATTGTATTATCCAGAAAGAGTAATGAACTATGATTGTGTTATATAGAACATTTACGTGATTGTCATCAGTTGTTATAGACGTAACAACTAAAAATCTTGCTACTTCCTTAGAAAGCTGGAACTACATGAATTGGTGCAAATCAGGACGAATGCAATTAAAAGGTACATAATTTTCTAATTAAAAAAAAGAATCTTACCGTAGCTGACATGTTGACGTTTTATTTTGATGAAATGCCAACCTGTCTCCAAGCGGCTGGCCGCACGTGGATGTTATAACCGTAATTATTTCACTCTAGACAGTTAAATTTGTCACGCCGTATTAAATTTCAATCTCAGCATGAGAAAGTAAGTGGTAGAGAACATTGTTTATGGTCTTTAGAATTTCGTAAACCTTCTATGAGTCTAATTCACATGAAATTATTATTATTACACACAAATCCAATTTATCTAAGCTGCATATTGAGAGACAGGAGGATTATTACTGTCAAGTCGTTTGCTCTACCTCAATGCTTTCTTTCTCCTTTTATAGAAATTTCAAAACAATCTTTTTTGCCTTGACTTCAGAGTTCAGGGTTTCCAGGCTTCTAGAGTGATCTATTTAAAGTGTTTGACTATATGGTTTTGCTGTTAACAAGTTACAGTTGGGGATATTACCCAAATAAGGAGTTTATTTTGGATGCACTAATCTAATGACTCGATACTTCTGCAGGGCTGTAATTTATGAAAGCTATTTTTTGAAGGTTTAGTACTGTTCTTAATTTATCACTAGTGTGTACACTAACTCTGACCCTACTGCAAATTGCATTTTCCAAATTGCACGCTGACTAAGAGAGCAGCAATGTCACAATAATGTCACTTTTCGATTCGTTAAGATCAGTTTAATGCACCGCGTTTCCGCTCGCGTGAAAATAAACGTTGCGATTCAATTATTATTAAGGTAATGTGTCGGTTTATGCATGTTACTCATACTCGATGTCGCGCGTTTCGGAAGCGTTTTTTGTCGTTGAGCGTTTCAAAGATCAAACGGCAGGTGATTTAAACGCGTGAGTTAAACACTGCCGCAGAAAGATACAAATGCATTGAAACTGAATGGGAAGTTGTTTGTCTGGTTTTATGCAAACGCGCGTTTTGTGGCGCTCGAATCCATCCTACACTCGATCAAAGAAAAATGTTTCAAGCTGTCTCAAGGCCGTCTAAACCGAAATCGAAATTTGTAGAAATTTCAGATATCTGAATTTTTTAAATTGTAATCGTAATCATCATATTCACCTGAGTGAATATCATTTTGAAATTTTCTTCTTTGAAAATTACGCTTTTATTGCTTTTAAATATCGATCTCTGACCCGCGTTTTCTGTTACGTGACCGAATTGTCACCGCGTTTATTGTCGCATTTAAAACGCGTTACCGAATTGTCACGCGTTTCTAACGAGTTTATTAACGTGTGACAAAAAAAGTGTTGCATAAAACCGGCCAAAGGGGCTGGATAGGCTACACCCTAGACAATGAAGATTAAAAATGTACAATTTTTATAATTAATTTTTAATTCTATTAATTTTTATTTTTCAATCAATCAATTTATTTACAGAGAACAAAGAACAATTTTATTAAAGAAATTTTTAATTTTTATAATGTTATAGTCTAGTCATATTTTTACACAAAGAGAACATTACATTATCGTTTCGTGTTTACAATTTCCCAGTTTGCAGGTTTGTTAATTTTTTTCAAACAAACAAAATGGAAACCATAAGCTCTCTAGTTCAAACTGGTTTTATGTACAGCACTAATATAACGAAACTGAATAAGACTACAAATTAAACGGTTTCGTAGCTTAATTTGCCAAATTTTGAACATAAGCCGCATGGAATTTACAATCCCACTCTTTAAAAGTTCAATTTTGTAGTTCCACAACATCAACTAAACTCAAATTAATAATTTCACAAGTTAGTTTGAAGTAACTGACAATTTAACAAACTGGTTTATTAATTTCGAATTCCTCAAAGTGTTATTATTTTTACTGGAGACTTGCGCAATGGCGGATATTGACAACATCAGATGGAAATCGATGAATGTTACTGTACAAAAATATATTATTTAGCAACAATAGCTACAATTCCCGGCGGTGACTGATATTTTTGTACAGTGGCATTCATCGATTTACATCACCTATTCAATATCCACTGTTGTCAATATCCGCCATTGCGAAAGTCTTTAGTATAAATAAATTAATAGCACCTGAAGGAATTCGAAATTAATAAATTCTGTTTCTGTATATTGTCAGTCACTTCAAACTAACTTTTAATATTTATCTATTGAAATAACATTTATGAACTAAATGACATAGTAATAAGAAACAATTTAGCCGAAAATGAAGGGATTTAAATAAATATTTTAATTTAAAATTAATAAATTCTGTTTCTGATAATTATTTCATCTACAAAAAATCAGTCAATAAAAATAATTCTTTTAACATTTGCTACTCTGTTATTTTATAAAATTAGTACCACATTAATGCTTCCCTGAGAGTATGCTATTGAGTATCATTTTTATTATAAATATTTCATTCATAGCCTTACTAGCTTATACCAGCATATTCTCCAATTTTCATAGCCTACACTTCCCCGTATAAAAGTATTGTTTATGCGTTCTCTCAACTGCTTCAACAGACTTTGATTATAATAGCACTTATCAAATAATTCATATAGTTTTCTCTTTTTTGTGGGGAAAGATAAATAAGCTTACTAAATAATGAGAATCAGTCAGACAAATCAGAGATAAATCTCCTCGTAATTCACTTCAGCCTTACCGTGTTCGTTATGCATGAAATTCCATTGTGCGAATTCATTAGTACAGTATTTAAAACGATATTTATACAACTAATCTTGTTTTGTTGAATTTTTCAGGAGAGCGGGACTCCTTTTGGGGTGTCTTGCGTTATGTAGTGCCATCCAATACACACACCTTGACAGTGAGTGTGCTTTCTATCTTGATGGAGCTGGAAGAACAACACTTTATGATTACTCATTGAACCTTCTGCGAGGACCAATGTGAGTTCCCAACACTATTACACTCATTTCAGACTCTACAATGATATTTTTTCGCTGTATAGCTAATGATAAAACTCTCACAAGTTGAAGTATTTGATGAGTCTTAATATTAGAAGTCTAGTGAATGAAAGTATGATTATACTGTACCATTATGCATTGTATATACATATATATTTCATTACAATTACCGTACATATTGTATGAAGCTCTGTATTGGAGCTAAATACAGAATAATAGAAGAAGATCGTTTTAATTTTTTCAAGCGATTAATAAATTGTAGAATATTTGTATTATAAATGCACCTGTGCATTGTAATATGAGTACAATTGGGATTTCACACTAGATAACAAAAAATATGTAAGATAGTAGAAACCAATATGTCAAAACAAACTAAAACAAAACAAAATACAAGTGAAATAGAACTTTGTATAAGGAATTCAATTCCAGTATCATGAGCAACTAACAAAGTTTTTTCAAATTTTTAATTATAATACATACCTGTATTGTAATAATTGGTACAATCGGTTGGTACCAATTTAATTGGTACAATCGGTTGTCAGTTCAAGAGCCGACACATAACGAACCAAATTTTAAATGTTTGCTTCTCCCCTTCCACCCTTCTTGTATGACGTATATATTTTTTTCAATATGTGGTTAAAAAGTTTAAATTTGGTTTTAATTAGTATCTGAGAGAGTGTTTCATGATAGTGCTCGCTTGGGAAGAGATAGCCGTGAGCCGTAGCAGGTATCTGCGTTCTCCTGGGCACTCTTTGTAAGTGTGACCGATTTGATTGGCCAGCAAAAACTACACTATTCTCTGCTGTAAAATTTCTTCCCGGTGCTTCGGAACCCACCTAAAACTGTTGGTCCAGCTCATCAATCGCCATCATCCAACTCATTACCCACGCACAGATCTAAGACCTATGTGGGCTTCATCATCCGAAAAAAACTTTCACGCCTTACCTTTGAAATCAATGTTCAAGCTGAAATAATTTTTTTCCCTCCCCCACACCACTAATCATGGCTAGTAATAAATGTTGTTTACTTATATATCTTTTGGTAATCTACTAATTTCAGGACAATTCATCACAGCTTATTCGGGAAGTCAGTGAATTCAGATCTACTCCCATAATGAATTGTGAGGAGTCCGGTCCCACAAGAAAATTATCAAAAAAATATCTTAAGATAGCAACTGCAAAACTTTAATAAATAACAACCAAACTCCCATAATTGCTATTTTCGCTAAATGACTTGCCCCTCATTATCGAATTTGCACTTGAAAAAAATCGCAGATCATTATCCTTGCACTTAATAATAACGAACGTTATATAACATGGTATTCGATCAAGTTTGTCGCTACATGCGGTTTCATTGTTGGGAGTAAACCTTATTGATTGAAAGTAGCATTATTGAAAACGTGTTCGATTCTTCATCGACCTTCGAGATTTTATTGAAAGTGAAAGAAACGTAAAAATAATAATGTAAGAATCGTGGTTGCTTCGCTAGAGAAACTAACATCGAAAAGCGGTAGATATACTGTTATGCTTTCTTCTAGGTGAAGGCTACGTTGAATACAGTAATCTGTATTGCTGCCTGAAGCCGTAATGTTGCATTCTTGGCGGTAACAATTAAACTGTGTTTTCGTTCATAAAGCAAATAGCAATTCGGTTTCAAGGTTTTCGATCATCATGGAATACCTTTGGGATATAGCCTAGTTACGAAACTTTGACATTGTTACTCCTTGAACAGCATTTAACTGAAACAGGCTTAGCTTTTGGATTGGTGAATATCCGCCAAAGAGGTAAACTTTCGTAGACAATAGACAGATTCGATCAATCGATCAGTGTTGACGGCCAGAAGATTATTATACTCGTCAAACTCGTTACTGGTCAAAACCCAAGTAACTGTTTCAACACCCAATGAAGTTGTTTACACGTTCATGCAGTATGCGGAGTATACCTCCTTTGGATTATTTCTGTTCATCTTTGTCACTCAGAATATACCCGCGGCGAATTCTCCGAGCATGATTAGCATGCACCGCTTGTCTAACAAATAACGGACAAATAGAAGAAAAATTATTGTTGCCAAAACTATCATAAGTTAAGATATTAATGAAATATAAAATTATGATAAAAACTTAAAAAACACTTTTAAGTGGTGATTATGACTCACGTTATGGTGTGGCAGCCGTTTCACTTTGTTGTCAAGAGCATCGTCAGACGGCCCACAGTACACTGATTTAAGGTATGAGTTTGAGGGTTAATTTAAGTTTTTTTATATTAGTGGAAACAAAATGGATCTTGTTTCCACTAATATGCAATAAAAACTTAATAAACATGTGTACTGTGGGTCGTCTGACAATGCTCTTGACGACAGAGTGAAACGGCCGTCACGCCACGTGAGTTAATTTCCATTTGAAAGTGTTCTTTAAGTTTTTATTAAATATCAAATATTTAAGTATTTATGTTCGCCATCACAATCGTACACCGTTCACTGAATGTGACGCCTCTCTTGAATATCTTTCCAATGTATTTCCGCATGCCTTGTTAGACAAGTTTTAGCAAAAAACTTATTCGCGCGCAGATATCATCTAAATATAGACCCGGCCTTTTACGTACACTGTACTTGCGGTGTAAAGATCTCATGCCATGGCAGGCTAGTAGTTTGTTCTCGCTGCATACTTTATCACCCCCGTAAGGACGGTTGTTGCTGTTTGTGTGAACACTATTAAAGAAAAATATAAATCGATTTCAAGTTCTCTAGAAACCTTCTAGAGAACTCTTCTGATTGAAATAACAAAATCGCAATAAAAGCACAAATTTTTCTTTCTTTCCTAGAAAGAAGTCAGACTCGTTTTTGATTCGCGTACTTTTTAAATATTTTCATTCACATACGTTTTATTCAACATTCTCCAGACAAAATATTTAGATATAGCATACAGTGCTAAAAGGTTGGCTGAAGTAATCAAGAGACTAGAAGAAATAAGAGAGTATGGATTCATAAAACATTCAGGGGAATTCAAAGAAAATAGTGGAAGTTATTCGCCACAAAAAACTCAGGATGAAGTTTAATTGTACAGAGAATCAGTCAGAGAACAAACGTCTGTTCGTTGAGATTTCAGACAATATTTTAATTCAATTGAGGAACAGATTCCAGTCAATGGAAAAACTTGAATTTTTCTGCTTATTGAACAGCAAAACAGTATAACAGAGATTTCCTTGAAAACGCTTTGTAGCCACTGGTGATACAATATGGTTCTTTTTTTGACATAATCCGTTTGAAAAACGAGTTGTCTGTTTATTCGTTATAGATGGGCCAATTTCACACACTTTTATTAATCAATTATTGTAATAATTTTAGAAGCATTTTCAATAAAATATAATATATTTATTGTCAGGGGTCAGCGCATGCCCAAAGGCTTTAGTAAGCATTTGCTACTGCTTGAATACATTGTACACATCCTCGGCCCAAGTAGAAGTACCACAGCATATTCATTCGAATAGGTTTACAGCAAACTTATTTAGCATGCAAGGATAATTTTCAGAAAACATAGTTTTCATTTCAAATGATTATTTCTTTTAGTTGTAATGTGACTGCCATCAAGAACTAAGACCAATGAACAGTTAAATCTAAACCTAATTCGTTAATGAATTTAAGCTCAAGGAGATCATCACTTGTTTCTTATTTCTCAATTTGATTGAACGATGCACTTGCATGAATAACTTAATTACTTAAAACTAACAAAAGTTGGTGTTAGTTATTTAGTTTTACCAAAAACTAACAAAAGATTCACTAGATATTTACAGTGGTTCCCATGTAAACTTCACTTTATTAGTATTGAATCAAGTATAATTTCTTAAAAATGTCAGGCTCAGAGGGATAGCTCATGGAAAATATACGAATTATACGAAATTATACGAATTATACGCAATAGACATACTCCATTGAAACTGTTGGATGGAGTGGTGGAGAGGTCACCTACTTCATTGGTTGAATTATCAGTTACTTCAAACTAACTTTTTATTTATACCTAACTAGGCTTACCTACATACCACCATAAAAAACCATATAGAGGCAGTCCAATTTCTAGAAAATGTAACCAGAGATCTCGATTCTTGAACTGTGATAATTGCTTATAACTCAAAATGCTTTTAATATTTCAAGAATATTTTTAAAGAGTTGGGCGCTGAGCCGAGGGCGGAATAATATTCAATCCAGGGCGGAATAGTATACCGCCCTGGCTGATCTAATAAAGTTTGGAAAATGACTGATGCAATAGACAGCCTGATTTTATCCTTCCAACGGTCATCAGCCGATCAGCGAGAGAACGAATGTAGAGTGTCTGGTGTCTGGTGCAGTGTGGCCTGTTGAATTATTCATGGATCACTGAGGTGCAGAGTACATGATTGCGGAATGGAGAGCATAATATACAAACCACTTCCACTATTTATAGCTGCAAGCCTGCAAGACTTCTCGTGTAGTGTACTTGCACTGGCATATCTTGATGTTGCATCTTGAAGTCAGGAACCCACAAGCTGCAAATACACAGTTCGAATAAAACTATTGGATCAGCACGAAGCAGTCAGCTTGACTTATCGTTGAACAGAATTAGTCACCAAAAATATTGCACAGTCTCTTATGCACCCCAAAGATGCAGGATGACTTACTTAAAGATACTTAAAGGTGACAAAGCGTTCAAGACAAAGCGTTCCAATAATTAAATAGTGATCCAATTATTGGATTAGAAGTAAAAAATATTCTTCGAGATAGAAAATTTCAATTTTCTTTATAGTTAATTCATTGTAAAATAAAATTGAAAGTCGACAGTCGACAGTCGATAGAGAATGAGAGCTCTCTTACACATCGCATTGTCAACACCAAAACATCATTTAAGAGGCCAAAATATAGGCTACATAATATTTATAAAGCCTTGAAATTGTAGAATGATCATCCAATCACAATTACTGTACGAGACTGAGCTCCATGTCCCTCGGAGGAATGCACTACGTCATTATGTCATCGCAAAAGCAATGCAATTGTGCGTCTCTGTGCGTGCGTACGTGCTGCCCAGTATAGTATTCTTCGTCTCTCCTCTTCAGCCGTCAGGGACACGGAGCTTAGTCTCGCGCAGTATAAATTTTACTACTCAAAGAAATTTCAGGGTTTTTACATAATATAGACTCTTCTTATCCTTCAGCTAAGACGTGTCATTTCATAAAATCCACTTTCAATAAATCTGTAAACTGTAAATACGGTACTTTATGAACGGTCAATCGGAAAAATAGGCTAGTGACAATAAAGTTCTATGCGTTTCATTTTTAATGTCTTAAGAAAAGTAGCTGATTAATAGAATTGAAGCTTTTTTGCATAGATATACTGATTTCGCAAAAAGGCTTAAATAATCTAGCTTTAAAAAATGAAATACAAGTAGATTGATATTCATTCACTAAGCTAAGATTTGACTCTTCCGAAAATTAGTAAAAATTGAAAAAATCAGTCACAGTAAGTGGCTGGGAGAAAAAATAGCATAATAATTTCTCAGAGCATAATATAAGATTAGTAGTCTAACAATACATTTTGACAAGATAAAAAGGTGAAAATCACTCACTTAATATTAATACTGACATAATATTAATTATCACTGACATACTCGTGATAATTACATACTCGTAATATTTTCAATGGCTCATGAAAGTAGTCATCATGAGTTTAGCTGAAGTTTTCACTGAAAATTGGAATAACATTTTTTCTTACGGTAGTTGAAACATACAGTTATAGTAGATTTAACAGCATTTTTCACACTTATAAAAGAACTAGAAGTGATCTAATATCGAAGAAAGGATCGAGTGAACATTTTTTCTTAGTTAAAATATTCAGTAATAATATATTTTACAACATTGTTCACATTTATAAAAGAGCTAGAAGTGATCTAATATTGAAGAAAGAATCGAGTGAACAGAACAGCAAAAGCTAATTCTCATTCCTACCCAATATTCTATTGGGTATCCTTGGTCCTTGCTAACGTTGAGCAAGTTTGCTTCACCGCCCAACTAGAACGTTTTACATTTTAATGGGCAATAAAACAGAGTTATGTGTCCCATCAAATTATGCTGTTCCTCATAAGTCTTGAAATCTGTCTCTTCAAGGCTTTTGATGATGTTTACTGGAGCTCATTAATTTTCTAAAGAATGATCATGGTTTTGACCTCCATTCACTTCAAGACGAGCGATCTATCACTTCTTCATCCACATTGTCAGATTAATTTTGGTCATAACATTTTTAGCATTTTGTGGATATTGAAGATATTTATTGCCGTAGGATAAATGGTTTTCGTCAATTAATTCAATAAGTATGGATGCTTACACATAATCCGTCTTTAGAAGCAGGTCGTCTACTCTACAGGTTGATAGGCTTATGCATTCTTGATAATGCTGGAAAAATCATATTTATACAGTATTGGAGCTGTAACTCGTATACGACCTATATTATCGTAGTGTATAGATTGTATATTTGAGCTTATACAAGTATTATACATATATTAAATATATGAAAATAAACATTCAAATCAATTGAAAAAAACGTTGATTTTTTTCTAACTATTACTACAAAGAAACTACACTTCCAATCGTAAGCCTGATATTGTTTTTGAATGCTTGAAATCATGAATGTTTTTTCTTTGAAGTCATAATACTTTTGTTTTTGAAGCCATGAATGCTTCGTAGAATATCAAAATGTCTAATAGAATACAAGTTCTAAATGACGGATTTGTTGTTTTTACAACATTATACATTATTTTTATGAACCTTGGATTCCTAGAACCTAGGATTTGTGAATGGGACTATTTCGATTGATCAATCAATTCCAAGCATTAGTAAACACCAGTAGCTTATCCAGTTTGATAAAGCTGAGATTCAAATCATTCACATTTTATAAACATTGAATCACCTTCTAATCGACCATTTCCAGTTGGGAGATTGGATTTCATGCATTGGTGGTAACTTGTCGTGCTATGCGGTGTTTCGGAGCGGCTTCCCGCTGTTTTGGTGACACGAACATTTCCTTTTCACCTCCACATTATACGCTGGATGAATAAGAAAATATTGTAGAAAAATCAAGCTTACACAGGAAGCTTAAAATCTTTCGTCTGAGATGTTTCTGGAATTTTGAATCCTCACATCAACATAATAAATAGCTGTCACCATTTTCTCACCTACCGTTGGTGGACATTCGTATAAATATTCTAATAAAAAACTTCACAGATGCTCTCAACTCAACACATAGTGGAACGAAAGAGTATTACAGTATTATTAATGACTACAAAAATCTTGATAGATGTTCTTCGTTTTTTCTGGATCTTAATAAAGTCGTAAATTATGCACGATATATGTTCCTGAATCTGAATTTTCTACGGTTAAATATGTATACAACGTTTCAAGTACACACTGCGTTCAAGAAAATGTATGAGTAATAATTCAATCTACATAGGCTTACTCACTTAGTTTATTGGAGAAGTAGGAGAAGAAACTTTCAAAATGACAATTGAAGATTGATTTGTGTGTTTTGAATCGTTTGATTTATTCATATAGTCTAGTCTTGCAAAATAATGTATTCCTGATACAGAATATAAACAACAAATATTAGCGTTTTTAAGAAAATAAGAAATAATTAATTGTGATGCAAGAACTAGAATGATATATTCTAGTGATACTAGAATGATTTTTTTAATTGTATAATGCGGGAGAGAGGAGACTACATCAATGAACCGACTATCACACGTTTTTTGTAGTGAATAACTTTAATACTAGAAGTACTAGAAAATATCAGAGTGCCTCCTTGAAACGAATGAGCTGATTGAATGTCAAAAACAGTGGTTATTGACGAACAATAATATTCTTGAATTTATCATCCAGATTACCGAATCATTATTTAAAATCTGACTGGGATGTAAATCATGATACCTCCGTATTATGTAATTATGTTTTCGAGCTAAATAAACGTTTGTATCTCACGGATATTCAAATCGTGGCTTTATATAAAAAACTCTTATCATGCAATAGAATAAAGAATAAATATATTAGTGATTTTTAATAGCCTGGATTTCTTGTTCCATGACGAACTGCGTTGTTAATATTAACTTTTTAAGTGAATTCAATGACTTGCAGACAAATTTTTATTAAGAATAAGTAGAATTTACTTACTCTGAAGGCCGAACGTTTTCGAATCTTGGAGACCATTTTCAGAGACGTCCATCTTGATCATCGATGTCAGTTTTTTGGTTAGAAGAATTGTGGTTTTTGTAGAGTGTGATCAAAACGTTTGAGTGATTAAAAAAAAAAAACTGACATCGATGATCAAGAAGGACGCCTCTGAAAATGAATCTTCAAGATTCGAAAACGTTCTGCCTACAGAGTAAGTAAATTCTACTTATTCTTAATAAAAATTTGACTAAAAGTCGTTGAATTCACTTAACAAATTTTAATATATTTTTGGATTTATTATTTAAAAATAACTATATTCTTTCGACATTCCGATGCTTATTTAACTTATTTTGATCAAGCTACATTTTAATGATGGGTTCGGCAGGTTTATGAAAAACGTAGGCTGAATGGAAACAATCGTCATCTCACAGATTGGGTTCCATGAAATATAATACTTTACAATATGAATTTTCTACTTTCTTTCCATGGAGTTGTAGAGTCCGCCCAGTGTGGAATTTCATGAAATTAGGTCACAAATATTCAATCTGTAGAACGCAAAAAACCGGAGTAAGTTGAGATCCTGTTTGCGTAACTTGGGTAGGTCTTTCAACAAGGGGAAGCAACTTCTACTTCTATTTTCAAGCCTGCTAACTTTACTATGCAACGAGTGATGTAACTAGAAGCAAGTTTTCAAGTTTCATCTTCCTCATGAATAAACATGCTTGACACTCATCACTACAAAGCGCCGACAATTTGGTAGATGCGATTGAGAGAGAACCTGTTAGCTGATTGTGAATGTTGGATTATGATAGTGCTGAAACGTTTCCTGCTGTACCATCAAATTCAATCTTCTTCCAAACATCCGCAATTTTCTATTATTTCACTTTCTTTTAAAAGGAGATGATTCACTGAAGAAAAAAAATGTATACGAACAGTTTATCGAGGAGTACTATTGACTTTTGTCGACTATATTGTTATATTTTCTATATTGATATATTTTTGTTATATCGTTCAATGCTAGTCAATACTAGTTTTTCTAATTTCTTACATTGCATCTTGTCAATATTATCTGTTGCGCTTGTTCTGCTGTGGGCGGCCTGTATGTAAGTTACTCATTTGTAAAGTTTTTATTGTAATGCGGATAGCAACTTCTATTTGTATGAGTGTGTGCTCGATAACAAATAAAAATTATTTGATTGATTTGATTTGACTTTTAGAGACTGCAACATTTCATTAATCACATTAATGAATAAATAAGCGATAATTAGATTAAATACTGCATTGCTATGAGAGAATGCGGAGCCTGATTTTAATTGAATTGATTGAAAAAATGAAACGAAATATCATGAACCTTTAGAATATAAATTTGTATTTACTAATCTATTGATAAGTAACTCATTTTTTATAACTTTCCAAAGCAAAGAAAATATAGTTCTCAGATTTTTGTGAGAGATGGTATGAATTTTGATAGACAAACCTATCAATTCCATTTCTACATTTTCATATTTCTGTTTCGTTATCACATTTTGATAAAAAGTAGCTCAATAAATTGTGATTTCCATATTCCCAACAGCCTAGCTAATGAAAGCTTTCAAAGTTTTCTAGTGGAGAGCTGTTTTTGTGTGGATATTGTAATTTTCCATTCGAGTTATGTCATTCACTAATCACCTACAAATTGAGGATTAAAATAATTTTATTTATTGATTTGATGAATTTTCAGAAGAGGATTTTAAAAAAGATCATATAATGGATAGCCTAATTATGCAACTCACCATTTTATTTCCATTAGTAAAGAGGCCTAACATAACTTTTCATTTATTTTCAGAGGGTACGGTGCAGCCCAGCCGTGCATAACATTTGATGCAATCAATCAAGCCTACATCGACGCGAGGAAAAGGATACGTAAGTTTTTGACTGAATTCAATTTCACTCAAGCTTAGCAATTTTTAAATTACTAAGGACATCTCTGTAAAAGTATATCTCTATTGAAATCTTATCCAACCGAAACACTACCACTGTTCGGATGGGAAGTTTGCCATTTTTCATAACAATAAGAGTTATTCATAGCAATTACAATAATTATTCTAAAATTTTTTGGAATAATTACACTTGCCATAAAAACGCATTACTCAGACACAATGGTTTCATCGATTGTTTTGAAAGAGAAAAATTTCTCAATAATATTTAGAAAAAAAAGCAATTTCTTGAAACTTTCTTCTTGTTATTGTGAAGAAATTGGAGATAAATCTTGATAACATAAGGTATTTGACAATCAAAGGAATGAATTTCCAAATAAAAATCAATTTATTCATTATAAAATTCCTAATATTATCAGCATCAAAAATAAGAGACCAATTGGAGACTTATGCCATGTGCCATGCAACAATTAAAGGAATGAATTTACCAAATACGAATTAATTGATTCATTATAGGCTTTAATATTATCATCATGAAATCAAGAAACAAAGCAACAGCGTTATGCCATTGGTAGAAAGGTAGTCTAAACATATCTAAAACATAATCTAAACGTGGTTGATTCAGTTTAATCAAACTACGGGGCATTAGCTACCGTCTATCTGAAATAATTCTGGTTTTTTAGCGACACAGATATTACGATATGTTATAAATGTAACTTCCATTCACATAAAACAACCTCACACCAGGTGGTTCGGAACCCACCAAAAACTGCATGACCATCATTCACCTTATTACCAACCAGTTAGTGAGCTTCAGCGAGAGAAAAATTAATAAACCATATGCTTCTTGCATCTATGCATCTGTATCTACATCTGCATCTACAGTAGAAACAATTAGTCTGGGCGCGTGGCTCTGGTTTCACTACTAGCCGTCCTGTTAAAAGTTGACTAGTTGACCTTGAAGACATCTGCAGCGTTGCACGGGCCACATGTTTTTAGAAATGAGCGATAAACACTCCCCTCGCCATGGCTGACTACCAAACGGCCGTGCGCCCAGACTAATTGTTTCTACTGTACATGTATGCCTTTATGCATCTTGCCTCGTGGAAATATATTAAATTGAGTTCGTGCCAAGTCACTTCAACATTTGTTAGATAGCAAAAACTGTAGGTCCATCATTACCAACGCACAAGTCTTCGGCTCATGTAGGCTTCTTCAGCGAGAAAAAAATAATAAACCATATGCCTCTTGCACCTATGCATCCCTATGAGATGCATCTATGCCTCTATGCATCTTACCTCGTGGAAAGGTGGAAATGTCGTAAATTGAGTTCGTGCAAAGTCACTTCAACATTCCTGAAATATCAGAGCATGGCGAGGGCTCATTAGCCGATATGGAGAAAACTAAGTTACGATTCAATTGATGAACTGATTTAATTTTGTTATGTTTGTAGTCCTATATTCTATGATAATAATGGTGAATAAATAGTTTTTTAAATAATATTTCTGTGATATATGCGTACAATATTATCTATGAGATTCTTTCAATTCAATTCATCGAAAAGAGACAATAATTTTTTTCACTCAACTACTAAATATGCAAGAAGTTCTGTTGATAAGACTCCACGTCGGCGAGCAAGTTTTTACTTTTGTCGGCGTGTAGCACAAATTCAAAAAAATACTGTATTTCTTTTTGTGTGTGAAATTGTATATAATATTATTTGTATTCGGTTTTTGTAAAAGATAGCCTACATTGAATGGGGAAGTAATAAAGATGGAATTATCAAGTTAGTCAATCGCCATCATCCAATTCATTACCCACGCACAGGTCTCAGACCTATGTGGGCTTCATCCTACGAAAAAAAAGAAAGTGATATAAGTAACTACACTGTATAGAAGTTTTCAAAAGATATGTTTTCACTATCAGCTTCTCCAGCTTTCTTCGCAAATTCTTCAGTGGTCTGATATATGACCTATTCATATCAAAGATCTCCATTAGCTGAGGAACGAAAAAGGTATGACATTTTTCCACGTATATTATATCAAAGATATTTTTCGCTGATTACGGCAATGATGCTCATGCAGTCCCCTTCCTGTATTTCTGTGCCATATCTGTCCAATGCTAATTCGCGAAAGCAATTAGAGGTGCTAAGCTTTATTCAGCGGCGAATAAACGTAGGCCTACCATTGCGGGTCATCGTGCACGCTGAGAAAGCGTTTCCGAAAAGAGTAATCATTTCGTAACAGTATAAGAATGGACAGTAGAGGTTTTCCAACTGCTGATTCTCAAACTCTCGGTAATTAAATAGAAAGTGAACTCAGATTGAAATAGTTAGGTACTGTAATTCATGTGCGAAAGAATCTACCGTCTTGACACTACGTGAGATATACAGGAGCATTGCACACGGAATAGAGAATGTTACATTTAACTTGTAGGCCATGTCTCAGGTGTCAAGGTGACAACAATGGAGTAACATCCAAGCCTAAACAGGAGTCTAATTAGCTGTACCTCGCTTAACATTTATTTTCTCACCACTAGCAATAACAAACTCCAGAAACACATATTACTCCCATCACATAACTTACTTATACGGATGAACCTCACATGACGCGCTTTTGCGTCCTTAAGGCTGTGCACATGGTTTTTGGTCATAATTTTTTTCCGAAGTGTATTGTATTGGATATTATTAAGGTATTGAAATGATGACTATTGCCATGAGAAGTTATTCATCAAATATTTTATGGAAAATGGGAGATCAAAGTTGAATTTTTTCAGTTTTTGGGGGCAATTGATCTCCCCTACAAGTTATTTTAAAATTTTTATAATTTTTTTAAAATGAAAGACACATTGAGGAACAAAATGACATATTTTTCATTTCCAATAATTTCTAATAATTTTCCAAATTATTAGTTTTCTCAAAATAAATTTTTTAAAACATGCGAAAAATTTCAGTTTTTCAAAAAATTATTTTGAAAAGACCAATTGTTAAATTGAAATAAAAAATGTGTCATTTTTTCCCCCAAGGTGTCTTTCAGTTATAAAAAAATTATAAAGTGTTAAAAATAACTCGTAAGTGAGTTCAATTGCCCCCAAAAACCAAAACATTTCAACTTTAAACTCCCATATTCCATAAAATATTTGATGAAAGAAATAATTTCTTATGGCAATAGTTAGCATTTCAATACCTTAATAATATTCAATACAATAAACTTCGAAAAAAATTATGACTAAAAACCCTGTGCACAGCCAATTAACTAATTTATAATTAATTAATTTCTAGAGGTGTTTATTAGAAGGAAGAATGGCCGCAAAAGATCCATAAAACCAAAATTTAGACCCAGCCATGATTTAAATTGGATTGAACGAGTCGGTGATCAGAAGTATTATCCAAGCAACATTAGTTGCTTGACGGCTTGAAAATTCTATCAAGATTTTACCTCTTAATACTCTTTTGTGAACCGAGATAATCAAGATTTATTTTTAAAGCTGTCAAGAGTAATGAAAATGATTCAAATAAGAATAATAATAGAATAAATAAGGATTAGATTGAATTAATCACAAGTTTTATTGTAATTCAAGTCTACTTTTCAACTATTCACTTATCTTTAAAGTATTAGTCAATAATTTTTATTCTATCCCATCCAAAAAATGTCTAGATTGTGAACCGAGATAATCAAGATTTATTTTTAGAGCCGTCAAGAGCATTGAAAAGGATTTGAATAAGAATGATAGAATAAATCACAATTAGATTGAATTAATTACATGTTTTCTCGTGATTCACGTCTACTTTTCAGCTATTCACTTATTTTTAAAGCATTAGTCAATAATTTTTATTTTATCCCCTGTAAAAAATCTCTAGTTTGTTTTTTATTGTATGAACCGGAACACAAATCGAGAATTCAGGACGAATACCGTAATAGCTGTCACATCCGTCACAAATTATCCGTTACACCTCTACTAAAAACTGACAATTATTCACTTTTATTTCATTCACTTGCACAGTTCCATTATTATTCATTCTACCTCTACTAAAAACTGACAGTTATTAACTTGTATTATTCAGCCTATTGTGCTATTCGTATTAATTCATTGTGAATTTAAAGAGTTAGCTTCAATTATTATGATTTTTGAGAATATCAATCAAATAAATATCGTCAATCATCATCCAAATGAAAAACATCAGTCTACACAGTCCAAAGTCTATTATATTGGCAGCCGCAGTGGTGCAATCGTTTAGATTTAGAACGCTTATTGTTTTACTGATAAAACTGTGAATAACTGCTACTTCAGCGATCACGGTTTCCATTCCCGTTCAACGTCATTCGTGTCACCACTCTCCCCATTACCAAATCACAGGTCTGAGACTCATGAGAGCATCATTAGCCTAAAAACAATTAAAATTAATATGTAATGAAAAAATAAAAGCAGTTTTTTATGAAACGGGTACAGTGTTTGAAATATAATGACTTCGGAAGATTTTATTGAAGAACAGTTGGACAATAACCAATGTTGGTCTAACTAAAAAAATCGTGGGATACCTTGATTGAAGTTACCGATGATCATTTATCATCGTCGATCAAAGCGCCCCAGAAAGTATCACAATTCCTATTCAGCAATTTTATTATTTGTCAGAATTTCGAAAATGGACCTTTCACTTCAATGAGTTAACGCTCGCATGGACACCGTACTTTATTGTAGGCTGTTCTATTTCTTGACTCAACTCCAACAATTAATTCGAGAACTCAGTTACAACATGCCCTACTTTCCCCACGAGTTAAACATGCTCTTACAGAGTTAATTACAAATTACAATCATTCTTTAAGTGTTTATTAACATTACAAAGCCCACAACTGCATTGTTTCACGTAATCACCCATTAGCGCGGTTCAATATTGAAATTATCACCACATAGGAATATTGTAACAGTACAAAATGTTGCTTAAAAGAGTTGAAGCATTGGTTGACAACTACTTTCGTTGGAAATTACAACGTTCACATAACCAGGAATTTTAAATTATGAAATTGGCATAGGTCACAACGACCTGAAAGTACAATTCCTTTTGAAAACCTACATTCAATAGGAATGTAAAACAAATTAAACAGCGCAATAAAACTGTAAATGCAGGAGGTCAGAAATCTATTCATATATTGCTGATATGGCTTTCAACAAAATCACATAATGATTGCCAAGCATTTACTGTCCTATCAAGCTGTCAATAATTGACCGAACGGAGTGAGGTCTATCATTTAAGCCGCTTGGAATTTTCTCTGACTGTCTGTCTCACGATTACAGACAAACGCCTCGACCAATTATGTAATGAGTTTTTCATATGGATGTTCCTTATTCCTAGGCACAGCGATGAATGTATTTTATTTTTGAATGTAGTCTATCAATGCTTGAGGTTGCAATTTATTTTTAGATTTATTAAGATCAGTTAGCAAATGAATACTTTTCAATTCAACAATCAATATTTGATTCTAAAAAATGATATTTTTCTACGATATAATTTTTTTTTTTTGTTACAAGCTTTATAAGAATAGTTAGCGATAAATAAGTTGAAGAAGTCAAAAAATCGATCAATATAAAGTCACTTCACCATTGATGTCTCTCTTATTCAATAACTTTTTATTACATTAAATTTGGATTAATCTTGTATATACTATATATTTTTTTTTAATTCTGATGATGCCCACATGAATTCAAGACTTGTGCGTGGCTAATGAGGTGAATGATAACACATATAGATGCCAGACGGAGGAGCGGGATTCGAACCCACGACCGCTGAAGTTGTGACGCCCCAACCAACTGCGCTAAGCGTATTACCAGATAATCATCGCTGAATCCAAATAGAAATGTAATGAAAATGTAATGAAATCAATAGCAGAGCAATCCTTAATTCTCGATATCCCAAATAATAATCGTTCAATTGCTTGACAAAAATTCTATAATGAGAATTAATTCAACTTCAATAAATGAAAATTTCACAAACTGGTTGAATACAAATTTTCAATTCTGAAATGAAAATAGTCAGCAATAGAGACCAGAAAATTACATAAACAAATCTGAAAAAGTAGTAATGTACTACAAGCACTTGAGTTTCATGCTTCAGTGAATACATTACAAATTCGAGCTATTATTATGAATTGCAAAGCAATAAATTCTCGGTTTTCTCACCAAGACATTTTTATGCATTACAAAAGCTCATCGATTTATCCCTATTAATTCGACCTTTACAAATTCTCGAGGTTATGAGACTGGCGGTGGATATGAAATGAAAGCGTTTTCTTGTGAGAGTACACTTACGTAGAAAGTAAAGACTGTATTTGTGCACTTAAAATAAGTTCTGATGCAATTTCCAAGCATTCTTACATTAAATTCGTTTGGTGTGCATTTTTCAAATATTCTTCATCCTTTTATACGAATCAAACGCAGAAAGAGCAGAACTTTCTTATTAGGCTATATCATAAGAATGAATGAATCGAATCGACAATAATATTATTTTAACGAACAAGAAGTATTTCTTGGAATTTAACGGGTTTTAACGGCTGTGAGGAGATTTGATGATGGTGTAGCGTCTGAAATAGTATGGTGACAAGTTTTACAAGTCACTTTTCAGCATTTACAAGTGACTTGTCAGCTTTTACAAGTACTATATTCAATGCTCACTAAACTTGATAGATCCTTAAAATTAAACATTAACCTACAAAATAGTAGTGGTTATTGTTTAACAAAAATAATAATAGTTGAATAACGCTATCCATCCCCGACATTTACTGAAAAATGATAGGTTCGAGTCGAGAGTCATCCAAATAGAAAGGGATAGCCTAGATGGTATTGTGAATAAGAATTTGTGAAGAATACTGTTTCCTATTCAAAGCTTCTATTTTCTCCATTCTATAACTTAATCATAGACTAGGTAACCTAATAGTAATCTCACAAGTTAGTTTTAAATAACTGACAATTTAACAAACTGACAAATATTTAGATACAGAATGTATTAATTTCGAATTCCTCAAAGTTCTATAAATTCATACTGAACACATCCGTAATGGCGGATATTGACAACAGCATTGAATAGCTGATGGAAATAGATGAATGCTACTGTACAAAAATATCAGTCACCACCGGGAATCGAACCGCAGACCTCCAAATTGCCGGTCGTGTGCCTTAATCACCAGACCACTTCCACTACACTTAACCACTTCAGTATAAATTAATAGCACTTTGAGGAATTCGAAATTAATAAATTCTGTTTCTGTTTTTTCGTAAGTTTGTTAAATTTTGTCTGTTAACCTACTTCAAACTTACTCGTGAGATACGATCCGATATGGCCTAGTTTAAAATGAGTGCTGCTGTGCAGAAGAGTCACTATAGTCTAGTGGTCAAGGCGCCCAACCAGCCATCGGGAGGTCCGCGGTTTGAGTCCCGGTGGTGACTGATATTTTTATACAGTTGCATTCATCCATCAGCAAATTCAATGATGTTGTCAACATCCGCCATTACGGAAGTCTTTAGTATTAGTAGCACTTTGAGGAATTCGAAATTAATAAATTCTGTTTTTAATAGTAATGGTAGTAATTTTAATAGTTCAGCCACTTTAATGAGATATGTTTCAGACATAAAAATAAAGAGATCAGTTAAAAACGAATTTTAATATATTTTTTCTGCTTGCAGCTCTCAAAGCCCCAGCTGAGAATGAGGAATGGATGCCTCACCAAGTGGCTACATTTGGAGAGCTACTTCTGGACATCACCAAGCAGCTAACAAGGACGTGAGTTCTGGACAAATATGAAATGATTTTAGTCTACTGGCTTTCCACTTTCACATATTTTTGAGAACTGCCGTTTATCAAATTTTCCAATTAAATTAGATTGATCTCATTTCCTCAATTGATCCCAAATCAAATCAAAAATTTGATTTTCATTGTCCTCATTTCACCAGCAACGACTAAATTTTGGCGAATTACAAAGATTCGGTCTGCTTTTTTACACATTGCTTCCTGGCCATTCAAGTTGAATATTGCGTATTTTAAAGCAATTTACACAGCTGTATAGTTTAACCTTTAATCAAATAATGCAAAGCATTATATTTATTTGTAAGAAGTAACATAATCAATTAAGTTATTAACATTTTGGAAAAAATGTTTTCCCTGTTCCCTGTACCGATTTCTTACAACTTACAAAATAACTCATTCATTCTTAATAGCGAGCCGAGTGGGGTATAAAGAAACAACCTGATTTCTACTTAAATATTCAAAATAATTCACATTATTAGAGGTGAGGAGCTTTATTCTCCTCACGGAAATGTTTTTCTAGTCGTTATCCTCTTCCTTTAACAATTTCTAGACGGCACATTCCAAAAGCATTTGGTTCTGTCGAATGCTGGATAAATCAGGTAGATTCAAATTCAAAATTCAAATAAACTTTTATTTCAACTTTGTAACAACAATCCATAGACAATCAGCGATTATACTGGTTAAGTTATGCTTAATCATGAAACTATAGTAAAATTGAAAAAAAAGAAAAACCACCCTCATAACTAAATAAATAATTCTCGCATAGGCAAGCTGCCTGCGCGTGAGAATTAGTCCTGTAATAATGTTGCAATCTTAAAATTGCTTCGACAAATCTTAAGACATTTAGGTATATTTCCTTTTGTGCATATTATTATTTTCTGCTTGTTTCATTGTAATTGTATGTTTGATTTTTGGCAATAAACCTTCTATTCCTAAACAATTAATCTTTCACAGCACTCACCTCTGCCGACATTCTAAACCCATTTTTTAATTGTCGACTTGAATTTTGAAACTTTGTGTTTTGCGAAATCGTTTAAAGTTTAAAGCTATTTGCATATTCTGGACCAAGACATTAGCTATATATGGAATGAATTTGTTATTGAGATGGTTCTATTTACCCTAGGCATTTAAATATTGGTGTATGTTGTTCTTCTTGTGACATGATTATGGGTTAAACATTAAACTATGGAATAACATTGTAAGAGCTTTAAATAAAATGAGGCCAAAGTTCTGATATACAATTGTCTAACATCTAACACCCTCATCGCACCAAAACCTGCCTCAGAAGAAAAGTCTCCACTCCTTTCTAATGTTGCCTTTAGAATTAGTTTCAATGTAACAAATATTTAAATAGTGCACATCCTAAGGACTTTATATGAAGGGAAGTGATAGTCGCAAGCCGTACCAGGTATCTTTTCTATCCGATAAAGATAGCAACGAATTCCTGGGCCCTCATTGTAAGGGTGACCGATTGGATCGGCCAGCAAAACAGACTCTTCGCTGCTGTAAATCACTTCCTGATGGTTAGGAACCAAACCTGTAGTTGCAACTCATCAATTACCACCATCGAACTCATTACACACGCACTGGTATCAGACCTATATGGGCTTCAACCTCAAAAAAATACACAAGTTAGACCCACACGATTGACAGTATGATGTCATTATACCGGTAGAACTCAGCTAAAATTATACACCTGTTGCCGGTACAGTTCGATAGCCAGGAGTTCAAAGATACAGGTTGGTCCACACTGCTACACTTCTCTACCATTTATGGCTCCAGTTGGCTCGACTTGTACCGATACCATCAAACCTCGACGTCATCCGTTATTGATATTTTAAATGCCACAGAGGCGTTGGTCCATTACTAGGTGACTACTCAATATTCCAAACAACTTCATACACATATCTAAAGATCAAGTGCCTCACTTAAGTTACACAAATCTATCCAGTTACGTTTCGGTTGTAATTGACTTTTTACTATGCTAATCGTATTCTAACTAAACCATTGAGGTAATACTTTATAGCCCAGCGAACCTTTCCGTGAACTTCTCTCAACGCTTTGTGACTGGAAAAATACTTAATCCGAAAATTAAGTAAATTGCTTTGAAAATAGGTGTATCTCTTCATAAATGGCTCTCAAACAACATGAAATTTTGTCTGTGAATGGAATATGGCCTTTGAAAATGAATCTCAACGATTCGAAAACGTTCGGCCAAGAGAGTAAGTAAAATATTACTTTTGCTTAATTAAAATTGACTGCAAGTCGTTGGATTGACCTTAAACGTTAATATTAACAACGTAGTTCGTCATGGAACAAGAAATCCAGGAATATTGATATTTTTCTCACCATGTAGGCCTAGTGACTTTGTCCTTCTAATAAACTTGCTATATCAGCGATTATTCTCAGTTGAATTATTTCCCTGTAAAATACTAATAACTCTTTCTGAAACTCATCCAGCGTTATCTTTCAACAGATTGTCCACTTTTGACAAGTTGGTCTTTTCAAGAACTTACTTACTTACTTTCCGTGTCCATAATCACCATTATGCTATTATTCTATATATTTCCCTCCCAAAATTTGGCCACCTGAAGGGCTTTGTCATTGCATTTGAGGAGGTCGTCATGAGAGCAGTTTGTGTCAAGCAACTCGCACTGCAATAAGTGAGTGTAATTTTGTTCTAAGCCGCAGTCACAGGCAGCATTGTCCTGAATGTAGCCCCAGCGTAGCAAGAACTATATATGTATAGCGGTCAGAACAACTTACTGACTGCTATACTGTTGGTCTTGGACTTGATTTTGGCGAAGCCTAGAAAAATTATTATTTATTTCTTCCCTCACATTTATTTTTGAATCACAAGCAATATAAAAATATGTTAACGCGGTTTCTGACTGCTATACTGTTGGTCTTGGGCTTGATTCTGGGGAAGCCTAGAAAAATTATTATTTATTTCTTATAAGTTAACGCGTAGAAATATGGGAGAATATTTAAATTACTTTTGTTTTAATGAAGTATTTGGAGAGTTCTTACTCCCTTCATGATATTATAATTTCGAGGTAGACGCTATGAGCTCTCTACTCATGAGAACAGAGCTTATTTGTGTTCCATTTGACGGCTTATTTGAAATTCACTTGATAACTTATTCAAGTGAAAGCTTATTTTTGTGTATCTATAAGAGAGAGCCCCTAACGTATTTCTCATAATATTGTTTACGATATGTAAGAACTCCCTCACATAGACTGCAAATGGTGATGTTATTGATTGTGAATATTGATTAATGATCGATAAATATTAATGTTAGTTGTAATCTTTCCTGTATAATCTATCCACAATACCATTAAGTGGGCTTAAATTGAATTGAACAAGTCCACTTATCAAAAGAGAACAAAATACGGATAGAACTACAAATAAAAGATAAATATGCAATAAATATATTCAAGATCATTTTAATCGGAATTTATTTTTGAATTATTAAAATCCTGCACTTGTTTCTGTGCTCTTGAAATGATTGTTGCATACGATTTGTTAGTTATAGTGAATATACGTGAGCTTACCCCATACACTTTATCGGCCAAGTTTGGACCTAATCAGGTCAAGGCCGTTTAGTTTGACTCTCATTACAACAGCTTATGCAAATCGAAAACAATACAGGTACGCATGTCAGGGACTAGCCTCGTTTAATAAGAGAGTGCGGCTTTTTGAGGCTTTAATTAAATTTTTTAATTGAATGAACGAACTGAATTATGTTCACTCTCTATCCATCGGCTCGATCCATGCCAGAATAATCTCTGGACCAACGTGTAATTTGTTTGATTACATTTACTTAATCCCACCTCAGACTAATTAGCACCATCAGTTAGTGTTGTTCCACAACTGGGTGTGTACGGACCCAAATAAACAAATCAGTTTCTTTCTCTCGTTATATTTACGAGAACCTACAATGTACAATCACTTAATTGATTACAGTCTGGTAGGCAGCTGCTGTAGATGTAGTTAGGTACTTTTAACCGATAGGCTATATTTTACCTTTATCAGTAACGTTAAAATTGTTACTACTTGTCGGAATAGCTTTCGAGACATTCATTCCAAACATTTATGAGGTATTACACGTGTTCAAAAGCCTATCACTTTTTAGACACAGAGAAAATAGTAAATTATAGATTAGGATAACATTATAACACCAGTGGTGGAATAACATTCCTATGGATGACGGACCGATAATGGCGTTTTAAACACACGTAATAAAAACTAAGATCCAGAAACAGGCTGACGAAGCTTCTTTACAGAAGTGAAATGCATTCCTCCAGTAAAAGCGAGTGAAAATCATATATTTAATTGAAATACACTGTCAGTTTTGATATTAGAGAAACAAATTCTTTAAAAACTCAACCAGACAAGCATAATATCTCAATAAGAAATAGAAATAACAAAATATCACTCAATCAAGAGACCAGATCAAAGATATTATTTGATTTTTTTTCTTTTCGGAGGATTGAGCAAACATAGGTCTGAGACCTGAGCGTCGGTAATGAATTGGATGATAGTGATTGATGAGTTGGACCTACAGTTTTAGGTGGGTTCCGAACCACCAGGAAGTGATTTTACAGCAGAGAACAGAGCCTTTTTGCTGGTCAATCCAATCGGTCACCTATACAAAGAGCGCCGAGGAGTTTCGTAGCTTGTTAATTGATAATGTATTTGAGAATATTTTGATCCAATGAGAATTATGGATTTTATTGTGGAAAAGGCGTTTTAAGTTTCAACTGTCTTCCGCTATTCATTATTGAACAAATATTTTGGTATTCTTCCGATATATATTTTGATGTTGAACTAAGTTTAATACTTCCTATTATTATTTCAATAAACTTAATAAAATTAAATCAAGAAAAAAAATACTAAACTTAAATTATCCCAACTTAATAGAGAAAAATAAAAAGACCTGAAGAAACTAGCCCATGTCTAATTATTAAATATAAAGAACCCAGAATTAGTTAAACTAAATAAACCACAAATTACTAAACCTATATGGCTAACAGATGAATAAACGATTAAACCCTTTAAATAAAATAGCTGAGATTAAAATTGCTTTATAAATTTTATTTTTTTTCTTGTTTTTTTTTAGGGGGGGATTTTATAAGAACTATTTTTTTTAGGGTTTTTATTTTAAACTTTTCTTTTATTTGAATTCCGTCCACTCTCACTAGATTCACGTTCACCTTCCCAGCTGATCCTGTTAAAACGTATAAAAGACTTGGCTGCAAAAAAGCGAACAACTACTGCAGCAGTGGCGCACCCAAGGCATTGGGTTCTCAAGCACCACCCCTAGAGACAATTTTTATGCAAAGATTCTAATAAAATACGTGAAAGAGTTTTAGAGAAAATAAAAAGTTGAGTCATTCTCAACTTTAATTAAAAATTGAAAATATATTCTCCAATCTGAAATATTAATTTGTACTTTGAACTTTGATAGAAAAGGGTAACATACTCGCCTCGTCTGAGGGAAAACACACTGACAACTCCAATAGTTATCCCTTTCAACGAACCCCCCCCCCCCCCCCAGGGTCATTTCTGGGTGCGCCACGGTACTTCAGTACAAAAATCAATTAAATACTTTTTAAGAGCCCTGACAATGTGTAGAGTGTGTAATATCTTTATCTTCTTACTGTACAGTTTTTTACTGTACTGTACTTCACGTTTTGTGCTATATTGTATTCTGTGTTGTTTCAGTTTCATTAAAGTGCAGTAATAAGTATTACAGAACTGCCTGAACTGTATTTAACCACAGTACTTGTTTACATATTCAAGTGAATTCACAAAGTTTCAGTAAGTCTCTAAATTTAAATCATGAAAGCAGCCTATTTTTGAAAATCCTGATCTTTTTATAATCTAGATGAGGTTTGGTCCCAATTAGGCCTAATCCGGATTATCGACGCTCTACTGTATAAAACCTTTGTAAGGCGGAACTCCACTGGACTGAAAAAATTTCGTTTTGGCAGGTTTCCGGGTTAGATTGTACAAAATTCCTAGGGACCAGATGAAACATTCCGTTTCAGCAGGTTTCCGTCTTACAAGGGGTCCGTCTTAGACAGGTTTTACTGTACTTGAAAAAAGGAGGGCCCTCAAATGTAACTACTGTCCTGGCTACGGGCCTGGTCTTAAGGAATCAGTAGCAGCATTAACAAAATTAACTATTATCATAGAATAGTCAGTACATGAACATTGCGATTTAATCTTCTATAAATGTGTATGTATAAGTCCGTGATGTGAAGTTGAACTCGTTCTCTCTATTTGTTCGTTTTGGAATGGTGCAATTAATCTATAGATTTCTGTCTCTCCTCGTCTGTCACCAAACAATAATGCGAGTCTGGCCATTGAATTGGATCAAGCTCTCCTCCTTGAATACAGCAATCAATGAATTGATTGGTGGTCCGATCATTTTGTTGTGATCGGAGGTCAAACGTCCCTTTTGTCCCGTTAGCAGGCTCAAGTGTAAGTGAAGGTGAGGTGATTGACAAAAGTGTGCACTAGTTAGTGTTTGATAATAATCACAGTAGAAGGGTTCTGCATAATGGAATAATCATGTTATGTTGAATGTTGCAGGTACGGTCTTACAGTGGACGAGGTTGAGAAAGGACTGCCTCTGATTGACACGTCCAAGACGCTCATCAAGGAAGTTTGTCCGCCTTACCTTGGCGAAGTGGAATGCCGTCCTGGAAAGTACCGGCGTCTCGATGGTCTTTGCAACAACGTGCGAAATCCTACTTGGGGTGCCGCTAATACACCATTTACAAGGTCACACTCTTTTACTTAATCGTCATTCACCACGTTAACTATAGAATAGAATCTTTATTTGCCATTAAACAATAAAGAATGCAATAGGCTACGTCAATATAATTGTAACATAGTTTAAGATTTTTATTCTCAGCTTATACAAATGAATAATATTGTCATTTTCCCTTAAACTAGAAAATTTTCAACATTTCATACACTAAAATACACCTCAAGTTTGAACAAAAATTAGAAGAAAGAAAGAAAGATTTATTGCCAATTATAAACAGAATAATTTAAAATGAAAAAGCTTTCACTGCTAGACAATTAAACTTAATATTGGCGTTGCCAGCAAAACAAATGTTTGAGCGCTGGCAACGAGTAATCAGTAATATATGAGAATAATTAATGAGAGAAACGTAAGAAGTCAAAAGAAAAGAAAAAAAATAAGAAGATAAAAGGTATTGAAATCTAGTAAGAATGATACAGAAGAGTAAGCTAGAAAATAAAGAATTATTTGATATATTAAGAAAGAAGAAAGATTATTTGAATATTTATATATACATAAGAGCTTTGATTAAAAATAATTATTAATCTCTAGTTTAGTAATAATTATAATAAAATTAATATAGTAATAAAATAATGTAAGTATGCTGTAGTAATGGAATAGATTAATTCAATGATAAACTTTATCTGAAGTATTGAAGAATTCAAAAAAGAAAGAGTTTGAAACGATATATTTCATAAAAGTATAGAATTTGAAAGGTAACAACTTTTAAGCAGTGTATAAGTAACGGAGGAAAACATCAAAACTATATAGGATTTCAAATTAAAATAATATTTTCAAGTCACTAATGTATTGATTCAAATTATAGAATGGCTTTTTTCTTAACCATTTGTTAATTACTGATTTAAAGTTTTTTCTGGTAACATTCTTATTTCAAGAGGAAGCTTATTAAATATTACACATCTCTGGTATAGATGGCTTTTATGAGTCTTTGACAATCTTATATCACTCTTAGACAACACGGTATTAGTCTGATGCGTTTCGACAAACTCAGTTTCTGCAGTTAACTCAAATTCAAATTTATTTATGAAAAAGCTACACAAAATAAGACTGATTGCGTGAAAAGGAGAAAGGCACAAAAAAATAAACAATAAAAATAATTATAAAAACAGAATGTGAATAGGAAGAAAATACAATATATTGTTAATAGAAAATCAAATAATACATGATTATGATAAAATAAAATAGATGAACAATTAATGCTGTGGAGAAATTACTAATAACATTTTTTTACAAAGCCAAATGTCGTCAGACTTTGATGGATTCAAAAGCAAAATGCCAAGTAGTGAGCATATTCACATAAAAAAAACACTGTTAGACTCAGATGGCTTTATTTGTGTAAATTTACAATGTACATGAATGATAAAAGTATTATTAATATTAGCAACTCTCAGATCCCATAGTTCAAGTGATAGTACAATGAACGGTTGAATAGTTTGAATAGAAACGGTTATAAATACAACAAATATATATTTTAAAGTACTATGTACAGCAGAAATAGATGATGTGATTGTTGAAAAAAGTAAATAAAAAGAGATCTTGGATCTGAGAGATGAATTACACAGAGTCTTGGCCATTAAGGCCATTCTTACACTTAACCTTTTACCTCAACATGTCCTACTAGTTAAACAGATGTCCTGCGACAGCTTGCTAGATTAAATGACAAAATGTTACTTTTTACAGCTTACCATGGACTCTTACTGTCACATATTAGGTATGCTATCTTAGTATGTGGTTATTCATCGAAACAAAACTATAATAGCGTGTTTAAGATCCAAAAGAAAGCTGTCTCCTAACTGTACCCTGCTTATATGTGTATGAAGCTAATTTATATGTAAAAAAGAGTGATTTCAACCAAAATCTTGACGTACACGATTATAATACAAGACGCCGAGGAGATTACCACTTGGTGAGTCACAGTAGTAGCTTATTCAAACAAAAGCCTAGTTATATTGGTAGGAAACTCCACAACAAGCTACCGCAGTTTTTAAAGTCTTGAAAAATATTTTTAAAACAATTGAAAAAATATTTAGTTGATAAAGTTTTTCATAGTGTACAAGAGTTCCTTTCAAATCAAAATTAAGCTTCACCTCAACTAATTGATACAGTGATCATGGTAACTAGTATATAAGATTGTATAATTTTGTTAAGGTGACTTGTCTTATACTCCTTAAATGGAGTCTCCAAAAGACGTAATCTCCAAAAATAAAGATTGCTCTGATTTAAAGTCAAAGCACTAACAATCATCTCAAGATGAATGTAAACACAACTGTGTCGTACAGAATTCAAACGGGTCCAATAAAAACATATTTCTCTTTTTATTAATATCGCTATGGCGTATTACATTCGAAATCATGAATGAGAAACCTCGAGAGAACTAGAGGCTGCAATGTTTTATAAAGAATCTTTGCAGATTGCATATTTATTGTGAGAAAAGCAAATAAATATGGCTGTTTTTATTGTCTACAAAAATGTTGTTTCAGAAATTTTTAAATTTCTATAGTATAGTACGTTATAATTGGGAATTGAATTTACAAAGAAGGCTATTCGTGAAATTATTATTAAATTTATTTGTCTAAACTATTTCGCTGGATAGACACTTGTATTAAAATGAGGTACGTTGGTGAACAATTTCAACATTTCAAGTTACCATGAAAATTATTATAAAATTCTATAGACTATTTCCAATAATTTTCGATTATCAAATAAAATTCAGATGAAATAAAATTATCAGATAAAATTCGATTATCAACATGAACTCAAATATTACAAATGTGTAGCCTATACTTTTTTTATAAATCATTTCGTTTAATGATTTTTTCATAAATTATTTATTATAACTACTGTTGATTTATTCACAGACTGGTCTCTCCCCAATTCGCGGATGGAATAGACGCACCCCGTGCCAGTGTACTTGGTCATCCTCTGCCAATCCCCCGAATTGTATCACGAACCATGCACCCCGATGAAGGCTTCCACGATCATGCAGGAACGGTGATGGTTGTCGCCTGGGGTCAGTTCATGGACCACGACTTCACTCTCACAGCCACACCATTGGGTAAGTCATTGACTATTATGTGAGCCATTAATATTGAAGTAGCAGTGGCTAGGACACTAACCGGACACTTATCGGTTAGGGAATTATTTCTGATAAGACTGACTGACGGCTACTCCTGTAGTCATGAGTTCGGTGCTTGACAAGCCTGGCAAATTTAGTGTAATATTTCACCTTATTACCCACGCACAAGTCTCAGACTCAAGAGGACATTGTCAGCAACAGGAATCTATAGAAAATAAAAATAAGTAGCACTCAGCATTTCATGATGGAACAATATGAGACTATTGGATCTCTATTCATGTAGCAAAGGAGCACATACTGTATTAGTTATCAGTGGTTCGGAACCCACCTAAAACTGTACGTCTAGCTCATTACCCACGCACAGGTCTCAGACCTATGTGGGCTTCATCCTCCAAAAAAGTGGATTGAGTTGGTGCGCAAGTACATACCCCTTAGCGCCACGGCCTGCTTGATTTGAGAAAGGGACATGTACGTTTTGTGCGTTAGGTAAATGCGTTCAATTTTCGCAGTACATGGCAAAAAATCTTCAACATATCAACAAATTATTATTATAGAAGTATGGGAAAAGGCGAACAAAATCTTCAAATATTTACTGTGCGTATCAAGGCATATGAAAACGTTACTGTTGGAGCTATATCAAATTAAAGTATGGTTTTCCATACACTCAAATTTATTAATTCCCAAGTTCAGGCTAAGTAACTTATCAGATTTTTTTTGATCTATGAATTTTAATAAGAAAAAAGTAATTAATTATTAATGAATTATCTGTTGCAACTCACCAGAGTAGCCCGGAGTTTGATGATAGCTCAAGTTTAGTTAGAGCTATTCAATTGCATTATTTCATTCATGATTATAATTTTTCAATATCCATTGAATAGACGAGTTATGTCTTCAACATTTATGGGGAAAGTGAAGATGTTATTCATAACGCACAACGTAGACAAGTCTACCTATAAAATTGAACTTAGATATATAATATAAAAATTTAAATAATAATCTATCATCGATGTACTTTTCCAGATCCGAGAGACAAAAATGAGCCAGAAGAATGTTGCAAGCGACCACCACATCTGAGGCACCCTTACTGCTTGGAAATTGAAATACCTGATGACGACTATTTCTATCACAAGTATGGAGTAAAGTGTCAAGACTTTGTTAGATCGTTCCCAGCACCCAGACCAGGATGTAAATTAGGTGAGTTCAGAATGTAGTGTCTACAACATCTATCGTTTGTAACTAAACAGTATGGATCGAAGTGGGTGATTCTCAAACAAAGTGAATGATACAAAGTAATAACTGGACGAAATCCTTGCATTTCAGTGACGGACACTCTTTACAAATCGGATTGATTACACTCTAACAATTATTATTACAAGAGTGAAAGTCATCCGATAGATAAGACTTGGGTGAAGGGATCGTTATGAGAAAAATTATTGTCTTGAGTAACTAGAAAGAATTGATTAGTTTGAACAGGACATGAAGTTATCAACTACATTTTAATGACAAATAGAACGACCAACTACAATTTCTATCTTTTCAATTTCTTGTATTAATAATATTTTGCAATAAAAGCAGAAAAGAAAAATGGAATGGGTTCAAAAAATTAGTATAAAATTGATTATTTGACAATTTATCTCAATCGATCACTATTTATTAGTTTCCATTAATATAGCCTGAAATGAAAATATTCCAATGATAGTATGGAAACCAGAATCGTTCGAACTTATTTAAAAAACAAAAGTTTTTCACAAAAATAAATTTAATCGGAGATGTGAAAGAAGGCAAACAAAATTTTCGGATCCTGTAGTTTATGCTTTCGGTAAATCAATCAACTTTTTGCCATCAATTATCAAATTTTTCAATCTCAATAATTCTTAGTAGTTATTGAAAGAAAATAAACCTTAGAAAAAATGAAACCAAGAGGAGATTTCCTCTACTTTAATTAGTTTCTTTCCTGGATTTCTTGTTCCATGACGAATTGAGTTGTTAATATTATCTTTTTAAGTGAATTCAACGACTTGCAGTCAAATTTTTTATCAAGAATAATTCTTAATAACATATTTGACTAAAAGTAAATAGTTTCTCTCGCTAGTCTAAAAAATAATTTTCCGAAGAATAATAGTAGTAGGCAGGGCCGAATCCAAACAGTTTTTGCGGGATAGCTGGAAAAGTCCTCACCTTCCAGAAACAACAAATCTGGATTTTTTTAAAAGTTTGAAAATGTTGGGGATAAATTCCCTTTATTCCCTCGGTTAGCGCCTGGATGGTGTGGCAGTAATAGTAATAATAGTAGTAGTCTAGTAAAAAATAGTAGTAATAGTAATAGTAGTAGTAGTCTAGTAATAGTAGTAGGAAGTATTTTTCAAACGCAAAGGTGTAATAAGTAAAGGCCAACGAAAAAAGATATGATTACGTCACAAATTTTGAATTGAATACCGATACAACGAAGATGAATATTCATAATGTGATATCCTACATAATGTAAATATCATAAAGTTCAACAGACTTAATAAACACTTACATTGAATATCCAAATTATATATTTTATGTTTATATTATTCATAAACTAACTGTAGTCTACGTTTGTGAACTTTAAACTTAATATAATTATTATCATCAGCCATCGTATCTAAGATGGAGCAAGGGTATAGTAGAGTACATGAGCTCGTATTCGCATATACTGGCTGAATGGTTAACAATATGTAGGCTAAAATTGACAACGAACATTGTTTCTAGATTAGCATCATTAGTAATTACAGTATTAGAAATTGCACAACGAGTTGAAATAATAATTGCCGGTTATAAAGCAGCAGATGCCGTACAGTACCGGTAGTGAGAGTGAAGTCAACACACCTCACCAATGGTTATCATAACATCTTCGTGATATTCATGTTCGCCAACACATGAATCGCTGTTGTCTCATCATCACCGCTTTCTACTATGTATGATACTTTCTAAGAAAAATGAGCTGCTCAGTCTTGTTGCAGTATTAGATTTTTATCTTCAATTTCAATATTGATTTATAAGTCACGCAACAATAGAGTCTTAAAATGTATTTCTTATTTAGCCTAAATCCCCAAAATTATAGTAGGCCTAGTCTACTGTAGATCATAGATTGGCAATTATATTACAGCGAAATAAGAATACAAATTCGAAGTGGTATTATTAGATGGTATATTGATAATATTAGTTTTTTATAACACAGGAGCAGCTCCCTCTAGAGGACCAGCTGGTTTTTGAGCTATCCAAGATTTTTGTGTATTCTTGATAGTTAAATCTATTGAAAAACATTATTTATGAACTACAAAAGCATATTTCTTAGGGCTGTGCGCAGGGTTTTTGGTCATAATTTCTTTTCGAAGTTTATTGTATTGGATATTATTAAGGTATTGAAATGTTGACTATTGCCATGATAAATTGTTTTTTTCATCAAATATTTTATGAAATATGGGAGTTTAAAGTTAAAATGTTTTCAGTTTTTAGAGGCAATTGATCTCCCCTAAAAGTTATTTTAAACTTTTGATCATTTTTTTTAAAATGAAAGATACATTGAGGAATAAAATGACATATTTTTCATTCCAATCAAACAATTAGTTTTCTCAAAATAAATTTTTTAAAACATGCGAAAAATTTGAGTTTTTCAAAAGTAATTGAAAAAACCAATTGTTGAATTGAAATAAAAAATGTGTCATTCTTTTCCCCAAGGTGTCTTTCAGTTATAAAAAATTATCAAATGTTTAAAATAACTTGTAGGTGAGTTCAATTGCCCCTAAAAACCAAAAAATTCAACTTTGAACTCCCATATTCCATAAAATATTTGATGAAAAAAATATTTTTTCATGGCAATAGTTAGCATATCCAATTCAATGAGCTTCAAAAAAAATTATGACCAAAAACCCTGCGCACAGCCGTAAGCTAATAAACAAGTTTCTGGAGGCACATTATATCAAAATTTATTTTCGGTGAGAGGGAGATTTCTTGTTTGTCATTGGTTGTCGGTGGGAGGTAGTTGGTGAGTCAATTCAATGCTAAAAAAAGCTAAAAGTTTTTTCTAACTATTACTAAAAGTTTTAGTAACTTTACTTCATTTCATATCGTAATTTGATGATAACATTATTGATTGAATTATTGTGAGATATAGAGTACGATAATAATAATTACTGATATATTCCAGGTTCAAAGGTACCATATAACACACTCACTGGAGTCATTGATGGAAATACAGTGTATGGAGTTACAGACGAATTTGGCAGGTAAGATATACAGTAAATATAAATTTTAATACATAAAACGCAAGTAAAAATTCGGAGTTTGTGAAGGGAATAATTAATTATGAGAAATTTGAATGTGACTAATTGAATTATGTTAAAGCTACACACAAATAAATGGCATGTTAAAAATAAGCTAGAGGCATAGCCAAGAGAGAAAAGAGTCGTGAGAGAGAAAGAGGGAGAACGATGGAATGATGGGTCGACGATAGTTATCAAAATAGATAAGGAAGATAGATAAGTAGCGTAATTATTTGATAAATCATAATTAATTATCAATTATAGAACTGGAAAATTGGCTAGGTATTAGTACTGTATCTTGTTCATTCATCTAGCATGTGGGAGTAGGTGTTTATTCAAGAAAAAAACCACTTTTCTATTATCACTCCTTGGATCACATAACTCTGAGGAACTTTTAGTCTCAGCCTACAGATAGGTCCATTATTTGGTTCATTATCCCTATTACAGCAACATGCTTTGGTGCGTCCGCGCGTTGTTGAGGGTTCCTCCTCTGGTTGATTTTCAGTCAATTTTACAACCTTCATTCAATTTTTTCAATTTTCAGTAAATTTTTCAAAACTTCGGACAAATTTCTTGATAGTTGTAAAAATTTCTCCATTAATTTCCAGCTTTCTCTTGATTTCTTACCATTTTTTTCAAAAGTAGTCCAATTCTATCGAATTTCGCGCCTGTTCCCATTGGAGTCTGCTTTTGTCATCTTTTCATATACTAATATTACTTCTATATATACACTAAATTTCTATATTATCAGTACTCATGTTACATCCTCAATTTTCACAAATATGTATGCAAACTGATGTGACTCATCTTCACTCACAGACCTTTTTAGGTCCATATGAAGATTTATTCCTGAACTAAGGCCGGTCAGTTCACATTCCCGTTTATCTCATTTGTTTTATGGAGCATATCTCAATATATCAATTACTTTTCAGTTCCGTATATGATTCAAATAATCTGAGTGTCATATCACTGCTTGTGTATCTCTATATTTAGCTTACTGTTGAACTGTTTATTCAACTGATTCTAACTGTTAAATAATTAAATTTTTCATTAAAAAATAAATAAAAATAATTTCTATTGTATAAAGTTGAGTTGAGTAGACGGAATTAGTTTATTATTTATTTTGTCATTGTAAAAGAAATGAGGAATAAAATTTTTTGAGTTGAGTTGAACTAGTATCTAGTTCTTATTCAGATATCTTGATTGTGAATAATTATTCAAATTAATAAAATAATACAACAAATGGAAAAATAATGAAGACCTTCAAGAGGGAACGCGTAACATGCTAGCCAGTCTTGAAGTCCGGTAATAAGTTTTATTTCTTTGAGAATTTTGTAGGTCTATTAGACCAAGTGCTCCATTGAGAACAGATGCTAAACAGTATTTTGCTCCAAGTATTCCAATCTTGAGTGACTGATATGGTAAAACAGTTTGTTACTTAGAATTGGAGGTTAGACTAGTGGTTGTTTTTTAAAAGATTGTTACAATAGATTATAGTCTGATGTTCTATGAAATAGAAACCCCTGATGGTTGCCATTTGAGTTAGCGAATTGTTAAATGAATGAATCTAGTTGTCATAAAAAATATGAGTTAGTGAATGAGTGAGTTAGGCAATTAATTATTATGAGTCTATTCATTGAAAAATCAATTAAGTTTCAAGTTCCAACTTTTTAAGTTTAAAAATGAAATTTGAAGACTGAATGAGGACTGGTATTGTGACATTTTACAACGTTCTTGGGTTCGATACTCATTCAATCCCACAATTCATGCACCATCTGGCCTCTGAACATCATGAGCAAAAGAAAAATCTTATTAATATGAATATTAGTTATAAATGCATATTAGTATTAGTATTATGAATAAAATCAATCATTTTTGTAATTGAAATTGAAATAATTTTCTATTATTTTTAGGCGTTTACGATCTGGATATGGCGGTCAGCTGCGTATGAATCCAGTGTTTTCTGAATACGGTCTCAAAGACTTGCTGCCTCTGAAGCTTGACGTTCCTGATGAGGGATGCACCCGAACAAATGCATCTCAATTCTGCTTTGAGGCTGGTCAGTCTGGCAGGTCAATAGTGAATGAACATTCTGCCATTTATCCAATATAATCAATCCCTTCTCTTAATATTTCCATGACAAAAAGCTTTTATTAATAATTTTATCTGCCCTTCAGTGCTCCAGTTCTTTCAGATATCAGCCATGGGACACAATTGCTGTCAATTCTAAGGAACAATTCTTGTTCCATAATGATCTGCGTTGTTAATATTAACCTTTATTGTGAATTTAATGACTTGCAGTCAATTTTTTAATTTCTTGTTTTTTTTATTTGTTGTTGAATGAGAAGTAATTTTGTTGTGATGATTTTCAGGATGTCTATTATTTCATTTATATGTTCTGTAGCTGTGTTGTTGTGATTATGTTTTTTATTATTTCTATTGTTTCGTTGATAGGTATGTTGGTGTATAGATTTGTTATATCAAAAGATGCAAGAGTGGAGTTGTGAGAAATTTGTGTCTTTTATTTTTGTGATGAGGTCGCTACTGTTTTTTATGTATGTGTTGTTGTTTATGTATTTTGATTATGTATTTTGCTATTTTATATGCTAGAGCTTCTCGGTACAGTAGTTTAAAATTATTGGTCTTATGTTAGATTTGTGAATTTTTGGGAGTGTTTGAAGTGATGGTGCAGAAAAGTATTTGTTTCAGTCTTCTTTTTTGTGAATCATTAATTATATGGTTTGTCCTGTTTATTACTTGCTTGACTGTTGTTTAGTATACTTGTGGGATCGGTCTGCAGTTGTTTTATGTTATTTTTGATTATGTAGTCAAGTGTTTTTCTGTTGAATTCTTCATTGTTATGATAACTGTAGTGTTGCCTTTGTCTGCTTTGATATAGGTGAGGTTGTGAGTAAGAGGTCATTTCTTCAATTCTTTTATGGTGTGGTTTTCTGATGTTATGGATGGATGTGGTTCTGAGTTGTTGGTTTTTATTGTGTTGTAGGTTTCTAGCTTTCTAGTCTAAGTTCGTCATTTATGTGCGAGTCTGTTCGTTGGATGCATGTTTTTTCAATGACTATGTTTTTTACTTTTTTTACATTGACTGCAAGTCGTTAAATTTACAATAAATTGCTTAATCATGCTTTGATAATTTTAGTAGCCTATCGAAACAAATATACAAATTATGTATCCAACCTTAAATTCTGATAATCATTATTGGCTGTTTATTTCACTGTATCATCCAAAATAACATTCCCCCTTTAGAAAATTATTGTTATTGTTGGAGGATGATAGAAATGTTCTTTTTTTGAATGTTATTTGCTGAATGGATAAAAATATAATATAAATATCAACATGTTAAAATATCTGCAGATTTTTTTCAAGTTTTAAAGGCAACAGCTTTCATGGTTTATGGGAAGTAAAACATCTTTGCTGTTGAATTCTGGCTTGAAACATATGAAAAATATGATGGCATCACAAAATCTAGACTGACTAGATTAAAGAATAGACAAAAATTGATGCCAAACATTACTGAATGGAAAATATATCATTTTCCATTTATAGTCAGAATAATTATGTCATATTTTTCCTGTTAGCCTACGAATTAGCTGTGTTGGGAGAAATATCCTAAATGTTACAGTAGATTAACCACTTGGAGTTTGGATGATCTTTCAAATGAAATTCACAATAACACACCTACCGTATTTTTAATTCTTGCATGAAAATATAAATTTATCATTTGTCATCATTATTATAGTCATTTGTCATCATTGTTATTATTATCATCGTTATCATCAATGTCATAGACATCATAGAGAGAGAGAGAGAGATTCAGATGGCTCTATTTGTGTAAATTTACACAATATGTACATGAATAATAAAAGTATTATTAATATTAGCAACTCTCAGATCCCATAGTTCAAGTGATGTACAGTGATTTTTTGAAAAGTGAACATAATGGTTGAGTGAGAGATTCGATTTTAGATTAGATTAGAACTTTTTATTTATGTAAATTTACAAAATTTCTTGAATGATTTAAAATATAGCATTATTACCGTCGCATAGGTAGCAAATGTACAGCAAATGATATTAATTTTAACTGAAGAAAATCCTAGTGACGTATTTACATAAAATGGCGAAGTCTGGACAAAATTCGTCCATTCTTAACTTAACCTTAGGTAATATAACTTAATTCTAGCTTATGAATTTGGAATACATTTATAACTTAAAATTTAAACAATTATTTAGATCATTAAAAATATATGTAAAAACCAAAAAATAATATTCTGTAGCTACTTTAAAACTGCTCGAATGAGAGAGAGAACAAACACACACACACACACATAAAACATAAAATATTGAGTAATTAAAGAGAAACTTTTTTAGCTTAACCTTATTATTATTATTATTATTATTATCATTAACCTTATTATTAAACACACACACACAAAATAAAATATATTGAGCAATTGAAGAAAAACTTTTTTTTGAGAGAGAGAAAGAGCACTTTATTTTGACGATGATGGTTATGATGATGGTGAGTGGTTCAATAAATATCTTCAACTATTTATTTACCTGGGCTACTAAATTTACTTTAAATTAATCATGTTTATGTATAGTATAGACCACATCACATCCAATGAAATGGATACTTAGCAATATTATGTTTCTATAAGAATCTTATTTCAATGAATTTTTTCAGGTGAGATACGAGTAAACGAACAGCTTGTTCTGACATGTATGCACACTTTGATGGCTCGTGAACACAACCGCATAGCTGCAGAACTATCAAGAATAAATCCTCATTGGGACGACGAAACACTCTATCAAGTGAGTTCGCAAGATGTACACATACTTGGCAATTCAAGCAGAGACCCAGAGATAATAATTTTAATTTTAATGCACTTCATGCTATTAACATGAAATAGAATCATTGCTCTGGCAGCGCAGTTGATTGGAGCGCTTGTCTGTGATAAGATAAGGGGCTCTGGCTGGTTTCGTTTCCTACATCCTTGGGTTTGAATCTCATTCAACCATGGATGTTGAATTCATGTGGAAAAAAAATAACAGAACAAGTTTTAAAACTTGAGGTTCCTGAATAGCCCATAATATATCATCCTTGTTACAGAACTGGGAACTGGTTGAAAATCTAAGTCTAATTTCATACTAAATACTATTTCTTTCCACACTTAAATAAATTGTCATTCTTGGAAATTGAAAAAGGAAAGTTGATGATGCCCCCATGAGTCCGAGACTTGTGCATGGGTAATGAGTGGATGATAATGACATTATGGATGGACCTCCAGTTTTAGATGGGGAACCACCAGGTAAGTGCTAACAAAACAGATAACGTGATGTTATTCTTCGGCAGTCCCCCATCGAGCGTAGTCCCGAATTAACATCACGATCCCCCCCCCCCACCAACACCGAGCTTGGTGAGCACCCATACTGTAAATTTTCATTGGATAAAAGTCAATTTCTACAATTAAAATAGCCCACTGTACAGTAGCTAAAGGTTTCGAATGTCTAATTCCCAAACATTTCTAATTCCTGAGATCAATTCAATTGATTTTCCACCTCCTTTTTCTCATCTATGTATTGACTGCTCTGGTTGGAGCGCTTGTCTGTGATAAGATAAGGTTCTGACTGGCTTCGTTTCCTGCAGCCTTGAGTTTCGAATCTCATTCAGCCATGGATGTTTTTCATCATTCACCTCATTACCCACGCACAAGTCTCCATATTCATGAGGGCATCATCCGCAATAAATATAATTAAAAAAATCTGTAGAGGTAATCTACTTTTTTCAGTTATTTTGAGGTGAAAAGATTATATGATCATGAAGCAGGCTCATTTCCCAATCCATAACTGCATTTTACCCAAATTGATACTGTAAATCACTATTATAGGCTATATTTTTATTTTTCACTATTGTATTTCTTTATCGATTTCAGGAATCAAGAAGGATTGTTATAGCCGAGATCCAGCACATTACTTTCAATGAATTTTTACCAATTATACTTGGAAAAGAAGTGATGCAGAAGTTTGATCTCATTCCACAAAAAGATGTAAGTAGTTGTGAAATACACAAGTTGGATATTGATTACGATGAATATATCATATATTAATGCTACGAGTTTAGGATGTAGCTTATTAATTTTGTTTTCATGTTTGCAAAATGTATTTAAATTTCACAGCTGGTAACTCCCATAAAGGAATTCTCGGGAGTACCTAATTTCTCAAACAAAAATGTTTAATGAATAGTATTATTTAATATGTAACTATTTCTGTTTTATTTAAAAATTGTAATGTTCTTTTTGAGAGAAATAAATTTATTATTATTATTATTATATGTATCACTGTATGTATATATGTATTATGATGGATATCATTAATTGAAACCAGTCTAGTGATTGTCGATCCAAAATGTAGTCTTAAAATAGTTAGCCTAGTCATATTCGATGAAACTTAATGCTTTGTTGAGTATTACAGCAAAATGAACATTTCATATGCAAGCCTGAACTAGTTTTTTTGTAGCAATTAATTGATCATCTATTTCGTATACAGATAGCATCTATCCCTTAATTTTTCTAGTGGCCATGAACTCTATTGATCAAAAATGTTCTGTTCTGATACGAAAGTCTATGAATAATTTATTATTAGCCTATTTTTTCGGAGGATGAAGCCCATATAGGTCTGATACCTGTGCGTGGGTAATGAATTGGATGATGGTGATTGATGAGTTGGACCTACAGTTTTAGGTAGGTTCCGAACCACCGGAAAATGATTTTACAGCAGAGAACAGTCTTTTTTGCTGGCCGATCCAATCGATCACCCTTACAAAGAGCGCCCAGGAGTTTCGTAGCTTACCTCTGATTGAACAGATAGACTACCTGCTATGGCACTCGGCTATTACTATAATTATCATCATTTTTTGTGTAAAAATTTATATAGATGGATGTCTAAAATATCTCTACAGCAAAGAACGATGGGTACCGGTATGTCAACATAAAATAGCCATGGCAAGTGGTATTTATTGATATATCCTTTATCTACAACAGTTTTCCTTCAAGCATTGCTTTGTGAGGCAAATATTATGTTTGTATTGAAGACTAAAAACTGAGAACTCATTATATCAAGTTGTGGAGGAGGAGGAGGAGGAGGAGGAGGAGGAGGAGAAGGAAGAGGAGGAGTAGGAGGAGGAGATGATGAAGGGGGTGGTGGAGTTGGGGGTGGAGGAGTAGGTGGAGAAGGAGGAGATGATGGAGTGGGAGGAGGAGTAGGAGCAGGAGGAGGGGATTTTGAGTGAAGGTCAATTTTGTTGAAAATTTTTCAATACTCTATTTGAAAGTATAAAAGTTGAGAAAGCTAGACATTCTTAAAACTTTTGTGGGAGGTCAAAATTAAAAATGTGAAACAAATGTGATCAACAATACTTTTTCTACACAATACACAAAAGCTAGAAAGGAGCTAGTTCTCTAAACCCCAAACTCTTATGTGTCTGTCGCTCTTACTTCACTTTAGATTTGCTGGGCTTTGCAAAGGAATGCTGTAACATTTTTATAACCACATAATTCCTATCATACAATGTTGCAGGGTTATTGGGATGGATATGATACAGAAATAAATCCCAATATCATTGATGCTTTCTCAGCAGCTGCATTTAGATTCGGTCATTCTCTTCTGCCAACAGCAGTGGAACGATGGAGTAAAGCACATAAGTTCATTGGTAAGAGGAATACGCAAATATCTAGTTAAAAATGAAATTATAACACTGTAATATCCAATAATTGTACAAATTGAAGTAATGAGGAAAATATTTTGGCCGCTGAATACCATAGAAAATTTTCAATTTTATTTTTTGTTTGACTATATTTATCTCTAGGTGAATTACAGCATCTAAGGAGTGCATATTATTGTACACTGCAATAATTTTATAATAAGTTATAAAGATGAATGTCATTATTATTATTATATTATTATTTCTCAATAATTATGTTGATACGTTGGAAGTATATACACAAAATATAAATATAGCAGGAAATTACAAAAATTGTAGCCATAAGTACAACTGAACCTCATAAAACAATACTTTGGTATAATAATTGGAATAAGTCTAGAAAAACAGAATAAACAGAAAAATAATTCGATAAAAAACACTAATAAAAGCTAAAATTAGCTTCGTAATTAGCCACCAGAATAAATATGATAAAATTTACTATTTTACTACTATTCTCACAATATATGTAAAAATTAAACTTGTGTCTGTATACTGTACTTATCCAGTATTATTGAAGTCTATTGGAAGTGGTAGAGTGGCACCCGACCGGTAATAGGGAGGTCCGCGGTTCGATTCGCGGCGGTGACTCGTATTTTTGTACAGTAGCATTCATCAATTTCCATCAGCTATTCAATGCTGTTGTCAATATCCGCCATTGCGGAAGTCTTCAGTATAAATAAATTAATAGCACTTTGAGGGATTCGATATTAATAAATTCTGTTTCAAAATTTGCTTTTCATGATCCCATGAAATTGAATGAAATGGAGTAAATTATATTCATGATATAATTTATGTACAATGTAATACATTATGTAATATTGATATTATTTCATATCATATTCATAAAATAATTATAATCTGGAATATTCATAGAGACTTTGTAGAAATTATACAATGTAAATTATTATGTATTTTCAGTTATCAATTATATATCATATCTACTATTACATAGTAGCCTACATATTCCATCTTTTGATATTTTTGTAGTTATTGTAATAGTATGCTTTTTAATTAATTGAAGGGATTTTCAACAATATTGTATAATAATTGATTTCAAGTTAACCTGATTAGTTAGTAAAAACAATAATTATCAAAATACCTCATTTGATAATGTACTCTAAATTGTCTATGCTGAGTTCTTTGATGGCAGTGAAATCTGTGATGTTTTCCATGACGAAATACTTAATGAACAATCTAATATTAAAACTGACACTGTATTTCACTTTTAAATATTGTTTTACTCACTTATATTGGAGATGCTAGAGGGATGCATTTCACTTCTGAAAAGAAGCTTCGTCAGCCTCTGTGAAATATTCTTCATTTATTAAAGAGTTGCAGAACAGAGATAAAACTCCAATTAATCGTGATTGGATCTAGGAAAAATGATTCATAACATGATGATGAAGTTTCAACTATTCCGATAATTGAGAATACAATTACAATTTTTCCAGCATCAAAACGACTCTCCGATCTGATAAGAAGGCCATACGATCTTTATCGTGCTGGAGTAATGGATGAGTACTTCATGGGCTTGATGAACCAAGTTGCACAAGCTATGGATGATTCTATTACTCAGGAGTTAAGTACTTATTCTGTGATTTAGAAGCTAAATACAGTATTAACAAATACCACTTTTTTCTCTTAAATAATTGACATGACAATAAATTTCTAATTGGGGTCTAAGAAACACTATCCAGTCAAGTTTGAATTTTTTGTGAGTGTTGAAAATCCATAATAATTGACATGTTCATTTACTTTTGATCTAATGATTTACTGTTAATTGCATGCTCCCATAATAATGACATTCACATTCAAGTAGGCTACCTACCTTTATCGATTAATATGGGGAGCTATTGATTTTTGAAAATTATTAGCTACCAATGGTAACATTGTTTCGATTAATATGGGGAGCTATTGATTTTTGAAAATTATTAGCTACAAATGGTAACATTGTTTCGATTAATATGGGGAGCTATTGATTTTTGAAAATTATTAGCTACCAATGGTAACATTGTTTCGATTAATATGGGGAGCTACTGATTTTTGAAAATTATTAGCTACCAATGGTAACATTGTTTTGATTAATATGGGGAGCTATTGATTTTTGAAAATTATTAGCTACCAATGGTAACATTGTTTTGATTAATATGGGGAGCTATTGATTTTTGAAAATTATTAGCTACCAATGGTAACATTGTTTCGATTAATATGGGGAGCTATTGATTTTTGAAAATTATTAGCTACCAATGGTAACATTGTTTCGATTAATATGGGGAGCTATTGATTTTTGAAAATTATTAGCTACCAATGGTAACATTGTTTCGATTAATATGGGGAGCTATTGATTTTTGAAAATTATTAGCTACCAATGGTAACATTGTTTCGATTAATATGGGGAGCTACTGATTTTTGAAAATTATCATCTACCAATGGTAACATTGTTTGGAAGATGTAATTTATGAACAGCTAAAAAAATGATTATTTTTCTTGTCCAGTAGCTTTGTGGCAAACGTATACCAGTTGAGAGTTTAGAGTTGCTGGCACTTGTTTCCTCATTTTCAAAATTGAATTGTTTGTTTCATAACCTGTTTTGCTGTCCTCAAACAGGTGACCAACCACTTATTGAAAAAGCCTGGAAATAGATTTGGTCTCGATTTGGTTGCATTCAATATGCAAAGAGGAAGAGAATTCGGTGTGCCAGGCTATATGGAGTTCAGGTATGGTACGGTGGCATTTCATGGATGTTAAACTTATTTTGCATCTACAATAAAAATCATATTATTGAATATTATAAGAGTAGAAGAGTGCACACTTTCAGAATAATCTCTACATAATAAGTTGGGCTAAATGTTATTTTTCTTTGTATTTCAATTCCAGTTTTCCAATATTAATAACACTGCGTTAAACTTGCACATTTGATATTCTTCTCCATGTCATAACGAATAATAACATTCACCCTCTATATCAGTTTACAAAATCCAAAAATATTTGACTTAATTTGTTTGATTATTAATTTCCAAGTTTGCGTAACCCTTTATATTCATTGATGAGTTTTATAAATTATCAAGAGAATGTTTTATTATTATCATGATTAACATTATTATTATCATTACATTTATTACATCACATTTACATTTATTACAGTTACGTTTATTATTATCATTGAACATATACTTACTAGAAAATTTCTCTTTATAACTGGTTGCTATATTTACAATTAAGCTGCATCAAAACGATCAAAATCAGTATCGGTGAATCTAAAGTAGCAATTGTACGTAAACAATTTATTCAACATTACCACATTCACCCTCTATATCAGCTTACAAAATCCAAAAATATTTGACCTAATTTTGTTTGATTATTAATCTTCAAGTTGCGTCACCCTTTATATGTATTGATGAGTTTTATAAATTGTCAAGAGAATGTCTTGTTATTACTAGTGTCACCACCTCTAAGCCTTATGGCGTCTGAGTGAACACCACTCTAGTAGAAAAATAAAAAGTATTCTAGACGTAAAGTTCATTATTGAATAAATTGTTCCAGGAAATTCTGTGGTCTTCCAGCAGGTGAAACTTTTGAGGAGCTCTTCGGTACAATGCCAAACACGACAGTTTTCAGATATTTGTCAATTTTTGAGTGAGTATTATACCTTATCTGTATAGAAATTGTCACGTGATCGGTTCAGAGATTTTCATAAATATTCACTGAATCAGCATTTATATGTAGCTGCAAGAAATAGCTGCAATAAGACGAGCAGCAACAACTATCTGAAGAAATTCCAGAATAAGTAGCTTACTCAGAAAATTTGAAATGGCTGAATAATTAAGTGTTCATCTCCTTAGTCATGTAGGCCTTTTATACAAAGATAAAATACATATCTACTCACCCTAATCTACATACTAAGATACCGTATAGATATAACATCAACATAAACGAGAGAGCAACCACATCCTTACTTTACTAAGTAGAAACAAGTTATTTCATTGATGTATTCTTTATTAAATCCCAAACTGTATCTATTTATGAAAATTAACTAATCAAGTAAATGCGTATGGCTTTTATTGATGGAGATGAGACCCTTACGGGAAGTTCGACCTCGCCGCTTGAGCCATGTTATTGAAAGCATGGTGGACCTACAGTTTTGGGTGGATTCCGAACCACCGGGAAGTGCTTTAACAGCAGAGAACAGAGTATTTTTTGCTGGGCAATCCAATCGGTCACCCTTACAGAGAGGGATCCAGGAGAGCGTTGCTTATCTAATCTGATTGAACAGATACCTGCTATGGCTCACGACTATCACTTCCCTTTACGAAAATGAACTGATCAGTCATGATTAAAAGTCATATGTAACTATACCATCTGATATTACAATCATCATACCAGTACTTATTGCTCACTTCACATCATCAAATTAGGTTGGTAGAACAGATTGCAGTGTTGCAAAAAAACAACTGACTGCGGTGACAAACCATCTGATTTCTAGTTACAGGCTAGGCAACATGGCATAAGGTTGGTGATTCTCGATAATTTGTCGCTGGTATTGTCTCATATCTGGCAACACCGCAATTTTTTCAAGACGTCTAATTTAATGGCGTAAAGTTCAGTTTTAGTTCAACCTAAGAGGGGGGAGGGCAAACGGCAATCGTCAAGTACATTTAAAAAAGATTTATTTGAATCCCTTTATTTTCGACTAAATTATGTTTCAAATTACTATGTCATTTGGTTAATATGTTATTCCCATAGATAAATATTGCTTAATATTGATATTTAACTATGTATTTTTGACATTTTTTGTCCACCTTCCCTCTTCAAGTGGCGCCCCTGCCGTAGCAGATAATAATAAGATAAGAACTATCAGAATAATTAAAAAAACATGGAAAACTATAATCTTGATCTAATTACACACATGTGCAAAAATACGTTGTTTTTGGAGGATGAAGCCCGCATTGGTCTGAGACCTGTGCGAGGGTAATAAGTTGAATGATTGTAATTGATGACCTGGACCAACAGGTTTAGTTGGGTTCCGAACCACCGGGAAGTGATTTTACAGCAGAGAACAGTGACTTTTTTGCTGGCCAATCTAATCGAATCGGTCTCCTGTGCCCAGGAGAACGCAGCTTATCTCTATCTGATTGAACAGATACCTGCTACGGCTCACAGCAATATCACTTCCCTTTGATTTTGAAATAAATTTGGAAAATTGTTTCAAATACACAGTCATTAATTTTTTCCTCCCGGCAGCCATCCATCTGATGTTGATCTGTGGTCTGGTGGTGTGTCAGAACGCCCATTACCTGGAAGCATGATCGGCCCCACATTTGCATGCATTATCGCCACACAAATGAGCTACATTCGTCGAGGAGATCGGTTCTGGTACGAACTGCCAAACCAGCCATCATCATTCACTCCTGGTAAGAATTTCAGTATAATACTATACAGTATGATCATAATTCATCTTACAGTTAAGTGTTACAAGAGAGCAACTGAAAGCATGATGTCCCAATCAAGTATAACATACCAATCATCATACATACAGTGATGGTAGGCTAATAATCCATCACGTTCATGGACATTGGCTTTGTGATCAAGATGGGAACAGAAGATGATGCAACATGATTTTACATCTGTTGGGAAATGTATCTGCATTCGACGAAATTGAAAAGATAATGCAGGCTATTAAATAATTTTTCTTGTCATGCTACCCAATGGAAAATTCAGATCTCACAAAAAATATAACTCAAATCCGAAATGAATAATTTATTTAGAAACATTAATTACTTTGAACATTTTATGATTTGGTGAATCAGGAAAAAACTGCAAGTATTTTAGTTTACTATACTGCAAGTGTAGTGAGCTATTTCAAGTGCTTTGAAGCTTTATAATATCACGAACTAACAGTACAGTATAGTATTTATTGTTGTGGATATCCATTATCGTGAACTGCAGTAGAACTATTCATATGTATTATTTATTTGCTGTGCAGAACTGACCTTCTTTGAGTCGCGGCGGACGCGTTTCGAACTATGTCGTTCTTCTTCGGCGCTTGGTTGCAGCTTGGTTGGAATCTGCAACCAAGCGCCGAAAAAAAACGACAAAGTTCGAAACGCGTCCGCCGCGACTCAAAGAAGGTTAGTTCTTACAGCAAGATAATACATATGAATAGTATAGTATTTACTATTGTCTGAGTATAACGCTATAGCTTTTCCTATTGTCTTTGACAATATTTGTGACAAGATTGCATTTTCAAGATGCATTTTTTTCACTTGAAATTTATTGAATCAAGTTCATTTTGCTGAGTTTCTTTGGGGTTGATTTATTTCATTCTTTATTCATTTATATGATGTCATAATTAAGGTTACCGTGTGTATTATTTTTTGTATGATGTTGTGTTGCAGAACTAAATTATTATTCTATTCTATTTCCAAACATGTTAAGTCAATATGAGAGATAGGTCCACTTTAGAACCATAATTGTATTAGTCACAGTGATATTTTATACTAGTGCGCAGTATCAGTTATATATATCATATAAGATGATACATGCAGTCAATACTAATTTTATATTCTGGTTAACTAACCTTTATTTTTTATATTACAGAGCAACTTCAGGAAATAAGGAAGATAAAATTGTCCAGAGTCATTTGTGACAACACAGATTTGATTGACACAATCCAAATTTACCCTATGGTCCTTCCTGATCACGAAATGTGAGTAGTATCCACACATAATGATTCAAATAAATAATATCATGATTTAGAATGGATAATGTAATCTATAGCCTATAAATTATATTTACTACAGTACTTTAGATGGGCTCCTCCTGAAATATATCATAAATCTTTTCTTATTTTCACCTCAACTTTCAGTTTCAAGGCTAGAAAAACTTGATCAAGGCTTTTTATTTCAATCTTGCAATTTATTTGAATTTTCCTCAATATAATATTAATAGCACTTACAGGAATTCGGATTTAATAAAAAAATACTAGTTATACAATTCATAAATAGATAAATATCGATATTGATTGAATTTCTAGTACAAAAACATTCTATTCAATCTGTCACAATAGAAGACTGCATACTGGTTCAATATGAACATTCTTATGAAGAGGAAGGGATAGGAACTCGACATACATAGATTTTGCTTCAAACTAAAAATGCAGTCTGTTTTATAGAAACGCGCTTTTTTATTAGTTTCAGAATCAATGTTCCTATCTCAATACAACACTCTATTATTGAGAAACACATTATTCGGTTTCCTATTAACCTCAGCTGTGAAGCAGACCTTACTATACATGGACAAAAAAAAAAATTTCTCCCTTCACAACAAAACAAGTTGTCAACCCGAGTATTGTTTCTTACTAGGCCTATACATGGACAAAAAAAAAAAATGTTTCTCCCTTCACAACAAAACAAGTTGTCAACCCGAGTATTGTTTCTTACTATACATGGACAAAAAAAAAATGTTTCTCCCTTCACAACAAAACAAGTTGTCAACCCGAGTATTGTTTCTTACTATACATGGACAAAAAAAAAATGTTTCTCCCTTCACAACAAAACAAGTTGTCAACCCGAGTATTGTTTCTTACTATACATGGACAAAAAAAAAAATGTTTCTCCCTTCACAACAAAACAAGTTGTCAACCCAAGTATTGTTTCTTACTATACATGGACAAAAAAAAAATGTTTCTCCCTTCACAACAAAACAAGTTGTCAACCCAAGTATTGTTTAAGTCTTCAAAAATTCCAATTGATTTGTGCCCATATATGCTGTTCGATTATCTGTACCAGAAATTTTATGTTTTTAGATTTAAACATGAATCTCCATGTTTTGCATGTGCTTTTATTTGTTTAACTGTTCCTTTCAATGGCCTGTCAAATGCCGCTGGAGGCTGGAGCATTTAAAAAACTCAACTAAACTAAAAGCACTTTAGTAAGTAAAGCACGAAGTACTTTTAGTAAGTACTACCGTACTGCGAGAAGCAGGACTATGTTATGCGAAACCCCAACTATACTTACAGGAAGTTTTTGAGCATAAAATTAATAAAACATGGGACGGCACTAAGAGATGAATATGTTTTTAATTGGCTGTCAACAAACATTAGGTGATAATTATATGTTTTATTTCAGTAATCCTCGTGTGCCTTGTAAAAGCAGCATAATTCCGAGCATTGATTTAACGAAGTGGGCTGAATTCCCACATGGAGCAGAGTCTCAACATGTGCCTTTCGTAAGTACACTTGATGGTTCTTACAGCGCTTATTTGAAGAAATGAAACCATCAACCATCTGTATATAACGAGGAGTCAAATCCATTGTACATCTCCAGTAATGGTTCACACCACCTCAACAGCAGCAATCAAAATTCTTTCAGTTATTTAAATAGTGGTTGAATAAATCAAAAACGTTATAACAAATGGAATAAATATTTCCAATAATTTTGACAAGTGTATCGCTAATGAAAGGAATATTCTATTCAGAAATTTATGTGCCAAATTTATATAATAATTGTATAGAACATACAATTACATGCATTACTTGCACTGTAACTTATATTAAGTAGAACAATTCAATTTTATTAGGCAAAGTATGGTAGGCCTACATATGATGTCTACGTAATGTATTAGAGTACCTCAATCAAACAAAATTGAAGAACATCTAAAAAAAATAATAGAAAAGCGTCTTCTGATATTTTGTGAAATATCATTTATACGCAGGTTTAGTCTTAAATGTTTCCTATAGGAGGGCCTACTGTTTCTGATAGATAAGAATGATGATGTACCTATTCGCTATCAGTTTCTCTCAATCTATGGATCACAACTTGTTTACATTCTTGAATGCTACTATGCTACCTCAGATTTTTATTTAGCTCACTACCTATAGGTTTACAAATTAATGTAAATTCAAGCTTAGTTGGTGTGGTTTGATTTTGACTTTGATTTTTAAGAATTATTTTATTGCTGCTCTTGAGACCAATCACAAGTGAAGTTGTATCCATGTAAACTTTGCAATGCAATGTTCAAAATCATCATTATTGGTGTGTTGAAAAATTGGTGTTATTTCACTTGAAAATATAATGTAAATAAGTTTATGTTTGTTGAAAAGTAATGTAATATCAAAACTCATCAAGCGCTGTACATATCAGAATGTAGTCCAATGAACCCTAAATTAAGTTACTATAGAGGCTCTTGAGAACCTATTGAATTTTCTTTATTCGGAAAAATATTTTTGTAATTTTTTGTAGATTGATGGAAAGACATTGTTCATCATATTCATTCACTTTGAAGATCATATAGTTAAAGTTAGAATGTTTTAAGTTCATCATATCCTATCATTTTCCAAACAGCAGTATAATAATACTGTATTAAACTAATATGATCCCATTAATCATCATGGGATATACTATCGTATAGGCCATATTAGTTTTAAATTCATGAGTTACCAATTGAGAAAATCATTAGTACCTATTATCTATATTTATGTAATTCCTAAAAGCTATTAGGAAAAGCTTCTGGGGATAGGTGTAATCTAGTGACACTATATAAGTGATTGATGACATAAAACTAGATTTTGCTCAAGTTTTGAGTGACAGAGTTTGTGAATATGAATTATAATTATTGAGTTCGGACTTTTGTACCACTATACTAGCATTAATATTAAATTTCTAATGTAAAAATCTTGTCTCTAAACCATATCACTTTCATTTGTTGAATAATGTATTTCAATGTAGTTTAACATTAATAATATCTTGAATTCAGGTTGAAAGGTTTTGTCTTTATAATATTATAAATTAGCCAGGTTAAATTAGCAGCCACAAAGAGAGAACTTTAGAGAAAATCTACCAGAGTTCACTTTTGAAAGTTTGCAAATTTGGAAGCATGAACAGCTATCAAAAGTTATCAAGTTACTAATAAAAATAATAATATGAAAAGTTGATCTAGTTGGAAGCTATCGCTTCTAATTGGATCATCAATAGCCACTTATATAATTTCTATTATATAGCATAATGTAGTTGAAACAATGTACAGTAGGTACGGTACATCACAGTATAAATACATTATGAGTCGGCATAATGTATGAGTTTGGCAGTATAATGTATAATCAACACTTTTTATGAGTTAGATTTTTATTATTTTGTATTACATATTATTCTTCAATTCATCATAATGCATGTACCATTCTTCACTCCTTCATACAATTCACTACCTCTCAATCTTCAATTTTTCTTGCATCATCAAGTTTTTTTAAGGATCATCACATTAGGCTTCACTAGTTTTGGAAACAAAATATGTGTATGATTTTTACACTTTTTGTAAATTGTGAATACGCTTTATCATCGAAAATACGAATTGTATTTCAACCTAGTATTTATTTATATTTAAGTACCCACTCAGTATTTTGAGTTTGTTTTAGAGCTTTTTTAATACTATATTGGATAAATTACCTACCTTATTAAAGTACAATACTAGAATATAGTATTTTTGATCAATGCACATTGTATTTTATTTAATAACATGTACCACTTTTTTGGGATATTTTTCATGGAGTATTTTATTTAGTATTTGGTGATGGAAATGTCAATACACATATCCTTTCCTCCTTATAAGAAGATCATTTCAAAGTTACGTTCATCAAATTCTGGATGATTAAACATCATAGAAGAAAACAAATGAATTGAAAGGTGAGTCTCATATCCCAGATATGTAGTTTACAACTTTCAACTTTTCTTTGTAGGAATTTGGGTACAGCATGAGTAGAATATTGAGTTGCATGATGTGTGTAATGAACTCTAGCGTTTTGTATAATGCAAGAATTTGTAGATAAAATTATTTTCAACAACCATCAGTATGATAGATCAATCATTGAATTCACTGCTCAGTGAATGTAGTTTTCCATATGAAGGAGCATCAACTTTTTTTTGAGGATGAAGCCCACATAGGTCTGAGACCTGTGCGTGGGTAATGAGTTGGATGATGGTGATTGATGAGTTGGACCTACAGTTTTAGGTGGGTTCCGAACCACCAGGAAGTGACTTTACAGCAGAGAACAGTGTCTTTTTTGCTGGCCAATCTAATCGGTCACCGTTACAAACAAGACCTACGAGCACGCAGCTTATCTATCTGATTGAACAGATACCTGCTACGGCTCGCGGCTATCACTTCCCTAACTTTATGTAAAGAGTGAATTTTAGTCAAGAAAATTATAGTATAATGTGTGAATCGCATGGAATATTTTCAACTCTTCCAGTAGTCCAGTTTTTGCCATCATTGCGATGCAACTTGTTGACTAGACTGTTTTATTAGAAATTGTGAATATTAAAAATTCATAATAAGATATAAACTAATCAGTGTTTGTTTCTGTGTTTATTTATATTATTTTCCTCTACTTGATTGAATAATTGTTTAAAAAAAATATTCTATTACAGTTGGAAAATACTAAAACCTCTGCTATTCTAAGAGGCTTGGGATTCAACCTGGAAGATTGTGAAAATTCTACAACACACCCAAAGTGTCTTGCGCGGATTGGAATGACTTTGGAGAATATGAAAAATTTATCAGAAAACTCTACTGACTTTGCTATTAACTCTACAATATCATCCAAAGAAAATGTTCTCATAGATCATGAAGACAATACTAATCAATTACGAAAAAAACGAAATTCTAAAAATGATACATTGAACCCTATGATTACAATAAAAAAACGCGAATTAGCCAATGAGACTAAAGAGCTCGGTGATAGTTCATATGTGAATCCAGTGCTTGAAAGAGCACCTCTACCTTACACTAATTTGAAAAGTGATAGAATTGAACCTAAGAAAATCAAAACTACAGCTAAACATAACCATAAACTGGAAACTCAAGAGAAAACGAAGAGTCCGTTAGTGAGCAAGAAAGAAAATACTACAGATAATGTTCATACAAAGGACAGCAAACCAAAGTTTGTATTTGCCCCAGTAACCCCTTCACTAAAGAAGTACAAAGTAATTCAGAGAAAGCCAGATTCAAAATTTCAAGAATCATCACCTCGCCAAGTTATCTACAGTGATGAAAGCGATGATTCTTTATTCGATTACATAGAAGACATGCGTACAAAAAACACAAACCTGTATCCTTATAAATTTCCTGATTTCAATTTTCCAAATTTGAATCATGCAAGTTTCAACTTTGATGACAGTGATGAGGATAGTGAGGGAGTGAGAGGAGGAGAGCAAGTTGTAAGTGATACAGAAAAGAGAAAAGAGAAGCAAATGCCTCCAATAATTGATGCTCATGATACTCATGATATGGAACATGAATATGTTGCCAGTGAAGAAGGTGTGCAATCTGAGAAAAATGAAAAAACTCAGCAGCTGGAAAATGACAATGATGATGAAGATTACAAGGAGGATGAAGAGGAAGAGGAAGAAGATGAAGTTGATTACAATGAAAATAATAATGACAATTCAAACAAACAAGAGGATGATGAAGAAGAGGACTATGCAGATAAAGGAGATGGGGAGCAGAAGAGTGAAGAAGAAACTGATGGAGAAGAAGACGAAAATAGGGAAGATGAGAGAAAGCAAGAAGAAGGAAGAACAAAAGATAATTCCAATAATTATGAGCACATTCCTGCCCAAGGACCTGAATCAACTTGGAGGCCAGTTCATCGTTTTCCCAGTCACAACTCACAACTGCAAAATAATGTAAGGGACGCTTATAACATTCCAAACACCAGATATCCTTATTCATCCACAGATGACATTAAACAATCATTTATTTCACATCCTTTAGCTGGTCCAACAGCAAGCAAAGGTTTCAATCATGATTTCACGCCTCTTAGAGGGGGGAGGCCATTGACAAAGGGACCTTTTGGGGTTGAGCCTCCTCATAAGTATCCAATTGTACCCTTATTTGATAAGAAAACCCTTCACAGACCTCTAAGTACCACTGTTCCAGCTGGTCCTGTATCACCTATAAACCTCAGTGGATTTAATGGTTACAAGCACTTTGTGGCTCCACTGGTGAGTGCAGAGGACCAAACTCCTTACAATGAATATAATAACCCTAGGCAGAGTGGGAGCAGGTACAGAGCAACTTATAAAGGAGGAAGTCCTCACGGTCTTAAAAGTACTAAGGCTCACAGAGGTAAAGGACATGTAAATGAAGGGAATATAGTGGAGGAGGAAAATGATGATGGAAAAGAAGTTGAATTCCAACCTGTAGAGATCAAAGAGGATGATGAAAATGTGCACTACCCGGACTTCGATGATTTTGACCTGCCAAAAAAACCGCACTTTATTGATAACAGTAGCACTACACAAGGTAGCAACAACCACAGAGTAAAGCCACCACTTTCATCAAATAACAACCCAAATAGCTTCAACTTCCTCAGTTTTGAAAACAATAATCAGCCCTTGAGAAATTCAAACCACCACAAATTCCGACCACATGCACATGAAGAAAATCCAAATTATCATCAACCTACTTACAATAATGATCCCGAAAGAGAACATGATCACTACAGAAAGCCCAAAAGTACTTACAATCCACATCCAAAGCAATCCTCTACTCATTCTAAAAATAAGTTTCTTATTCATGATGAAAATACTCATTCTAGCAAGCCATTCCCTGATAAAACACAATTAGGTTATATAGAGAACCCTGAAATTCAAGAAAATGATAAATATGATTATCCTTATGGAAGTAATGAGAATGGTCATTCTCCTCAAAGAAATATTTACTATCCTTCAGTCAATGAGGCATCCAATCCATCTAGTTATCCAACAAAATCAAGCATAGAAGATTATTCATTTCCAAAGAGTACAAATTACAATGGTTACCATGATCCTACAATTAAATCAAACCACAAAAATTATGATAAATTTAAAGAAACACATAATTATAATAAGTATGAAAATTATCCAAATTATAATGATTCTAGCTTTGAAATTCATTCAGTACAAAACAGTCCTGAGCATAATATTGATTTTAAAACCGAAAGTGTACCATACAACTTTACCAGTGGCGTTTTTGGAGATTCATCAGGCAAACAAAAATATTATAATAACATGAAAAACAGTAATCTATTTAATAAATTGCAAGCTCCATCAACAGACAGCAACAATGATAAGGAATTTTTTCCAAACGGATATAAATATCCCTTTAGCACTAATGATCAACACTACCAGAACACACATGACAGTAACAAACGTCCATCAGAGACACATTATGGACACTATAATGTCCCTCCCTATGAATCAATAAATAACTATAGAAATAAGAATTTAGGAGACTTGTCACCAACTCAAAGTTCCAAAGAATATGATGCGTTTGGAAACTCAAATGAGAAATACAAAAATCATAAGCCAGATAAACCAATAAATAAGAAAAGAAACAAGTCAAAGTTTAAGAAATCACGTGGTAAGAAGAACAATAAATCTGGTTTGAAAGCACATCGGAATCGGTCAAAGGTAAATTTCAACAAATATCCAACACAAGAAGCAATGATTGAGGACACACTTAAAGACTTTGATACAATGCCCAACCCATCTATTCCCTTTAGAATTTATGGCAATGATAGATCAAAGTCAAATTTTAAAGGCATTGATAAGACACATCATGGCAATGATCAATCATTGATTAAAAGTACTCCAAATGCAGAAAATAGGCTACCTAAAAAATCAATATATGATTTACATGGACTATATCACAGTAAAGACTATGAAACCAATAATAAGAATGATGGCAGTAAAATGAAATCAAAATTCATGGACAAACAAGATAGAATGAATACTCCTGGAACTAGAACAACTTCTAAATCGAATCATCCAGGATATTATCACGATCTCCCAAGTATTAAGTCAAATGATAAATTAGGAGAAAAGCATACACCAACAGGTTATTCCTTTAATGAAGATTATGATGAACCTAGTACAGAGACTCCCGAAATAGAGTATGTAGGAAAAAATCCTGGAGATGAAGGTAAGACATTCAAAAAAGGCAATTCAAAGCCACTTTCAGGAAAAGAGCTGGTAAAGACATTGAATAAGATTTTAGATAAGAAGGACGCAATATCCAGAGAAAAAAATATTGATGAGAATGGAGATAAACTTGGTAAGTACAGTAATTATTGGGTTCTTGAATACTCTATGCCAACTGAATAAAGAAAGAATCTAATTGGATCAATTGCTTGCAGATTGATTGAAACTGATATTAATGTGAATGAACGTGTTTTTGCAATATTTAAAAAAACACCAGTTGTTGAATTGATTTCAACTGTTTTGGTAATTCAATTATTTAGACATTGGTTGGGTCTAATCAAAATAGAAGGTTTGAACTACTGAACTAAATTTAGTATTCAATGTAAATATTCAAGAATTTGTAAATGATATTATTCTTTCTTTATTAATTTTTAAATGTATTTAATAATTGAAAGTAATTATGTAACAAAAAGACTGATTAATAAATTGTTTATTGTAAATCAAATGTTTTCCGAATTTATTTAATTTTCATTGTAGTTCAGCAACCCTTGGACTCATATAATTTAGTCATTTGAATTTCTTTATGAGATTATTGCCAAGTATTGAGAATTTTGTCGACTTTGAATTGAGAGCACACAGATCCAGTACACTTAAAAGAAGGAAAGAGCGCTTTAAAAATAAAAAGGTGTACAAAAGCGTGCTACACTTTTACAAATCATATACATTCATACACACCTCAAAATGTTTAATTTGAAGTTTGTTGTGCATATGGCGAAGAAAAATTCAAAGAGAACTCCACCTAACTGTAATCGGCTATACAGAAACTGAACTACAAAACATTTTATAACAACTGTGTTGTGTATTAACAGTCTTGAAGAATTCAGTATCAATATAGATTTTACCTAGGACTTATTATATAGTAGATATTATATGTTGGAAATTGATAACAAAATATTAATATAAACTTAATAAAACAACTTTTGAATGGAAATTAACTCACGTTATGGCGTGACGGCCGTTTCGCTCTGTTGTCTAGAGCATCGTCAGACGACCCACAGTACACTGACTAAAGGTATGAGTTTGAGGGTTATGTATGTTGGAATGGTGATGGGGTGGGGGGATGAGTAGGCGGGAGGTTTGAAATTGGGATTATTTTGTCAAATAGAGTATGTGAGAAGAAGTTAAGTTGATCATTTAAAATGTTGTCAGGTTCCTGCTTTGCATGTTTGTAAATCTCATATTGTTCTAAAACATTGAGTTTCTGGCTTTAGTGAGTGAAGTGTAGTGTGTCTAAATTAGTGTCAATGTCTGTATAACTGTGGCCTGTTGAAATGATGTGTTCAGCAAAAGTGGAATGTGTTTTTGGGTGTGAGATGACTCTTGTGTGTTCTTTGAATCTAGTGGTGAATGTCCTGCCAGTTTGTCCTATATAGAACGTGTTGCAGTCATCACATTTCAATTTGTAAATTCCAGATCTGTTGTACTTGTTTTGAGATGTTGTCTGAGAATGCAGGTGTTTTTTGAGTGAATTAGTTGTTCTGTAAGCTATTTTATATTTGAGTTTCCTGAATGAAGCTGCTATTTTATGAGTTTTGTTGTTGAGGTAGGTAAGTGTGATGAATGTATGGGGGTTGTCATTCTGTTTGTTGCTGGTGTGAGTGATTGGTTTTGTTGATATTCTGTGCAGTAGTTTGTCTATTAATGTGTGTTTGTAACCATTCTGTTGTGCTATGTATTTTATAGTATTCAATTCTATATTGTAATCTTCTTGTGACATAGGAATGTTTGTTAGTCGGTGGAGCATGTGATTGAAAGCGGCATGTTTATGTTGGGTTGGGTGATTTGATGTGTTATGTATTACTGTATCAGTTGTTGTGGGTTTCCTGTAAATCCTAGATGTTTTGAATGCATGTTCCTGCTTTGTTATAGTGATGTCCAAGAAGTTGATACTATTATTGTGTTCAAGTTCTAAGGTGAATTTTAAATTGGGATGGATTTTATTGAGATTGGTGTGGAATATTTCAGTTTGTCTTTGTATAGAATTAGAATGTCATCAACATATCGGTGCCAGCTAATGATTTTGTCTGTATTATGTAGGATATGTTTTTGTTCTATATTGTGGACAAAGATTTCAGCTAGGATGCAAGAAATTGGGGAACCCATAGGAAGGCCATGAGGTTGTGAATAGAATTTATTATTGTATGTGAAGTAATTTTGTGAGGTAACTAGTGTTGTTCATATTGTTTTAGAACAATATGAGATTTACAAACATGCAAAGCAGGAACCTGACAACATTTTAAATGATCAACTTAACTTCTTCTCACATACTCTATTTGACAAAATAATCCCAATTTCAAACCTCCCGCCTACTTATCCCCCCACCCCATCACCATTCCAACATACATAACCCTCAAACTCATACCTTAAGTCAGTGTACTGTGGGTCGTCAGACGATGCTCTAGACAACAGAGCGAAACGGCCGTCACGCCATAACGTGAGTTAATTTCCATTCAAAAGTTGTTTTATTAAGTTTATATTACATATTAGTGGAAACAAGATGGATCTTCAACATCAAAATATTAATGTCTGATCAGTGCTACGATGAAGCTATTTTAGCATTACTTTAATTTTCAGACATTGGCTCTAGACTGTCGAGACCAGTGATGGCCAAACTATGGCCCGCAGGCCAAGTGCGGCCTGCGAGCTAGTTTAAACCGGCCCGCAACATGCTTTTGAGTAAACACTAAAATCAATGAAAAATAAATGAAAATATAAAAAATATACATAATATAATGCGAGATATATATTTTGCATTACTTAATTGAAATATATTATCGCTTCTGATTTTGCATTGAGAGTTTAAAATGTGTTATTAATGAATTGGGGAACAGCTTACAACTGAAAATTGACAGGGAGGACTCCAATTTCAATTTTCGCTGTTGTATTATGAAGACGGAGTTACAAAAATAAACTCGTTTCATTATTGATCATTCAATATTATAAGTTCCTCGCAGTGAAAATTATTAGTATTATTAAAATAAAAAAATGCTCAACTTGAATGTTTGGTCTGAATGAAATTGTTCTTATCCAGAACAAAAAGGAAGTAATTGAGCTTTCAAAGTTTTAAATAAATAATACCAGACATCAGTGAAAGTCAAACCATTGAAAACAATCTTATTGACTTCAAACTAAATATAAACATTTATCTATTGAAATACGGTAACTATCATGATTATTAGTGGGACATTCAATTTAATATGAGCAATAAATTAATTTCATCCACTTTGGGTGAGATTTAAAATTTCAATCTGCGTCAAAACGAATAAATTTATAGTGTCAATTTTCCAAGCATTTTCTGGGGGAGTACCCCCGAACCAACCCCCTCCATTTTGATAAGAATGAGTTTAAGAACCAGATTGCTGAAAAACTGATCTCTGTTGAATCATTGCCTCTCTTTATGGGCTAAACAAGAGTGCCTACTATATTTTAAATTATTGAGGATAGTCATCATTGAGGCAAAAAATTTAAATCGATGACTGAAATGTAAACAAACGAGTTTAATGATTATTGATCGATTTTTTTGGCCCGCCCACATAATTTTTCATTTCAACTGGCCCTCTCCTTCAAAAGTTTGTCCATCTCTGGTCTAGACCAATAAGAACTAAAGATCTCTTCAACATTTAAACATTTCGAAATCAATTTGAAAGAATCGATGATCAATAACAAACACTCATTCCAGATTATGTTAGTCTGGGTAAATTATCTGATTGATTGGAAAGTTGAAGTAACCGTAATATATTGGTAATCATAGATAAAATATTCTTTGCAAAGATTGTATTTTGTCTATAAGCCACTCATAAGATGCTTAGGACACTCGCTTTACTTGTGTCCTAGCTTACATCTTGCATGTGGCTTAAATGCCACCATAATACAATCGTTGCATAAAGTGCAATATTATAATTATGTAAGAACAAAATTTTCAGAGAAAGAATTCAATTATGTTCAATATCTATAAATGAAAAAACATCTTCACCAGTACTCCATAAAACAGACGAATAACTTTTATACAGTATACGGTACTTTACAAAATGTACAAACCTTGGTTACTTCCTTACTAAGCAAGGAGACTACAGATGACTAGAAAAACTGACGAAATTCATCAATTCTACTCTACTCGCTTGAACTCCACCAGCCTTGGATTTATTTTAAAACAAAAATTCTTACCTGATAAAAGTATGAGCACAAAGTTGTCCTTGGTTGTCACAGTTCAAAATGGTGCACGTCCAATTCAATCTTTTTTTCCAAAACAAATCCAAACTGAAAAAATTAAGTAAGAACTCTTTGTCTTTGAGAACAAGGGTCTTGAGCAAAACGTTTTTGGCCCTTCTTATTATAAAAAGTTTCATCCATCTCCTCGACAGTCTTCATGCAGAACAGTAAAATTGAGTAGGCTACTTCTGATCAATACTTGTTTTATTTAATCAATACAAGTGATAGCTACTTGAAATAAAGTAGTATATTTATGAACATTCCTTGAGGCTCTCTTGACTCGAGGAAGACTTGTAAAGCGTTTAGTGGACGGCATTTTCAAGACTGAAATGAGGAAGCTTCAAGGTTGGTTCATAAATTTAATACAGACCATAGACCTAACTGCGTGTCAGGTCTATGTTTAAGATATCTGTTATTCCTGGCAATACTACAAATAAAGCTACTAAATACGCTAAATACTAAGAATGCTATTTCAATTTTCAACTGCTCAAGTTATGCTTACTTCATTTGATATGATAAAAACTTTGCCTTTTTCCAATTACTGTGATCATCATTCGTTGTTATAAAAAATTCAAATTCGGTCATATATAATTTTTTTGGAGGATGAAGCCCACCTGTACATGGGTAATGATGGGTTGCATGATGATGATTGATGAGTTGGGCCTACAGTTTTAGGTGGGTTGCAAAGTGATTTTACAGAAGAGAAAAGCCTTTTTTACTGGCCAAACCGGCAGAAGGTTCCTCACAGAAAGGTACTAGACGCTCTGTGTCTTACCATATCTAACTGAACAGGTTAACTGAGTTACGCCACAGCTTGCGGCTATCATTCCCCCAGATTAGACTAGGACTATGCAGTAATTGATAAAAATAGAGACTTTGTTCTCTGCTGTAAAATCACTTCCCGGTGGTTCGGAACCCACATAAAACTTTAGGTCCAACTCATCAATCACCATCAACCAATTCATTACCCACGCACAGATCTCAGACCTATGTGTGCTTCATCCTCCGAAAAAAAACTTGGGTTAGAAAAAATTGCAGAGTTGCGACATCTGAAAAAATTATGCATTAATTTGAGAGGGTCGCAAGTTTGAATCTAAACTACAGTATACAATTACTTTCCACAATAGAAAGTTCCACGGTTCCAGTAATTCCATATTTCAACATTTATGAGCATGAAATACTTTATATATGATTCTAAGATTCTGTAAGTTCCATGAAAAATTTGACAGAGAAATGACTCAATTTGTTTGAAAACTATGATAAGGCTAATGCTAGCCTGAACAATCTGTGCATCATTATAAATTGGAAAGTTGATCCGTCTCATCAAAATTTAGCAGTTCAACATCTTACTTCTTACAAGATTGGTGCAATCTCGTTTTTTTTTGTTGTTTTTGTACTCCCTAGTACGCACTAGGATTTGTTGAGATTTCCAGCTAATATATTGCAGGATTTCTCCTCCGAGATTCGGGAGAACGTCAATATCTCCTTGCACTTATGCAGACTACATGAGGTGTAGTGATTGTGGCCTCACCTGCTCATTGGTCCATGGTCACAAAATAATACAGTGGAACCTCAATGTATTTACCTCAAGGACAAATACAAAACTTCTGCACATTGAGAATTTCAATATGAGATTTGATATTTCAACAATGTGTTCAGGGCAGACATTGACATAATATAGAGGTGTGAAATTGCAGTTTCAGATGTCAACATGAAAAATATGGTAGTGTATTGTACTTTGATTTTCTTTGCTGATAAACTGAAACTTCAATGTATTATAAGATGTAGTAACAGAGCTTCGGTATATATTGATGGCAAATATATTAAGGATATTTACATTAAACATGAGATATATAGAGTTAAATCCACATTGAAGTGAATGACACACTCCAGGAGAATGATAAAACTTCGATTCATATACGAATTCGATTATTGAGGTTTGATATTTCAAGATTCTACTGTAACCACTACGAAACTATTTAATTTCTTATTGCGTATCAATCAAACTGACTGTCTTACTGACTATCAAGAAACAATTAAAACTGCAGGTATATTACGATTAAATATTGTATTTTGAGACAAAAAGAACCACTAAACGGTTATTTAGAACAATACATTATTCATTTTCTGTCCCACTCCACTACACCCCTGCATGAAGAAATGAACTGAGAGTTCAAGACTGAATTCAAAATATTAATTAAAACATGAAAACTATAATTTCATGTTTTAATTGGAATTATGTTTCAATTCCTGCAGTAAATTACATACTCTTTTTAAAATCTGACAATTTTTATAAGAGGTTCTGAGAAAAATAAGCTAATATCAACAGACAGATTTTATATTAAAATGTCCTTCTCTCAAAGGTTATGACAAGTATAAACAAGTCAATCTTTTTCACAAGCTATAAACAAGTAATTCACATTGATATTATCAGCTCAACTTATATCAATTCAATTTATTCATACACACACATCATATAAATACAAAATACAAAATTGAAGTTTAAAAATCAATTTTTGTACAACAAACAACAATAAATGTTCACAATGGTAGTCTACAGTATTTCACACATGTAATATATTGTTAATTAATATCATAAGAAATATAATTATTCAGCAGTGCAACTGCCATCCTCAGTTCTGAATTGGTAATATTAAATATTATTCGAAAACTTACATCTCCAATTCTTGTTGATTCCAACAATCGGAGATGTAAGTTTTCTTACACTGTAATAAGAAATATGCCTCACCTCAACTAATTGATAAAGTAATTATGGTAACTAGTGTATAAAACTGTATAATAATTATTATTATTAATCTGATTTGTCTTATACTCCTTAACTGGAGTCTGAACGCAATTTACAAAAATATATACAGGGTGAGCATAAAGTCTTGCCCTGATTTTAAAAATTTATTACAGAATAACCGTTTGACATAATAATTTAAATCTGGCGCTGTTACATAGGTTAGTGTTAGTAGTTTTTTTGACCAATAGATGGCGCTAGTGGTCCTAAACAATGACGCTGTCTGCTAGTTCACGTTAGTTGCGGTCAAAATGGCGTCGAAGCAGGAAAAAGCACAATGTGTGCTTTGGTTTCACGAAACGAAATCGCCCATCAGTGTTCAGCGTAATTTTCGGGCTTCTTATGGACGCAGCCCTCCTGATGTTAAATCAATAAAGCGATGGTATGACAGGTTCAAAGAAACAGGCAGCGTTGAAGATCTTCCTAGAAGTGGCAGGCCTAGTGTGAGTGAAGCAACTGTTGATCGTGTTCGGCAATCATTTCAACGGAGTCCGTCTAAGTCAACTCGTCAAGCATCACGTCAACTTCAAATACCGCAATCAAGTGTTGTGAAAATTCTTCATAAAAGGCTTAGGTTGCATGCTTATAAAGTGCAAATCGTGCAGGCCTTGCAACCGAATGATTTGCTGAGACGTGCAGAATTCGCAACTGAGATTCTCAACAGGATTGATGGCGCTAACGATTACTTAAATCGCATATGTTTTACAGATGAATCCACCTTTCATGTCAGTGGAATGGTAAATAGGCATAATGTCCGTATATGGGGATCAGAGAATCCACACGCTACTGTACAGTTACAGCGAGACAGTGAAAAAGTTAATGTTTGGTGCGGCCTAATGCACAACAAGGTTTTTGGGCCGTTTTTCTTCACGGAAAAAAACATTAGCGCTAACATTTACTTAGACGTGTTGCAACAGTTCATTGCACCACAGTTAGAAGATTATCAACCATGGATAATTTTCCAGCAAGATGGAGCACCCCCCCACTGGGCTTTGATAGTGCGTAATTTCCTAGATGAAACATTTCCGGATCGGTGGATTGGAAGGGATGGTCCAACACCCTGGCCACCCCGCTCTCCAGACATTACTCCCCTTGACTTTTTTTTATGGGGATATATCAAGGACAGAGTCTTCGCCACACCAGTTGCTGACATCGACGAATTGAAGGCTAGGATACAAGCTGCTGTGGGTACTGTGACAGAACACATGTTACAAAACACCTGGCGAGAACTGGAATACCGCCTCGACATTCTCCGGGCTACCAAGGGGGCACACGTTGAAGTTTACTAACGTGAGTGATATTTAAAAAAAACTACTAACACTAACCTATGTAACAGCGCCAGATATAAATTGATATGTCAAACGGTTATTCTGTAATAAATTTTTAAAATCAGGGCAAGACTTTATGCTCACCCTGTATATATATAATGTTAACAGCATTAGATGAATCTTATGATACAAAATAGATACAGCAACTACATCATTCAGAAATTTCAGGGTAGCCTACCTTATAATTTCCAAGTGGTCGCTATAACATTTTACATTTCATTGTTAATCTGTACTTTCATTTAATCTCAACTTGAAATAGTACTTGATTAATGTTATATTTATTCCAAACTAAAATAACATGATAAACCAGGAGTTATCATGTTTGATACAAAAGATATAATGATATATGGCCAAAATCATTAGTGAGCTGAAATGATTGTTATTTGTGAATGATTTATAAATATTTGACACATTTTTGTGAATAAAAAAGTATTTCAAGAGAATTTCAGGGTGTTCTATTTGTGTAGAGTCCTTGTTCAATCGAGATTATGCTGGTAAGGCAGTGATTATATAATGGTGACTTATAGGCATAATGACCTCATATGAGGACACATTAATCTAAGGGAAAATTAATCCCACCAACTGGTGATGTATTTGTACTCTATTTAGTTGATAAATAGCACTTTAAAGTTGTTTTGAGAGCTGTCAAATAATTAATTTATGAGAGGGATATGTCAAACATCAAAAGACAATGAAGTATTCGACTGACATGTCTGTACAAAGAACTATGAAGGTAACAGTGGTGGTATGGAGGAGGCTGGAGCTTTTCAAGTATTTGATAATTCAGTTCAGCATAATGTTTGGTATATAAAATATCTTGAAAATGGTGAAAGTAAGGGATTTGTGAAAGTAGTTGAGGGCAAGACATATGGCGATGACATTATTATTGAAAAGCTTGAATGTGTTGGTCATGTTTGAAAAAGAATGGGAAGAAGACTAACGGCCGGTTCCACAAAATCCAATTAATAAGGAGTTTAATGTCAGTTAACTAACCGTCTTAAGTGTAACGGCTTTATTTCTGTTGCACAAAGATTCATTAGTTTTTTTTTTTTAACTGAATGGGTACAATTTGGCAACACTGTAATTTGATCAACAGCTGATTCTGAAGTTAAGAAAACGATGAATTAGAATCATTTCATTGTGAATTATTTGAATAATTATTCTACTAACTCAATATTATTATATTATATTCTTGATAGATTTTATTCATTTGGAAAGGTTTTCAACACCTACAACCTAACTTGCAGTTCTATGTTCTGGTACAATAAACATAACCTAAAAGAAATACCTTAATAGGAGTTAGTGATATTTAATTCTTGGTGAATGGGTGGTTAAATATCTCAAACGCCAGTTAGCCTGATTGGCGTTATTGCTTGTAATTGTCCTTTGTGCAAACAAGTTCTTACCATTAAGTTTAATCTCCATAGAATGATGTCATTCTATAGGGATTAAATTTAATTGGCTTTTGTGCAACCAGCCATAAGAGATTTGAATAAAACATATTTTAAAACAAAAAAAGAAACCGACTTCAGTGAAATGATAAAATACTCACGTACTAAAAAGTTTAAAATAAAGTATTTACTTTAAACTGAGAAAATTTTAAATTTCATACAAGTAATCTTTTGAAGTCAGCGCCAAATATTTTATGAAAATGATAAGAAATCTAATATCAAAACTAACACTGTATTTTTTTTGGAGGATGAAGCCCACATAGGTCTGAGACCTTTGCGTGGGTAATGAATTGGATGATGGAGATTGATGAGTTGGACCTACAGTTTTAGGTGGGTTCCGAACCACCGGGAAGTGATTGATAAGAAATCCTATCTAATATCAAAACTAACACTGTATTTTTTTGGAGGATGAAGCCCACATAGGTCTGAGACCTTTGCGTGGGTAATGAATTGGATGATGGAGATTGATGAGTTGAACCTACAGTTTTTGGTGGGTTCCGAACCACCAGGAAGTGATTGATAAGAAATTCTATCCAAAATCAAAACTAACACTGTATTTCAATTAAATATGTGATTTACATTCACTTTTACTAAAATACAGTGTCAGTTTTGATATTAGATTGTTCAATTATTTCGTCATGGAAAACATCACAGAGTACATTCTATTATATTTTAGAAGTTTATGGGAAATTTGGCGCCGACTTCAAAAGATTTCTTGTATGAAATTTAAAATTTTCTCAGTTTAAAGTAAATACTTTATTTTAAACTTTTTAGTACGTGAGTATTTTATCATTTCACTGAAGTCGGTTTCTTTTTTTGTTTTAAAATATGTTTTATTTTAAGATTTTTAGTTGAATTTTCAAACTTTGAAAACATGAGTAATTTCTTAAAGCCTACAAATATTTATCAAATTAGAAAGCCAATAATTAATTTATAACATCCAAACTTAAGTAACTAAAAATCCACTTGTAAGAAAAGATAAACTAAGGAAAATTCTACAACGTTTTATTTAATTTGGAATATTGTATTTAGGAAAATTATAATAGCGAAAGGCTTCTTAAAAGTGAAATGGCTTTTGATTCATTTTGATGTGGTCCCTTTCAGAATATACCTACACTGAAATAGTAGGCCTATATTACGTTATAAGTGTGGAAAATTGTGTTTACTGAAAATATGATAAGTTAACGCAGGAGATGAAGTTGAGTGCGGTATTATCGTACGAGTATGGTAAACATCTTCCCGGGCGAGTTATGTACGATATTTTTCGCGATATTAGTCATATATATTTAAACTAAGAATGTTCCTTTTTGTTTAATATTGGGCTAAGTATTGGGCCGATCCTTGCGAATCTTGGATGGGACCACCGCTGAGCAATACTCTTTCATTTAAAAAAAATTCATCGAAATCGGTTCAATATTGTTCGAATAATTGATGTACAAACATTAAAAAAAAAAACAGGTCAAATATAGAACCTTGTTCTTTTTGGAAGTCGGTTAAAAATGATGATTGTATAACACATGTCTCTCGGTCAGATCACTCCCTATGAAGTTTGTTTTCAAGTTCACTCATAACCATAACCAAGCTGTCATGGCATCTGTGTTCAGGCTACGGGTAACATTTTCTTGAGCAAAATTTACGGTACGTTGTTACTCAAGTGAGATAATATATGAAGAAATGAGTGTATTAGAGAACATAGAAATTGATGTTCAGTGAGATGGACTCAGTGATTGAATGGGTAGTTCTTGTTGAGCTACTTCAAGTAAGTTTGTAATTGTAATAGGACATATATGTACACAAAAAAGTTTGAACATTTTTTTTTAAATTGTTAGTTTTTATTTTGTACTTTTGATTGTTTTAATTCAGTTCTTTTGTTTGTTCTTATTCAGTTCTTTTGCTCGTTCATATTCAGTTCTTTTGTTCATTCTTATTCAGTTCTTTTTAATTATATTCATATTGTCATTATTGAAATTAGAAATTAAATATGGGTTGAAGATCTAATGGTGCTGAACGTTTGAGAAAGTATCGTTTGAGTGAAACACAGGAAGCCAAATTCAAGCGATGTTTGAAAGTACGGAAAAAAATGGCAAATATTCGAAGCAAAGAGTGTTATGTTGAACGTACAATTAGACTCAGCCGCATGCAGGAGTACATGAAATATCGGATCTCTACAGAGACAGAATCTGAAAAAAAATATCGTCACTATGTAATAAAGAGTAGGATTTTAAATGAAACGAGTCAAAAACGATTGCATTGTCTTACACAGATTAAGGATCGACTTTTATATGAAACGGCTGGAAAAAGATCGTCACTTTTTAATCAAGAGTAGGCTTTCAAATGAAACAAGTGAAAAACGATTACATCGTCTTACACTGATTAAGAATAGAATTTCACATGAAACGGCTGAAAAAAGATCACATCGATTTTCTTTAATCAATAAGCGTTTATCAAATGAGACAGCTGAAGAGAGAAGAGAACGACTACAGAGGACTCAGAAAAGAGTTATTTTAAGAAGAAATCAGTTTAACAAGTCAGATTTTAAGAAAGCAATCAGCGTATTTTGTGATGTTCCATGTGCCATATGCAGAAAATTACTTTATCCACAACAATGGTAAAATTTAAATACAACAACTCTATTAACTGATCACTTAGAAGAATTAAAGAGTTTTGTGGCTTGTTCTCGGTGTACAAATAATCTCAAGAAGAAAAAAATTCCACCACAAGCATTTTGGAATAAAATAGAAGTACCCGAGGTGCCTGAGGAATTGAGGAACTTGTCAGACATTGAACAGAGACTTCTCAGTAGGATTGTTCTTCATCTTGAAATTATAAAAGTTAATAATCGATTCAGCCAAGATTGGTGCAAGGGGCAAGTTGCTCTATTTGCACAAGATGTCATTGAACTTTCTGAGCAGCTTCCACTGGAATTGGGCAAAGCTGGCATTTTAATTGTGGCAGAAAGTCTTGAGAATATACATCGAATAAGACAACTGAAGGTGAATATTTTAAAAAACTGAGAACAGCTCTGAAGTGGTTAATGTCAAATAATCTACTTTATTGTGATGTTGTTCCTTTCTTTCCAGAAAATTTTGACATTTCTCAATTAGTGCAAGTTGTGAAAGATCCCATAATTATTAGTAATAAACAATAGCACTTAGTACAGCAATAGCAGCAATTGCTTGCATTGCTTTTACATTACATGATCCAAACGAGTGGTGTGCAAGTGATCTTGACAACATACTAATTCAGGGTGACAGATTCTACAATGAATGTTCAAGAGATTGAGTCATTTTAAATGCATTGGAAGCAAACATTAATCATTTGTGGGTGACAGAACTTCTATCTCATGTGAGATATAACAACCATGATTTTGAAATTGAAGTTTTGGAAACTTATTCGTTCAATGGTCATATGATTGTAGACAACTCTGAAAATGGACATCCTAATTTAAGAAATGCTTTAAATACCTTTTTTGCTACTTATGTCCATGGAATACTAACAGCTAACTCAACAACTGTTGCTTTGTACCATAGCAACCAAGATGGTGTTCCATATTTTTTGTTATTTGATTCTCACTCAAGAGGGCCCAAAGGCTGTAGGGTGTCATAAATGATATATCGAATTGTGTAACTGACTATTGAAGTATCAATTATATTTAGTTGATGGAGGTAGAAGATCGACAAGAAAGGGGGTGAACAAGATGGACTGGACTAGAGTTAACATGGCTAGATGCTGAATGATTATCATACTGTATTACTGTATATCGTAGACTTATAACTAACAATAAATACTTTATGACAATGAGTTATTATTACATGGCGCTGTGGAAGTAAGTGCAAGTGCAGTTGTGAGTTGTGTATAGATATCTCGCAAATATGGAAAATCTGAAACCGCCACACCCATTGTCCTTTGAAGGCAATATAGCGGACAATTTCGTGAAGTGGAAAAAACAATATATTATTTATGCTACAGCTGCAGGTGTTGTGAAGAAATTGAAAGACGTTCAAGTTGCCGTTTTACTTCATGTCTTGGGACCAGAGGCACAAGATAGGTTAGATGCATTGGGACTAACAGAGGATGAAAAGAATGACTGGGAGGTACTGTTGAACAAACTTGAGGACTACTGTTTACCTAAATCCAATGAGAGTGTAGATAGGCACATATTTTTCAACAGAATTCAACAAGTGGGCGAAAGTTTTGATGAGTTCCTTCTTGATCTTAGAAAACTTAGCTCTAGTTGCAATTTCGGAACTCTCAGAGACAGTCTCGTAAAGGATCATGTCATAAGTGGAATTAATAATGTACATATTAAAGACAGACTTTTGAAAGAGGACAATTTAAACCTTGGAAAGGCAGTGAAAATCTGTAAGACGTTTGAGTTAACTGCTAAACAGTTAAGTGCTATGCAGACTGATACTGATGATGTTCATGTTGTGAAAAAGACGTTTCCACACAAAGCTCAACAAAGACAGACTGTGAACAGACCTTATCAAATTACTACTTCAAGGAACACAGGAAACCAACAGAACTTTGGATATCAGAACCAGACTAATCGAATTAAGGACCTAGGATGGATGATACATTGCACAAGATGTGGGTTTGATCATGCAATGAAGAATTGCCCAGCTTACGGGAAAACATGTTACAAATGCAAAAGACTCAATCATTTTGGTAAGTGTTGTAAGGTGAGCTTTCAGAATAATGGTAATGTTAGGTTAGTGAATCATGATGATGCTGATAATGACAGTCATATGAGCTTTCAGAACAATGGTAATGTTAGGTTAGTGAAACATGAGGGTGAAAAATTTTTGGGTGCGGTATCAGGTCATGAAATAAAGGGCAACAGGTGGCAAATTGAAATTTTTGTCAATAATTTAGGATTGAGTGCAAAATTGGACACAGGGGCTGATGTTAATGTTCTGCCTTTGTATGTTTTTCGTTCTTTGAATCTACCAGAAAAATTAATTGAATCAACTTATAACTTGAGTAATTTCAATGGTTCAGCTATAGATGTAGTAGGAAAGTGTAAATTAGAGTGTTACATTCCACATACTGGTGAGTGTAATATTGAATTTGAAGTTGTTAATTGCATGAAAAACATGCCTATTGTCATAGGATGGGTCACTATTGACAAATATAATCTGCATAAACAAGTAGGAATAGTGCAAAAAGTCTCCCATAATGCTGAGTGCAACAAATTAGTTCATAAGTATGTCAACGTTTTTTCAAATGAATATAATACTATCAATAATTTTGAATATAAAATACAGCTCAAACCAGATGCAACAGGAAAAATTGCGGGTCCTAGGAAAGTTCCATTTGTTTACATGGACCAATTGAAACAAGAATTTGATAAATTAGAAAAAGCTAGAGTCATTCGTAAAGTTCAGGAACCATCAGAGTTTGTAAGTTCTCTAGTAATTGTAAAAAAGCCAAATGGGTTACAAATTTGTATTGACCCACAACACTTGAACACTTGTATATTAAGAGAGCACTACAAAATGCCAACATTTGAAGAAATTAGTGCAAAAATCTTTAGCACATTAGATCCAAGCTCATCTTTTTATCAAGTAAAATTGACTAAAGATAGCTCTTTATATACAACATTCAACACTCCTTATGGAAGATATTGTTATTTGAAATTACCATATGGATTGTGTTCTGCATCAGAAGTATTTAACAGGTGTTTTGCTGAAATTTTTGGTAATATTGAAAATGTAGGTATTTATGTAGATGATTTAGTTATATGGTCAGACAATATGGAACAGCACATTGCAATGCTTGGTAAGGTGTTAGCAGTAGCAGAACAGGCTAATGTTAAGTTTAATTTGAACAAGTGTAAGTTTTGCATAAATGAAGTAATTTATCTAGGTCATAGATTTTCAAAAAAAGGAATAGAGCCTGATGAGAACAAGGTAAAAGCTATTTTAGAAATGAAACCACCAACTAATGTCAAACAGCTACAAACTTTTCTAGGCATGGTCACCTATATAGCAAAATTTATACCAAACTTCAGTTCTCTTACTTCAAAGCTAAGAGAATTGTTGAAAAAAAAAGATAGTCTTTGGAGTTGGTTGCCAGAACATGATCATAGTTTTAATAATATCAAAACAGTATTGACAGAAAAACCTCACAAAAAACCTAACCTGTGTGAGGTACATCTTGCTGCATGCATTTCAAAAGCATTAATGACCTATATCACATATGGGCAACCCCCGGCCCGCGGGCCGGATGTGGCCCACCACAGGTTTTGATGTGGCCCGCGAAAGAATTTTGGAATTTTTGCTATTCAGAGCCAAAAACGTCTAGTATTTGCTAGAAGTGGAAAAAGTTTTCGCTAACATAAATTTTGTTCCACTAATAAGCCTACTTGTTTTATAATTACACTATACTTTGAGTTTTAATTTTTGTTTTTGAGTTCAAATGTGAACTATTGAGAATGGAAGTATCAGTTTTCAAATTGATATCGAACTTGATACCCAAAATAATCGATGTTTACTTTGTCCTGCCAGTGCCACCTATCGACACTAGGTGGCAGTGGCACTGTGGCCTTTGAGGTTATGTCAGTAATTGTTCATGATTCAGAGTCGTTTTTTCAAAGTCGTTGTTTTGTGTGGAAAGTTTTCTGTTTTGTGTGGAAAGTTGTTCTTCGAAATAATTTTGTTGTGTAGGCCTAAGTAAGATGTCTATGGCGAAAAAACGAAAAGTGGACTCGGACTGTCGCAATTTCCAAGAAAGATGGACTCATGAATATTTTTTTATTATGCGAATGGAGAAACCAATCTGCTTGCTCTGCAATGAGTCCATTACTGTTTTGAAAGAATATAATATGAAAAGACATTATTCTAGTAAACACAGCAATCAACACAGTATTCAGGGTCAATTACGAAAAGACAAAATTCAAAAACTTATCTGCAACCTTGATAAACAGCAACAAATTTTCAGTAAACAGAGAACACAATTGGACAATTCTGTGAAAGCTAGCTTTTTAGTAAGTTCAAAAATAGCTAAGTCATCAAAACCATTTACTGAAGGAGAATTTGTAAAAGAGTGTTTGTTGGAAATTTCTGATGTTCTATGTCCCGAGAAGAGGAAAGATTTTGAGAAATTGAGCTTATCTAGGCGTACTGTTGTTCGACGTATAGGTATGATGGCTGATGATATTGAAAAAACATTATCTGATCGCATAACTGAATTTCAAGCATTCTCAATTGCCTTGGATGAAAGCACCGACTTGTCTGATACAGCACAACTAGCTATTTTTATACGGGGTGTTGACAATCAATTCAATGTTACTGAGGAATTGCTAGCTTTACAACCTCTGAAAGGGACTACTAGAGGAGAAGATATTTTTCGTGAGGTGAAAGGTGCTATTGAAAAATATAGCTTGCAGTGGAGCAAATTAGTTGGAGTGTGCACAGACGGAGCTCCTTCTATGGTCGGTTCAAGAAAAGGTTTTATCGGAATTTTGAAAGAAAAAGCAACTGAGTTGAATGTGAAAAAAGACAGTCTAATAATTTTACATTGCATTATCCACCAACAAAACTTGTGTTCAAAGTCCATCCGAATGCAGAACGTAATGGACGTGGTAATTAAGACTATCAATTTTATACGATCCCGTGCGCTCAATCATCGCCAGTTCAAAGAATTTTTGGATGAGCTTTCTGCGGAAAAAGATGACATGACTTATTATTGTGAAGTGAGGTGGATAAGGAAAGGCAAAATGCTGAAGCGATTCTACAGTCTTAGACAGGAAATAGCCCTTTTCATGGAAATGAAAGAAAACCCATTGCCTGAACTCAGTAACCAGAAATGGCTATGCGATTTAGCCTTCCTGGTTGATATCACAGGACATCTAAACGACTTGAATATTAAACTTCAAAAACAAAAACAACTGATCAACGTTATGTACAGCCATCTGAAAGCCTTTCAAAATAAACTTCGCCTGTGGGAAACACAAATGCGATCAGGAAACTGTTGTCATTTCTCAAATTTGAGCAATCATGTGAATATTGATTACATTCAATACGCTGATGAACTGAAATTACTGCATGAACAATTTCTTAATAGATTCTCGGACTTTGAAAATATGGATGATTATTTCAACATTTTTACAAATCCAATAAAATGTGATGTCGAAAAGGCTCCAACAAACCTGCAAATGGAGTTGATAGAACTCCAAGAAGACACTCATTTAAAATTAAAATTTGACGACTTGGAAATAAGTGAATTCTACAAAATTTACCTTTCAGAGGAAAAATACCCTCACCTGCGGACATTTGCGAGAGAAATGATTTGTGCATTTGGTAGTACCTACAAATGTGAACAGTTCTTCTCTATTATGAAGTATAATAAATCACAATATCGAACCAGGCTAACAGATGACAATTTGGAGAACACTTTGCGTCTGTGTATTAGTGGAATTGATCCGAACATTGATAATCTTGTTTCCCAAATTCAAAATCAAGCTTCACATTGAATAAATATCGTAAGTAAAATGATTATGCATTTTATTCATTGTTTTTGTAGTCACCAATCGTAGACCAATAACTCACATCCAATCCAGCTTAAAGCATTGACTGGTAAATTTATTTAAAATTTTATTGTCATGAAACATCGACTCATAAATTTTATGATTGTTGTTTTATGGTCGAAATCATGTTGATGCGCCTTTTTTCTCCATCTTCATTTAAAAAAATTCAAGATGATATCATATACAATATACATATAAGATAGTTGAAAATATGTGCCAGTATATACTAAGCATCAGCCATCATGTAATAAAATAAACTATTACTATTTTGCGTGTGGCCTGCAGCTTCATTGATGTACTTGAGTTTGGCCCGCAATGCTCCAAAGGTTGCCCACCCCTGACCTATATAGTATGGTATGGTGTAATTTAATGATGAAAACAGGCTATTAATTGACATTAAACGTGTATTGTTTGTGTCCTTTGAAAATAATATCAGGAAGTTGCATTTTTCAATCTCAGAGACATGAAACATCAGTCAACCAATTGCTAATAAATGATTCACTCACTTATGATAATAGGGGAAATGTTAATGGAAATGAATTGTTTGATGATAGTTTGAAAAATGTTCCTGAAAATCATTGTTTAATTTCAAAATCAGTCACTTGTGAGAAAGACAGTAGAGATATGCATGCTGTATTATCTACGAATATGCTTCACTCAATCGATGATAATATACCAAATATAGAAAAAGTTGTTAGCATTGATAATACTTCAAGTCAAGGTGGAATACAATTAGTTAATGTGCGATGGAAAACTGGACCACCTCTAAATATTGAAAGAGAAACGAGAATGGAAGAGTTAGCCTGGTATTTTCTATTTACCAATGGTAAAAATTGTTTTGGGGAGCCACATGAAATTTCCATTACTCCCTTAGTTTATTTCCAAGCATGTATCATGGGCAATGACAGAAGATTCCAACAAACTGACTACCTTTTTTTGCATTATCAGTTGTTGAATATTATTGAGCTAAAGCTAGTGTATCAGTTTCATCCAGAATGTGACAAGGGGATCATGCACCACAAACTTTGATAGACAACATGCATATTGTAATGCGAAATATAAGAGGATCTGTATCATATTGGAGGCATGTATGTTTGGAATTAATTGCAATGGATAGAAGTTTTGGAGCTCCTACATGGTTTCTAATATTCTCTTGCAATGATTTGAACTGGTTGGACATGTTAGAAGCTTTATTGATTGCTGATGGACAAAACCCAAGCAAAGTGAATGACTTAACCTTCATGGATAGACAAGCTTTAGTTCAACAATATCCAGTGATTGTAGCAAGACAGTTCATGGTATGAGTGAATGCACTGATCTGATATTTAAAAAGTAATCATGACTGTTTGGGAGGATGCATGGTTGATTTTTGGTACAGAATTGAATTCCAGAACAGAGGAAGCCCCCATCTGCTCATGTTGATATGGAGTGAAAATGTTCCTGATTTCTCTACAGCAGAAGGTATGAATGTAATTGACAGAGTAGTTTCATGTTCATTAGCTTCTGAAGATGTTCAATTACTTCATGTGGTTAAAAATGTTCAAATACATAAGCATACTGCAACATGTTACAAAGATCGTCAACATCAAGCTTGCTGGTTTGGATTCCCAAGACCAGTAAGTAATGTAACAGTGTGCTTGGGTCCTGATGAAACTTTAGCTAATAGTGGACGTTTTTGCATTCTACAAAGAAACTCTAAGGAAATTCTTGTGAATAACTATAATCTGGAGCTTTTGCATATGTGGGAAGGCAACATGGATATTCAACCATGTGGTTCTGTAACAGCTGTTGCATATTATGTTGCAAAGTATGCCAGCAAGTGTGAGCCCCATGATTCTGGTGATGTCATTGAAGAAGCAATAAAGAAAGCTAAAGGACAAGGTGGAAATATGTGGAACCATTATTTTCTGTGTCAATGGCAATTCTTTCTTTACGATTAGTCAGTGCTCCTGAATGTGCTTACAGATTATGTCATCTACCACTTAAAATGTCAACAGCTGTTTTCATAAATAGCTGCAGACTTGAGCAGAGATTTAGAATTTTAAGATTGGAACATGATGAGGCCTCAATTTGTAATAATATTTTCGATCACTATGCTGCAAGACCAGATGAACTCAATGATTTAAGTTTGGCAGAGTTTGCTGTAAGATATGAATTAGTTTCAAGGAATGTTTGGTCTGAGGATGATGGTGACATAGAACTGAACCAGTATGTTGAGGAATAAAGTCCATGATATATAAAATTTAAAAACCGTACATGTATGCAAATAAGAAGCAAACCAGCTGTACTGCGCACTCAATATTATACATTAAACAGTGATAGAGAAGCTTATTACTACAGTTTAATTGTATGCCATATACCATTTCATACTGAAAATGAGCTATTACTGGAAAATGAGTCTGCAGAAGCATGTTTCATGAGACGGCAGCATGAATTGAGGCCTCTACTTGGAAATTCAAGTACAGAAGAATATGCACATGCAGAACAAGTCATTCAACAAGCTTTAGCCCAAGCAGTTGCTTTCAATGTTGTTCAAGAAGTTTCAAATGAAGTGGATGACATTGAACAAGTGATCCATGCTGATGAAGAAATTATGTGTAAGCCAGATGATTTATGTTTGCCAGAAGATGAAATCATGGGTTTACCAGATGATGTTTTTGTAACTGGTGTAAGAAGCTTAAATGTACAACAGAAGGATCTTTTCAAAAGAGTTACAACATGCATTGAGGGTGATATAAGGGGTGATCAAATTCAAATGTTACATTTTATAACTGGTGGTGCAGGTAGTGGAAAATCTTTTACTTTGAAACTATTGGTTGATCATGTGAAGCGTTGTTATCACCCTACAGTGGATTTGTTGGCAAAAGCAAAATTTATTGAAGTTGCTGCTTTAACTGGTGAAGCTGCTTGGCAGATATTTGGCAAAACATTGTATTCAGTTTTTCATTTGTCAATTGAAAAAAGTAGATGTACTATAGCATTTTGAAAGATGTCAGGTCAATTACTTGAACAGGAGAGAAGGAAGTGGCATCATATCAAATGGCTCATAATAGATGAAATCTCTATGGTTTCTTATGAATCACTGCGCATGATTCATCTAAGGCTTCAAGAATACAAAAACAACCAAAAGTTGTTTGGTGGATTAAATATACTGCTTTTTGGTGACATAATGCAGCTTCCTCCAGTATTAGGTCATTGGTGTTTTAAGCAACCACCACAGTTTGCAGAAGAAATAAACTTGTGTCATCAGTTTGATTTTTGTGAACTTAACATCAATATGTGACAACAAAATTATGTGGAGTTTGTAGATCTGTTGAATAACCTGCGATTTGGTGAATTGACCACTGCTCAGTTGGAGCTGTTGTGTGAGAGAAGAAGAGTTGAGCCTACAGAAGAGTTTGCAGATGGTGGTGAAGCAGTGAGAATTTTTCCCACTATCAAATTAGTTGATGGATATAATCAGAAAATGACTGATATTCTGGCAAAATCAATATGCATTCACCAGATAAATGCAGTTGATGAATCATGTGAACCTACAACATATGGAACAACACCACCAAGCAATGTTATTCCAGTGGATGTGAACAACTTTGGAGGACTTCTGCATAAGGTGAAGCTAGGTGTAGGGTCACATGTGATGCTCAGATGTAATATTTCAATTTCAGATGGACTAGTGAATGGTGCTATGGGAATGGTTGAAGGATTCAAATGGCCAGCCATGAGAAGAGGTCAATTAGAAGTGGGAGAGTTACCAGAAGCAGTATTGATAAAGTTTGATGATGAATCAATTGGGACTCACATTAAAGATTCAATCAATAGTCCCTGTTACAACAACATTTAAAACATCAAGAGGATATGGTGATGTAGAGCATAGAATGCATCCACTCATCCTAAGTTGGGCTGTCACAGTTCATAAATTGCAAGGTGTCACATTAGTTAAAGCTGTTATTGACCTAGGAAAGAAATTGTTTGCCAAAGGTCAGGTTTATGTAGCCCTAAGTAGAGTGAGAACTTTGGATGGTATTGCATTATCAGATTTAGATAGCAATAAGTTATTGAAAAACCCTCATGATGCCAAAGCTCTGAAAGAAATGCAAAGATTGAGAAGTTTACAATGCAGAAAACCTTAGAAATGAAGAATGGCCATTCACCAATTCATCTCTAAATCTGATACATCTAATTGATCTCTCAACTCTGAACATCTTATACATCTAAATACCAAGGACTTGGTTTGACACATTGCAAATGAGGAATTACATTACAATTCAATGAAAACTTTTGGAGCACTGGTAAGATCCAAGTTACTAATAATTAGTGGGTTGCCAATAACTATATATTTGTTTTTGTTGGATTCAGTCTCAGTCTATGTGCATCAGACCACTCAACAAGTTACGCAACGGTTGCATGACACATCAGATACAACATGATTTGGTGAAGTTACAAAGTGATATTAAATTCATCAAGGGAAAGATTAAAAGGCAAAACTATTGATTACAATGTCCCCCTATGCACATTATTTCATGAAGATACCACAGAATTACTTTGACTGAATTTTTTATGGAAGTAATGCAACTTAGCACTATGACATTATGATCTTCACCAAGTTGTGCAATGTTTTAAAAGAATTAAAATCTACCTCACTACTGGATCTTTGAAATTACCTTCTGGCTCTAGCATTAAAAAATTCAGGATTAATCTAGGGCTACTCCTAGTAATTTTGTAAAAAATACAGTTTTCTACTATTGAAATTTATTAATATGATGACCAATAATTGGATGGATTAGAAGGATTAGCAAACATAGGGGAAAGCAAGACAGATTTGATGAATAATAAGTAAGAAATGATAAAATTAATAGCGATTCAAGTTTGAATAGTTATTGAAAGCAGAAGCATGAAGCATATGTTGTAACAAGCAGAATCATGTCTCATGAGACAAATACATGAATTGAGACTTCTACTAGAAAATTTAAATACAGAAGATAAAGTTTGCACATTCAGAACAAGTCATTCAGCAAGCATTATCTAAAGCAGTTGCTCTTAAAATCGTTTGAGAAGTTGAAAAGTAAATGTTATTGAACCAATGTAGATGAAGGATTCATGCATGAGCCAGAATGTTTATGATGTTTTAATTAATTGTTTTGTGAGTTCTTTGTAATAAGAAATATGAAAAATGAATAAAATTGGAATATATATTTACACTGATAACACCTAGTGTTTTATTTGTTTGGAGTTTTTTATCTTCATCAAATATTTCGATGTAGCTCTATAGATTGTATACTCACGTCTTACTAAGGCTGCTTTTATTTTAGACTGCGTCTTTAATGCTGTTGTGAGGTCTATAGTCTGCTATGAAGCAAAGGTGTGGGGAGGCAGAATGTATGATTCAGTGGATAGGATTCAATGGTTCTTCTTGAAGAAAGTGTTTGGTCTACCAGCTTATGCTCCAAATCTAGCTCTACTCCTTGAGACTGGTACACAGTTTTTCTTCATATGGTCAAGCTGCATTTGTGCTTTGTAAGGAGATGCTTCAAATTACCAATACACAGGTACCCAAAATTGCTTCTGCAAGTCATGGCTCAGAGAAAGGTTTTTATGGCTGAGGAGTGGAGGATTTTGGAAGAAGCATTTGGAGTTTCTCTGGATGGGCTCAGTGGAGGTACTTTGGATATCAACCAGATAGTTTTGACAATTGGAGAATGTTTACGGGAGCAACAAGTACAACAGGTGGTCGACAGCCAAAGATATACACTCCGGTGAGAGCTAAGGCACTGGAATGAGTACATCTTCCAAGATTATGACTTTTGACTCATCAAGTGGTTCACAAAGGCAAGAAACGAACTCATTTTATTAAATAAATATTCTTTCAAGCATAATAATAGACTCTTTGTGCAACAGAAAAGAGGAGGAAAATATTGAGCATTTCATTGCCAGATGCCCAATTCTCACTGAATTTAGATGGAAGTATTTTGGAAAGTCAACATATTTGAATGGTACTAGTTGGTTGTAGATAAGTGCATATTGCCAGAATGCTTGGAACTATAGACATTCTTTAATTACAGAATTTAATACTTAATCTAAAATGGTGCAAAAATAGTGAAAACAAAAACCTTACCTTAGAAGAATATTAAAAAAATAAAATTAAAAAAAAAATATTATTCACACTATAGAGCTTTCTACATTAGATATAATTATTGCTGTACATCTCATATTAACACATTCAATTTCATGATCCCCAAATGGGAATATTTTGTTTTATGATTTTTTGGTTGGTACTACTGACTGTTTGTTGCCAGATGGTTGTGTCTACTCATTCTTTAGTCTGTGTTCTGTCATATGATTGAGTAATATTGGGTTTATGTCATGCTTTCAGTTCTATAGATTCATTACAGTTCATCAAGTACCGGTAAGTAGATTCTCTCATGACATAACTTGTTTTTCTTACCTGTAATTAGCCTAATATTGTATTTTAGCATATGATATGCTCAAATCTGTTTCTCCATATCTCAAATAACCCATAGACTATGGTTTCGAGCTTCATTGAGTTTTAGGTTATGAATAGGAATTACACAAACTTCAATACCCATTTGGGGATCATGGCAGCACCAAACAGACAGACAGACAGACAGACAGGTATATCACACGTTTTATTTCAGCTATGGATAGCAGGGAGGTTTTGAAACTGGACAAAATTGAATTGCTGTTGAATGATCCAGAATTTGCAGAATCATTAGAAATTGACTCTGAAATTGATATTATACAGCTACCACCAGATAAGGTTGACACGGTTTCAGATTTGGAAGACATTGATGAAGATGATTTGGGTGATGCCTGTTTGACAAAAGATGTTCCAGGACGAATTGAAATTCATTTTACAGAAAAAGAGACAGTGCAAGATCAATCAGATAGGCCTACATTGGAAGAAAATAAATTTGAGTCTAGTGGAAGTAATAAACATAGACCTACAGATTGTGGTGACAATCTTCCTAAAAAGAAGAAGCAAAAGATCTCACCAAGTGATAATATTTGTGCACCTAGTACTTCCAAATCAAATATAAATAATAACCATTCTGTGACAGATTCATCCAGGATAAAGAAAACTCGAACACCAAGAACTTCAATACCGGTAATGAAAGATAATGCAAAGAATAGAAAGGAGAGCACTAAAAATGATTCAGATTGGCAAAAGGAGCATCCAAACTTTGTGTTGCAGTTACCTTCTGATGACTTCATTGTGGAACACAGGGAAAGAATCAAAGAACAACTGAAAGATAAAACTCCAGTTGAAGTGTTTGAAACATTATTTGATGAGGAAATCATGCAGCATATCGTTCAAGAGAGTGTAGTCTACGCAGTTCAACAAAATCGACATGACTTCACATTCACAACAGATTGTCTAAGGAAATTTCTTGGAGTTCTCTTATTTTCGAGCTATCATTCCCTCCCACAAGAACATTTATATTGGTGTGAAGATGAAGATATGTCCACTGAATGTGTGAGGAAATGCATGTCAAAGAACAGGTGGACTGAAATCAAGAGGAACTTGCATTTCAACAACAACAGCAATATACTTACAGACAAATCAAACCGGAAATGCTTCAAAATTGCCCCATTATATGATATGCTGAATAAAAGCTTCATGCAGTTTGGAGTGTTTTCACAAAATCTCAGCATTGATGAGCAAATGGTGTGATATTATGGACACCATTACCTGAAGCAGTTTATTTGTGGCAAACCAATTAGATTTGGCTTCAAGCAATGGGCTATGTGTTGTAGTGAAACTGGATATTTGTTCCATACTGAGTTATATGAAGGGAAGCAAAAAGAGAATGAACCAAGGGAAATGACCTCACTTGGAGCTTCTGTTGTAATGAAAAAAGTTGCCCTTGTTGATAACCCATCAAACCATGAATTTTTCTTTGATAATTTCTTCACATCCCATCAGCTAATGGAAAAGTTGACTGAAAAGGGAGTCTGTGCCACAGGCACTGCACAGCTCAAAATGATGAATAAATGTCCATTGAAAGATAATAAAGAAATGATAAAAGAGGAAAGAGGTACCTATGACTTTGCACATGACCGCAAAAGTCATGTATTTGCAGTATCATGGAAAGACAATAATACTGTCAAACAACAAAGGACTGAATCCCATACAAAAGGTCAACAGATGGTTGAGAATAGCAAGCATGGATTTTCAGTAATTTTTTCAATTTTTCTGCTTGTTATAATTTTTTGGGCTATTGCCAATATAACTGTTGATATTGTATTTATTTCTTGGTTCCTCATTTACTTTCCCAGCTTGACCATCCCGTGTAGTGTTGCCTAGTCTGTAGACCTCAGTTCTAGAGCGGCAGGATTTCATTGGATCAGCTGGAGGTATTATTGAGGCCAGGAGTACAACAATAAAGTGGAGAGTATCTGGGAATAGGTAATTGGGACTTGTTGATTGGGAAAATGAATTTTTATCTGGAAAGTAAATATCAAAGTGGGCTGATTGCCCCACACAAGAAATTTCTGGAGTGTATCATGATCACATTCAACAAGGGGTCCAGAACCCAGATAGAGACTTTTGAAGCTATACTCAAGATTTTTCTACAGACAGAATCTAAGCAAGTCAAAGGCATTTTGTCCATAGGTTGTCTAGTACATACTTGTCTAAATGGATAATCCCTGCTCCATCTGGCAGATAGTGCCAGATCTGTCCTGTCAATCAGTATCAATGACCTGCTGTTGTACTGCCTCGGTGAGCAAACAGTCCACTATCAAAAAAATGCTTCCCTTCTATGAGAATTGTTGGGGGCCAAACCTGCAGCAAGGATGGTATTGGTGTAGGCTGCATCTGGCAGCCATTATGATGCTAATGACAACATCTGGTCAGGCCTGACTGCACAACATGTCCTTATCTTGTAACAATCCTGGCTGGTATTCCACAAAAGGATCCCTCTGATGGGATATGGAGTATGGTAGCCCTGAGTACCATAGAAGAAAGTAAGATGCAGGAAATCAAGCATGAAGCTGCAATAAAGTGCCACCTATCTTCTTCCAGACAGACCAAGGCATTGGAGAAATATAAATTGATTGCACAGGCCTCAGCTCAACCTCAATCCTACCTAGACTTGAGGATAATGTGATTAAGAAAACAAAATGAATAAACAATTATGTCCAAACTCTGTACTTGTCCTGGAAGACTCAACAAAGAAAACTTGGAATGTTGTCAAGCCAATTACCAAGGAGCAAGAGGTGGGGTGGAAGTGCAGGGAGCTTTACAGATTTTCCAAACCTCTCCTCCTACTTACAATGTTTGACACTCAATATTTGGGTGATGAAGACTCAAAATGATTCCATGCAGTACAAGAATCATGGGCGCCACCACATAGGGGCAAGGAGGGCCGCGGCTCCCCCCTGGCACCTAGAGAAAAAATAATATGTTAGGAAAAATAATATAACATTCATCACGTATTTCAAAGTTGTAGTTTTATAGAAAAAATATTTCAGTGAAAAGTATTTAAAATGATTGAAAACTGTTTTACATGTACTTATTTTTTTTGTACTACTTGTAGTATCATACTTCATGCAATATTATTTTCCGGGAAGTTTCAAGAGTTGGCTAGGGGCTAGAAATAGAATAGGCAACAAAAGGCTTTGTTGGCTTTGCCTGATGTCTGCACAAAGACAATTTTTGAAAAAAAGAAGAATTTGTGACAAATTCAATCAATTTGTTTGCACTGAAAGTAGAAGAGTTCAGTTTTTGTTTAAATAAAGCCTGATGTGAATAGAAAAATATTAATGAATAAAGCTAATTGTTACAGATTGATAAATTTGCAATTTTTTGTCCACATATTTTTTCTACTGCAGAAAATTAGGTGTAAGTCATAAAACAAGCTTCTAAACTCACAAATTTTACTCTGATTTTTTTAAATTTTCTGGGGGAAATTTTCCATACCCCAAACCCATGGAAAGGACTGGCACCCCCCTGAAAAATTTCCTGGTGGCGCCCTTGACAAGAATCAGAGCATATGGGGAGATGGAGCCCATCACCAAGTTGGAATGCATTGGGCATATGCACAATACTGAGAAGGCTAAAGGCAGCTGATGAAAATTTGATATTATCTGATGGGAAAACACTTTGTGGTAGAAATTGTCTTTCTTCTGCTACAATTGTTGAACTGCAGACTTATTGTCATTGTCAATTACCATGATGGTTATAAGACAATAAAATGTATTTATTATTACTATGGTCTTGCTAAAAGGAGGAATAATACAATGCAAGATATGAGACATGCTATATGGGCTTTACTCTACCATAAAAAATCAACAGTTGAGGACCCTTGGACTTTGCCCAAGAAGAGAAGGTACCAGAAAGATTATGCAGACAATCCATTATATGGTCCTGGCATGCTCAAGATGAAATTGGTGAGTAAGAGGAGAAATTTTTCTATCTTGAAATTTTAGAAACCTTCAATCACCATTTGCCAAAAATTGTATTTTATCAAATTGAGACACAAGTTTCTCAAAAGCTATTATAGATATGGTGTTGAAATTTCCACCACATGTCTATTGGTAATAAAAGCACCCTTCAACACAGGAATTTCATTATTTGAACAATAGATCCATGACTGGAAGCCTATAAGAATTCCAATGTCAAGATTATGCCTTGAGCTGATGTCAAAATTAAATGAAGTGAATACTAAGTATGCTTATTCTGTTTATAGCAATGAATATGATTCTATTGAATGTGAATGAGAGCTGCAATGTAGACTTTAACCTTTCAGTGGTGACCTCATGGAAGTTTCCTCTGGGTACTATGTAATTTTGTGAAGCCCTTGATGCCTTTGATTGATGATCCAGTTCTCATCATGGCCACAGACCACAATTCATCTCCAACTAATCAGAACCTTCAATTTGATCAGTCACTTTCTACAATCTCAACAGATCTGCTTGAAGATGTGATTGCAGGTGAAATAGAACAAAATGTTAATTGCCCTCCAAACAAAAGTCCAGAAACATCAAATCAATATAATTCTGATGAAGACTATCATAATTCAGACAAATGTTCAAAATCTGTTGACAATTACTGTAAATGTAGATAGTTTGCCCATAGAGAAGGGTGGTATAAAATCATTTTGGCCTGTCTTGGGTGTGCTTGATCAAGCTAATGATAAATCCCCTTTTATTATTGCACTTTACGAAGGAAATGCAAAACCAAAAAGTTCAAATGAGTTTTTAACTGCCTTTGTGAATGAGTGTGTGGATTTAGAAAGAAGAGGAATCAGTTTTAAAGATGTACTCTTTGCTTTTAGAATAAGATGTTTTATTGCAGATGCCCCAGCTCGAGCTGTTCTGAAATGTACTGTTTCACATAATTCTCTGTATGGATGTGAAAAATGTACACAAAAGGGTGTTTACTGTGGACGAACAACCTGGCCTATGAAAACTAACACTGTTCTCAGAAATGACAATGATTTTTAAAAATTGCATCTATGAAGATCACACAAACGGTTTTGGCTCAATTAAATATTGGTTTGATCACCCAAGTACCCCTTGATTTTATGCATCAGGTTTGCCTTGGTGTAATGAAAAAACTTCTTTTAAAGGGCCAAAAAGTGTAAAATTCAGTGCATTAAGCATTACAAATTTATCTGAAAGGCTTCTCAAAACCACCAAACACATACCAAAAGAATTTTCTCACAAAACTAGGGCAATAAAGTTTTTAAAATTCTGGAAAGCCACAGAGTTTCAATCCTTCATTTTGTATTTATGACCTGTAGTTTTAAAAGGAATTTTGCCTGATCATTTGTACAATAATTTTCTTGTATTACACATTGCAATCTATATTCTGTGCAATCCTGAGTCATGTAATCAGGTGTCAAAGCAGAACTATGCACATCGCTTGCTCAACACTTTTCTTACCTTCATAACACAATATTATTGTAAGGAGCTAATGATCTTCAATTTCCATAAATTGCTGCACTTAGTAAAGATGTTGTAAATTTTGGTCCATTAGACAATTTTTCTGCCTTCCCTTTTGAAAACTACATGAAAAATGTTAGAAAAATGATCTGTGGTCCCAACAATACAATACAACAGGTTGCTAAAAGAGTAGGTGAAAACCATGTTAATGATAGTCATATCATGAAAAGGGCTGAAATCAAAGAAGTTTCAGAGATTTATCATAATGATAAAATAAAGTCAGTTGGTTACAATAAGTTCTTAGTGAGTACAGAACCCCCAAACAATTGTTTTGTAACTAAAGATGGTAATTATGTTGTAATTGAGTCCATAAAAGAAACACTAAATATCATGTATTAAATTGCAAAACGTTTAATGTTAAAAATAATTTGTATTTAAGTCCTTTTGAAAGTAGTAAGTTAAATATCCATAAAGTAAAGGATCTTGGGCAGTTATGTCAAATACCACTAACTCAACTTAAAACCAAATGTGTTTTGCTTCCAGATTTCAGTGATGAGGCACATTTTATCTGTATTCCCTTTTGTAATTCTGAACATTTCTACTAGGTAAATTGTAGTGTATCCTGATGAGTGACAGAGTTCCCACCCAACCAAGAAATCCCTAAAAAACTGAGAATAAACCATAAATATATAGAACTTTCAATAAACCATGAATTTCAATATAGAACCTTCAAAAGATGAAAATGTTATTTTAAACTACAATGCCAGAGTAACACTTTCTTATTGTGTTTCTGATGTATATATTGTGGATTAAAAGCAATAATTACATATATTGTATTGTTATTTTCCTTTTAAATCTTGGATGTACTGTATTTGCTATGTTGAGTTGCTAGGACTAAAAGCATAAGCTTCAATATTTTCCAACAAAATATCTGTACTCAGCTTGTTATTTGTTTTGTAAATGCTCATAAAGCTACTGCATGTGTGTGTGTGTGTTCTTAGAAGCAATTTTGGCTAGTAACAAGGACATCAGCCATTCTGAGCAACCAGTATTTTTGTATAGGGAGGCCTATGTTTAACATAACAGCAATATCACAAATCACTGAAGGAACCTAAATCATTGTTGCTGGCCAATATCATTCCAGGAACACACTAATTAGTTGACACAAACAGGAATTTGTCTCTTGTTTCTAACACTTTTGAAGTGAGCTTTCCCATCTATAGAGAGAAGTTAAAATATAGGGGAGTAGTTTTCTCCTGAAGTGGCTGGAAAAGTCTGTTTCTTCTAGTTGAGTTAAAATATTTGTGTATGATGACATAGTTTATTAAAATGTTTAAACAGATGGTCTTCAATAATAATTGAAGATTAACTATAATTATTAATTATTATAGTTTGAAGACACAGTTACTAAAACATGAGTTTTTAATGATTTTAAATAATTATATAAAAAATAATATATGGGTGGTTTTCATGGGTTTGGACCGCAATCCCAAAGAGCGTTTTTGTACCACACAACCTGATAAGTATTAAAAAAACTAATTCCTGGATTTCTTGAAGATGGGTTTTAACAACTCAAAAACGTTCAGCCTACAGAAGTAAGTGAAATACTACTTATTTTAATAAAAATTTGGCTGCAAGTCATTGAATTCACTTGAAAAGTTAATAAAAACTAATTGTTGTATTTTTGCACTATTTGAGCTCATAATAAAGTGATACTTGACATAAAACTTCATTTCTATTGCATTTAATTTATGAAGGAAGCAATAGAAAATGTGCCAACAATGGGCCAACCATCAAACTTCAAAAGGCCCAACAATTAAATCTACTTTGGCCCTATGTTGGGAAACCGACAGTTGGGCCAACCGTTGGCTGGGTGGACATTTTTACCATTGACCAACCAGGGGTAAAAAACAATTAGCCAACATTGGGCCAACAATTTGTACCACTTGGGATACATGAAGCTATCTCAAGTCTTAGAGAGTGACTTCACTCTGAAAGCAAAACTCTGTAGCCATTGCTTGTATATGTTGGTGAGATAAACACAATCACTGCCATATATGTAGCAGTTAATGATGTATTTTATAAATTCAATTCTTTCCTTTATGCTGTTGATGTAGCTTATAAAATATTCCATTCTGTAAATGCTGGATACCCACAAGACTCTAAACTTGTATGGCTATTTATGCAAGTTGGCCTGTATCAAATGAATTGTGAGAACAAAAACAAATACAAAGTCTCTCTCTATCCATACCCAACTGACGTGGATATTCCTATTGTATAATTTTAAAAGGAATATATATATACAGTCAATAAATGTGATTGTGACAATAATCAGTCTCATTTACTTGAGATTTGAGATTCAAATCTACTAAAGTTTATTTTCACATATAAGTCACAATATGTAATTGTCAGTGTTACTGCAACAGTAATTTCATTTAAGAAACATGTATCATGCTCTGCTTGTAAAAATCCTTCACAAGTGTGAATATTCTACAATGTCATTTGTGCCATTGCAAGCAATGCCAAAATAACCAAGTTTACAGATGTGACCAAAACAAATGCCAGAGACATTCTGAAAATATTCATTCCTTGATAAAGCATATTCAAACTAATCATGTATTGGAAAATCAACCAATAATTAACACTTCAGAAACTTCACCGGAACTTGAACAGACATTACCTAACAGAGGTAATTCTCCAATTATGATTGATAAACAAGTTGCAATCAAAAGTATATCATCATTACTGGCAAGATTCTATGCTGAGAAAAGTGTCCCACAATCTGTTGTTCAAAAAATATTGAATAAGCTATTAATGACTAATGTATGACACACTAAGTGCTGTGAGATGTAGTTTAGATGAATTTCAAAAACAGTTAGGGCCGGTTTATGAGCTCGGGTTTTCATAGTCCGCGTTTATCGTTAATCCCGGACTAACGTAGATGAGGACTAAAAAATAGCTTTATGAGAGAGCGTAGGCTAGTTAGACCACGGTTTATCTTTAGCCGAGCGCAACTTAGACCAAGGCTAAATGGCTAAAAGGCTATAATTTTTGCTGGGAGGTTGGCAACAGCCGCTTGGAAGCATCTAGCATGTCACTGTCAGCAATTAAATATTCTTTGTCGTCGCTACCCTCAGTCTGCAGTTCTATTAGTTGTCCTGTTGGAGGGCAAACAATAGGAATAAGGGTGCCATCGACACAACTTAGAACATTAGGGAACCCGTAATTGGAAAAAAATTTGATTTTTGTTCTTCTGGTGTAGTCTTCAGTTGGAAATCGAATGTATTCAGCTTTCAGTTCCAAACAAATAGCTATCGCAACTTTATGTACTACTTGACATGACACTGCTTCACCAACATCCAATAAATCGCCAGTTTCTCTATGAAAAGTGCCATCAGCAAAAAATCTAAGTGCAACTAATACTTTTTTCCAAATTGGAATACTGTGATAGGCTCTTTTGTTGGGAACTCCGAGCCTTGGAGTTGAAGCCTCTATTAGTTCATTTACGGCTTCTTTGGAAAATCGAAATCTATTTTTAAATTCCTCATCGGTCAAATCATTAAAAGGGTTATAATCATGATACCGAGCTGGCCGCACTCGAGGTCCTGGGGGTACGTGGTAGTCCAAATAATCAATGTATTCCATAGTCACATTCACTTCATACAGCACACAAAACACAATAGCGTTATCGTAGCCGTGGACTGAACCGTTCGCTAATCCAACACCAACTAATGATTCGAACACACAAGTGTTTTCACTTAGCCAGGTGGAGACACTGAAGAGATTTACCAATCCCTTTTAAAAATTATCTCACACTTCCTTATAACTTATACATTGAAATCTTCCACACATTCGCGCAACTACAGAAGTTACTTCTATTAAGGCTATCTACATAGTAATTTCAATATATAATTATTACCGATATAATTATTTAATTTTTGGCGTAATAGTTGATCGTTTTATCATAATAAAAGAGGGTTCACGAATGAACCCCTAAGTAATATTTATTTATTAGAATGCCACTAACTTATCATATTTTATTGTGATAAATAATTGTAATGGATAATTTTTTGGTCATTTGAAGTTGTTTTTTTGCATTGTCTGAAAAAAACAGTGAAAAAAAATCAGTGAAAAAAAATTTTGAGAGTAATGAAATTGTTCAGAATTCAAAGACGACCCTTAATATAACATTACTTTTTGTTAAAATCGAAACAATAATGAGTTAATGACTTAATCCCGGACTTAAACCTGCCCTCTAGCAGGTTTAAGTTGGAGTTTAAAAACATCATTTTTATGCCCAAGATTGTGTCATTTACGCTCGAACATGAACTCATAAGCCCACCAAGTTTATCTTTTAGACTCGAGTTGATCTGTTGTTGATCTCATAAAGCCAACTTTTTAAACTTGAGTTTATCCCTGCGATAATTGCCCGGCGTTTATCGTTTACGCCTGGGCTTTGTTAAACTCGAGCTCATAAAGCCGATTTTTAAACTGCAGCGCAAAAACCGGTTATTTCTGGTATTTAGACTCGGACTAGAGATAAACCCGAGCTCATAAACCGGCCCTTACTTTCTCATAGTGAACAATTTACAGTGTTTTTCAACAAACTTAGAGATGATCTGATTGACTCTTTTACTCCTTTTACCTTAGAATACAAACACTTGAAGTATTTTTCTGACTTAAGCAGCTATATATCCAGTTGAAAACTGCTATAGCTCCAGTTGAAATCATAGTAGGTCAACAGATGAAGTGTCAACGTGTGGGCTTAGACAGTGAGTATTTGCCAACAAAATGTATTATGCATATCATCCCACTCAAGGCTGTGTTTGAGCAATTTTTTTCAATTCCAGAAATAATAATTACTGTTTTAGAGGATATAGAAGAACTGTATTCTTCATGTAGTTACTCACAGTCTTTAGTGAATATCATACAAGGGTCAGTTTGGGAGCGAATTATTAGTAGTAGACCACAAGAAATGATTGTGCCACTCATATTATTTTTTGATGATTTGGTAAATTGGAAATCCTCTGGGCAGTAGATCTGGTACACATAAGCTGGGGACCATTCATCTTTCAATTCCTATGTTGAGACCTGAGCACCAGTCTCTCCTTGATTTTATTTTCTTGGCTGCTCTATTCCATTCAAAGTATAGGAACAAGTTTGGTAATAGCATGATATTCCATAGGGTTATCAAAGAGCTAAATATCCTCTCCAGGCATGGGATTGATATTGAAACTGATATTTTCAAGGGAAACATAGAATAGCAGGTGGCTGTAATCACAGGTGACAACTTGGGATTGCATTCCATGCTAGGTTTTGTTGAGAGTTTTTCTGCAAATTACCCTTGCAGAATTTGCCTTGCAAATAATGAAATGGTTAGAACAATGTGCTATGAGGACAAATGCTTGTTGAGAACCAATTCCACATATATGGATGCTCTTGAAACTGGTGATGTTCATACAAGTGGGGTAAGAAAGTTGTTGTTTCTTAAACCTTGACAATTTCCAAATATTTGAAAACATTGCTGTTGATCTCCTGCATGATATGCTTGAAGGTGTATGTTGTTATACAATGATCTTTATCATTGAGCATTTTGTTAAAGTCAATAAACTTTTCTCAATAGAATTATTGAATGATAAGTTGCTAAGTTTTGACTGGGGACCTGATGAGCATTGTAAGCCAGGTCCCAATATAGTTTATTTCCAATACTATTAAGATGTGAATGTCAGCAAGTGAGATGCTCATATTCATGAGATATTTTGGATATTTTGGGAAATGTACATAGTTCTCAGAAACATCCTTGATCAACTATTAAGTGATTATGTTACTGCTGAAACTGTTTGTCAGTTGAAGCTCTTTGTCAGTTGAAGCATGATACAGAAGAGTTCACAACTATTTTCCAAGAAGTCACTAGAGAGCATTTGAGGCCAAAATTTCATTTTTTAATTCATTATCCATACATGCTTCTCAAGTTTGGACCTGTATCAAAGATCTGGACTATGCATTTTGTAATGAATTTTTAATTACCCCTTTATAAAACTGCTAGTTTTATAGGTACGAATTATAATATTTGAACTGTGCGGGTACTACTCTGACGCTACTACAGTAACTGTCATCTCTGTACTTGTCATACTCGTCTGCTCTAGTACATTATTCAATGCATAAAGCTGTTTGCTAGCTGATATCCACTTTTATATTTATTTTTAGTTTCCTTTTTGACTTGTCTGGTCTAGTTTTTTTTTATTGTTTATTTGAAAGTTGTCTTGATGTTGACTTTATCTGCGACCTTTTTTGTTAGGTTGGTTCATCTGCTGATCTTACTTTAATCTGGACAGCTGTTTGAAATAAGAAGGAGCCTGTTCGATTTTTGATCATGGATGACGCTTCTTTTCTCTTACAAAATGTTCGAGGTGTAGCCTTGATTCTTGTTTGGACCATGATGTCCTTAAGTAAATTTTTTTTGATAACTCTAATATGATCATGTGGTGATCTGGTTTTAATTTACCTTTTTTATTTTTCTTTTGTTTAAATTTTTTCCAAACATTTCCACTTGCTGCTGTATTGATACCAAACTTAAGTTGCTAAATACTAAATTTATGTCCACCTAGTTGGGTAAGTGTAATTTGTCGATTTGTATTTGTGAATTCTTTGATTTACTTAATATGTCTTTTTAATGCTCTTTTAGCTGCGATTTACCCTAAAGAATACTACGTAGTAACTGGAGACAAAACTATTTACTTTGTATTCTTAAATTTGAGTCTTAATTGTTCTCTGAATAATGTATCTTATCTTGTTGACTCTTGTTCATTTATGAGCACATTGAGTACAATATTTCACTTTTAGATTTTCTATTTATTCATCCATTCTTAATTACTATTGATTTACAATGTATCTTTTACTTATTATTTTTGGCTGTTTCAATATTCTGTAATTTAATTAAGTCCTTTTTTTTAAGGTCAGTTAGGTAATACTACTTGCCAAGTTTTGTCTAAACGTGCTTTAGGCCGAACTATTTCCTATCGTTAGCATCATTCTTATTTTGTTAGTAATACTTCATTTTTATTAATGTCTCAAATTTAAATATATTTTCCTTGACCTGAGTCACGTAATTAATTATGTCTATTCTATCTATTTTTTGTTTGGTATTCTCAAAACGTTTCATTGTTAAACTTTGGGAGGGAAATTGACTTGTCTGTTCGTCAATTTTTCGAAACCTAATAAGTTGGAATTATTTTTATGAGTTACTATTTTCTATTCGTTTTTATTGGGACTCTTTTCAGCGGTCGAAGAACCAGAGTTACGAAGAATCACAGTATCGATGTACTTATGAATCAAAGAATTTCAGGATCTATGAATTGACACGTTGATGAACCGACTAATTACCCATAGGACGAATGAAAGTATATCTCATGTTCATTCAAGATATCTTCACAACATGCTTCAACTGTGATCGCCGACCCAGAACGTTATGATTTGAATTTTGGAATATGAATACCGCTTATGACCAAATCATCGTAGAGGTTTGATGTTTGTGTGATGCAAAATTAGAGTAACTCCGAGATGAAGGTAACATTTTATATTTCGTACTAAATTATCTGCAAATTATTCAATGCCAGGAACTTTCTATCTTTCGCCGCCAACATTCTAAATTATCAACTGGACTTTCTTTTTAAAACTTAAATCTTTAAATCTTCGTAAAATTCAAATTTTATTCTACTACATGAAAACGTTTTTTTTTTAATGTTAAGTTTAACTTGGATTATAATTGTATATTTTGCTCCTTAAGAATTTGGAAGTGTGCACACAATAGTGATAGTATTTGTATGTGTGTGTATTTATGTATGTATGTGTATGTATGTATATATATATATATATATGTGCATGAATATACACACATATGGAATCTCTGAAAACGCTGTTGTTTTTTTTTTTTAATAATATAAGATCTGATCAGATTTAACTTGAAGTTTTTAGTTTTTATTAAGTTTTATGGATTTCTTGCTCTGTAAAAGATTGAAATGCAATATAGCGAAAAGTGGAATTGTTTGGAAGATCTGGCTATTCTTTTGAATCCTGTCCTGGTATTTTATGAAGGTGACATTATTTAAGTTCTTTGCCGACAAGAGTATTTGCTCAGGCCTGACCAGTTAGTGCTCTTACTTCTGGGCTGACCTGTTACACATTTTACCAACTATACCTCTACTCGTTTTCTTTAATAAGTTGGTACAATTTTGAAGGATACCACAAAGTATTAAAAATGGCTGGGAGAATATCCCACAACAAAGTTAATATGACAAAAACAATTGCAATGAGAAATCAGCTTTAAATCAATAATCTATTCTTGACTAAACAGTTGACTAATAATTTTTCTTGTGGGATGGCTAAAAAACTTTCAACTGGGCCTGTGAACGTTTTTCTTCTTTCCTTATAGGAAAACAGTTTACATTGATGACTGATCACAAGCCACTGGTGGAGTTGTTAACAAAAAAACCCATGTCTGAACTCTCAGCAAGATTACAGAGGTTTAGAATGAGGTTGCAGTGTTTTGACTTTGATGTGAGCTATGTGCAAGGGAAAATGTTTTTTGTGCCAGACACTTTGAGTAGAAACCCTTCAAGTAGAAGTGAGGACAAAGATGTTTTGAATGAAGAATTGTTTTGTGAAAGTTTAATACAAGCCCTTCCCTGTACTGACAAACATTTAGAAGAAATAAGAAAAGCTCAGAAAGAAGATGGAGAATGTAAAATGTTGCAAGAATGGATAAAATCTGGAAATTGGGACAGTCATTCAAAATGTTTTAGATACAGAGCAGAGATGGCTGAATTGGAGGGCTTGATTATGAAAGGATCTCGACTGTTTATACCAACTGCACTAAGAAAGGAAATATTGGAAAGAATTCATGATGGACATATGGGAATAGTAAAATGCAGGAGAAGAGCCCAAGAATCAGTGTGGTGGCCAGGAGTTTCAAATGATATTTCTGTTCTGGTTACAAATTGTTCAGTTTGTATTCAGCACAGAACCAATTCTAGTGAGCCACTAAAGCAATCAAGCCTTCCAGAGAAACCTTGGCAAGAAGTTGGAGTGGACCTAGCCAAGTGTTTAGGAAAATGGTATTTGGTGCTCCAAAATTACTACTCAAGGTTTATAGAGGTAGTTCATGTCCCTCACTTAACATCAGGAGCAATTATTCAAAGGATGGAGAATATTTTTGGAAGACATGGTATTCCTTGTGTAGTAAGGTCTGATGGGGGCACTCAGTTCACTTCATATGAATTTAAAGAGTTTGCAGAAAAATATGGCTTTGAGCATAAAGTTTCAAGTCCTAAAAATCCACAATCCAATGGTGAAGTGGAGAAGGCAGTTGATATTGCTAAAAGAATTTTGGAAAAGTGTGATGATCCAAACTTAGGTTTATTGGCATACCACACTACTCCATTGGAGAATGGCTTATCTCCAGCAGAACTACTTTATGGAAGGAAACTGAGGACCACACTTCCATCAATTAGTACATATGAAAGAGTCACTTTCAACCATGAAAATGAATTTAAAATCAAGGACCAAAAAATAAAAAAAAGAATAAAACAAAATTTTGATAAATGACACAGAGCACCATTAAGAAGTTTATCATGGGGAGAGAGGGTGTGGATACCCGACATGAAAAGGTTTGGACAAGTTCTCGAAAAGCTTAATGAAAGAAGATACAGAGTGTCATCCCAGGGTGGAGTGTTGGACAGGATCAGGACTACTGATTCCAGCTCCAATGCTTTGTCATTTGGGAGAAAGAAGGGTGTAGTATCAGCTGTTGTTATCATAACTTAGCAACTGTTTTATATATCTTGTTTGTGGAACACACTTATGAAATGGTTCTTTGTTCTACATCTTGTGCTTACTTTACAGGCACAAAACCAACAAAGTTTCCCCAGATCAAGTTTCAAATGTTTTAATTGTAATGAAATTGGACATAAGTCAACGGAATGTTGACAAAAGAAAGAAGGCACAACAAATTCTGGAAATTGAGGACAAGCCACTTGTCAGAATGGCCAAATGTAGGGTAGGTCATTTCAGTAAACATTCAAACATGTGATCATGTTATTACATATGAGTTAGTTTCATTAGATACCATTGGAAACTGAAATAATAAACAGTTTAGTTTGATAGAATAAGCTCCATATGTAAGTTGAAAAAGTACTACTGTGAAAAGAAATAAAAGAATGAATTATGAAAAGTGATTTTGATTTTAATTCAAGAGTTATCCTACATTTCAAAATTGGTGGTTTTCAATGGTCCTTCATGGTCACCAACTCGCTCTACATCATAGGTGTCATTTGTTTTGGCTTTAGTGATCTTGTATGGACCTAAAAACATTTCTTTTAATTTTCTTCCAGGGCCAATTTGTGTCCTCTTTATTGCAATGTAGTTTCCAACATTATATTTTAATGGCTTATGACATCATCTATCATAATTTTTCTTATTTTCTGCTTGTGTCTTCAAAATCTGCTCCTTTGTGGATTTCCTCAAATCATATCTTTCCTTTTCAAATTGTGCTTCAAGTTCACCATCTTTCAGCTCACGAATATTGTCAAATTCATGGTTTTGCATTTTAACACCACAAAGCATTTCAAAGGGTGTGGTGCCAATGCTTTGCTGATGAGTTGAGTTAAAAACTGTTGTAGCTTGTCAACATGTTGATACCATTTTGTTGGATCTTCTACTGCAAGTTTACCTAAAACTGGTATAATAGTTCTATTTAAGCATTCGATTTGTCCATTTGCTCTTGGCAGACCTGTGGTAATTGTACAATGTTGAATTTTCTCTATTTCACAATATGATTAGAATTCACTGGAAGTGAATGCTGGACCTTTATCAGAAATAATCTATAATGGACTACCAAAAGTTTTCTTTTGTATTTCCAATTTTTCAATGACTTCTTTCGCAGTTGTGGATTTAGTGGGATATAGCCAAGCAAATTTGGTGAATCCATCAATTACTGCAAATATGTATTTATAGTTCTTGTTTGTGGATTCTAAAGGACCCAAATGATCAATATGATAAGTCATGAGTGGCAAATCATCCTTTGGTATGGGATGTAGAAAACCTTCTTGCTTCCCAGCTTTCCTATTCACCAAAATACATGGTATACAATGACTTATGTAGTTTTGAACTTTAGCTTCAAGATCTGGAATGTAGTATTCTTGTCTAATCGATTCTACAGTCTTTCTTGTTGCATAGTAGCCCTGTTTATGTGCTTTTTCGATAATTGCACATTGCATCCATTCTGGTAAGACTAGCAGGTTTCTTCCATTCTCTTATTTGTAGAGAATTCCTTTAACAATAAAGTAGTCTTTGTACGGTTGATGTATGAGAACCTCTGTTATCGCTTTTATTTCTCCATCTTTCTCTTGAGCTTCTTGAATCCTCACAGAATGGTACAGAAGAAAAAGGAAGTGCTATTCTTGGTGCTTATGCAAAGTGAGATCTTATTTCAAGAAGGTCACCGGCTTGTATATAAGAAAGGTGGTGTGTACATAAGCCAATATTGGAGAAGTTTTTGCTACTGGGAGGCATTTCTAGGGTACCACCCCTATAAAGGTTTGGAAAATATGTGGCCTGAAGCCCTGGAATGGCTGCACGAGAAGAAGAGCATAGGTGCAGCAATCGGTACTGACAATTATAACCACCTGCTATATGGAAAGATGATTTACCTGATAGATACTTACTGGCATGAACCCAAGAACATTAAACCTCTTGACGAATGGCTTAGCACCAGAGAATGGCTTCAAGGGAAAGCCAGTTCGGGGGAGAAAACAAGCACCTTGATTGATGGGAAATCAGTTTGCAGCAAAGGAATGAAAGCAATAGCAGCTGTCCGTCCCTCTGACAATGAGGTGAAAGAATCAATGAATAGGCCTCAAAGAGAAATAATGTATGTAATGGAGAAATTGGAACAAGGGAAAAGTAGAACCGTAGTTAAATGTGGTGACCATGCTAATAGGTCGATGAATTTTCTCTCATAATGGGTAGAAAGTGGTTTCCATCATTGTAAGCTGTCATCATTATTCATGACCTCCGAGCAAAAAGAGGAATATGACATCAACATGATCAAGTTGATGGATGTGAGCAATGTTTTCAAAGTACCACTCGACCAGGGATCTTTTGATAACATGCAGACAAAGGATAACATCTAGGCTATATTGACTGCTTTACGTGACAGGATCTTCAGAAAGTGTCAAAATGTGGAGTTCAAGAAGTATTTCGATGTTCTATTACAAAGTCTGTATGGTGTGGCACCTCTGGTTGTGGTTGGTAGCAGAAACACAACATGGGAGAATGGGGTGCCCAGCAGCTGGCATTGGATGGCCGCTCTCAACACATTTCTCAACATTGCAAGTTTCCTCATTATAGCCGATCTGAGTTCTAAAGATAAAGGAGTGAGTGTGGTGTATGATAGCCTTATCGTGCAAGGGGACAACATTTTGTTCACTACAACATGCTTGGTGGATGCAAACTTGATCATTTATTGGTACCAGAAGCTCAGTTATGACATGCACCCTGAGAAGATGTATATCTCTCAGGGGCATGCCAAATTCCTTAGAAAATCATACAAAAGCAACACCTTGACTGGCTACAAGGCCCAATCAATGTTATCAATAATGTACAGAAATCCAATAAAAGTTCCAGAAATCATAAAGCCAATGTGACTCTATGGGCGCATATCTGTCTGGAACTTATTAATTCAAAGAGGGGCAAGCGCAGTAAAAGAGTGTGATCTCATGTTAGAGGATGCTCTCCAAAATGGAATAGACATGCAACATGCGGTTGGATTCATACTGCTCCCTGTGGCTTATGGGGGTGCTGGAGTTCCCCATCATTCGGGTCTTGGCATATCATTGAGGTCAAAGTGGGATGGAACTTACTGGCAATCTCTATTGTGAACAAGAAAAGCTTTCTACATTGTTGGGTGAGTTAAATTAATTTATTTACTCACATGAATCATTCCTGGGACATATATGTCCCTTTGGTATTATATGTTGGGACATATATTGGCACTGAAACTGATATTGTTGCTTTTTGGATATGTTCATTTTATTCATTCTATCATATTTTCTATGCTGTGTGAGTCATAAATAATCATCTCAACAATAAAATATCATATATAAATATCATAAAAATATGTTTTCAGCACCAACCAACATTTCTGAGACCTAATTTGAATGTCTGTTTTTATTTTCACAGGAACACAATGAGTAGAAAGAGGTATACCACTGCTGAAGATTTATGGGTGGCCCTGGATAGTGATGATTCTGATTATTCATTGTCAGAAACAGATTCAGACCCTGATTTTCATACTACTGATAGCTCCAGTGATGAAGATGATTGTAGTGATGAGGACACTAATGGTGAGAATAATGAAATTGAAGGTAATTCAACTTTGAATAATCCAACTAACAGAAATAGTACAAACAATGTGGACAGTGTAAATGGAGTCACATTATTGCAACATCTCTCACAAACATTTCTCCCAAGATTGACAGTAACAGATGACCATCCAGCAGTTATTCTGACTAACAAACTCAATAGGGCATCACAAGAATATGATTTTTTTTTGAAATATTTCCATGCAGCCTCTTCATGTTCATTGCAGATTGTACTAATAAAAGATTGCAAATACTGATTTCTATGAAAGGAAAAAATCATCCATTGACAGATCAAAGTGAAATTATGATGGTTGTTGGAATAATGCGTGTTATGACATACAACCATGTCCCCAGCTTATGAGATTACTGGTCAAACAATAGGTCATTAGGAAATGAAACTATAAAACTTACAATAGCTAGAAACAGGTTCCAGTTGTTGATGTCTAAATTATATTTCAATGATCCAGATAAGAAAAATGATTCTCCAAAGACTTATTACCTGGATGAAGTGGTTGAATGTTTCAAATACACTTTTCAGAAAGCTAGAGAAGACAGTCCCTTCCAAAGCATTGATGAGTCAATGGCCAAATTCAAAGGAAGGTCTGTCATGAAACAGTATATGCCTTACAAACCAATCAAGCAAGGTATACAAATTTGGGAATGATGTGATTCTGTAACAGGGTATGCTTATTATATCAAAATATATTCAGGAAAAAAAGCTGGTTTAGAGGGTGATGCTAGTTAGTACCCTTGGTGAAAGAGTTGTGAATGTGCTGTCACAAGGTATTTGCAATCTGAATGTTACTCTTGTTCTTGATAGACTTTTCACAAGTGTATGCATGATGAAAACCATCAATTATCCATCAGTTGGGACTTGCATTTCTAATAGAAAAAATATGCCAAAATTGAGTAAGAAACTAAAAAAAGGAGAATATGAATTTCAAATGAATAATTATGGTGTGTTAGCAGCTAGGTGGCAGGATAGTAAAGAGGTTCTTGTGCTTAACAATTGTCATGAAGCATCCATTGGTAGGGTTACTCGAAAACAAAAAGATGGTATGATGGCAGCAGTAGATTGTCCTGAATCAATTTCCTTTTACAACCAAAAAATGGGAGGGGTTGATCTCTCTGATCAAAAAGTTGAAGTGTATGATTTCAACAGGAAATCAACAAAATGGTGGAAAAAGGTATTCTATAAATTGCTGATGCTTAGCATAGTAAATGCCTGGATTCTTTTCAATGAAGTGAATCATACCAATGTCCAGTTATGAGCATTCTTAGTTCCACTAGCTGAACAACTGATGACAATTGGAAAGGAAAATTGTACTGTGAAACGTAAGGCAGGACATGGTCGCCCCTCAAAAACATCTAAACTGGTTGCAAATGTTGGTGACCATTTACCATATGAAGGAAAAACTAGATGTAGGTGTGCTAGATGCACAAAACAAATAAAAAGAAATTTGCACAAAAACTATGTGCACCATGTGCCATGTGCACTATGTGCCAAATAGCATTGTGCAAAAAATGTTTCATGCCATACCACAAACAGTGAAAGTTTATCAATAATTATGTACAATTTCTATTTGTATTTATTTTTATTTCATGCTTCAGATTTGTTTTCAATTTTCATTTGCATTTTTGTATTATATAATATATATAATAAAAAGAATAAAACTGTATAAGAAGTGCATTGTTGGACTTGGCATTATTTTTTGATTGCCAATCAGTACCAGTGGGACAGAAGTGTTGTCAAAGAAGAAGCAAGCCAGCATTGAAGATAGGCGAGGAAAGGCTGGTGGTCACAACAACAAACTGTCTTATTTAAAAACTGAAGAGGTAATAAGTCATATTTCAAAATTTCCAAGGTATGTGTCACATTATTGCCAGTCAGTATCAAAATCAGAGTATCTGAATCCTGAAACAACCATTCCATTAATGTATAAGTTGTACTTGGAGGAGCATATAAGTATGATATAGGTCCAGTAGAGTGCGCTGTAAACCTGGAAGCCATTTTAAGTAATCTACAAGAGTATAAAATAGGTCCAGTAGAGTGCAATGGAATTTGGAAGCAATTTTATTATTAGTCTTGGAAAGATTTTCATAAGTGGTTGCCTCACAAATATAAAAGGTTAGTTTAATGTGAAATTTAATGAATAATATTATTATACCAAGATTTATGTGAAAGTTAAGTTCATAAGTAAAACATTTATTTATTTTGGAGTGCCTTCCCAGCTATTTCACTGACACATTTCACTATTTAACATCCATATCAAAAATCATAGCAATTGGTCAAGGTGTTCATCTGTAATCGTGAGACAGAGAGACAGAGGAAATGCCGATTGTCTTGAAGGATAGACCTCACTATCATTCGGTTATGTTTATGTTTTTTGTTTAATTTTTGAAGCAAATTCTGCATTTTTAATCAGGTTATTTAATTTTTAAGATAGGCTCCTGATTTCACTGATATCACTACAAAAAATTTCATGTACATATTTGCCCTGGATAACTCATTACTAAAGTGTATTTTTTGGTTTTCATTAAAGTTTCAATACTTAAGCTTATTTAGTCATATCTAATTTAGTACTACAACTAAATTTTATTTTGTTAGGATAATACAAGGGCGGTTACACAAGGCAGTTATTGACCGCTTTCAATGGTTATTTATACCTTTTTTTCTGATTTCACATAATATAATAGTTAATAAACATCACCAGATTGACTCCCTCAAAATTTTTTAATAAGCTTTTCCATTTAGAAAGTATATTTTAACTTACTCAAACATTCTATTACATCTGCCCTTGTATTTAATATTTATATATATATATATGTATATAATATATAATCAATATAAACGATGCATTTTAACTTTTTATTAGATGCTGGTGGACATCCTCCAAAACGATGCAAATTCAATTTTAACAAAAATGAGCCACTGATGCCCAATTTCAATGAATCCTGTGCTATGACAGCTGTGACTGTTCCATTACAACCGCAGCAGAGAGAGTCGTCATGGTGACAACCAAATATTATGCTGAGGGGTAATGATTGAGTAGAGAGTTTGTTTCGCTTGTTGTAATAAACGAGAGTTACTTTTCAAGTTGCATTTATCTTTATTGGTAGAAATACTACATGGTGTCAGGTGTGCTACCAAAATGTCAAAGAAAACGAAAAGAAGAGGTCGACAAATTAATGAAGATGAATTTCACGGAATCGAAGAATCTACCTCTCAATCCGTAAGTTACCAACCATGTTCCGTTCAACGCGGATTTTCATTCCAGGGTCAACCCCCACAATGTTTCAAGTTCGTTGATTCCGAATGGGAGGCTTGGTTCCGTTCGTTCGAAAGATATAGATCAGCCTCAAAATTATGTTTTGAACCTGATAATATTCAAATTGACACTTTAATCTTGACAATGGGATCTAAAGCCGAAACTATATTCGAGAGTTTTCACCTTTCGAATGAAGATCAAAAGAAATACAATTGCGTAATTGAGCGTTTCAACAACTACTTTTCAAAAAAAACCAACATAATTTTCGAGAGGGCAAAGTTCAACAATAGAACTCAAAAGGAAAATGAATCTGTCAGTAATTTTATAACAGATCTTTTCGAATTATCTAAGACTTGTAAATATGGTGATCTCAGAGATGAATTAATTCGTGATCGTATAGTAGTTGGTATACTTGACAGTAAACTCTCTCTCTCTCTCCAAATGAATGCTGAGCTAACCTTAGAAGGTGCTATTGATCGCGCAAAACAATCTGAGTCAGTTAAGGAACAGCAAACGGCAATCAGAAAAGAACATAACAACGCGTTTTCTACGTTAGCCATGAAGCTTAGGCCCGAATCGAAATCCAGACCATTTACTTGCTATTGGTGTGGCTCTCTCAAGCCTCATGAAACAAATGTTTGTCCGGCAAAAGAAGCAATTTGTCATAATTGTAAAAAGAAGGGTCATTTTTCTAGAATTTGTAGATCTAAAAAAATTCAAATGGTTTCTAACAACAATGACTCCAGGAATGAAAACAATGAGCGTATATTAGATTCAATCACAATATTGAAAGTTGATTCAAAACTTGTATCTATACCCCCTTTGGTAGTCAAAATATCAATAGATGGAATTCCTGTAGTATTCAAAGTTGATACGGGAGCCGACATCACATGCATACCAGTATCACTACTGCCAACCTTAAGAAAATCTCAATGTGATTTAGAAGAGTTCAATGGAAAAATTGAACATGCTGGTAGAGGAAAACTTTCTTGCATCGGTACCTTTAAGGGAGAGTTTAAAACATGTTCCGGTACCTCATCTAATCAAACGGTTTTTGTTCTAAACGAGTTAAGAAATCCTCTACTTGGCAGACCTGCAATACATTCTTTAAAATTACTTGCCATGTCATCCGAAGTTTGTCAAATTAGTAAAGACAAACATCTAGAAGCCGATGAAAAGTTTACAACTCTGTTTTCTGATGTTCCTGGAGTAATGGTTGGCGGATCCCATCATATACGACTCGTTGAGGATGCTAAACCTTACGCAATTTCAGCACCTAGAAGGATCCCTCTACCCTTGTATGAAAAGGTTCGAGAAGAACTTACGAAAATGGAAAAAAATTGTATTATCTCGAAAATCGAAGAAGCTACTGAGTGGTGCGCCCCTATTGTTGTAGCAACAAAGAAATCTGGAGCTATTCGTCTTTGTGGGGATTTCACAGAACTCAATCAACACATAGTAAGAGAGCGGTTTGTTATGCCTTCAGCAGAAGAAATATTTTCAAGAATTTCCAATGCTCAAATATTCAGTAAACTTGATGCTAGAATGGGATTCTGGCAAATATCACTGTCAGAAGAGTCTAAACGTCTCACAACATTTATAACGCCATTTGGAAGATTTTGCTATAACCGAATGCCATTTGGAATTTCATCAGCACCTGAACATTTTCAGCGAAGAATTTCCCAAATCTTAGACGGACTTGAAGGGTGTGCTAATATGATGGATGACATTCTTATTTGGGGGAACTCAAATGAGGAACATGATGAGCGCTTAGAGAAAGTACTTGAAGCTCTCAAGAAAGCCCATGTCACTCTCAATAAAGAAAAGTGTGAGTTCAGAAAAACAAGAGTGAAGTTTTTGGGGCATGAATTGAGTGAAAGAGGAGTGTCGATTGATCGAGAGAAAGTACAATCAATTTTAGAATTTCAGACCCCAAGCAACAAGAGTGATCTTCTTAGATATCTTGGTATGTTCAACTACCTGACAAAATTCATACCAAAAGCAGCTTCAATTGCTCAGCCCTTAAGAGATCTACTCAAGAAAGATATTGATTTTATCTGGACCCAAACTCAAGAAAATGCATTTTTGGAGACAAAGAAAGCAATCACAACTTCGCCAGTTTTTAAAACCATATGATGTCAATGCCCCAAGTAGAGTGTCCGCAGATGCATCTTCATTTGCACTTGGAGGTCTACTGGAACAAGAGCACAACGATAAATTCTACCCTGTAATGTATGTTTCAAGGGCTATGACAGACACTGAGAGAAAATATGCTCAAATTGAACGAGAAGCTCTAGCATGTACTTGGGTATGTGAGCGACTCCAAATATACCTGATTGGAAAAAGATTCTCACTCCAGACAGACCATAAACCATTAACCACACTGCTTGGCAGGAAACCAATGCATGATCTATCACCAAGACTGCTTCGACTACGACTCAGATTGGTTAGATTTGACTATGAAATTTCCTATGTTCCAGGAAAAAACCTAACCGTAGCAGACACACTTTCTCGTCAAACCAATCTCATGGTTGGGGAAATTATTGATAATCCTCCACACGAGCTGGAGGAAGAAATTTCAGAACATTTAGCAAATCTGCCTCTCCGCGACCGTCTACATGAACTTATTAAAGTTCATTCTACCAATGACGAAACTTTCAAACTTTTGAGGACCTATATACAATCTGGTTGGAATGTAATAGATAACCGCTGCAATGCATTTGTAAAATTTAAGGATAACCTGGCTGATCACAATGGATTGATCATGATGGGAAGTAGAATTGTTGTCCCACGCAGCTTGCAAGACCTGGTTTTAGACAGAATTCACGAAGGACACCTAGGAATATCAAAATGCCGGGGCCTAGCAAAGGAGACCGTCTGGTGGCCTGGAATAAATAGAGACATCGAGAGAAAAGTAGCTAACTGCCTCATATGCTTGAGAAATAGGAACAATCCAACTTTGCCACTCATGCCTTCAGAACTACCTAAGTTGCCATGGTCTGTGATAGGTGCTGATTTACTTACCTTCAACAAAAAGAACTACTTGGTTGTTCAGGATTATTTTTCACGCTACTTGGAAATTCTTGGACCACTACATTCCATAACCTCGACTACAATGATTGCATGTTTTAAGAAATTGTTTTGCCGGTTTGGGGTCCCTCATTGCCTCAGATGTGATAATGGAACCCAACTCTGCAGTGAAGAAATGATGAAGTTTTCTGAAAATATGGGTTTTGAAATAATCACTAGCAGCCCCAAATACCCCCAGTCAAACGGCCTCGCAGAATCAGCAGTTAAGACAGCAAAAAACATTCTAGCTAAATGTGACGACATGGATGTTGGTCTCCTTTCGTACAGAACAGCACCTCTTGAAAATGGATATTCGCCTGCTGAGTTGTTAATGGGAAGAAAACTGAGAAGCACCGTCCCTATCGCAATGAATAACTTGCATCCACAAGCACCAGATCAAGAAGCATTGCGTAATAAAGAAGACCACATCAGAAGGGGGAGGAAGAAAAGATATGATAAGCGACATGGGGCCAGGGAACTTCCAGAACTCAACCAAGGTTGCAAGGTTTGGATCCCTGATTTAAAACGGGAAGGTTTTATCAAGTGCAAACTCCCACAACCTAGATCGTATCTAGTGCAATTTGAGAACGGAGCACTAGTGCGAAGAAACAGGGCACACATTGTACTTTCAACTTGAAAGGGGAGGATGTGCTATGACAGCTGTGACTGTTCCATTACAACCGCAGCAGAGAGAGTCGTCATGGTGACAACCAAATATTATGCTGAGGGGTAATGATTGAGTAGAGAGTTTGTTTCGCTTGTTGTAATAAACGAGAGTTACTTTTCAAGTTGCATTTATCTTTATTGGTAGAAATACTACAAATCCCAAGACAGAATAGCTGAACAAGCAATCCATAAAGCCACAGCTGAAATTACAAATCTTGATTCTAATGATGAAACAAATCTTATGACATTTAATAATACGTTGCAATCAACTTCTATTATCAATACTGCAAATAACAATCAAAGTTCTAGCAATTCTCTTAATTATGATTTGCCATCAACCTCGAGGGTAGCATTTGATACTGTCATCCACACAACAATTTTTAATCAAGAAAGTAATGATACTCCTAGACTCCTAGACTAGTCTATAAAGCAAAAGCTGCTTGCATAGATAGATTAATAGGAGTTAGTACGTATTTTAATGATTCACAGAGTCAATAATCTGCAGAAGAACATCAAAAACGTTTGAATGATGATCTTTCAAGAGTCACTCAACAAATCTTTCAAGAAACTTGCAATTGAAGCAAAGAAGCCAGCAATTGAGTAAAATGCGCAAAAGAGAAAATCAACAAAGAAATGAAGAAACTCTTGCAGAAAGAAGTCAGTGATTGAGTGATATGCATCAAAGAATTAATGAACAAAGAAATAATGAAACTCCTGAAGAAAGAAGTCAGCGATTGAGTGATATGCATCAGAGAAATAGTCAACAAAGAAATAATGAAACTCCAGAAGAAAAAAGTCCGTGATTGAGTAATGAACGTCAGACATTTAGTCAACAAAGAAATAATGAAACTCCTGAGCAAAGAAGTCAGTGATTAGAAAATTTAAGAATTCATGCAAATGAAATTCGAGCTGCTGAAGATAAAGATTGCAGGGAACAATGTCTTGAAGAACAGGGACATCAGAACGCTTGTCGCCAAAGGCGTTTGTTAGCAAATCCATTGAAACCTACTTACAAGTTAGCTGTTGAAAGTGACATTGCTTGTCACCATTTAGGAGAATTTAATGTTGCCTGCATGCATTGTGGAGCATTACATTTTCCTGAAGAACGTGTAGGTAATAGAAATAATAATTCATCTGGGGATTGCTGTTTGAAGGGTGAAATTGATGTTCAACATGCTGATTTTCCAAATGAATTGGCAAAACTTTTTTCGCATAGATATCCCTTATCCTCTGAATTTCATCAGAGAATTAAAAATCTAAACTCATTATATGCAATGGCATCTTATTCATGTGATGATGATCATACAATAAATAATCATGGAATATATACTTATATTGCCAATGGTCAGGTAAATCATAAAATAAATGCAGCTGCACAGCCAACACAAACTCCAAAAAGTAATTTCAAAAAACCTCTTTATGGACAAATCTATTTTCTCAATCCAGAGGAAGCTGTAACAGAGCAAGGAAACCATCCTATAAATGATGTTATTAGTGAGCCATTATTTGAATTATTAGAGGAAATCATATGTTCTGAAAATCCTTTTGCATGAGGCTATATTTATGATGATGAGAGAAGTAGCAGAAGAAGCTGAACGAGATGTGGCTCTTCAACAAATACCAGTACCGAATATTAGGCTTTTATTCACTTGCCCAGAAGGACTTGATCCAACAAGATACAATGTTCCTCAAAGCAATGAAGTATGTGCTGTGGTTACTTTGAATGCTGATCAAAGTTTTCCAGATAATTCACTGATTATTGGACAACACAGAAAATCAGTGCAAATAATGAAAAATATTGATAAACATGCAGAACCCTTAACATACCCACTATTTTTTCCTAAAGGAACTTTCACTGGGTATGCTGCTGAGAGAAGGATATCCAAGTAGAGGTCACATAACTAGACTTGAACTTGCACAATATAGAATTGCTTTTTGACCTCATTTAGCACAATGTATTTTATTGGACAAAACCATAAGGGGACATGATTTATGTAACCTCAAGTTAAATGCTTTGTATTTTGGTGGATGTTTGTTTCAACAGTACCTTGTAGATACCTACATTAGAATAGAATATGATAGAATTCAATGGATAAAGTTGAATCAAAAGAAAATACTTGCAGACAGTTATACATCTGTTACAAATTATCTTTATGAGATGGCACAAAAAATAATGCTGTTTTGGGAGAAAAGATTATACTTCCATCGTCTTTTCCTGGCTCTACTAGATATTATTCTGAGCATTTTGAAGATGCTATGGCAATGGTTAGAAGATTCGGGTCTCTTCTTTATAACCATGACCTGTCTGGCTGGAATCTGGACTGGCCGGAAATCAAGGAAGCTTTAAAGATAATGAAAGAAAATTGTAGTGATTGGCAACAACTAGCTCAAGATAGACCAGACATTATTGCTAGAGTTGCATATTTAAAATTTGTGGAGTTAATTGAGGATTTAGATAAAAGACAAATTTTTGGGCAAGTTGCTGCTTATGTTTATACTGTCAAATTTCAAAAAAGAATACTGCCTAATATGCACTTGTTAATTATTTTAAAAGCAAGAAGATAAGATTCATAATCCTGAAGAACTAGATGATCTTGTTTCAGCAGAAATACAAGACATAGAAGATGATGCAGAACTACGAGAATTAGTTAAGAAATGGATGATTCATCAAGCTTGTGGTGAACAAAATCAAAAGGTATCATGCATGGTCAATAAAAATGGTAGAATGAGTTGTAGGTTTAAATTTCCTATGGGATTCCAAGATACAACCTCTTTAATCAACAATGGCAAGCCCAAGTATAGAAGAAGGTATGATCTAAATTAGATCAAAATAATAGATTTTTTTGTTCATGAAGAAGCAATTTATCATAAGGATGCTCAAGGTCAAAAAATAACTCACGATAATTGCCATGTAGCTCCTTACAACCCATACTTGTTGAAAAAATTCAACTGTCACATAAATGTTGAATATGTTGGAAGCATTTGGGCTGTTAAGTATCTTTACAAATATATTTATAAAGGCCATGATTGTGCTTCTTTAAAAGTTGTCCAAAATCAAACCACTATAAATTTTAATGAAGCAGATAAATTTATTCAAGGTAGATGCATAACTCCACCTGAGGCTTGCTGGCGATTATTTGGGAATGAGATACAAAAAAAAGTCATTGTGTTCAATGACTGGATATCCATTTGCCTGGTCAATATCGAGTACAAAACATTGAACAAGCTCAAGAGGATTGACTTGATATAGGTTGAAAGGGTTCTATGTTAGAAGCTTACTTCCGAACAAACCAAGCTAAAAAACAATGTATTGAAAACAATGACAATACAGAAAATAATAGTTTTTATTTCTACTGGAAAATGCCAGAATTTTATTGATGGGAAGGAAAAGAAAGTAAATGGGTTGAAAGACAATGGAATATTCGAGTTATTGGTAGAATACAATCATAATGTTACATTTGTTGCACAACCTGAATTGTATTTTTTATGTTTACTTTTATATCATGTTAACAATGCTGTGAGTTTTGACAATCTGCTTTTGGTTAATGGTGTAAAATGTAATTCGTACAAACAGGCTTGCTTAGCTAGAGGTTTAACTTACAATGATAAACAATGGGTTGATGGCTTACAAGAATCAGCATTGTCAAAAATGCCAAGAGCAATGAGAACTCTTTTTACACAAATATTAATATTTGGAGCTCCTGAAAATCTGAAGATTTTATTCAGTGTGCCAGAGAAAATGGTACTTCTGTTGATGAAGCTTTTTAGAAATCTTACAGAATTATCACTCATAAGCTCAATTCTCAAGCAACGGAAGGTCGAAATTTTCAAATTTGGGTAGATCAATTTCAGATGGATGATATTGATGGCTACTATGAAATAAATGATGACATAATAAATATTGATCAATCTTTCGCTCTTGGTGAAGAGATGAGAAGACAACTTCATGGCAACCAAATTGAAGTTGTTGATTCCATAATAGATACACTTGATAATAATTTACAGCAGAGATGCTTTTTCATTGACAGGCCAGGAGAAACTGGAAAAACATTTATATATAAAACTTTATATCATGTTCTTTCAGCTAAAAATTATAAAGTAAAGTGTATGGCTTTTACAGGAATTGCAGCAATGCTTCTGCCAGGCGGTCACACATCCCATAAAACTTGTGGCCTTAAAGTACCTTTAACTGCAAAATCTGTTTCCAATATAAAGCCTGGATCAGCTAAGGCTAGGGAGCTTGCAAAAATTGATATGTCTTTTAATGGATGAAGCTCCTATGCTTCCTAAATATGGACTTCAAAACATAGATGAGTTACTACAAAGTATAGCTAATCCAAACTTACCATTTGGAGGAAAAGTTATTGTTCTAGGAGGAGACTTTTGGCAGTGTTTGCCAGTTCAACCAAGAGCTAATTGGAGTGAACTTGTAAATTTGTCAATAAAAAAAGAGCCATTTATGGCATAATTTTGAATTTTTTTCACTAACAGAAAATATTTGTGTCGATCCAGAACAGCTAGAATTTGCTAATTATCTTCTAAAAGTTGGGAATGGTGAACTTTCAAAAAATGAGTTGGATGAAATTAAAATTCCAAATGATACGATTTCAAATGGTGATTTAATTGATGAAGTTTTTGGCAACTGCTTGCTTAACAGACAATACAAAAATATGAAAGACCAAGCAATCTTGGCACCATTAAATAATGATGTAGCCAAAATTAATGCTGAAATCATTGAAAAGTTGGAGGGTGAAAGTAAGCAATATATAGGTTATGATTCAGTAAAAGATCCAGCAGATGATACATTGCAATTTACTCCTGAATTTCTAAATTCAATTGAAATTGCAGATTTACCTCCACATGAGCTAAAATTAAAAATAAACACAACAATTAAGCTTTTGATAAATTTAGATTTTGGGGAAGGTCTCTGTAATGGTGTTAGATTCACTGTTACCCAGTTATGCAACAATATAATTAAAGGAAAAATTATAACTGGTGAACATTCTGGACAAGAAGTAATTCCCAGAATAACTCTTGAATCAAGCAAAAGTCAGTTGGGATGCTCAATGCAAAGACATCAATTTCCAGTCAAACCAGCATTTGCCATGACTGTTGATTATAGCAGTCGAACTAAATAACCTAAGAGGTGGACTGTAAATTGGCTCAAGGTTAGCTTACAATAAATTATTGTTTTAATTGAACTCACTATAAACAATAGTTTGTATTGTTGAGATGAAGCGAAGATAGAAGATAGGTACTGGTTCCTGTATGGTGACAAATTAAACCCTGGCCAGGAATTACATAATTGTACCATACTTATGTCGACATCGGAGAATGGGTTGCTGGCAGCTAGGAACAATGGGTGACTTGAAGAATTTGGCGACTTGTAGAATTTGGCGACTTGACGAATGACGAAAATGTGTACAACAGTAGAATTCACGACTTGATAATAATTCAATTAAACACTTGAGGGTTCCAACAAGACTATTTTTATACTAAAGAATATCAGTAATTCACACAGGGAAACAGTCATGTGGTGAGAAAAACCAACATGCTGAGAAGAACAAGAATAACAAAAGTAAGTGAATGTATAGAGTAGATAGCCTAATAGAGAGGCATTGTAATTTCATAAAATCATGAACGATGGCAACATCTACTGATGGCATCAAGACATCAACATCCTCCCCGGCCAAGGAGCAAAGACCCAGGGGGCATTGGAACCATCTCAATCAGCAGTTATCGGGCGCAGGCGGTTGACGGCTCGCAGATAAGTGCCATGAGCAGTGCGCACATTGACTACACGTGTGATGCCATCTTGTCCAGGAAAGAGTTCAACAATTATGCCAACAGGCCAAAGAAGAGGTGAAGAGGCAAGATTCTTAATCAGAACTAAATCATCCAAGTTGAGTGTGCGGCTAGAACGATTCCACTTGATGCGACTACTGAGCTGGTGCAAGTATTCAGCAGACCAGCTTTTCCAAAACTGCTGTGACATTTGTGTTGATTTAACATTTGAGCTGCAGCGTTATCACATGATTGAATGCAGAGTTGTGGTAGAAATAGGCAGTTCGATTGGTGGTAACGGTCCTAACACAACATGCCCGAATCTTGTGTAGATAGCATATGGTCCATTTTCAACAAATCTTATAGCAGGAGCATTAAATTGGACAATTTCGAAAAATATGTCAAGTCCTAATAAACAATCAATAGGAGCTGGATGAAAAAATGCACAGTCAGCTAATTTAATTCCAAGGAATGGCACATACACTCTTTCTTCAAGTACTTGAGAGGGCAGACGTTCTGGTAGTTGCTTGATAATGAGTGCATCGGAAGTTATGTGACCACCTTTCAACTCGGGAGATAGAATGGCGATGGAAGTGGTGCCAACAACAGAAGATCCACTTGAATTAATTCCATTGAGTTTAACAAAACTGGGGCGTATGTTTAAACCCAGTTTATTAGCGATATCAACTGTAATAAAAGTTCGTTGACTGGCAGAGTCCAAAATTGCACGAATGGGAACATATTCACTCAGGTATATATATATTATACTTCAGATACTGTATCAGGTGGTAGCTTAAATGAAACACAACGACAGGCTGCGTAATTTGATGTGGCACTTGTTGGGAGGCGACTAAACGAGTTGACATCTGTAGAATGACGACCAGAAGAAGCCGCTAGTCATTCAGAGCGCTCCGTGCGAGTGCGCCGTCTCTGACTGTCAGGTGATAGCGGAGGAAACTCGTCCAAGGTGAGGGGAGGAGGCGAAGTCGGTTGAGGCTTGCGGGCGAATTCCATAGTAGACTGCCGTCGGACCACTGTTGGAGAGAGGGGTGGCGAGGATGTGCGCGCACGCGACTGGATTGCATGATAGTTGTAGGAGGGAGGTGAAACAGTTCCTTCACTGTAAGACCGGTTTCTCTCTCTTTCTGACCGAGTGAATGTGATTTCACGTCGTCCACTGATATCAGGCGAGCTGAATATTGGTTTTGACTTATCACTATGATAATAGCGTAGTCGATCATGGTCTTCATTATTACTGTAGTCGGATGATGATGAACTGTAAGCAGATTGTTTATTGGATGCTTGATTTTTAGTACAAAGTAGAGTATTATGTTTATTGGAGTCACAAATATCACATACCTTTTGTGATTGGCAATTACGTCTGTCATGACTGCCAAAACAAGCAAAACATTTTTTCTCTTTTTTCAGTACTTCGTACTTCTCACTTAACAATAGTGATTTGAAAACACTACACCGATTAAGGCGATGAAGTGCTTTGCAAAGCGAACAAGGACGTTGTTTATTGTCTGAAACAATGAAGGCATGTACATTCGGTGATAAACGACTTTTAATTTTAGTGCTGGTTGAGTAGCGATTAACGCTAGATGACGATGACGATGACGATGGACTGGTATGCGAAGCGTTTTCACCGATTTGACTGAGATCAAAAGCTCGTTCAGTGTCGTTAATAAAGGTTAACAATTGCTTGGTAGTAGGAATTTCGTGAGTTGAGATTGTGCGTTCAAACAGCTGTCTGTCTAGCGGAGTCAAACCTTGATAAATCAATTGAAAAAATAGGAAATCCGCTACATCAATATTGGGAATAGCCTTAATAGAATTCATTGTTGTGAGGGCAGTAGCATGTAATTTTTGTAAATTTTCCTTTTGGTTAATGCCTTTCTGAAAATTAGCTAATTCACTGTAATGATAACAAGCGACTGCGCGAGCATTTTCATACCGTTCACATAACGTATTGTAGGCAATAGCATAATTAGCATCATTAATTGCTAAATTGGCGATGATTGATGATGCATAGCCACCAACATGCGACTTGAGCACTTGTAATTTTTGTGCTGGTGAATATTGATTAGACAGGTGTACACTTACATCAAATAAAGATTTGAATTGTTCCCACTCTCCTCGTTCTCCAGAAAAGATAGGCAGGCAGAGGGGTGCAAGCCGTAGGGGAGAAACTTGAGAAACATCGTTCATGTGCTTGTTGTCAGTAATTGAGAATTTAGCATAATTTGAAATGATCTTTTCAATTAATTGTTCAGCTTCTGACTCGATTTCACATTCAGGATTCAGTTGCATCAAGGCATCGTAAGTTTGATTGGCTTTACGAAATAAACTGTCAATAGCGGTTAACGTTTGAGTAGTAATTTGTAGTCCATGTTTTTTCTCCATAGTTTGCATGAGTGCTAAATTTCTTTTCAAAGTATCAATTTTTACATTTATTCGAGATTTTGCACTAATTTCAGTTACGGGCCCACTTGTGGGGGGAAATCCCTCAAAAGGAGGGGAGTCGTCCGAATCACTCATTATGAATGGTGTACAATACAGCAAGAGAAGAGGCTACGATATCACTGAACTGAATAGTCTATCAAACTTGCGAATTTTATTCAAAATCACTAATTCAATCCGAGGCTTGGAGGATGTCATGTGTTATATTTCAAATGATCAAACAGATGATTCATTTGGTTGCCATGGAATCATAAGAAACTCTTCATTCAAAAAATGGACTGGTTAACGCTATGATTATTCAATGTTCTATTAATTATGTTCTATCATTTTATCAAATAAAATACAAATTCAGATACAACAAAGTGGCGACGAAGTAAATACAGACATCGTAGAGTGCAATGAAGATTAATATACTAACGAACTGTAAGTAATAAATTATATTTATATTTGTCAAGATGGACGAAAATCAATTCGCTGCGTTGTTAGCAGCTCTAACAATGAGTAATGAGCGTATTGCTTCATTACTTTCACAATCGCAATCGCAACGGGCATCAACCAACATTGCGAGCAGCAGTAACATGATACTGTTGAATAATTTTGAAAATTTCAATCCTACAAAAGAGACTTTTTGTCAATATAAGAACCGATTTGAAAACTACTTATGTATGAAAAATGTTTTTGAAGATAAATCTGTGTGCCACAATTTTGATAAATTGTATTGGCTGTGAACACTATAATTTACTTTGTTCATTGGTGGCACCTAGATTACCTCCAGATATGACATACGACAAAATAATTATTGCTCTAGAAAAACATTTGTCCCCAGCACCTAATGTTATTGTTGAGCAACACCGGTTCTTGTCTCGTTTCCAATCAGAGAAAGAATCCATATCTGACTACATCACATCGTTGCGCACATTTATCTCAACTTGTGACTTTAATTGTGAGTGTAAGACATCAGTTGCTAATTTATTCTTGCGTGCTCAATTTCTTTGTGGACTTAGGAGCTCACATATACGAGAACAATTGCTTATTATTCCAAATCTGACGTTTGAAATGGCAGTAGAAAAAGCCTTAATAATTGAAGCTTCTCAGGTAGGCAATCAAGAGCTGTCGCAACTGGGTTCTTCACAATCAAGTGTTGAATCTATCAATAGAGTTTCGCGGCCATCTAGTCATACTACACCAAAACAGTTTAATTCGAATAATTATTCCCGGCCTACATTAAATCTTCATGAATTAGGTATTGAGAATATGTGTTTACGTTGTGGTCGATCAAACCATATAGCTCGTGACTGTCGCATTAATACCAGTAAGCTACAGTGTGACTTATGCCATCGCAGGGGTCATGTTGCAAAAGTTTGTATCACTACACTTACAAAGAATAAGTCAAATGAAGAGGTACAAGCAGTTGAATACCAACATGATGATTATATTGCAGATATTCAACATATACATGATCTCTCTAGGAGTAATCGAATTATTGACATATTCAGTGGAGCATCTTGTGCAATCGAGAATGCTGGAAAATACTATGTGGATATTCATATTGAAGATCAAGTACAACGCTTTGAGGTAGACTCTGGCGCAGGTTACACACTCTTGCCAGAACACATCTATAATAACCTTGGTTTAAACAACAAACTGCAAACTACAAATATAAAATTTCGATCATATACTAATAGTATTTTTGAACCATTGGGTTTTGTGCAAGTTCCAATTCAATACAAAGGTATGAAAACAACGGATGTAATGTTTATAGTACAAAATAATTTTACACCCATACTGGGTCGAACTTGGATTCGCCGTTTAAAAATCAACTTACCTGATCTTGATGAACCTCAAACCCCAAACACTATGGAAATCAATTCATGCTCAATTGAAGATACTATCAATGACATTTTCAAGAAATATTCTGATATATTTGAACCAACAGTGGGCTTAATTCCAGGGTTTACATGTTCATTGAAACTTAGAGATAAGGCAAAACCTGTGTTTCTAAAGGCACGTAATGTACCTTTTGCATTGCGTCAAGCTGTTGATGAGGAGCTTGATGTCCTGGAACGTGGTGGCATCATTGAGAAAATAGACTGCACTGATTGGGGCTCACCTCTAGTTGTGGTGCCTAAGCCAGATGGGAAAGTGCGTCTGTGTGTGGACTATAAAATTGCTGTCAACCCTCAATGAAGCCCACGCACAGGTCTCAGACCTATGTGGGCTTCATCCTCAAAAAAAAAAAAAAAAAAAAAAAAAAAAATTACAAGCAGCTCACTACCCAATACCAAAGATTGATGAAATACTTCACAACCTTCGAGATTCAAAGTTCTTTTGTACACTAGACCTCTTCAAGGCCTATTTACATGTGGCTGTTGATGAAGATAGTAAAAATGTACAAACTATATCAACACATCGTGGTACATTTCGTATGAACAGATTATCCTTTGGGATAAAATCGGCACCAAGTGAATTCCATCGTATCCTAGATCAAATACTTAATGGACTGGTGGGTGTCACAACTTACTTTGATGATATTGTTGTACATGGACCAACATTGGCAGACTGTATACAAAACCTAACCTCCTGTCTTACACGACTACAAGAATTCAACTTGCACATAAATAAATCAAAGTGTCAGTTTTTCAAGGAAAAGATTTCTTATCTTGGCTATATTATTGAGCATAACAAGATTTCAAAATGCCCAGACAAGGTAGCAGCAATCATTCATGCCCCTCGACCAAAGGATGCTGTAGGGGTTAAACATTTCTTAGGTCTGATTACATACTATTCCAGGTTCATCCCAAATGCATCAACAAGGACATATCCATTGAGGTGTTTATTGAAAAAGGATAAGAAGTTCCAATGGTCACCCTCCTGTGAGTCTGCTTTTGTCAACCTGAAAAATGAAATTGCAAGTGACAGAGTATTGATGCCATTCAATACATCTTTACCTATAACTGTAGCATGTGATGCCAGTCCATCAGGAGTTGCAGGTGTTCTATCTCATATAGTAGGAAATGTTGAACGCCCAGTAGCATTTGCGTCCAGATCTCTGACAGTAGCAGAACAAAATTATAGTCAGTTGGACAGGGAGGCACTAGCCATTAAATTTGCAGTACAAAAATTCCACTCATATATTTATGGAAATGAATTCACACTTATCACAGATAATAAACCATTAGCAAGAATTTTTCATCATGACTCAAAAATACCATCTATGACATCTTCTAGACTACTTCGATATGCTGCATTTCTCAGTGAATATAACTATAGAATCCAAGACCGAAAAAGTGAGGAACATTCTAATGCTGACTATTTTTCAAGGGCACCTCTAAAACTGAGAGGAAGTAACATTTTGCAAGATGATGACATCATTCACTCTCAGACAATTAATCAAATATCAACAGCCACCATAACAAGTGAAGTGATTGCTGCAGAAACCAAAAATGACTCTGAACTATTGTTGTTAAAAGAGGAATTACTATCTGGCAAATGTTACAATGTAGAATATACACTACAAAATGGAATCTTATTCCGGGGTCACAGGATAGTAATACCAAAGAATCTTCATTCCAGTGTTCTAGATGAACTTCACCATACACACCTAGGAATAGTGAAGATGAAAAATCTTGCAAGACGATACTGTTACTGGAAAAATATTGACAAAGATATTGAACATCTTGTCCGGCAATGTAGGAGCTGTGCTGAAATTAGATCCAGTCCAACGCCAATTTCCAACCATCACTGGGAGGAGCCAGCATCTAACTTCCAAAGAATACACATTGATTATGCTGGACCATTTTTAGGGTATTTTTTCCTCATTGTGATTGATGCAAAATCCAAATGGCCAGAAGTCAAGATCCAGAAAGATCCACCTACCAGTACATCGACAATACGGATGCTCAAGGATATTTTCAGCATCCATGGGCTACCACAGATAATTGTCTCAGACAATGCAACAACGTTCACAAGTTCTGAATTCATGACATTTTGTGAAATGAATGGAATTGTGCAGAAGACAATAGCACCTGGACATCCAGCCACAAATGGCTTAGCAGAAAGGAATGTACAGACACTTAAACAGAAATTGAAGTCCATGTCACATGAGACTATGTCCATTCATGATAAAGTAAGAGACATATTGTTCCGTTACCGAGCTACACCTCTGCAAACAGGGAAGTCTCCATCTGAACAATATTTGGGACGCCAAATAAGAACTAAGCTCGATTTATTGCTTCCTCCAGAAGCAGCACCAAAAAACAAGACAATTTTGCCAGTGAAACGCCAGTTAAGCGTGGGAGATCGTGTGCAGTCTCATTGGTACACTAACAATAAAACAATATGGAAATTTGGTTGTGTTAAAAAACGATTGGGCAGCCTACACTATCAAATCGAGTTGGATGAAGGTCGCCTAATCAAGAGGCACATTGACCAACTGAGATATTGTGAAGTGAAACCGAACAAACCACAAACAACACCAAATGTGAGTGATATAGAGGCTAACCCTAGGAATACAGAAAACTCCTATGTTTTCCCTTCAGAAATCAGAGTTGAACAGGATGGGGACCAACAGAACAATAGACCAATAGTTGTTATACCAGACGTTGAACCATTGATTCCACTGGATGCTGAACCAATACAGCAAAACAGACCAAGATGTCAACGCCAACCTCCACAATATTTAAGAGAATATATTACATAATTATTGTTATAAAGTGCTATGTATACTTAAATTTATTTCTAAAATAAGCGTGGGAGAGTGACATGTGTTATATTTCAAATGATCAAACAGATGATTCATTTGGTTGCCATGGAATCATAAGAAACTCTTCATTCAAAAAATGGACTGGTTAACGCTATGATTATTCAATGTTCTATTAATTATGTTCTATCATTTTATCAAATAAAATACAAATTCAGATACAACAGAGGACCATTATGTTGATTATAGCAGTCGAACTAAATAACCTAAGAGGTGGACTGTAAATTGGCTCAAGGTTAGCTTACAATAAATTATTGTTTTAATTGAACTCACTATAAACAATAGTTTGTATTGTTGAGATGAAGCGAAGATAGAAGATAGGTACTGGTTCCTGTATGGTGACAAATTAAACCCTGGCCAGGAATTACATAATTGTACCATACTTATGTCGACATCGGAGAATGGGTTGCTGGCAGCTAGGAACAATGGGTGACTTGAAGAATTTGGCAACTTGACGAATGACGAAAATGTGTACAACAGTAGAATTCACGACTTGATAATAATTCAATTAAACACTTGAGGGTTCCAACAAGACTATTTTTATACTAAAGAATATCAGTAATTCACACAGGGAAACAGTCATGTGGTGAGAAAAACCAACATGCTGAGAAGAACAAGAATAACAAAAGTAAGTGAATGTATAGAGTAGATAGCCATTGTAGAGAGGCATTGTAATTTCATAAAATCATGAACGATGGCAACATCTACTGATGGCATCAAGACATCAACAATGACTATTCATAAATCTCAAGGCCAAACATGTGAGTATGTTGGTGTTGATTTAAGAAGTCTGGTTTTCATGCATGGTATGCTTTACATAGCATTTTCAAGAGTTAAGAGAAGAAACAGTCTAAAAATTTTATTACCAGCAGAAAATAATAGTTGAATTCAAGGTTATACACAAAACGTTGTATTAAATAACACAAATAATGATATTGAATCTGATTTGTACCAAGATGAAGACTTTTTTCTTGAAAATTTGGAAGCTTTTGATTCAGCATTAGATAATTTTCACATTAGTTTTTAATATTAAAATCAATTTACTTGTGTTTCATATGATTTATTTCTGGCATTTTAAGAATTTAATTTGTAAATGAAAAATTTTAATATTGAATCAATCTTTTCCGAAATAATTGTGTTGAATACTTTTGTACATATTTATATATATTTTTTATGTTTCTTAATAATAAATAATACTTATTTTGTAAAAATTTTTATGAAATTATTTATATATATGAGTATATTCATTCTAACAACCTTTTCAATAGAATTGATCAATAAAATAATTCTCTAGAAAAAGTTTTCAAATATATTTTAATAATTTTCATAATGGGAGATAATTATTGTGTTTATAACAAAACCAAACAATTAATAACAAAAATAAATTTTTATATATGAGACACTAACCCAATCGGAGATCGGCTTTCCTGGTACTATTTTATAACAAATTCAACCTGAAATGCAAACCACTAAAGAAAGACACATGTAATGTTTGTGATGGCCTAGTTATTCAGAAGAAAAATTCAAATTCAGTGTAGAACACATAACCCATTTAGAAACAGCTGAGTATGTATGCAGAATGATGAATGACCAATTTCTAAAATTCAAAAATGAAGAATTGAAAGATACAGAATGTATTTCATTTGACCTTGAAAAAACACTCCCTCTGCCAAGGATACCAACTAATATTATTTTTTACAAAAGACAGGTATGGTTCTATAACAGTGGAGTCCATGATTCCAAAGAGAGGGGTTTTTGTTATACTTGGATAGAGGGAAGTGCTGGCAGAGGAGAGCAGGAGATCAGATCACATTTGAGAAAACACATTCTTCATCATATCCTTGAAGGTATGAAACATTTACTACTATGGTCAGATTCATGTGGCGGCCAAAACAGGAACATAAAAATTATCATGATGTTTAAAGCTGTTTTGGAAGAACACACTACATTAGAAGACATCACTAATCATTTCTTGGTGTCTGGTCACAGTTTTCTGAGAAATTACTCAGACTTTCCAGACATAGAATCATGTTTAAAAATGCAGCAACAATTGTATGCTCCCACAGACTACACTGAAGTTATTATATCATGCAGGAAAAAAAACAAGCTCAATGTGGAAAGCATGGAAAAAGAAGATTTTGAGAGTACAGAGCAACTGGAAAAAGTCATTACAAACAGGAAAAAAAGGGGACTGGTGAACAAGTTATAATAATAATAATAATAATAAAGCTTTTATTTGCATTTGATAACAAACAAAAGCCTCCTAAATATAATGGTACTACTTGAGGTTGATTGACAATAACAATACTTTAGTATTTTGCATGCTTATCAAGTGTAATATAAAAGTTCAGATCAAAATTTCATAATAAATTTATTCCACAGTCCTCTGTCTAGCCATAGTAGCCCATGCATGGCCTACTCTCTGCATGAGTTCATCACTCCATCTCATAGGTGGCCATCCTTGTTTCCTTGTCTTGTCTCTCAGTATCCACTCTGTCATAATCTTTGCCCATTGGTTCTCATCCATCCTCATGACATGACCTGCCCTCTTCTATTTGTTATGTTGGTAGTCTGCGACTGCAGCTACGTCACGCCAGTTGTGTGGGCATCTAGAGGGAGTCTCTTGGATGTATCATGTCTGTCTGTTAATGGAATGGTGAATTGCAATAAATGCATGCTTATAATATCGTCGGTGTACTGCCAAAAGTGACCAAGTCAAAAAATGGCGAAATTGAGGTTTTGTGACCAACAGTATCATACAGCAGTAAAGTTTTCATGAAAAAATGCTCAAGTCAGTATTTCAACATCTGTGAGCCTGAAAAGCCTAAATGTGTTTTGACCAAGTCTCAGTTACAAAATTATTATGCAGCTGTAAATGACCATCTTGATTTGGTCATTTTCATCTGATATTATAATAGTTAGAACATCAGTACAAGTAGTTCTGCCCAAGTCAACTTGACAGTTTTCTCATGCAATGGCCTCCAGGTTTTTCTTGTGACCAACTCGACTTGGTCATTTTTTGCTGAATGATATTTGAACAGTTGTACAAAAGCCACAGGTGTGGTGTTTATGTTTCTTATTGCTTCGGTTTGTTGTTTCACATTGTTTAGTAAAGAATGAGCAGTCTTAAACCATTTTATAGTCAACGAGGATCGAAATTGGTAGATCTTGCAGTAATGCAGATTGAAAATGAAGCTAAAGATAAAGGTAAGGTTACTGTTTTTATTATAAAATTTCACAGAAATCAAATTTTGAGGTTATTTTCCTCTATTTTGTGTTGATAAATAATAATATTTTCTTATAATATAGCCTATCACAATGTTCTTAATGTTTATATTTTTCCACTAGTTGACCTAACCATGCTTGGTTTATTATTATATGGAAATTCCATTATTAAAATGAATTATGTAGGACCTAGCTGTAGTAGTCATGTTTGTTATCTTGAAATCGAAATTGGTAGATCTAGCAGTGTTACAATGCAGGAAATGAAGCAACTACTACTGCTGTTCACTGCTATTTTCACTGTTAACTTTCACCATACCATACTTTGAAATTTTGTTTGCTGTTTTTTGGCAGGAGAGACTCCATTCACTGGCTGGCCTAAGTAAGCTTGGTTCGTTTTTTTTTCAGATAATAAGCCAACAAAAATTGCAGGATGTAGCAGTGGCAACCCTATTTCAACTTGGGAATCGGAATTGATAGATCTGGTGGTGATACAGGCAGAAAATGAAGGTGAGATAAATGTTTCCACTGTTTTTTATTGCTCACTGTTACAGTCAAATTTTGTTTCTGTTTATTGTCAGGAGCGATTTCATTAACCAATTGGCCTAAGCAAGCTTGATTCGTTCTTTCCAGATTGTGAACCAACACAAATTGCAGGACCTAGCAGTAGCAACCCTATCTCAACTTGGGAATCAGAATTGATAGATGTAGTAGAGATACAGGCTGAAAATGGAGCAGCTATCATTGATAATGGTAAGATTAATGTTTTCACTGTTATTAAATTTATTGTTCACTTTTACTGTCAAATTTTGTTACTGTTTGTTGTCAAAAGAGATTTCATTCATCAGTTGGCCTAAGCAAGCTTGGTTTGTTTTTTTTTCAGGTGGTGAGCTAACGAATCTTGCAGGACCTAGCGATTATGAGCCTCTGGATATTGAAGCATCTAGTTCCAGTGCTGAGGATGAAGAGATACCAAAAAGAAAAAGAAGAAAGTTAGCAAGATGGAGTACCCAGGAAGTAAGTAAGTGGAAGAAAAATTTAACAAGAGAAAAGAAAAAAAAGGGCATTCCATTCACTACTAAAAAAGGATCTATATGTGTAAAAGCTCCTAAAGACACTGACTGTACCTCATGTAGATTGAAGTGTAATTCAAATTTTGATGAAAAAATGAGAAAGCAAATTTGTTCAGAATTTTGGAATCTGGATTATTGCCGTCAAAAAGATTTTATTCTTAGGTATGTTTCAAATGAGCCAGTTAAAACTAGAAGAGTACGTTCAGGTACAGGTACTAGCAAAACCAAAAGCAGGATTTATTTTTTGCAAACTGAGCATGATAAAAAACGTGTTTGCAAGAAATTCTTCTTGAACACTTTGTCCATAAGTCATGGTCCTGTTGAAAAAGCTTTGGCTGGGGTAAATGAGGTAGGAGTATTCGAACAATCAGATAAGAGAGGTAAGAAGGAGCCTACTAATAAGACTGATCCAGAGGTTTTGGAGAGAATAAAGAAACATATTGAAAGTTTTCCAACCATCGAATCTCATTACTGCCGAAAAAATAGCAAAAGACTTTATTTAGATCCAAAGCTTTCAATTCGTAAAATGTACAACTTGTTTTTAGAACATGAGAAAGAGAGTAATGAACAGGGACCTCATATTTCTGAAATAACTTATGAAATGACGATATTTTTGTACAAATTTTAATCTTTCATTTTTTAAACCCAAGAAAGACCAATGTATGATTTGTTTGAATTACAAAGATGGAAAACAGTTGGATGAGAAGATAGTTGAAGAGTACAATGAACATGTGAAAAGAAAAGAAGAAGCTTATAGAGCCAAAGAAGCTGATAAGCAACATGCAGAGAAGAACAAGAATTTTGTCAGTGCAACTTTTGATTTGCAATGCGTTTTGCAGATCCCTTCTTCTGAAGCTTCACTAATGTACTACAGTAGGAAACTTTGTGCTTATAATTTATGCATTTATGAGTCTGCACCACCAAACTCCGCTTATTGCTTTTTATGGTCTGAATTGAATGGGAAAAGAGGTAGCTGTGAGATAGGAAGTGCACTTCTACAATGGATACTTCAAATTCCTGATGAAGTAACAGAAATTTCACTGTTTTCTGACACTTGTGGGGGTCAGAACCGTAATCAGTTTATATCTGCTCTTTTTTTGTATGTTGTGCAAAAAACTCACATTGAAGTTATTGAACACAAGTTCATGGAATCTGGACACTCATATTTGCAAGTTGATTCAATGCATAGTGCAATTGAAAGTGCTAAAAGAAATGGGTCTGTTTATACAGTCAATGATTGGATGAATATAATGCTTATGGCCCGCTCAAAACGAGGTGCAAACAAAAATTCTGGCAAGTACATAGTCAAAGAGTTTCGTTTCTCAGATTTTTTTGATCTGAAGAGCTTAAGTGATACTATTATTCAGAACAGAACCAAAGATGACAAAAATGAACAAGTTAAGTGGTTGAAGGTGAAGCTCTTCCGGTATGAGAAGTCCAATCCAGGCATAATAAAATTCAAATATAATATTAGTGATGAAGCAGAGTATCGATCAATCCAGACTTACAAAGACATGATGCCTGCAAATATGCCTGAGTTGAAGAAACTATACACAAATCAACTACCAATTTCTGTGGCAAAAAAAAAGGATCTTCTGAGGCTTTGTACTAAGAAAATCATACCTCAAGAATACCATGCTTGGTACAAATCTCTCCCTGTCAGCAAAAATGTCAAGGACAGTGCTCCAGAACCTGCTGCTGGCTCTGAAACTGATGAGCCTGATGATTAAATAATGTAAAAAACTATTGTAAAAGCCATTTTCATTTTATTTCTTAAATTTCATAAATTAAAAAGTTTCATAGATTTGTACTGTATTAATGAACTGATTTGATGAGTTAAATTGATTATTTTTTGTAATTCTATACCATGTACTATTATTGATTATTTTTTGTAATTTTATGCCATGTACTATTATTGATTATTTTTTGTAATTCCATACCATGAATTGATTGAGCTTTTACAAACTGAAGTAAAACAGAAAACTGAGACATTAAAATCCTTATTCAATAAAACCTCAGAAATTCAAATTAGGTTATAAAAAATGAAGGTAAAATCTAAATTTTCAATTGAAAGTTCAATTAATTTTTTTAGTATAATTATGCATGATAAAACAAGATGATTCATCATCATTTTAAATGTGTATTGCATGTATCATACAGTGACCAAGTCTTGTGACTTGGTCACTTTTGGCAGTATACCGACGATATGTCTTTTCATTTAAATACAGTCAACATAATATCTGGCGATGAGATAAATCAGTTCTTTCAGAACGTATTGCAATCAGTAGTGAGTGAACCTTCTAATCATCGGGAGTGAGTCATGTCGTTACAGCCGTTATGGAATGCAACACCATCATTTCGTTTCGAAATTTCAAGTTTCAACCAAACGTCTTGGTGAAAATCTACAAATTTATTAACTTTTGTTATTCAAGTTAACTGTTCATCATGTCAAAACCTCCAGTTTTCAACCCGGATAGTGAGGATTTTTCTATCTATATTGAGAAACTTGCATTGTTTTTTGAAATCAATGAAACTCCTGAAAAACTTAGGAAAAGTCATTTTTGTGTTAATTTGTGTTCTTCTGTCTATGCTGACTTGAAAGTTTTGTTGGCTCCAATTGAGTTGAATAAAGCCACGTATGAACAATGTGTCATGGTTTTGTCAAATAAATATTCTCGAAAAAGTAAGGTTATACCTGAACGTTACTTGTTCCATCAGCGTAAACAAAAAGTGGGCAAGTCTCTAGAAGATTACATATCTGAGATAAAACGGCTAGCTCAAACATGTGAATTCGGTAATTTTCTAAATGAGGCTTTACGTGATAGACTTGTGTCTGGACTATTGCACACTACTATGGTGAGTCGTCTTTTGTCTGAAAAAGATTTAATGACTTTTGAGGATGCTTGTACCATTGTACTCGACATGGACACTGTTGAAAAATCTACCGTGATAGTATCTGGTTCCAATTCAGAATGCTTTTATGGTTTTGTTGGACACTTATAATCATGCTCAATCTCCTGCTAATGGACATTCTGGTGCTAAAACAACTGATATTATTGGTCATGAACGTTCAATGTCAAACCGAACAGATCATTCATATGCATATCCTGTAACTGATAAACCTACTGTGAAGTCGTATCAGCCATATAAAATGACAGATTACCAGTGGCACAGATTAAAGAACCAGATCGAACACGTCGCTTGCGGATTTCCTAGTTAATGATTTAATTCAGAGATAGCGCCACGCGTCAATGATTTCAACACGGGGAGCAGCACTGTTGCAATGCGGGAATATTTGAGTTATCGCTACTTCATGTAAAAGTTCTTCAAAGTAATTAAATTAGCAACTCTGGAATTACTCATTCACTTATTTTTTTTTTTTTTTTTTTTTTGAGAATGAAGCCCACATAGGTCTGAGACCTGTGCGTGGGTAATGAGTTGGATGATGGTGATTGATGAGTTGGACCTACAGTTTTAGGTGGGTTCCGAACCACCAGGAAGTGATTGATATTGAAGATTCAATGATGGAGGTTCGATTGTAGGTGAGTGGTTTATTCTCGGTTGGGCTCAAAACCATTGACATTTCCAAAAAGTGCCCCAAGTTACCAGGTAAAGGGGGGGTTGAAAATTTGATAAATGTTTTTTTTGAAAATAGTTTTAAATCAGAATTGGGTGATTGTTTATAAGTTGTTGTGAAACGTTTTTGGAAAATTTGGTTTTTGGGGGGTTTAGGTTGGGATAAAAATTTTTGAAAAAGCTGGACATTGATATTTTTGAATTTTTTTTTTTTATTCTATAGTGATTTTTGTGTTAAACGAAATGATATGTGTGCGATTTGGAAAAATGTATCGTTTAAGGGGATGAAAGTGGTTTAAAACTGGAAATTTGTACAAATTTGTTAATTTTTTTTAATGAAAAGCTTCTTGATTTTTCATTTTTAAGCGCAAGACAATCTATTGGGATGTGTGCGTCACAAATGGATTCTCTTCAAAAGAAATGAGGGGGTTGAAATTGTGGACTTCTTAAATATTAATATGTTTGAAAATTTGTTTCTTGTATCATATATAATGAAAAAATCTGTATTAAATTCAAATTGTTTATTCAAAATATAATAATAGAAATACATTATATACAATAAATTTTGAATATACTCCCCACTTGGATGACTTGTCCGTGTGTGGGGATGAGTCGGATAAGTCATGGGTACATTTCAATAATAACAATGTGGTATAAACATTATTAACAATGTGAATTAAGAAATGAGTAAGTATATGACTATTAATCAAAATATTTTAAATAGATAATAAAATTAACAATGTTATGATACTGATTATTATTCATTTGGAACAACTATATGTGACAGCATTTAGGGGGTTCATATTTTGAGTTTAGATGCAAACAATTGAAAAGAGAGAAAAAAAAATGTGCAAGTGTAGAAGTTCATAATAATATTAAAAATAGGGTGAGTTCAGCAGTGCGTTGGCAGCATCTGCACCAATGCGAAGCAGCCACCCGCTCACTCTTCGCTTGTAAACAGCAACACTGCAACCCTCATTCGGCCTTAATTCGGGGGGAATATTGCGGTACAGCCAGTGGGCCAAATGATATGAATTTGAGAGTTGAATAGAATTATTAAGCTGGGGAAATTGGATATTCGTATTTAATCTATTTCTAGTTATGTAATTATGTTGTATTTGTATGAAATTGAAGTTATTTTTCCTTATGAAGATTAAAAGATTTTTAATGTATAATTGTTTTATGTTCAATACTGGAAATTCCTGGAATAGTAAATTAGTAGGAAATCTGTGATTCTTGGCAAGTAAAGCTTTAATTAATGCTCTCTGGGAGACTGCAACAGGCCGCAGGATGTTGGATGAGGCCCCACCCCATGCCACGATGCCGTACTCAAGCAGAGACTGAACATAGGCGAAATAAATGGACCTGCAATGTTTAATGCTCAGCACCCGTCCAAGCTGGCCAAAAGCATATATCAATTTTCGCAATCTTTGCCTAAGAAACTGTGCCTAAGAAACTGTGCATGAGCTGCCCAACTTAACTTATGGTCCAAAACAATTCCCAGATATGGGATGTGGAATAATTTTTTCCTACAACTGCTCATAAAGTAGTTCTTTACGCACTGAAAACTAATCGTAAAATACCTCTTTACTGCTCCGCAAGCGGTAAAGTACTTTACGCTCGCCAGCTGTTTTCTTTACGCTTCTGTTTTGATTTTGATGTCTTCTCATTGGTGGATCACGGAATCCGTGAAGTTCACATAACCTCAAAAATGGCGCATGCTAACCAAATCCGCGTATGGTCTGTGATGTTACAAACTACAAGCTTTTATTGTGTTGGAATCCAGAACTGCAGTTGTAGGAAAAATATTGTATGTAATTCGCGCGTGAAGCTTCTTTATCGCTCTCGCAAAATTACTGCGCTCCGCTACGCGTCGCGCAGTAAATGTTTTGGCTTGAGCGATAAAGTCGCGCTTCACGCTCTTAATACATAAATAACTATTAAAAGTCACCCCTAAGGCATTAGAAAGTCAGCAGAACATGCATTTGTGAAATAATCCCCTAGAAAAAGAGGGTCGCTTGAAATGGAACATGTTGAAAAAATGATTTTTTTTTTTGTTAAATGATTTTTCAAGGGTTTTGTAATTGGAGGTTAAAGGTAAGTTGAGGACACATTACGAACAATGCTATGCCACCCCTTGATTTGAATGCGAGGGCTATTATTGTAGGGGTGCAAAATTTAGGGAAAAATTGAAAGTTGGGATTTTTGGCGGAAATTTGTTTGAGCCTTTTAAAACTTCAAAAGGTGTATTCAACGCTGTTTGAATAAATAACCCCTTTCTGAGATATAGGCATAACTTTGAACAGTTGAGCAAAAGGCGTATTCAACTCTTATTGAAAAAATCACCCCATTTTGAGTTGAAGTACAGAATAAAAAAGAAACAGAAAGCTTAAGCTGGCAGAGCTTGATTAGTTATTTTCAGCAGTAAGTTAGTTATATTTAACTAATATTATATTTATATTAGTTATATTAAACAGAATGTATATATATGTTTAAAATATGCTTCCACAGACGTAAGATTTTTCTTCATCAGGTTTTGATATATAGTCAGGGCTTTATAGGCTTGCGAATAAGGCTGGCTCCTGGGGCTGCCAAGTTATTACATTATAAGATTATTATTGATCAACTCTCAAATAACTCACAAAAACATTAGAAATAATCATAATAATATAAGATAATAGATTTCATAAACCTACGCTAACCCTACGCTATCACCCTGTGGTGGAACCATGATCTCTCCAAGGGGGGGGGGGCTGAAACGTCTGGGAATATGGAATACCCTACAAGCAAGAATTAAAAAAAAACATTTGTGTAAAATCAATGGCGGATAAAGTATTTTCCAAGGGGGAAAATACATACATCATAAATAACTATGGGAAGTGATACGTCCGAACGGTTAGCGCCGCTATCTGTAACTCAGATAAGATAAGTCACGGCGCTCGTTGACAGAATCTGTAGTGGTGACCGATAGAAATACAAAAGTCACTGCACAGTTACGATGTTTTTGCACAACAAAATAAAAAAAAAAAAAATTATTTTCATCAAAAACAGCATTGCCCGTCTTAACTTCTCCAAACTTACCAACGATTTTGCTACTAAAAATAAAAGTTATATTTCACTTTATATTATTTTGATATGATGTGATGGTGATAATCATTAATCAATGTTTCTTTTGATCAGTATAATTTGTATCAATATCATTAAGGTCAGTATTATTTGTATTGAAACATATTAATCAAATAAATAAATAAATTGTTACTAAATCACAGTTGCTTCGAATATATAGCCTACTGAATACTATGACAATTTATTATATTATTTTATAATTCAATTGAATTATTTATTCATTGATATTTCATTGTAAAACATTTCATACTAGAATTTGTTTTTATTATTCAATGTAAGAAAAGCCTGTTGTGATATTTTGACAGGCTTACACCATTATTAAATTCACAATATTACAAACGGAAGGGCCGCCAAATGCGTTTTGCTTGGGGTCGCCAATTGTCTTAATTACTGATATAGTACCTACTATTTTAAAGAATATTGTAGTTAGCCTATATCTCATAAGAGGTGGAGGAGGGGTTTATTGGTCTTTGAACCTCATAGGGATGGCTTGCGAACCAGAGACAAATAAAATGTATAACCTAATATGTATTCAACATGAACCTTCTTCCACCAAATTTATTCTCTATTAAAAAGCATTAATTCGAATTGAGAAAATCTTGAATTCAGACAAAAGTGTGGAAAAATCTAGTTTGGATCAATTTACTATATACCGAGTAGTTTTGACCGGTGACAGTTAACATTGGCGGATTACTAAAAACTGAATTACAAGTCACTAGTACTGGGGTGCCCAACTGTTCTCGTAGGCGAGCAGTTCGCGAGCAAAAATCGAGATTTTTTCCCCCCGATTTCCACATTTTTTGGGGGGAAATTTTAGTTTTTTTCTATTTCAACAGGGTCAACATTTTCATTTTTTTAAATGTTAATAGTTTTGGAAAATTCTTTTTTCTATCAGATAGAAACCGACAAATTTGTACTAAATGTAATTTGAACGCTTTTTGATACCGTAATTCACTAGTGTTTGGGGGGAGGTGAAAAACAAAATTTTGTTGAAAAACGTGGGGGGGGGGGGCAAAGAAATTTTAAACTTTTTGTTTGTGAGTAATTTTAGCTTTTTTGATTGGAAGTGTAAGGTAAGTAGGTGCAGAAGTTCAATATGCCTTGTTACCGCTAGAAAAGTCAAGGGGTTGGAGAAAATTTCGAAAACTTTAAGAAATGTTTTTTATTTTTAAATTATTTTGTAGAGGATAAATAAATAATATTGGCAAAAGGCATTGAAAAGTGAGCAAAATATGTATGAGAAGTTTTATCAAGAAATCATCCTCTCGTAGAGGAGAGGTGCTTAAAATAAAAAGTGGCAATATGGAAAATATTCTGACTTTCTGTTGAATACATTTTATATGATGTTGAAGACCCATCTTGTTTCCACAAAAGCAGAGCGAAACGGCCGTCACGCCATAACGTGAGTCAATTTCCATTCAAAAGTGTTTTTTAAGTTTATAAATTTTATAGGTTTTTGGGATTGACGTTGGACGTAGGGGACATTAAGAAAATTTCGATGCACCGTCTTGGATAAATTTTTTAATAATTTTAAAAAATTATTTCATGTCAATTATTTCAATCAATAATCCGCGGGCGGGTTTTGTAGGGGGGAAAAGTCCGTATAAATTTTCAAAATAAAAATCCATGTATTATTATTTATTTACTATAGAATAGGTATGGAATATCGGGTCCTTCAATACTCCATTGAATCGGTTTATTTGTTTCTCGAAACAGTTTAACATTTTTTTTTCATTTTTTTTTTTTTTTTGTTCAGTCAGCCTAAACAGTAACATAAAATTATTCCTAGAAAAAGTTAACGGAAGTAAACACATAGATGGAAATGAAACTTCCTCAAAATGTTAAATTATGGGAAAAACATTGTAGAAACGTATTCTATTTATTTTTCTATTTAACATTTTTACATGAATTCAAATTTATTTTTATTTTAAATAATATTTTATCACATAATTTAAATAATTTAGTTATAGAGGCTTATTAATATTTTGACAAAATGAAATGAAACGGGATTCGCAATAGCAGTATACTTTAGAGGCAGTCAACCCAATCGTCATTATTATTGTAGCCGGCAGATCAGATCAGAGCACGCAGTCTGGCAATAACGCTTGATCCGGCAACAGTGCTGTAGGGTGAGCATGCATATGCGAAGGACGCCTGTAGATGATGTTGCAGGAATGAAGAAGTGACGGATGGAGGGAGTGATGATGAGTGAGAGCGAACAGAACAGAGAAAGTAGAGAGGGAAACACTCTACTCTCTAGGCGCTATACCTACGCATTCTAGCGCATGTTTTTGGAACTTAGCGTGAGCAGTCTGGGTTTGTCTGTGCCAGTGGTCACCATCTCCATGGTCGGGGCGATCACCATCTCATGGGCACTACCGTCCACAGTCACCGGTCTTGAACAAAGGAGCAGAGGGGAGAAGGCAATGCAGATTTTGTTTCAACCAACATTCTCCACAAGATTGTCCTGCCAAACACTGGATGTGTCACAACTGTGGTCGTCAAGGTCACATAGCCAAATTTTGTTCTTCAAATCAAGTGAATTGTGTAGATGATTGTGTTAATGTGTCTACCAATACAGGTATGTCAAAGTTTCAGTCAAAGTCATTATTTGTGGATCTTGTGATCAATGGTGAGCAAGTGAAATTTCTAGTTGATACTGGAAGCTCTCTTTCAATTTTGTGTCGTGATCTAGCTTGCAAATTGCAGCTAATGTCAGAAATTTCACCTTATTATGGTGTAATCCGTGGTGTGAGTAACAAGTTACTGGATGTAGTTGGAAAATGTGAAGTGAATGTCAGGTATGGTACATTAAATAATGTGTTATGTGCTGTTATTGTCAATGATGTGTCATGCTCTGCTATTTTGGGTCGTGATTGGTTGTCAGTGTTAGAACCAAACTGGGCTAGTAATATGTTGCCACATTTAAGTAATTGTGAAAATATTAATAGGCCTATGTCCTGTATGTCTATTGTCAAAGATGAGTACATAGAGTCATTGTCTACAAAATATCCAAGAGTTTTTTCAAAGACAAGACACCTTTTCATAAGACTGACTTATGGATACAATACAATACAATAGACAATTACACAACATTTTAAACTGACAATACACAACCTTTTAAATTTACACTTCAGAAATTAGAGTCTGAATACCTATTGGGTTTTCTGATCTCTCTATTGGATCTTCTCAATTCATCTTGTGACTCTCTACCATCACCTACTTTATCATCTACCCCTTCCTTTGGTTTAGGAATTCTGACTGCCAGTGAATTACTCAACCTAGCATGAGAATAAAATTCTCTGATTTGATTGACATGAACTTTTACAATTACATTATTAGATAACTTCACTGAATACACAAAATCACTGACTTTTGACAAGAAGTCAGTCAAGTCAGTCAAAACGTTTCATGAAGATCAAGTGGTATGGGTCAATCTAAATAAAAAATCGTCTTATGAAGGCGTTAAATTTGAAATAGGAAGGGTAGTACAGAAACAAATATTATTGTTGACTTCAAAACCTTCAAAAAGAGAAGTGGAAGCAAATGGAAGGAGGCCAATCAGCTATTGAAAAATCTTTGAAAGAGCAGTTCATATCCAGTTGAATTCCGTTTTTGAGAGAAATAATATCTTGTGATTCACAGTTTGGATTTAGGAGGGGTAGAGCTATTGACAATGCTGACTTTGGACTGAAAAGAGCTGCTCTTAGTGCTTTGGATGGATCACAGAGGGTACTTGGTATCTTTTGTGATCTATCCAGGGCATTTGATTGTGTAGACCATGATCTGCTCCTGTCTAAGCTGTGGCATTATGGCATGAGAGGAGTTGAGTTTTTGTGGCTCAGATCCATTTTGCTGGGTAGGTACCATAGGGTCTCTGTTATGACTGATGGCATGGTTTTCAACTCATCTTGGTTGGCAGTGAATTGTGGTAACATGCAATGATCTATTCTGGGACCATTGCTATACATAATATATGTTAATGACATCTCATAATTCATTAATTATGTAATATAAACTAAAAAAAAACACTTTTAAATGGAAATTAACTCACGTTATGGCGTGACGGCCGTTTCGCTCTGTTGTCTAGAGCATCATCAGACGACCCACAGTCGACTGTAGGTCGTCTGATGATGCTCTAGATCTGATGAAACGGCCGTCACGCCATAACGTGAGTTAATTTCCATTTAAAAGTGGGTTTTTTAAAGTTTATATTACATATTAGTGGAAACAAGATGGATCTTCAACATCATCATTAATTATATTCTCACTCTGTTAGCTGACAATACAACCACACTCATAAGAGGTGGAAGTCAGGATTCTTTGATCAAGGAAACAGAAACTTGTTTGATTGAGCTTAATAAGTGGTTCAGTTGCAATGGCCTGTCATTGAATCCTGGTAAAACTAAGATAGTGCCTTTCCATGCTCAATCTGCTCAAGAACATTTTAATGTGCAGCTCAATTCAGATGCCTCTTTGAAACCCTTGGATGCAGCCACTTTTCTGGGCTTGTGCCTAGATAGTAGGCAAGAAGTAGAAATCGCACTCTTCAATACTTTTGAAGAAACTGAGTAGAGCTACATTATTTGTGGTTGGCATGATCTCCAGGGTTATTGATACTAAGACAGCTTTAATAGTTTATCATTCTTATTTTGTATCCCATCTCTGTTTTGGTATTATTTTTTGGGGCAAGACAACAGAGTTTGAGGCTATCTTCAGAGCTCAAAAGAAAGCTTTGAGATGTGTCATCTGATAGGTGTTCTTGCAGACCCTTATTTAGGGAACATAGCTTGCTTACAGCTCCAGCTATTTATGTATTAGAGCTGACTCTTCTTGTTTTAAGAAACAAGAACCTTTTTGAGGAGGGACAGGTGACATGTATATATAATACACAATTCAGGGGACTCATCTATCCAGAACAAAGACTAACTTCTCTGGAGAAAGGTCCTTACTACATGGGCATGAAAGTTTTCAATGCTCTACCACAAAATGTCCAAGAGAGTGCTACCCCTGGTATATTCAAAAATAAACTTAAATCTATACTTTTTAATATTTGCCCCTATAAAATTGATGAGTTTTTTGAGAAAATTGCCTGTGTAATTAGCTGATATTGATGTATTTAATAAAACTTTATATAGGGTATCATGATTCATTCATTTCGTATTCATTGTTTTCATTTATTATAATTAAGGTGACATTTCATACATCACTAGAGCTTTGCCCTGATATGTGGTTTTATGTGAAATTGTATGATAAATAAATAAATAAAAAAGTTCATTCATTTTTCCCAGCTTGGTCTTTTGATGTGACATATGTGTACAAGTTGTTTTTTTTTTTCAAATACATTCTTGTAAACTAAGGAGGGACTCCAATCATATTATGTGATATTCATGTTATAAAAATCACCAATGAAAAAGATAAGAAAAAACATTAATTTTGCCCCAACAATGTGGCACATAATTTATGTACATAAATGGCTTTTACTTCATTTTCATGAAATACGTTTTTGAATTTTTGATACATGGTTTATAATAATTAATGTGAATATGTAATTTTGGTTGTGCCCTCGTTGATGAACGCTCGAGTAAGTTTGGTTGTGCCCTAATATGGTGCATGCGGTCTCTGCTGAAAATGACATTGGTTTTTTCTTCTACACAGACCATGTGAACCGACTCGATGCACACGTTTTATTTGTATAAAGCAAATTTCAACCAACTTTTTCTATAGAGTACATCTCTCACAGAGCTCTTTTCTAGAGAGAAACATGAATAAACTACTCTGGTCCACTGATGAAGGAACACAATTTATGGCTGGTCGTTAATGTGATGATAATAGAAAAGTATTATTGAACAAACACTATCTTAAATTGTAGTTATTCATCAATTAAAATCCAGTTACAGATAAATATTTTGCAACAACCCTACAGATTCACAGTATCCTTCCATCACATATATTTTTCTAAGAAACTTGATTAAATATTTCAGTAAATAAATCACAGACAATATGTGCTTCTACCGAATATAATGGTCATTCAACCAGAATAGTCCAAACCTAACTTACTGTCTGTAAATTATACATACACTGCTAATGGCTCAAAATTAACTGAGTGTTAACACACTACAAAATTTCCAGTTGATCTATATTTATTTTTTGTGTTGAAGATGCTCACATGAGTCCGAGACTAGTGCGTGAGTAAAGAGTGGATGATGATATTATGGATGATGACCTAGAGTTTTTGGTGAGCTCCGAACAACCACATAAAATATAATAAAGCCAATAATGCAATGCTATTTATTATTGGTCACCCTTCCACACAAATTCCCGAATGCTCGAGACTCAACATCATGGTGGTTCTGACACTGCGCTTGGCGATCGGCCAAGTTTGTAATCAATAGGTATACAGTATTTCAATAAAATGTTGAATTGTTCGAAAGCTTTCAGCCTAACCTAATTGTTTTCCAATTTTTAACAGGAAATTTCTAACTATGGAAAATCCAAATGATCAAAAAGAAATGCCCTCAACTTCAATCCAATTCATTTTGCCAAAATTTCTTCAATTCTATCACTTTGACCAGAAATTTATTCGCTACAATAGGTATGAAGGACAATTGGAAATATTCTCAAAAAAATACAATTCCATATCAAACGAAATGCAGTATGAAAATAATATGACCCTTAGAAGAATGGTTCAATTCGATTCTTGCTGGAAGCAATTCAGTTTCCCCACTTATTGTTGTCATCAAACCAGATGTCGGTAAGAAGTTCTATGATTGAATTTGTTTCAATACAATATCGGCTCCAATACTACTGAACCAAAATTGATCCTTTGCGTATTTTTACAATAAAAAAATGTAAATTCAGGGCATATATCTATTGGATTATTACTGCAGATAATTTCCACATCAGCATGGAAGTGGTGTGTGAGTGGTAAGGTACACAATATAAAAATCCAAGGCTTACACGTCAGAAATCGTATCCCAGACCGTGTTACAGGCAGGTCCTCCAGCAGCTGCACCACATTGAAAATCAAGAATTGAATTCTTGAGTAGTCCTGTATGAAAAAATTAATATGATTCAATGTAGAGAAATCATTCAGTTTTCTTTTAAAGACAGTAAAAACTATCACTATTTATTAGTTTCAGTACTGTTTACCACAGTACTGAAGTAATATTTACAATTAGTTTTAAACTAATAAACTTCATAAAAACTTAAAAACACTTTCAAGTGGAAATTGTAGGTGAAATTGACCCACCTAAAACTGTAGGTCCAACTCATCAATCACCATCATCCAACTCATTACCCACGCACAGGCCTCAGACCTATGTGGGCTTCATCAGAAAAAAATTATGACTCACGATGTGGCGAGACGGCCGTTTCACTCTTATGTTAAGAGCATCGTCAGACGACCCACCGTATACACAGTAAAAGTGTTTTTTCAGTTTTTATTATATATTAGTGGAAACAAGATCTTCAACATCATAATAAACGTCATATGCCTGGAAGCCAAACTCACACTAGAAAGCTTTACTTTGAAGTGCCGTTTCACACTTTGAAAATAATCAGAAATGCTTGATAACCTACGCCATATTGAAACCTCATAGATAATATATTAAATTGGTTTCTGTTTGAACTGGAGATATATATATGAATTTTTTTTTTTTAATCTTTATTATTCCTTACATGCTGCTGTCATGTGCCTGAATGAGCACCAATTATGGATTCATAAATTTTATAAATTAGTGAGATACTTTTGAACATTTAAAAATTAGTTGTAGTCTATTTGTAACTCTACGAGAATGAAGAGCTTGAAATGAATATTCAGCTAAGTTATGAGTTGGGAGTCTGATGATTTATAAGCTAGGTGCTCACAAGGTATTTTATTATCCAGCTTTAGAACTACACTTCTTCAATACATGAAATTAACTATCTAGAGAGTAACAATATAGAAGAGGTTTTGAGTATAAAATTCAAGTATGAGATCACTATTCATATTCATAATCAATTCATAAACTCAAGGATGATCATCAGGTTCAGCTCCACCTCCGCCATTCATTGGTAATATAATGAGCATTAACGTTGATAAAGGGGGGGAAATGTGTAAGAAGTGTTGATTACACAAGCGGAAGGGATGTGGGAAGAAACACTTGCTTACAATTGTAATGTTCGTAAAAAACCTGGGGTCACTTTCTTCAAATTATTCCTCTACCTTTTTTCATCACCAAGCCAAAATTTCTCTATTGCAAGAGAATTCCGTTTGTCAGCCTCACCCCAGTCACAAATAATTATTATACATTCTCCACATCTTCTCAGAACATTCCCATTCATATCCCAATGGTAGTCATTGTCCTTCCTTCTCAGACTACTCCCCTTTTTAAAGGAATGAGAAAGATTTAAGAGCTCCTTGTAACGATCATTCAGGAGCCATTTTCCACAAATTTACATTTCGTTAGTTAGGCCTACTGTTTTTTTACAACCGCACGCCTTAAAATTATCTGAATATGTTGTGCATGAATTCAAATTTATTTAAAATTTTAAAGGTAAGGACGCACTCTAGTCCTGTTTATCTTCACTGTATTTGCTATGCTAAACTCAACAGAGCCAGCAGATTACAAAATTGTAAATGAATGTAATAGCTATTGAATATCAATTGAAACCATTGTATCACCATTGATTCACCTAGAGACTAGAAAGAAATAGAAAAGCGTTTTGGGAGTTTGAATTACATGAAAATTGCCATGAAGAAAAATATTGGAATCGCTCATGAATCTGAAACAATCCTTTTTGACGAAATCAGACAGGCTGAATCGATGACCAGATTTAGAAAATTTGGGTCTTCTTTGGCATGTTACTATTTGGAAATCTGCAGAATCACTGGAATTGATGGTAGTAGTCGATAAAATCGTAAGTCCAACAGTGAATGGTATTGGCTTGGACAATATGAATGGTTTTGGCTTGGAGATCTGAGAAGAATTGTAATAAGATAGACAAGTTTCAGATTTGTCAACCGGGTGATGCAAAAGAAGGACATCAAAGTCCTGGATTTCTTGTTCCATGACGAACTGCGTTGTTAATATCAACTTTTAGGTGAATTTAACGACTAGAAGTCAATTTTAATTAAGAATAAGTAATATTTTACTCACTCTCTAGGCCAGACTCGAGAGTGAGTAAAATATTACGTATTCTTAATTAAAATTGACTGCGAATCGTTAAATTCGCCTAAAAGGTTGACATCAAAGTATCACGAGGCAGAATTGATAATTGCTGATACAGCTTAAGAGATTGTAGATGTGGGAGGTGTACAGGCACTTGGTTCCGATACCAAAGTTTGGGAGTCGATTGCAAAGTAAGTGCGATTCGATTGCAAAGTAAGTGCGATTCGATTGCAAAGTAAGTCGATTGCGAGTTGATTGAAGTTAAAAAAAGAGGAAGCGTCAACCCACAATAGAAAAGGGGAAGATGCTGAATAGTACAACTATACTACTAAATGTAACTTACTTCTACAGCGAAATGGTAGAAATCATATTACCGAACAAGCCATGTTCCAGGTTCTGTTAGGTGTAGTCCATCTGTAGATAGAAGATGCCGTTCCCAACCATTCTGGTGTTCCATGGATGTGGACCTGTCAACACCAATTTGACAGCGGTGAAATCTGTAGAAATGAATGAATTAAATTATAATGAGCTAAGGAATGTCAAACTTTTATCAATTTTTTTTTTTTTTTTTTTTTTTTTTTTGAGGATGAAGCCCACATAGGTCTGAGACCTGTGCGTGGGTAATGAGTTGGATGATGGTGATTGATGAGTTGGACCTACAGTTTTAGGTGGGTTCCGAACCACCGGGAAGTGATTTTACAGCAGAGAACAGTGTCTTTTTTGCTGGCCAATCTAATCGGTCACCGTTACATCATTTATTTTTACTTTTATTTATTTGTTACAATTAATAGACATTTGAATTCAAAATAACATATAAATTTGTTCCATGCATGAACAGAGTGCCTGTGAGCAGGAAAGAGTAGCAATCTTATTTAATAAGTACACTTTGAATTCTATTTGAAAATGATACAAAACTAAACATGTCTAGAAAGATATGAAGTAAGCTAAATGATGGAGATAAGAGAAAGATGAAATATGAATGATATGTGATGAGGTAGAAAGACTGAGTGTGAAGAAGAAAGAGAAGATAATGAAAGAAAACAAACATGTCAAGCCAAGAACAACAAAAGTCAATGAAAAAAACTCAACACTAATGAATATTGACAAAGAGGAGTAATATTTTCTTTGTTGGAGTAAAAATAAACAATATTGTATTTATTTTTTCAAGTTTATCTGAAATAAAGTTATTTACCCTGTACAACTTTAGAATGACTTCTATTGTTGATAAAAATATCTCTTCACAAGCGATCAAAAGGCAAGATTTTCGAGTCAAATCCTCTTGTTTAAATTTTGTTATTTAGGGCAGGATTTGATCAAACTCCACAGAGAAATCTTTTCCTGTAACTCTTTCCATTATTATTATTGGCAATAATAATATTGCCATAAATGAATAAATCAACTATTTATAAATAAGAGGGAGTTTTTCAAGTGTAGGCAGTTTTGGATTAAAAACTTGAGTTATTTTTTCAAAACGGCCTTACTTGAATAAACCTTGTCCAATCAAGCATCAAATTCTCAACACGTAGGTTAATGATCAAGCACTTGGTGAGGGTTGTAGATAACAAAAATTATAAGAAAACAAAATTAACAATCATAAAAGATAAAAAAAACATTATAATTTATAAAATTATAAATTATAATTATAAAATTATATTTTTACACGTATAATTTTCTTTCATGACGCTCACAAAAGATTTGATAACGTCCCAGTGTAAAACTTGAGGCCAGTCTGTGACTAAAGTGATTGAGATATTTTTCATAGCAATTCAGCTTTGGTCTCAGTGTTATTTTTTCACATTAGATTTCATTAATAGTCATAACCCACGCACAGGTCTCAGATCTATGGGGGCTTCATCCTCAAAAAAAATTTGACGTAATTTTTGAGTCGTTTAAATGAGTCATCACACTATCAAAAGATTAACAAATTAATATTCGAGATTCCTTTTAATGTTAAAAATCAAACCAAAGATCTCAGCTACGCGGTCATTGACAACGGTATGAATAATCTATACGGAAATCGATTAATGCTCTTACTAAGAAAAATAATATCTTGTCAAACTAGGACCCAATTTAGACCTCATTATTTCTCAGACCTTTGCTTCCCGAAGGCTCATAGGTTCGCTAAAATGAAGGCTACATTTATTCCTATTTGAATTAATTAAATTTTATTATAATTCAACTGAGAATCTTACCCTGACATCGCTTGCGACGTGAGGTGGATGGCCATGCTTGCTTTCACATTGAGGAAATTGTGATCGGCAGACCTCTTTGCTCCCAGAAACCGCTCACCATGGAAGAATTGATACGATGATTGATTTGCTCTCAGGGATAATGCCCTGTTCTTAGCAGAAACTCAAAAAATACGTTTCGTATTATGCGCCTAGACGTTGGGTTGATTTACACCTGTAAAATACAACCAATACGATTTATATTATGTAATTGAGAACCATATATATTCAATCTTTGTTTCCCTAAGTTCATAAATAGTGTAGATTCTCAACCTCCCCTTCCAACCCATCCCTTGAATGTAGATCAGAGAAGATTACTTTTCATAAAAGTAAAATTTACAAATTTTTCATACGAGTGACTCAAACAATATTATAAAAATCACGTAAATTATAGACTATTCTGTGTAGATTATTTTGAAATGTGTTAGTAACTTGGATTACGGTATTTCATTTATAGTATCTGGTCATCTTCATGAATTTCGAGTTAGATCAACATAAATGAATATCGGACCCTTTGCGTTTTATCCCCACCAGTCATGGAAAGGTTTCTGGACGATTTTCTTATTTCGATTCTTAGTTCAGTAGTAGAGAGCCGACAAATATATCGTTATTGAAGTAAGTTATGAAGATTTATAATTTAATTGAAAACAAAACACTCTCTCCATCTCAATATAGATAGGTTAGGTTACAGGTGATGGCCAGGGAATAGATATTATAAACAAACGAGTCAAACATATTTATCCCAATCCACATAATTCAAGTTATGGTTTAAAATACTAATTTCAACTGTTGAATTTGAATAAAATCAAACAGTCGTTATTACACAGTATCATAAAAAACCGGGCAATTATATCGCACATATGACAGAATATAATCGTTTGAAACCTTCACCAAATTTTAGTAGCCTATTGTATCCTGCCCACAATTATCAAAATTTTAAGAGTCGGTTTTATTTTTAAAACTTGGGAATTTTGTGATCAGAAAACATAATACTACAATTTCGTGACGGTTTCAAATGGTTTTGTTGTTCATCATATCAGCTACCGTCCCTAATTACCAAAAACCGGTCCGTAACTAACCTATAGCCTACAAGGTTTAAACGAGAAATTCCCAAATATCGAAAAAATGTAATATACCTCAATAAGATTACGTAGTTTACCTCATTAAGTTTCATCATATGGATCAAAATAGTAAAATCCATGTGGTGTGGTCTTGACGAGGAACCTGTTCTGACAGAGTATACTGTAAAAAGAATGTTTGGAGAAAGTGCACTATTATGGGCTTTTAACCAAACCTAACCTAACCTGGCTAGATGTGACTGAACCACCTCATACCTTTATTATTAAGTGACATTGGGTTATTCAAGTTATTTGATGAAAAGTGCCTTGTTCCTATTAATTTACATTTTGCGATAAAGAGTTCCTTTTAGTTTATTGTTTTATCTGTTATATTAAATTTTGTTGAAATTTAACGTTTATTATTATTAAAACTTTTTATTCAATTAATGAATATCATAGTATTAATGAATAATACTAATAGTGTTCACATAATCATAATCGTTCAAGTTATTCAATTTAGACACTTTATTGACTTAAAAATGACGCGATTAAGTGAATTATGTCTTTATCCGACTAGATATCCATCTAAAAATGAGTATAATCATAGCATGTAACCTCTCCCGTGTTCACATAATCGTAAACGTCCAAGTTATTCAATTCACAACAAGTTAAAGTTATTGACAGAAGCCCATATAGTGCACCACAGCCGAATGTTTTTACCAATAAATGAAATAGTTCTCTGTTCGCGCCTAGTACTCAAAATAGGGGTAATTATTTAGTATCCAATAAGTAGTTATGTAGTTAAATTAATAAGTTAGAGATGTAACTTAATTACCGTATCTGATTAATCCTGGTTCGCCGCCAAGTATAAGACAACACACAACAGTAACATTCACATTAGATTACATTTTAGAGATTGAGGTTAGAATTATAAAGTTCCGTACACTGGCACAGTCCAGTGCCTTTTAGATCAAGCACGTTATTACACGCATAAATTCCAAAGAAGTTATAATAATATAAATTCTTGTAGACTTGTATCCGATTCTAAATGATGCATTCAATGAACCACTGAGTATTGATTTCTAGTAAACACTCAAAATACAAAGTAAGCTCATAAAACTATTAAATAATAGTTCATTATCATTTCGTCTTAACCCTCATGCGGGCGCGCCTTTTTCTGAACACTCATGGGCGCGCGACGATAATTTATCGTCATCCAGCTTTCTCAATAATATTATGTTCAATCCCAAATTCATCAATTATAGATAAATTTTGTACGCATCATCTTTTGAGTGAAGGATATAACACTTACAAGAAAAATTTGAATGTTACAAAACCTCCATTAAATGGAGGTTTTGTAACATTTTGATATGTTTAAAATGGGACGACGCCAAAAATAGTCGACGACAGACTGGGTCTATTCCTATTCCTTCTCCTCTCGTCACAGTGGGCCTGCGACAGAGTAGACCTTTAGGGTTCGCAATATCGATACATACAAAATATCGAAAGTTAAACTTCAGTTAATCGATCTCAACAACATCAAAAACTTGATTATGATATTGGCTTATTGGCAGCTCTGTCCTCTCTTCTGTGAGTATTTTTTTATTTTGGAGGATGAAGCCCACATTGGTCTGAGACCTGTGCGTGGGTAATGAGTTGGATGATGGTGATTGATGAGTTGGACCTACAGTTTTAGGTGGGTTCCGAACCACCGGGAAGTGATTTTACAGCAGAGAACTATGTCTTTTTTGCTGGCCAATCTTATCGGTCACCGTTACGAACAGGACCTACGAGAACGCAGCTTATCTATCTGATTGAACAGATACCTGCTACGGCTCGCGGCTATCACTTCCCTAAAGTAGGTTTGAGGCTCTATAATAAACACTGGAATAAAAGTATAATTTGATGAATGAAGTCTTCTTGGAGCCTCAAGTTTGTGCCATTATTGAGGTGTACGGTACAAGACAAGTCACATTAACAATTATACAATCTTCTACAATAGTTACCATAAATTACTGTATCAATTGTGGTGAGACTCAATTTTTATGAAATTCACAAACCCTATCCGTTCTTCCTCAGATTTTTTTTTATTCTAATTTTGTTTTTAATTTGGTGTGATCACGCAGTAGCCTTTACCAACTGTTCATGTCTATCATTTTTACATTTAAAGCCAGAGTTTGTTAAGTAGCTCAGTGATTCTTTATTGGCTTACAATACATTGTAAGGTGCAATTCTTTTGATGGTAGTTTTATTTCGGACAATAGATACCGGTAGTTTAAAAATATGTCAGAAATAATATTTTAATAAGTATTCAGTAATAACAATTATAAATAACACAAACAATTACAGAAATTGCTATGGCTACTATCAAAAGTATGTTTATTTAGGTTTAATTCGAAAATAGCTAGACAAGAGCCTATTGTCTGTGTTCATGGTTGTGAAAAAAGAATTGATGTTTAAACGACTTTTAATAAAATGATGTAAATAATATTTTTATGATAATCGTAATAAAGTATATTTGTTAAGTTGTGCATGAATTAAAATTACTCTCCTCTTGACTGCTAACTACTAGCAGGACACCTAGACTCTTCCTCGAGTAGTGCCTGATTGATACAGACCGTTTCACGGTGCGTGGCGTCTCGCTGGTGGCAGGGGAGGCAGTGCGAGAGAGACAGAAAGTATTTCCCACCACGCTTCCCCTCCAGCCGTAAAGTACAGTCGCGTCAAATACACTCACTGCTGGACTGTTCATCGTTAGCGGACTTAGGGGATATTTGAACTTGACTGTACTGCGAGGCAGCAGGTACAGTAGTGGGAGAAAGCACTCAGTGCGCATGCTCCATCGAGACGCCAAGCACCGTGAAACGGTCTGTACCAGGATTTTCTCCTGATTGACTAGACTCAGTCGGGAAATGGGTGGGGTTAGGAAAAGAGGACACACTCTTCGTAGGCTTATCCTGCTTTTTAGCAGCTTTATCCTGGCCTACTACTTCCTTCCTTCGTCCGGAGGCTTCTGCTCGCGGACAGGGCGAGTTAACACTCGGTAAGGAAGGAATGGTTGGTTCTATTACGAAACGAGGAGTACTTGGACGGGTATAGGACCGAACGCTCACAGTCTGCAACCGCTCAATTCGGGGGCCACACTCTTCGCTGGTCTGAAACCGCTCTGAGAAGAAGAAGGAAAGGATACTTGCAATCTGCAACCGCTAGAAGGAGATCGTTGCGTGTCTGTAACCGCACGAGAGGATGGAGGAAGGGTCATATGCAGTCTGGAACCGCACAAGGGACTCGTTGCGAGTCTGTAACCGCGACGAGAAGGTGAAGGGAGGCAGTGGCGTAACGTACACCCCCGCAGACCCCGCGGCGCGGGGGGGCCCGGGCTATAAGGGGGCCGGGAATGAAAATATATTTTTCAAGAAATGGCCCGTGCTCAGACTGATATATATTTTTTTTTTTTCAAAAGATATAAAACTGAATTACTGAAGGAAGAAGAATGAATTAGCTAATTATTGTCAGGTCAATGTTTATTGTTTACTTTATCAATTGGCAAATAGCTTTAGTGAAGGAATTCAGAAGCAGGATGTTGTGACTTCAGGAAATGGAAATGGAGACATACCGAGGACAAAACACTATTCAAACAAACTTATCTAGACACTGTTACAAAATCATGTCTCCAAAGTGCAAATATTAGAGGAAATTAATATTATTTTCCCATCGAATTCCTCAATGTATATTAGCATATATTGTGATGTAATGGAAAGTGGGGGGTTGTGTAGAGTCAATATAAAGTCAATATTTTTCTTCATACAGTATTATGAATTCAGTCACTTTTGAATCGTCCAGTTAGATGCATGTAGCCCTACACGTGTCCGATAAATTGGCCCAGAGTAAACCGTATTGTAATAACTTGAGAGACCATAACGATGGCTTTATTAGACAAAACTCTACTAGACTAATCAATAAACTAACGATAGCAACGTATCAACAACAAATTAATACAGCTGATGTAATTAGATCATCATATTCTATTTTACCATCTCACGTATGTATATTGATTGAGTTCGTGATCGTGAGTTTATTATTTGGAGTGCCATTTTTTTTTCATTGCTATTCTATTTTTCAACATGCTGCGTCTATGGTATTGTGATGTTGTACAGTTATGTTTTAGTTATTTCTATTTTTTATCGACAAGTACATTTTTAAACAATGTTCAGAAGGAATATTTATGCCCTTGATATATTGGATAAATTACGTGATTATTGTACAGAATAAGTATATAAAAAATAGTTTTGGTTCAATTGTTTCAGTTTTCCTAACACAGTTGAATGTTTTTCTTATAATAGGATCAAGTACTGTAGTTTACGTTTTCTCTCTTCTGCCTCTTAAGAATAAATTTCTTAAATTTTTTCTCTTTTCCTGGCTTAGTAATTTTGTGGTAATTTAGATTAAATGCCCTTTTTTCAAATTTTAGCCTGTGTTCGGGTCTGCAAACAAGGCAAATTCTGAGAGAACACATTTTCTGGGAAAAGGAGCGAGGTGCTAACAAGGGGGATGTGAATGTGGATCCTATATGGAAGACATCAATTTCAATGTTTCTAGTTTTCAAGATTAATTATTTATCTGTGATGTTTTCCATGACGAAATACTTAATGAACAATCTAATATTAAAACTGATACTATATTTCACTTTTCTATATTGTTTTACTCACTTATATTGGAGATGCTTGAGGGATGCATTTCATTTCTGAAAAGTGACAAAAGCTGACGAAGCTTTTATTCAGAAGTGAAATGCATCCCTCAAGCATCTCCAATATAAGTGAGTAAAACAATATAGAAAAGTGAAATACAGTGTCAGTTTTAATATTAGATAATTATTTATAACATAATCAACACTCAACTATTTTCATCTTTCAGGAGCCCGTAGGCTACAGCCAAAATCATTAGACTAGCCCTCCTTGAAACATGATTGAAATTTTAAATATAATAGATAAAAAGGTGTTTTGCTCTTACATAATTATAACTGCCCAAAAAAAATCATGCAAGTTTTTATGGAGGGGAGACAAGGGAGAGGGTTGATATTTATATGATTTTGAGGAGAGGGGCCCGGAAAATCGGTTGTGGGGGGGCCCAATTGGAAAACGTTACGCCACTGAAGGGAGGGATGTATGCAGTCTGCAACCGCAAGGGTACTCGTTGCGTGTCTGGAACCGCGACGAGAGGATGGAGGAAAGGATATTTGCAGTCTGGAACCGCACAAGGGGCTCGCTGCGAGTCTGTAACCGCGACGAGAAGGGTAAGGAGTTGGTGGGTTGTGAGGGTAGAGGACCAAACGCTCGCAGTCTGAAACCGCTCAATTCGGGGGCAATACTCTTCGCTGGTCTGTAACCGCTTCGAGCAGGAAGAGGAAAGGATATTTGCAGTCTGAAACCGCAAGGGGACTCGTTGCGTGTCTGTAACCGCACGAGAGGATGTGTACAGTGCCTCCAACCTAGGGAATTTCTCCCTAGATCTAGGGAATTTCAAGGGATCTAGGGAGTCTCGGAAGGTTTTTAGGGAAATTTCAAGTTTCTTTAAAACATCATAAAAAGTAATATTTTTGCTCAAATACCAGATTTTTAGTGATATTTGAGTCATTTTGGCAATCAAGCTTGTTTGGGTTGGTGACACCAACTGATGATTCTCTGATTTCAAATAATAGCGCTAGAAATGGAAGGTTAAGACTGGTCTGCACTTAATTCAGCTAACTAATCTCCTCTTTCTTTCTAAGTCCATGGTTTTGATAGCCTAATTTTTAATGAATTTCCCCAATTTAGAGATCTAGGGAATTTTTTCAGAAATCTAGGGAATTTTTTCAGAAATCTAGGGAATTTTTCTCTTAAAAATAGGGACATCAAGCTTGTTTGGGTTGGAGACACTGGATGTGTAGGAGATGGACAAGCAGTCTGGAACCACTCAAGGGGCTCGCTGCGAGTCTGTAACCGCAACAAGAAGGTCGAGGAACGGGAGAGTGCAGTCCGCAACCGCACCAGAGGTTTCAAGGAAGTTGTTGTAGGGGTAGGAACGAACAATCGCAGTCTGTAACCGCTAAGTCTGGGGGTGGATAGGCTACTCTTTGCTGGTCTGGAACCGCTATGAGAGAGAGGAATGAACGTATGCAGTCAGTAACCGCAAGGCTCGGGAAGGGTGTGGGAGGAATAGGTGGAAAGCACGTGGGACCTATAGCGACAGAGGTAGTCGTTCTGACTAAGTATTCAGGCTAAGTGGCCCTCAAGTGGACTCACTTGGAATACGAGTAGAAACGAACTACGAGCCGGCCGCAATTCAAGTCCACCAAATCAATCGGCGCTGGCCGTTTTATAGGCCAGTGTGTTGGCGAAGTGTGGTGGAGGAGTAATTAATTAGGTGGTGGTAGATTACAGGTCCGCCGCCGCGCCGAAGATGCGCGTACGGTACCATCTTACCACCCCCCCTATTTCCCCCGCCGCTGCTACTCAGTCGAGCGTCGCTTACTCCCTCTTCGAAATTAACTATATTAATTTCAAAAAATCCTGCCGTCACAAAACGCTTTGTGATTGTGACACTACTGTTTCTGGCTGGATACCATTCAATCTTATTATTTATCTACATACATAATTCTTCTCAATTTTTTATACATATTTTTATTTTGAAACCGATTTTACATTATAATATATCAGTAAGTATTCTATGCTCTTTAAATTTCAAGAGTTCAATGTTGTACTTGATATGGTCACTCCGCAGTGGCATATTATCCAAAATTCGAAGAGCAAATTAAGAATAAGAATCTTTATTTGCCATTAAAAAATAAAGCATTGCAATATAGGCTTCATCAATAGAATCATAACATAGTTTAAGTTGTTGATTCTCAGCTAAAACAAATGAATAATAGTGTCATTTTCCCTAAAACTAAAATATTTCATACACTAAAATCAGGGGCGGATCCAGGGATCTGTTTTGGGGGGGGCACATGGATGACGCCAACATAGAATATATATATATATTCTACGTATATATGTATATATACTATGCAAGCCCTCCGTATCCCCGCATTGCATACCCTAACATATTAGGCGCGCGCGCACGCGTGTGTGTTTATATATAAATGTATTGCGTTTATGTGAATGGTTGAAAATGAATTGCTGGAAAAATACCTTTTTGAAAAGGATGTTCTATTCTATAATACTTGAGGAAGAATATTGATAATTGAATTCATGTATGACATGAATAATATGTATGATGTATCACATTAAACTCATATATGACAGTAATAAGTTCACAAACATACTCACTTGGTTGAACTAAAGCACAAACTCCTCTCGATGCTTCCTCATTCTTACTGCAATAATCTTGACTCCAAATCTCCAAAAGAAACGATTTACACACAACAGAGTTGTTTCACTGCGGTTTCAAAGTAAGCATAACCTTTTTTATAGAGAATACTTTGGCTTGCAAATGTAATAGGGATGGATGGGATATGGTATCAGGTATCGATATGATCGAAATATTGATATTTTGGTTCCAATATCCGATATTTTAAGACCAATATTATCGAAATTGGAATATTTAATTCCATCTTTGCTTGACCTTTTCTCTCCATGACAGCACAAGAATTTCGGCTGTGCACTTTATTTTTTATTTGTGTATTGTGTCTGAGCCTTTGGGGGGGGCACATGCCCCTAGTGCCCCCCCCCTGGATCCGCGCATGACTAAAATACACCAAGTTTGAACAAAAATTTAAATCATATTTTCAAGTCACTAATATCACAATACATGTATTCATCTGTGATGTTTTCCATGACGAAATACTTACAGTAATGAACAATCTAATATTATCTAACACTATTTCATTTTTAAATAATGTTTTATTCACATATATTGGAGATGCTTGAGGAATGCATTTCACTTCTGAAAAGAACCTTTGTCAGCTTCCATGTATTCATTCAAATTATAAAATGGCTTTTTTCTTAACCATTTGTTAACTACTGATTTAAAGCTTTTTTCTGGTAACATTCTTATTTCAAGAGGAAGCTTTTTTCTGGTACCGTAACATTCTTATTTCAAGAGGAAGTTTATTAAATACTTTTAAATATTAGTTTGAAGTGACTGACAATTGAATAAACTGACAAATATACATAAACAGAATTTATATTTGTCAGTTTATTCAATTGTCAGTCACTTCAAACTAACTTGTGAGATACGAGCCGATATGGCCAAGTTGAAAATGAATGCTCCTCTGCAGAAAGGTCTCCATGGTCTAGTGGTTAAGGCGCTCAACCGGCAATTGAGAGGTTCGTGGTTCGATTCCCGGTGGTGACTGATATTTTTGTACAGTAGCATTCATCGATTCCCATCAGCTTTTCAATGCTGTTGTCAATATCCGCCATTGCGAAAGTCTTCAGTATAAAGTAATAGCAATTAAAGGAATTCGAAATTAATTTATTCTGTTTTAAATATTATTATGAGATATATAAATATTTATAAATAAATATTTTTATGAGAACGCAGCAACGCGTGTTGGGCCAGCTAGTAGACTATAAGTCATTGAATGTTAAATAACTTAGTTACTAACGGAATGAGCAGTAATAATTGGCTACTTTACCCAAACATGTGTCATTCTACTGTGCAGTGCATATGTTGCACATGCGTAACTCCTACACAAATAATATAGCAAACGTGTGAATGTGAATCCGTTCCGTTGGCCAGCTGTGAGCTCTTGCTCATCCAAGTTGATAATCATGTAAATGAGCAGACAATAAAATCAATCATAAAGTATTGCTAGATTACGGAACATTTATTGAACTCAATATTCAATGTCGGCTATGATGTTTGGCTCAAAAATCTTTCCAAAAGTGAGTACCGTAAAGGTTTAAAGGCTACTACTCATTAATTACTAGGTATAAGATCTATACAATGTTGCTGATATATAGGCTACTAGTTATTTATTTAGAAGATCTACAGTAAGTTTAGATAGGCCCAGTGGCGTAACGTTTTCCAGTTGGGCCCCCCCGCAACCGATTTTCCGGGCCCATCAAAATCATATAAATATCCCCCCTCACCCTTGCCACCGCCACACATCCCTGAAAAACTTGCATAATTATTTTGTGGGCAGTTATAATTATGTAAGAGCTAAACACCTTTTTATAAATTAAATTTTAAAATTCAATCATGTTTCAAGGGGGGCAAGTCTAATGATTTGGGCTGTAGCGTGCGGGCTTCTGAAAGATGGAAATAGTTGAGAGTTGATTATATTATAAATAATTTATTAATTTCGAATTCCTTTAATTGCTATTACTTTATTCGAAATTAATAAATTCTGTCTATGTATATTTGTCAGTTTATTCAATTGTCAGTCACTGGTCTAATTGAAACTTGGAAACCTTGAAATTGATGTTACTACATATTTTCTCAATGTATGGAGTCCAGGTCAATCGTCTATCCAACGTAACTCCTAGAAATGCAATTTTTTCTTCCTGGTCTAATTGATTGTCGTTTACAAACACGTTTATAGCCCTATCTTCATTTAAATTATGTTTGTTTTTGAATTGAAGGTATTGGCATTTTTTACTATTTTTTACTATAGGTTTATTGTTTACTTTATCAATTAATTCCCAGATAGCAGATAATTCGCAGATAGTGAAGGAATTCAGAAGCAGGATGTTGTGACTTCGGGAATGGAGATGTCTTCCATAGGATCCACATTCACATCCTCCTTGTTAGCACCTTCGCTCCTTTTCCCAGAAAATGTGTTCTCTCAGAATTCGCCTCATTTGCAGTCACGGACACAGGTTCAATTTTTAATAAAAAGGCATTTTATCTAAATTACCGCGAAATTACTAAGTCAGGAAGAAAGAAAAAAATTAAGAAATTTATTCTTAAGAGACAGAAGATAGAAAACGTAAACTACTTATATAGTACTTGATCCTATTATAAGAAAAAAATTCAACTGCGTTGGGAGAACTGACAATTGTTCCAAAACTGTTATTTATATACTTATACAATAATCACGTAATTTATCCGATATATCAAGGGTATAAATATTCTTTCTGAGCATATTGTTTAAAAATGTACTAGTCGATAAGAAATAGAAATAACTAAAGCATGACCGTACAACATCACAATACCATAAACGCAGCATGTTGAAAAATAGAATAGAAATGAAAAAAAAGCACTCCAAATAATAAAATTCACGATCACGAACTCAATAATGAATAAACATACGGTTTACTCTAGGCCAATTTACCGGACACGTGTATTCAACAGGACGATTCAAAAGAGACTGAATTCAAAATACTGTATCAAGAAAAATATTGACTTTAATTTCTACACAACCCCCACTTTCCATTACTTCGTATATGCTAATATACATTGAGGAATTCGATGGGAAAATAAAATTAATTTCCTCTAATATTTGCACTGTGGAGACATAGCCGTCATGATTTATAACAGTCTAGATAAGTTTGTTTGAAGAGTGTTTTGTCCTCGGTATGTCTCCATTCCCGAAGTCACAACATCCTGCTTCTGAATTCCTTCACTATCTGCGAATTATCTGCTATCTGGGAATTAATTGATAAAGTAAACAATAAACCTATTGTAAAAAATAGTAAAAAATGCCAATACCTTCAATTCAAAAACAAACATAATTTAAATGAAGATAGGGCTATAAACGTGTTTGTAAACGACAATCAATTAGACCAGGAAGAAAAATTGCATTTCTAGGAGTTACGTTGGATAGACGATTGACCTGGACTCCATACATTGAGAAAATATGTACCGTAGTAAAATTTCATCTGGGGTATTTGTCCTGCGACAGCTCGCTAGATTGAATGATAAAAAGTTACTTTTTACAGCTTACCATGGGCTCTTACTGTCACATATTAGGTATGCTATCTTAGTATGGGGTAATTCATCAAAACAAAATCTTGATAGGGTGTTTAAGATACAAAAGAAAGCGGTTAGGTGTATAGAAAGAGTAAATAGATTAGATTCATGTAGGCCGTTGTTCAAGAGACTTGGTCTCCTAACTGTACCCTGCTTATATGTGTATGAAGCTACTTTATATGTAAAAACGAATGATATTAACCAAAATCTTGATGTACATGATTATAATACAAGAAGCCGAGGAGATTATCACTTGGTGAGTCACAATAGTAGCTTATTCAAACAAAAACGTAGTTATATTGGTAGGAAATTCTACAACAAGCTACCGCAGTTTTTGAAGAGTCTTGAAAATATAGAAATATTTAAAAAACAATTGAAGAAATATTTAGTTGATAAAGCTTTTTATAGTGTACAAGAGTTCCTTTCACATCAAAATTAAGCCTCACCTCAACTAATTGAAGTAATTATGGTATCTAGTGTATAATATTGTTGATCTGACTTGTCTTATACTCCTTAACTGGAGTCTCCAAGACGTAATCTACAAAAAAAAAAAAAAAAAAAAAAAACATTGGCCTGACAATATTTAGCCAATTCATTCTTTCTTTCTTCCTTCAGTGTTTCAGTTTTATTTCTTTTGGAATTTTTTTTTATTTCAGTCTGGGCACGGGCCATTTCTTGAAAAAATATATTTTCATTCCGGGCCCCTTTATAGCCCGGGCCCCCCCGCGCCGCGGGGTCTGCGGGGGTGTACGTTACGCCACTGGATAGGCCCTACCGTTGCTTTTATTGTGGAAGTAGGAGCATTCTCAGGCTGTGGTGCACTATGTGGGCTTCTGTCAATAACTTGTTGTCAATTGAATAACTTGGACGTTTACAATTATGTGAACACGGGAGAGGTTACATACTATAATTATACTCATTTTCAGGTGGATATTCAGTCGGATAAAGACATAATTCACTTAATCGCATCATTTTTAAGAGAAGTCCATGGGAGTACAGTATATGGGCTTCTGTCAATAAAGTGTCTAAATTGAATAACTTGGACGATTATGATTATGTGTACACTATTAGTATTATTCATTAATTCCTTTGTTTTTCATTAATTGAATAAAAAAGTTTTAATAATAATGAAACGTTGAATTTCAACAAAATTTAATTACAGACAAAACAATAAACTAAAAGGAACTCTTTATCACAAAATGTAAATTAATAGGAACTAGGCCCTTTTCATCAAATGGCACTTATGCATCAAAATAATAAAGGTATGAGGTGGTTCAGTCACATCTAGCCAGGTTAGGTTAGGTTTGGTTAGAAGCCCATATAGTGCACTTTCTCCCATTCTCATCCACTCTCTCCTGAGATATTAGACTATTAATATGAATTATAACGTTTATTCATGTGAAGATTCTTTCAAGTGGATTCATCACACTCTACAAGCCATTTTATGGGTTATATGGTGGACCTTTATTCTTAGGTGGGTTCCAAACCAGTGAGGGATAAAACGTAGGATATTTAGAACTGTATATTGAATATAATTTAATAAATAAACAAACATACTATATTGTTAATTATTTTGTAGTTTCCAATTCATACACAAAACAATCGAAGTAAAAATTAGGCAATTAGTAAAAAATGAGAAATTACAGTGTTGCCAAGTATGGGAGCATGCCAGCAGCATCAACAAACGAATTGACAACTCCAACCGTGCTGTGTAACATAGTCTACATGTCCACTAGTTGGTTTATCACCTAGTCAGTTGTTTTTGCAACAACGCAATATTTTCCCACCACCTAATTTCATGGAGTACTCTAAGTTGTAGTCTTCAATAATATTTACTACATTTTGGTTTTGAAACTAATTTTTTGAAGCTTATTTAGAATCATCAAAAAATATAGCATTTTTAATATGATAGATAATTATTATTCGAAAGTTTAATTGCTACTCAATTATTTATGCTTTTTACACAGAATGTGCTCCATATTTGCCAAAATAAATCGTTTTCATCCTTCAAGAATCTGTGGGCGAAACAGGTTGGTAAAAAATATTGAAATTTCCACTTTTTGATAAGTTTCTGATTATTTTCAATAAAATTTGAATTTGAATTTACAAGAGTGTTAGACAGTAAACGATTTTTCTCTATGACATGAAATGCCATGGAGGAGTAAACTAGGGTATATACTTTTCATTGGAAATATGTCTTAAGAAATATAATAAATCTCTTGAACATAGTTTTTTTTTAATGTAGTCCCCACAATATGTATCAGCCTCTATTAAGTAGGTAGTTATTATATTGTAAATGAAAGTAATAAAAATTATCATTAAGGCATGGAGATTGTTAGTTAAACCAAAGACAATATAATAATACATTAGTAGTACATTAATAGTACATTGTCTTTGGTTAAACTTTATAGACCTCAAGTAGAAACTGGTACCGGTAGTCTAGAGTCTAGAAAATATATGTGAATAAGATGAGAACTTGTGATTTTTTTGCTGATGTTGCCCACATGAGTCCGAGACTTGGGCGTGGGTAATGAGGTGAATGATTACACATAGATGCCAGACGGAGGAGCGGGATTCGAACACATGACGACAAGCTGAAGATTATGATTAGAAGCTAATATCAACACTGTATTTCAATCAAATATCTGAAAAACACTCACTTTAACTGGAGATACTGGAGGAATGCATTTCACTTCTGAAAAGAAGCTTCGTTTTAGAAGTGAAATGCATTCCTCCAGTATCTCCAGTTAAAGTGAGTGTAAATCAGATATTTGATTGAAATACAGTGTCAACATTAGAATCAAAAGAAGCTTCGTTTTAGAAGTGAAATGCATTTCTCCAGTATCTCCAGTTAAAGTGAGTGTTAATCATATATTTGATTGAAATACAGTGTCAGTTTTTATATTAGATTGTTCATCAAGTATTTCATCATGGAAAAAATCACAGATGATTAGAAGATTAAGATTTTTATAATTAGCTGAAGATTAAGATTATATTTTCGAATTGTTTCAAGAGCTCTTACTAAATAAATGAAGATCAATGAAACACACAGTTACGGTATCTTTCATTCTTTATCAGTTGTCAATATTTATATGAGAATTTAAATAAAAACTTAGTGACCAATTTTATCACTGTAAACTGTGCCAGTTTAATTAGGAAACTTTCGACATAAACTATTTCACATCAATGTTAACAACTTTTAGTTAATATAACAACAAAAAAAATGTCAATGAGAAGTCATATGGTACTAGGCCATATTGATATTTCTTTAGTCTATGCTATATAACTTAAATACTGTACTTAAATATAGTTCATTGGATCTCATTTTCATCCTAATTATTCACAGATGACAGTGAGAGACGCATTGAACTCGGCCATGGATGAAGAAATCAAAAGAGACGAGAGGGTTTTCCTGATGGGAGAGGAAGTGGCCGAGTATAATGGTGCCTATAAAGTTTCAAAAGGTCTTTGGGAGAAGTACGGAAGCAAACGCCTTGTTGACACGCCAATTTCTGAAATGGGATTTACCGGAATCGCTATTGGTGCTGCTCTGGTAAGCACTATGCATCACAAAAATCACAATCTTTGTAGTCTGTCAGTTGATAATAGCGTGCCAATACAGTCATTGAAAAAGAATGCGAGTATTTTAAAAAATCACTACTTCGACTAGAATGACCATATAGAATATTGCTTATGATCTTAAAACGAAGGTAAAAGTTGAGAGTTTTTTTACAAACCTTAATAAGTATCGACGTGTGCTCCATTGCTTGCACGGCAAACATCGTCGAGTCAATTACGGTAGTCTATTTCGCATTATTTAGTTGTTGAAGCTTTTTATAGTGTACAAGAGTTCCTTTCATATCAAAATTAAGCCTCACCTCAACTAATTGATGTGATAATTATGGTAACTAGTGTATAATATAGTATAACTGATAAACTGACTTGTCTTATACTCCTTAACTGGAGTCTCCAAGACGTGATCTACAGAAAAAAGAAAACAGTGGAGCATTTCTGAAGTTACAGTTGCAATAGCAGCAGTTATCCTTTCTCTGAGATGGCTCACGTCACGAACCTTTTCACCATAAACATTGTTCTTAATGTATCCCCACAAGAAGAAGTCCATCGGAGTGAGGTCTGGGCTTCTTGGCGGCCAAGAAATTGGCCCACTTCTACCAGTCTTACTATTCGGAAACTTGGCATTCTGTGCTTTGCGTACGTTAATTTTGTAATGCGACGGCGCTTCATCTTGTATTAAAATCAATGTTTAATGCTACAAAAACTCCCAAACTTTACCTTTGTTTTAAGATCATAAGCAATTCTATAATTATGTTATTCTAGTCGGAGTAGTGATTTTTTTAAAAAACGGCTATTGTTTTTCGATGACTATATAATATATATTATTTCAACAACAGATTCTCACAGAACATATAATATACTGACACAGATATGTAGATGACATTCTACTACTATACAGAGGGAACAAAAGACAATGTGAACAGCTCCAATCACACATAAACAAAATACACAAAAACATTCAATACACAGCAGAATATGAACACAACAAATTAATAAATTTCCTAGACCTCTCAACTACAAAGAACACAAACCAAAAACACAGCTTCAACATTTACAGAAAACCGACAATGACAGATACCCTAATACACAGCACATCCAATCATCCAACACAACACAAACACTCAACATTCAGATCAATGCTACACAGATTGAACAACACACCACTATCCACCGAAAATTACAACACTGAACTAAACACAATAAAATACCTAGCACAAGAAAACGGCTACAAACACGACCTAATTGACCAATTCAACCATAAAATAATAACCAAAAAACAAAACACCAACAAAAAATACATCACAATGACATAGGTACCCACAATCAAACAGACTAACCAAAATCTTCAAAAAAGCTGGCTACACCATCGCATTCAGAACAAAAAACAAAATAAAAAATGCACTTGCACCAAAAACCACAATGAACACGAGCAAATACGATCTCCCAGGGATCTACAAACTGAAAACTGCTCTGACTGTAACAAATTTTACATAGGAAAAACAGGCCGCGCATTCAAACAACGCTGCAAGGAACATTTACAAGCTTTACATACAAAAACAGAATCGACTTTTGCAGACCATATCATTCAAACTGGACATACTTTTACTGACATCACTACCAACTTGCACATTCTATATATAAAATCTAGAGGACATGAACTCAACACCTTGGAACAATTTGAAATTTACAAACACACCACATACAATAAACAAAACATCCTCAACGAACAGTTAAATTTTAAACCACACAAACTTTCGACCACATTATACAGAAAACAAAGTTCTTCTAACCAACAAACCAACATCGATATTTAGGATGCCTTGAAGATGGGTTTTAACAACTCGAAAACGTTCGGCCTACAGAAGTAAGTGAAATACTACTTATTTTAATAAAAATTTGACTACAAGTCGTTGAATTTACTTGAAAAGTTAATATTAACAACGCAGTTCGTCATGGAACAAGAAATCTAGGAATTTAAATGAAGTTGAAAACCCTATTATTCTTTTGCATAAATTGGACAATAGTAGGGGAGACTGCCGATTCTGGGCCAGTTTTTCTTTAACTTCCAATTTAACCTTAACCTAAGCCAACCCAATTAAACCTAACGTAACCTAACATAGGTAAATCCAAGTTGATTTAACGCAATCTATCAGATCCCCGAAATTCCCATTTTCACGGGAGTTAGAAATCACGAAAAAATTTGAACTTTTTAACCGCTCAAGATAAATTAAATAGGACGGTGCCATCTTGTTCAGCTTTTCAAGGCACCACAAATTCATGTATAAAATACAAATTTCCGATAATAATTAATTGAAAAAAAATAATAGAATTTTTGGGTGTGGTCGCCTCGCTAAAAGCACTGCCGATTCTGGGCCAGTTTTTTCACACGCTTTTTCTCACCTAACAAGATACCCCCAACCTTACCTAATATAGGTAAGTCAAAGTTGATTTAACCCAACATTTTAAATTCCAGAAATTCCCATTTTCACGGGAGTTAAAAATCACGAAAAAAATTTGAACTTTTCAACCCTTGAAGAGAAATCAAATTGGAGGGTGCCATCTTGTTCAGCTTTTCAAGGCACCCCAAATTCATGTATCAAATACAATTTTCCGATAATAATAACTTTGAAAAGAAAAAGTTTCCCACGCTCACACGTTTTTTCCCACGCTCTTTCCAACCCAACGAGACCCCCCAAGACGAAAATTTTCATTCTCATGGAAGCTAATACTCCTGTATGAATTTAAATCCTAAATGTTGATACAGTTCTACGAGTTTCATATCAAATATGGTACAGTTTTAGGAGTTTTGTATCAAATATGATACAGTTCTAGGAGTTTTGTATCAAAAGTAAGATACAAACCTCCACTGAAACGTAAACTAAAGAAAACACTAAATCATTAAAAACCAACACTATATGAAGAGGTGAGACCTAATCATAAACAGAGGTAACCCCAAGCTGATTTAAAATAAACTATCAGCTCCCGAAAATTTCTGTTCCTGTGGGAACTATCGTTCCCGGAAAAATATCAACTTTTGAACCATTCAAGATAGAATGGATTGAATGATATCATCTTACTTAGCTCATCAAGGCAATGCAAATTCATGTATCATACACTAATTTTCGATGATGGTTATTGGAAAAAAAAACTAAAAAAAATAAATAAAAAAAGTCAGACACTATAATTATATAGGCTTGCAAATACATTTCTTATTCAGTCTTCATAGACTGCCTGAGCTGTGAAGACCTCTAATAATCAGGCGAGGGTGGGTGGGTTGATGTATACACTATCAATAGTTGTTGTTTACCATAGCAACCACATAATATTTTTTCAGTTCGTTTTTTTTTTTTTTAATTTATTTTTTTTAGTTTTGTTTTTTAATTTTTTTTTTATTAACTATTTTAAACTAGTGTTTTGTTTCTATAAATATACAATTATTATTGGTAACTAAGTTGGTGACTGATGAGATGGCATCCCATTTTTCCCTTTTTCTCAAATTTTTTCCCCTTTTCTCTCATTTTTTCCCTTTTTAAATTGAATAAGTTGGTGACTGATGAGATGGCATTCTATTTTTCCCTTTTCTCTTTTTTTCCACCCCAGTTTTTGGTATAAATAGAGGTGCTTAAGCAGAAAATTCTCATTCCTTTGGATCGAAGGAATGATGTTAGTTCAGACTGGAAATAGTCAACAAGCTATACTCCCACCAGAGATTTCTGGCTCATCCACAGAGACTAGTCACTACCTATTTTCAGATAGGGTCCCAAACACCAGCAATTACAACAACTCCAACTACCAGACAACACCTATGGACTTGAGTATCACCAGGAATGACACCACCAACTACCAGACAACACCTATGGACTTGAGTATCACCAGGACAATGGACAGTGGGACAATGGACAGTAGGACAATGGACAGTGGGACAATGGACAGTAGGACCAGAGATTTGACCAGCAATGATAACTACCAGCTAATGGACTCAAGCAATACCACAAAAAATTCTGTATATATAAAAATGGAAAGAATAATTTCATCCACCCACTCATCACCAATCTACCAACAAAGCATCAACAAAAACTGTCTCTTTTTCATATGGAACTCATTCAACACAATTGATGTGAAAATATTGTTTGAAAACCTTAAACCTCATATAATTGATATAATGCTTAAAGAATCCGAAAAATTCCATCACAATATTAAATGGTATGTGAGTTTAACAGTTAAATTAAAAAAGATTTCTGGTGATAAAGATCTGTTTGTAGAACCAACATTCCATGGACAATCGAGGTCTGTAATCTCAGTCCATGAGAATCTTGATAAATTTAACACACAATGGCAGGAGGCAGAGGCAAAAATTATTGAAGGGTTAGACAAATTCACAAAGTTAGGGAGTGGTTGGACTGTTGACATATTCAAACAATTCAATTTCAACATTGTAAGATACAGACCAATAAGTGGTTCTGGCTCATACATTCCTACCCCAGATAAAATTATAAATAGAAAAGCTGTTATAAATGTGAGAAATGAAGATGATCTCTGCTTTGTCTGGTCCATCCTCTCCTATTTCAACACTACTAAGAAATATCGAGTATCTGCACTTAGAAAACTACAACATATGATTAATATTGAAAATCTGTGTTTCCCACTTAAATTGCAAGACATACCTAAATTTGAGAATCAAAACACAACAATAGCTGTTAATGTTATTGCATATGAAGAAGAAAAATACATATTCTATCCAATCTTTGCATCACAACACAGAAACAGAGAGCATACAATCACCCTGTTGTTGTTATCTAACAAAGAACAAAAACACTACACCCTTGTTAAAAATCTATCCAAACTACTATCACATCTAACAAAACATGGTCATAAAGAAGAAATTTGCCCCCACTGTTTTCAAAGATTCACTTATACAAATGCAAAACGTAATTTAGAGAAACATATTGAATTGTGCTCATCACACGAAACACAATGCATCAAAATTCCACAACAAAACACTGTTTTAAAATTCACAAATTTCTCCTACACCCTACCCACACCCTTCACCATATACGCCGACTTTGAATGTTTAATTAAAGATGAAGAACATATACTGTGTGGTTATGGATATGTAATAGTAAATGAAAGTGGATCAATTCATCATGGACCAAGGATAGTTAGAGCAACCAACCTGTCTGAATCATCAAATTTAATAGAAAAGTTTCTGGATGAATTAGATAAGCATGGAAATGAATTGAAAAAGTGATTGAAAATACAAGTGCCAATGCAGATTACAGAAGAAGAAGAAAATAAATTTAAAATGGTAGACATGTGTTGCCTGTGTAATAAGAGCTTATTGTTTGATCATGTGCGACACCACTCGCATTCAACTGGAAAGTTTATTGGAGCTGCTCATCAATCATGTAATCTTAATGCAAAACAGGTGGAGTTCATTCCTGTAATATTCCACAATTTCACCGGTTACGATTCACACTTCATTGTTCAATCAATCAATAAATATAAAAAGAGAATTACTTGCTTACCTAGGACAAGTAAAAAAATAATTTCAATAACACTAAATAACACTTTGAGATTTATCGATTCACTACAATTCTGAATTCATCTCTTTCGAAATTGGCAGAAAATATGTTATCAAATGATTTCCAACTGATTTCAGCACATTTTCCAAATAATACAAATTTACTGTTGAAAAAACAAATCTACCCATTGTTTTGAGAAATTCGAAGAAACACAATTACCTTCCCGGGAAAATTTCTACAACAAACTAACCGATTCAGATGTAAGACATGACTATCAAAATGCTATAACTGTTTGGAATGCGTTCAACTTGAAAAATCTTGGCCAATTTCACAATCTCTACCTAACCACCGATATACTCTTACTTGCCGACATATTTCAATCTTTCAGATCAACATTCCAGAAAACCTTCAGTCTTGATCCATCCCACTTTTATTCCCTACCACACTATTCATGGATTGCAATGTTGAAAATGACTGGAATTGAACTTGAACTTTTGAGTGATCCAGGCATGCACCTGTTTGTAGAGTCTGGCATTTGTGGAGGTTTAAGTGTAATCCCCAAATGATATGCAAAAGCCAACAACCAGTATTTATCTACATATGATGAAAATTCCAAAACTACATATACGAGTATAATATACTTAGATGCAAATAATTTATATGGTACAAGCATGAGTGAATCACTACCACACTCTGGATTTAAGTGGTTATCTAGTGAACAAATTCAAAATCTCGATGTTACAAAAATTTCAGATGAATCACACATTGGCTACTTTCTGGAAGTCGATCTTGAATATCCAGAAAGTCTACATGATATGCACAACCATTACCCCTGGCGCCAGTAAAAGCCACACCACCATCAGGGGGATATGAGAAATTGATTACAACCTTTGAAAACCATAAAAATTACATTCTACACTATAAAAATTTGAAACTTTACATGATATTAGGTATGAAATTAACAAAAATACACAGAGTGATGCAATTCAATAAATCAGCCTGGTTAGTGCAATTTATATCATTAAATACTGAGTTGAGAAAGAATTCAAATAATGATTTTGATAGAGATCTATATAAGCTATGTTCTAACACAATTTATGGAAAAACGTTGGAAAATGTAAGGAAACACAATGATTTCAGGATTATTACTGATGAAAGACAACTTGATAGAGTGATTGCATATCCAAGAGTGAAAAACTGGTACAGGTTCAACACTGACGTTGTTGGTGTATGTCTAAATAAGCTTGAGGTTAATCTAAATCATCCCATTTATGTGGGTATGGCAATACTTGAGTCGAGTAAAGCAATAATGTACAAATTCCACTATGATGAAATTCTAAAAATGTATCCCAATGTTGAACTGCTGATGTCCGATACGGACAGTTTTATGTACCTGATTCAAACACACGATATTTATAAAGATATTAAAAGAAATTTGGATTTATTTGACACATCTAATTATCCAAAAGACCACCAATGTTACAGCACAAAACATAAAAAACAACTAGGAAAATTTAAGGATGAGTGTGGTGGAAAAATAATTTCTGAGTTTGTTGGGCTACAAGCCAAAATGTATGTGATTCGCATAGGTGATTTAGAGAAGAAGGTTGCAAAGGGCATTCCCAAGAGTGCAAATAGAAATCAATTGAGATTTGAAAATTATAAAGAGTGTCTGTTTGATGTAAAACACAAAAATGTAAAATCATCAGCAATTGTAAGTAAACTGCATCATGTCTATACTGTTCAACTTGAAAAACTAGCTCTTCAACCTCATGACAATAAACGTTTCATACTACCAAACCAAATTGATACTCTAGCTTGGGGCCACAAAGATATTCCAATAAGAAAACGTAAAATCAGTAAGCAGCAGCCATCACATGGAAAAGTACAAAAACTTTAAAACCTGTAAACTTTAAAATATAAAAAAAAAATTTTTTTTTGCTTAGTTAGGTATAGGTACCTGCGTAGGTGTGTAGGTGTGTAAATGTAGGTACCTGCGTAGGTGTGTAGGTGTGTAAATGTAGGTACCTGCATAGGTGTGTAGCTACCTATGTAGGTAAACAAAATTTTTTTATTATTTTATTTATACTTTTTTTAAATTACTCTAATTATACATTATATTTATACATATATTTTAAATTATGCAAATACTTTGAATTTATTGTTTTGTTAATAATATTATTATGTTTACATTACTTTTCTAACAATTCCACTCAATGGTGTATATTCATAGATATTTTCGTATATAATGAGACAGTATGCAGATGTATCTTCTGGGATATTTGCAGTTGTGTCAAATGAAAGTTTCACATCTAATGCACCCGATTTCAAAAGTTCACTTTGATGAGAACAGTCTATCACAATTAGTGGTGTTTTTTCAAATTTATCAAATGCTATTGATGTTCCCAAACTGCCATTGTGTGGGTAGTAGGCGTGTTGAAAGGCGGCAAACATCTGATGCAATGTATGTTTATTATCCATAATATTATCATAGGGAAAGTATTGTGCATTCAAATACAAGTGCACATTATTCAAATTACAAAAAAAAAATTGAGATATATCGTTACAAAGGCTATTCTTTCTATTAGTTTGCAGTCCTAGTACAACAAATCTTGGTTTATCCATTTGTGATGCGGTTTTAACAGTCCACTGATGACTTGTGCTTTCCGGTAGGGTAGGATACTTGTGTAATTGCCAAGATCTGAATGCAAGGCTAATTGGTTTATCACTGTGAGATAATTTCAGTAGATTAAGACGAATTGTCGAATTGTCGAATTGTCGAATTGACGAATTTGCCACATGTATGTAGGGTACTTTCCATTGTATTTTTGTTAGATTAATTTCGATTTTAGTACCAGCTGTGGTTTGAATTGCATTCAAATCAGATGAAGATCAAAGCAGAATCAATTCTTGTTTTACATTCAAAATAAATTTTCTATAGTCTTCCATGAAACCTAACCACATTTCCAGTGGTATACAAAAGCTAAATTTCTTTTTATTTGCCCATCCATCACAATTCCATCCCACATTCTAACATTTATTTTGTGGAGTTTCACACAAGAGGTTTTTCATTGTTGTTGTCATACCAATGTTACGTGTGCGGTCAACTTCGACTCCACCCCCCCATATCTAATCTCATCGAATAAATAGGCTATTCCATTGTTCACTAATACAAAGTCAACTTCAGTATTGTCTGCTTTTTGTACTTTAATATTACCCTCTATTAGAAGATAGCTTTTACATGGTAGTGTGTACACATCCTGTTGATTTACATTGATATTATTTTTATATGTTTGTGATGCATATGGTGTATGGGTGTGATACTCGAATTGGGTTATACTCTCATCGAATTGTACTTTTTCACTAACATTGAATATTGAATCAATTTGCCTACCATGAGGAATTTGATGATTCATAATTTTTGTTTATATTTTTATTATATACAAAAAAACCTAATCTTTGTAGTAGTTGTCTATTTTTAGGTGTAAGTAATTTCCTATCTGTTCCACCAGGTTGTTGTGGTTGATGATTTTTTGTAAATATTAGCATATTTTTTATAAGTTTGTAATTATAAACTTACTGGTTTTTTCTTGCATGTAAGCATACTTTATTGTTTCTCCAAAAAAGTTTACCACATTCCCGTCCTGATCAATTATATTTATACAAATTTGATTTATTGTGTTTGTATTGATTGGCATGTACACCACAGTTGTGGGTGATTCAATTATTTTATAACCAGGTGGTACAATTGTGTAAAACTCATGAATTGTGTGACCTTCACTGCCATTATTGTATGAACCCTGTGCAATATCGCATTCTACACGTATACTATTCACACACATTATATGAACGGGTTTTGTTGATATATGCCATTTATTTGCTAGTAATTTTTCATGTTGAAATCCAAGTATTGGACCAATGCTGTCCTTCATAGTTAGATCAATATCTTTATCTGCATACAGCTCACACTGTAGCATATTGTTGTTGGCTTTGATTCTCAGTTGACTGCTTGTCAGTTTAAGATGATTTCGAATATAATTTAGAATATCCTCCAATCCGTATGATCCTTCTGGTATTTCAACCACACTCCCATCATATACAAACTTATTATTTACGGTACATTTGTTTCAATATTTGGAATTGTATTGTATGTGTACATGTTTACTAGACCCACTTCATAGTCAAAGCTATCCAATTCAACTGGTGGGAATATTTCACTAACCAATGGATTCTCGTTTGCTGTTAGTGTAAACATAATCACTATATTTTTTATACAGCCATAATAGACACAGATGTCCGCATGAGTGCTCCATTTGTTGATATTTCTTGTAGTTGTATCGAACTCTTACACCTAGCATATATTTCATAAATTCAAGTGGTGGACTTAGATTACCAAAACTGTCAAAATAGTCGCATAGATTAGCATTTTTAAAGTAGCACGTCCAATGAGTGCCCTCACCAATTTCATTGTCCAGATTGATTACACCCAGTTCTAGGTGTTTGAGTGGTGTGTTTGGTAGTTTATCTCTCATATAAACTCCACGTAACGGTAAGTCAAGTTGTTTTGCATACTTTACTATATCTATATTTGATAATGGGGATTTTTTTAAAATAGCTTTCAATGCACTCTCAACCTTCTTCTTTATACCACAACCTTTGTATGGTTTCAAATAGACACCTTTGCCGAGTTTCTTTCCTCCTCCACCAAATTTCACTTTTGCATTCATAAGATTTGTAACTAGATAGGTAGGCTGCTGCTCGTTCAGCAAGACTAGCATCAGGTGCTTTTACTCTTTCCCATGCGAGTGCTGCAAGTTTCCTATCAGCTTCTGTTCGATTTTGTGTTGGGTCACTATAGGCTATATCATGCTCTCGATACGCTTCATCTAATCTATTTATTCCTTTATCTCCTCTTGCTAATCGTTTTTTCAAGTTTGTCCCTCCACCACAGAACTGGTAGCCAGGAATATGTAGTTCTATGGGCAGTAGATCAATTGCTTTATTAATTACGGATCCCAACTTCTTTTTCACCAACCTCTTCTTTTTTGTCGACTTTTTCAGAGTATTTTTTCTACTTGTTTTTATATAGACAATTTTTTTCATACCATCTTTTAAATGAGGAATTATAGCTTGAGAGACCCTTTACAGCCTCTCTATAGTTGGTAAGTAATTGTGGATCTGTTATGTGTTTCCACTGTTGTCTAATATCAATGTTTGGTAAGTAGAAATCTTTAACTGTATCTATTTGTTGTGCTAGAGTAATGGCATTTTGAAACAAGTTTATCATCTCTTCTCTCTACAAGTCCAGTGTCTCTTTTCTACTCAAATGTCGACCAAATTTATCAATAGTCATGCTTGTTTTTATTATAATTCATGTTTGTAGATAAATTTCCTCTCAAACCATGCTCTAAAAAACCATGGATTTTCAGTTTCCTCTGAATATTTTCTATACTGATCAAATAGATTTGGATCTGTCATTGCTCGCCACTGATCAATGTTGTTGAGATCAACTCTTGGGAGATGGTGTGCTGCAAGTGGTATCAATTGTGGGATATCAATTAAATTTTGCACCAATTGTTTCAATTCTTCATTGATATTTTCTCTTCTACTTGCATACAAATGTCGTCCAAATTTATCAATAGTCATTTTTATAATACTAAATTACCACCTATAATGATACTGATTTCACATAATTCTTCAATTATTGATGCAATTTCTGAATCATGACCGCTGTGTCTGGCAAGTTTTGAATTAATCAACAATTCCAATCTTTCACACAATTCATTTGGATTATCCCAATAGGTGTAGACGTTGCTGTTAGGTGAGGTTTCAATTTGCATATCATGTTGTATTCCACTACCCAGTTTTTGTTCAACTCCTTTAACACGTTTAGGTGGAAATAAATCTTTAATTATGCGAGTGTATTTAAAACTGGTATTTCTTTTCACATGTCCCAATGCATCAAGATGAACTCCAGTTAGTTCAAGTATACATTTGTAGTCGACAAGATCACCTTTCCTATAGATGAATGTATCTGGAATTGCTTTGAATAGCAGCTCTATAGTAGACCCTGTGTAGTAAGCGGGAATGATTTATTACCATCAATAATGATTTTTTTATCGTCAAACTTGATAACTTTGTTTCCAATTTGCCATTCATTGATGGTGGGATTGAAGTGAGTTCCATACAGATTTTGACCTTTTGTTGTTCTCATAAAATTATCAATGTATGTACCTATACGTTTTCTAGATGCAACTTTCCGACTAGACTCTCTACTGTCTCTTCTACCACTTTCATCTAAATTACTGGGAACATTGGAGGTGTCTAAATTACTGGGAACATTGGAGGTGTCTAAATTGGAAACACTGGAAGAGTCTAAAAAACTGGGAACATTGGAAGATTCTAAATTGGAAATGTCTGTTGTATCTAAATTAGTAGAGTCTAGAATGGGGTAGTCTTCCTCCTCCTCCTCTACCTCCTCCTCTCCCTCCTCCTCTTCCTCCTCTTTCATTTCCTGTTTAACATCAAATAATTGTTGTTGTTGTTGTTTAAATTGATTCAATGATTCAGTAATTGGTTTATATTGTTTCTGTAAATTTTCTTCTTCACTAATTGCATCATATGATAATTCTCGATGTTTTTGACGTATAGAGTCACACGCAGCTGTTTTATATTATTCTTGATGGCCATCAATTCTTTTAGATCCTTTTTCAGCATCATTTTTATAATAGGATAAATTTATCAAACCCAACCCTGTACCTTCCATTATCCAGTGCACAATCTTTGTTTATGACTAGAAAATTATTATTATACCATGCTTGAGCACACATTCTACTGAATTCATCCCTACTCAAATCTGGATATACATGATCATGATATATATGTGTTGTAGGTTATGATTATCCTGTTTGAATATAACAATCAAATTACTGTTGTCTCTAATCAGTTGTTTAGGAATACTAGAGTACGTTTGACAAATGTAGAAACTATTGATGTTGTTGTGTCTACCCATACTGAAATAGTCTCGAATATTCTGTTGATTTTCCATACAAATATCATCGAAAATCATTACTGAATTGGGGTGTGCATCGTTTGGGTGTGGTATTTCTTCATTATGCTGGTACAGATTGAATCCAACCTCGGCTACTTGACTCATAATTTCCTTGAGAAGTTGATACTTGTCTTGCTGGTGAGATTTGGTGAATACATATAAATGTGAAAACTTGACACCATTCTCGGCAAATAATAAATTAAAAACGGTATTTGTTTTTCCAACATTGGACGGTCCACACACAATACATCTTACACTATTTGGTAGAAGCACACTGTGTCTTATTTGTTGCTTTTTATTTAAATACTTGTCAAAGTTAATCAGTGGTAGTTTTGATTTGTGCTGTTTTAGCTTCATTTTTTTAATGTATTATTATCAATCCATGAATTGTATTTCGAATCAAAGCCCAACCATTTCACATACAATTTATTTCCTTTCTTCTTTAGCACTCTTTCAATAAGATACACATCAGGGTACTTGGTTTTCCTCATTTCATACTCATAGAATGCACCCTTAATAATTTTATTGTTATCGTCTTTGAGGTGATAGGTGAAGGGAATACTTGGTACCTAGTACATTGTGTATGGTTAAAATCTCATTTGTATAGTTTGGTAGGTATCCTTTATCAAATATTCGCTTGTAACGGGTGATTCGAACCTAATCACCAATTTTAAACTTTTGCTTTGTAAGTTTGAAGGAGCGCAGGGTAGCCTTATTATCAATATTCATCAGTACATACTTTCAGTGGCGCCGACTTTGGGGGGGCAAGGCACTTTCTGCCCCCCCCCCCCCAATAATTACTCTGGGGGGCCCCCTCTCTTCAGATGACACCCCCTACAGACCTTTCTGGTGAACTTTGCCCCCCCAATATTCCCATGAAGTCGGCGCCGCTGATACTTTTCATTTTCAGTATTCACCTCACTCGGTTTCATGCGGGTGGTTTGATGAACAGTGTTATTGTATTTGTCTAGCAGTTTTGGAAGTAGGTTCAACCATTTATAATTTCCCTGTACAGTGAATTCACGAAACATTTGCTCTTTCAGGGTCCTATTGAAACGTTCACAGATTGCCGCCTTCTTATTACTGAAAGTACTATAGTGATTGATATTGAACATTTTAAAGAGTTTTTGTACATCAGCATTGTAGAACTCTACCGGCATCAGTTTGTAAATTCTTTATCTTATTCTGTTCAAGTATTGGTTTGAGGGCGTTTGCCACATCATTACATGTTTTACTTTTCAATGGTATTGCAAATGCAAATTTACTAAAACAATTTATTACTGTCAGTATGAATTTAAAGTTTCTATTGATGGTACTGTAGTTTGACATATCAACAAGATCGGCCTGGTACAGATCTGTTACGCCTTTGATTTCTGTATGACGTATGGGAAAATTGTGTCTAACACTTGCGTGTAGTTCTCGAGCAAGACCCTCTCTTGTATTCATTTTTTATATCAGAGTGTTTTATACTGGAGTTAGTTAATCTCTGCTAAAATTTCTGTTATAACCACCATTAAAACCACCGTTAAATTTTAACCACCGTTAAAACCAGCGTTAAAATTTTCGTTATAACCACCATTAAATTTTTAACTGTTGTTAAACTGAGCCAGAATCGGTACTGCTTTTAGCGAGGCGACCACACCCAAAAATTATATTTTTTTTTTCCAGTAAATTATGCTATTAAAATTCTATTATTATTTTCCCCAATTATTAATGCTAGGTTTGGTTAAGCTGAGGGGTCTCGTTGGGTTGGAAAGAGCGTGGGAAAAAACGTGTGAGCATGGGAAAAACTTTATTTTTCAATTCATTATCATCGGAAAATGGTGTTCGATATATGAATTTGGGGTGCCTTGAAAAGCTGAACAAGACGGCACCACCCAATTTGATTTATCTTGAGCGGTTGAAAAGTTCAAAATTTTTCGTGATTTTTAACTCCCGTGAAAATGGGAATTTCTGGAATTTAAAATGTTGGGTTAAATCAACTTTGACTTACCTATGTTAGGTTAGGTTGGGGGTATCTTGTTAGGTTAGAAAAAGCGTGTGAAAAAACTGGCCCAGAATCGGCAGTGCTTTTAGCAAGGCAACCACACCCAAAAATTCTATTATTTTTTTTTCAATTAATTATTATCGGAAATTTGTATTTTATACATGAATTTGGGGTGCCTTAAAAAGCTAAACAAGATGGCACCGTCTAATTTAATTTATCTTGAGCGGTTGAAGAGTTTAAATTTTTTCGTGATTTTTAACTCCCGTGAAAATGGGAATTTCGGGGATCTGATAGATTGCGTTAAATCAACTTGGACTTACCTATGTTACGTTAGGTTAGGTTTAATTGGGTTGGCTTAGGTTAAGGTTAAATTAGAAGTTAAAGAAAAACTGGTCCAGAATCGGCAGTCTCCCCTACTGACAATTTCCATTTTTGAAAATATAAACTTCAAAATGATTTATTCTAATTAAGTTATAATAGCTTAATTGATTTTATTGATGAAAGCCTACATACAGTCTGCTGTATGTGAAACTGTTGGTCATCATGTTTCTTGAAAATTCCTTAAGCATTCACTTTTCAAGTTTCGTTCTCTTATATTTTGATATATTCTGGAAATATCTTATCTACCTTTCATTCTTCTTACTATTGTTGATATTTTGTACCCTGTAATATATTTTTTGTAGAGTATGCAGATTTGGGGAAATCCTTTGCTCCCGATTTATTTAAACAAATAAAGATATATTTTATGAACACTGTGTAGTGGAACGACCGTTTGGTCTTTACACCTTAAATCATCGACGTTTTTAAAAAATGTGAAAAATTCAACCAATAGTTCCTGACTGATTCTTATTTTACAGAACGGATTGCGACCAATCTGCGAATTCATGACATTCAATTTTTCAATGCAAGCCATTGACCAAATTATCAATTCAGCTGCAAAGACATTCTATATGTCTGCTGGAATGGTATGGAAATTCATTTTATTACAGGATCAACTATATATTCCAAGTTCGTGAATTCCATTAAATTATCGTCAACTTTTGTAGAATTATCATGTTAATTTTTTTTTTAAATAGCTGAGAAATATCTTCTAGGCAATAAAGGATTGCATTCAAATAGCCTATCCATATAATCCTTCACAAATAGATGAGACAGTTTATTTTATTTTGTTAGAACGGAAAGTGATGGAATAAAAATGTTAATTCTCAAACCAATGAGACAATGAATCTATACTGTGTTGGATATGAATATGTATTTTTATGTTCAATGAGCCCTGTTGCTTACAGTAATTATTCACAAATTGCATTTAGCAATTTCAATGTACAAGTAGAACATTGCATGATATTTTACAGTAACTACAAGCACCAGTACCGGTAGCTACTGATGATTACATTTGTAAAATTTTATGTACTGTAACAGACTCCTGGTAGAAACACAAGATATGTGCTTCAAAAGTCTCTTCTTGTCTTGCAATTGCTTCTTGAGTGATTGATTCTTTAGTGAATAATATCTTGTTATTCATTTATTAGCATTCGAAATATGATATTTTGCAGTAACTACAAACACCAGTACTGGTACCTACTGATAATTTAAATTTGTAAATATGTACAGTACCATAACAGACTCCTGGTAGAAACACAGTAAGAAAAGTATTTTAAGTGATTGGTTTTCAAGCAAATAATTAATAGCTTGTTATTCATTTATCAGTATTAAACAGTTGAGAATTTGATGGTAATAATTTTGAGTAGAAAATTTGAAACTTTAGATTGAATAGGTATTACTCGATTACACAGTATTGATGCTTACAGCTTGGAGCTCCAATTGTTTTTAGAGGACCCAACGGAGCTTCAGCTGGTGTCGGTGCTCAACACTCTCAATGCTTTGGTGCTTGGTACAGTCATTGTCCTGGTTTGAAGGTAGGCTATATTTGTTTTTTGTAGAATTAAAATCTATTTTTTATCTTTGTTTGTGGTGAAATAAAATTCTATTTAACGTTCAGAATTTGATTTATAGATGAAATACTTCTGATGTCATCAACTAGATCTTGATAAAATCCAGGTACAAGGCAGACACGGTATTTTTGTCTCAAATATTCTGTTGTTGAGAGGAAAACTACAGTGTTTGAGTACTACAGCGTATATGCATATTTCAGCGTTTTGGCCTTACATACAAAATTTTCATTCGTAATTTCTAAATAATTTTGTTTCACAATACAAAAGCATGTAATGCCTACTACAGCTTTCAATATCATAATATTATTATCTATCACAATAAAATCTTCTGTGAATACTTTGGTATACAGATAGATCTCAATCTAAAATTGATTAATATACTAGTTATTAATTCAGGGAATGTCAATTTCAGGCTCTTTTACTCAATTTATTCTCAAACTCAAAATTTTGATAGTCGTGAGTTGGGCTACAGACTTTGATTATTGACGAATGTTAGGCCCAGTTGGACCACTATGGGAAATGATTAACTTATTAAAATTCAATGTGCTAGTCTATGTGATTTCTGACTTTTATGAGTGTATATAATGAGTGAGATGTACTAAGATATAACTGAAATACTAACTTATATTTAACTTAGAAATAAGATACTTTGGTATAATTTTTAGTAACTGATCAGTTTTTAAATAATGAGCTTTCATTGTATCAAAATTTCAGTAAATGAAGGAAAAATGAATGAGTTGAAATATCAATTTGAGTAAAAAACTGAATTGAGAGAATTTGTGATTTTGTAGATTAAAAATTAAAAAAATAATGAAACATTAATTAGTAAGTACACACAGGCTTGTTATTTAAATAAAAAATTTATTTATTTGGTATTTATTTAGATACAGCTAAGGGTAGAAAGAGATTTCTTTAGTGCCCTCTTAACACACAAATTAAAAGCTTTATACGTGTGTCACAAATTAATGTAGTCATAAAATTCAAAGTCATAAAAAACTAGAAAAACACTTTTGATTGTAATATCATATTATACAACAATGTAATATCCAATTCGATTACTTAGGTTTCTTAGGTATGTAAGGATATTTCCTTAGGTTCATGTGAGTGTTGTTTCAAAATGATGTTATATGATTTTTCTATGTAACTTATGCTTTGTATTGCTTTATACATTTGAATACTCATGTATTGTATCCGAATCAAGTAAATTCAATTCAATTACAATATTTACTGCAAGAAAATTTCATATCAAATGCCAAGTTACGATTTCCATTCTAATTGATAGTATTACAGTATATTAATGATACTCGTACTATATTGATACTATTACCGTACTCAAATAATGTGCTGGTTAATTGTCATCAGTGCCACAACTGATATGATTATATGTGATGATAATAAATTATGTGTGATAATGTGTTAATAAAGACGTTTTGTTTCTATTTCATAGGTATTATCTCCTTACAATTGCGAGGATTGCAGGGGTCTCTTGAAAGCAGCCATAAGAGATCCTGATCCAGTTATATTCCTGGAGGCTGAACTGCAGTACAATGCTGTGTATTCAGTATCAGATCAGGCCTTGTCAGAAGATTTTGTCCTGGAGATAGGGAAAGCAAACATTGAAAGGGCCGGTAATCCTACTCCACTATTATAGCCTATCGATGTTTCTTTCTACTACTATTTGTATATGGTGCATTTTGTCAACTCAATCTTGGCTGTGCCCAGAAACAATTTTTTGTCTATGCTGTGTACACTGCGTTCCAAGCAGTTTTACTAAGAATTAATAATTCTTCATATATGACAAGGTATGTGCGAGCAGCTCACAGCATGGATAAGTAGGCAGACTTATCATTAGTAGAGTGCTAACATAATAATAATAATAATAAATAAAACCTTTATTTGTTCCCAAAACACAATAAATAATATATATACAATAATAAAATAAATAACAAAGTAACTTATGTTCTTTTTTTTTAAATTGTTTCAATTTCTATTTGGAAACTAGGCCCGTCACCGAGCATAGGCCTCCCCCAGGTTTTGCCATCTCCGTCTATCTGCTGCTCCTCTAATCCAGTCGTTCCCTGCCACCCGAACGATGTCGTCCTTCCATCTGGCTCTCGGTCTGCCGACATTCCTCTTCCTCCAAGTTGGCTCCCATCGAGTTACTGACTTTGTCCACCTGCCGTCTTGGAGTCTTGCGATGTGACCTGCCCAATTCCATTTTAATTTTTTAATTGTGACAGTGACTTCCTCTAATTTTACTTTATTTTTTATCGTTGAATTCCGTACTCTCTGCAGTCTGCTGATGTTTAATATGCTTCTTTCCATAGCTCTCTGGGTCGACTCAATTGATTTTAGACAACTTGATTTACAGCTCCAAGCTTGTGCCCCATATGTGAGACATGGAAATACACATGTTCTTAGAAGTTTGGCTTTGGATGTTATACTGAAGTTCCTGTTTTTCATTATACATTTCAAAGACCAATACTTTTTCCAAGCTGCTGCACATCTTCGTTTGATCTCCTTTTCTTCTTTTTCTTGAAACGAGAGGCATTGACCAAGATAAATCACATCCTGCACCTGACTCAAGACGTTTCCATTCAATTCGATTAATGTCTGTTGATCTGAATTAGACATAATGCTCGTTTTATTCGGGTTTATCTCCAGTGCAGCTTTCTTGCTCACTCTTGAAAGATCTGTCAACATGTCCTGGAGCTCTTGGCGTGACTTCGCTATCAAGACTACATCATCCGCAAAGCGTAGGTGATTCAAATATTGGCCACTGATCTTAATTCCGCGCCTCTCCCAATCAAGTTGTTTGAAGACCTCTTGTAGAGCCGCATTGAAGAATATCGGTGACAAAGGGTCACCTCGTTCTAATTTGAAGTACTTTCCTGGTCTCTCAAGGCGTATTCTGGCTGTGCTGTTTTCATAGTACTTTTTCAATATATTGATATAAACTGTAGGTACGCCTTGATTATGCAAAGACTCAAACAGGAAGTAATGATTCAGGCTGTCAAACGCTTTTTTGTAGTCGACAAAAGCCAAATAAATAAATTCTTATCTGATATTCAGAGCATTTCTCAATAAGCTGATTTATAATTTGTAGATGATCGATTGTTGAGAATCCTCTTCTAAACCCTGCTTGTTCTATTGGCTGATGTTGTACCAGATTCGGTTGAACTCGTTCCATCATTGACTTCATAAACAATTTACTTATACACGATGTAATACTTATAGGTCGGTAGTTATTAATGTTATAAATATCTCCTTTTTTAAATAACAAAATGACATCAGCCAGCTTCCATTGGTATGGCAATTTTTGCTCTTTCAGTATTCTATTGAAGAAATCAATTAAACTCTTCATGATAGCTGGTGAAATCGCTTTTATCATTTTATTCGTTATTTTGTCTATACCAGCCATCTTGTTGTCTTTTAGTCTCTTATAATCTTTGTCAACTCTTGTTCTTGAAATTTGAGTATTCTGTCTGGAGTAACTGGAACAGTAAGATATGTGTCTATGTTGTTCGCACTTTTAAATAGATCTTCATAAAATTTTGATGCTTTCTCAAGAATTCCTTCTCTCTTTCTGTCTATGTAGCCTTCCTTGTCTTTCAAGCCAGTATTCCAATGTACACCTTTCGTGAGTTTTTTCTTCAATTTTTTCATAGAGCCGTCCGTTTCTAAGATTTCCATTATAATGTTGTTTTCAAATTGTTGAATATCCCTCCGAATATGATATCTTGCAACCTTGCATAGTAAATTGTATTCTATTTTTTCTCTTGCATTTTTATATTTTATCCTCTTGAACTTTTCACGTTCATAAATTTTCTTGGTATTCTGTGACAATTTACTCGGTATTATATATCTTGAAAGTTCAAAAGTGTTCTGTATAGAGTTTTCTATTATATTATAATTTTCTTGAAAGCCAATATGGAGTTGAATTTCATTAAGCATCTGTATTTTTTCTTCTAAATTTTTGAGCCCATCAACATCTATAACTGGTTTTTTGATTGAATTCCTATTCCAGTCACTTCTCGGTCTCATTGTTGACCATTCCCTTGATAGTTCTTTAACAATCATTCTATGGTCGGTTGTAAATTTAATTTTTCCTGTGACTTCGAAACTCTGAATAACCCCTCTTTGCGTGGTCAAAACGTAGTCAATCTCATTCTTGGTCTGCTGATTGGGCGATATCCATGTCCACTTTTTCCCCGTTCTTTTCTTGAAAAGTGTTGATTATTTTTAAGCCCTGTTGAAAACAGAAATCAACCAGGGTCTGACCTGGTCCATTCCTCCTACGTCCTACCATATCCATATATTCCGACTACATTGGCTTCATTGTTTTCTTGCAAACCAACCTGAGCATTGAAATCGCCTACAATGATTTTTAGATTTTTCCAATTACTTTTGTCCTGTCTCAACGCTGCAGTCAATTGCTCATAGAAAATTTCACGCTCACTGTCTTCTGCCTCCGCCGTTGGCGAGTAAACTTGATATATACTCACAATTTTGCGTTACCTACTTTCATTCTTAAAATAGCCAGTCTTTCCGATATGCCTTTAAATTCAATTATTCTCGATTTCAACTTCTCTCTTACCATAAATCCAACTCCCTTTTGGCCTTGTGTTGAGCCGAGATGATATAATATAAATCCACTTTTCCTATGAATGATTGTCTCAGAGTTTCTTCTCACTTCAGCTAATTCTAAAATATCTATATTTGTTACTTTCAGTGCTTCTTCCAATTCACAAAGTCTATCTTAGTTCTTAGCGTTCTGACATTCAAAGTTCCAATAATTAACCCTGGGGGGTTTTGGTCATACTTCCCCTCAGTGACCAACTTTTCTGGGGAAATGCAATTTATTTTTCTGTTAAAACTATGATCTGATATTTTTCTATTCTTGTTGGAGTGCTAACATGCTCAAGGAAAATCCATACAACTATCAAGAATGAGTTGATATTTGTAATTGTAATTCGTACTGGATAAAAAAACTTACTGCTGCATGAACTTCAAAGTGGTGGAACATTGTTTTTTTATTACTGAAATGTGTAGAGTGACTTACCAGCAATATTTTTATTGAAGTCAAATTTTTATTTACTTTTTGAATTGATATATTTGATCATACTTTTCAATTCTCATACAATTTTTCATCCAGGAATATTAATTCACTTCTGAAGGCAACAAATATAATATATTGATGGAGTGGTTGGATATCACATCTATTGATTCCAGAAATAAAAATATTATTCATTTCTTTTATAAAACTTGTTAATTCCAGAAATTCCTTCTTCTAATTCTGAAAATTATTTTTAGCAATAAAATATACTTCAACATATTTCGAAAAGTAATCAGATAAAAAATCATTGACACACAGAGAGATAGGACAATTTAATCTCTGGTCAGACTCTCAAGAATAGGAGAGATGAAAAAAAGTATTTGAAAAATGAAGTCTACTTTCATAAACATTTCAGATTGCCTGTAAGTGTGTGTACTATGTAGACACTACATTCAGATCTCGATCAATATATGAATTTCTTGTCGTTTTGATAACAGGCAAGCATGTGACTCTGGTTGCTCATGCCAAATCAGTTCAAACAAGTATTGATGCTGCAACAGAACTTTCCGGACAAGGTATCGAATGCGAAGTTGTAAATCTCCGTTCATTACGTCCTCTTGATATGGACACTATTTGCAAGTCAGTAGCAAAGACAAATCATTTGGTGACTGTTGAAGGTGGATGGCCCCAGAGCGGAATTGGTTCGGAAATTTGTGCTCAAATGATGGAACGTGAGTACCATATACTACTTTTCTTATGTAATTACATAACCCTCTTTATTCTGACGATGTTTGAATTTTAACCGTCAGCTACTGAAGGACCTGAATGAATTATTTTTGGAGATGAATGTGAATAGGCTAATTGAATAACATTAGTATTTGAAAAAAATATTTTTTTTCCGGAGGATGAAGCCCACATCGGTCTAAGATCTGTGCGTGGGTAATGAATAATTGGATGGTGGTGATTGCTGAGTTAGACCTACAGTTTCAGGTGGGTTCCGAACCACCGGGAAGTGATTTTACAGCAGAGAACAGTCTTTTTTGTTTGCCAATCCAATCGGTCACCCTTACAAAGAGCGCCCAGGAGTTTCGTAGCTTATCTCTGATTAAACAGAAACTTGCTACGGCACTCGGCTTTCACTTCTCTACATTTGAATAAGAAAAAGCAGGAAATGTGATCATTTTTCATTTATTTAAAAACAATAGATCAGATAAAATGTTTTGCTTTCGAAATAAATTAATTGAAAGACCAGAAAGTGGAAGTATTTTGACAAGTATACTTATTGTATTTAAAAAACCATAATTCTCATTATTATCTAACCCCGATAAAGTAAACATACCGATCATCTCGTCCCCCTACCAGTTGTCGGGACCCTACTACTTTTAAACTTGAATATCCGTAATTTCACGTAGATTTTGAAACTGAAATTGATACGGGTTATTGGTATGGTTACTGTAAACCTAATTTTTCTAAAAGAAATATCAATAAATTTTAGCAACTTAGCCCCTCCTTCTTCCCGATAGACGGAGCCCTGACTACGCCCATGATCTCTACATATTTGTGTCAGTTCTAGGCAATTTATTTTTATTATGTAAGAAATGTTTTGTGTTTTTGACTAACAAAAATTATTCATTCATTCATCTATTTATAAGTCAGTTTGTGGAACATAATACATTCACTCAATTCAATTACCATGCAGTTTGTGTCTAACACAAATAATGATCAAGAACTGGAATAATACTAAAATAGATAAATATAGATTGTATATATCTGCATGTATTCTGCTATACAGAAGGGTGTAGTTTGGTGGTTAAGGCGCCCGACCGGCAATTGGAGGGTCCACGGTTAGATCTCGGTGGTGACTGATGTTTTGTGTAGAAGTCACAGAGCATAGAATAAAATTCTGTTATTTTATTCTGTGCTCTGTGGTAGTAGTGCTCATCGATTTCCATCAACTGTTCAATGCTGTTGTGAATATCCGCTACTGCGGAAGTCTTCAGTGTAATTAATAGCACTTTGAGGAATTCGAAATTAAATAATTATTATATTCTATAAATTTGTTAGTTTGATAAATTGTCAGTTCCTCCAAAACCAACTTGTGATATAAATTGTTCACTCATACTTGGCTACAAGTTTAATACGAATTTGCCTCGCATTTATGTCAACTCTCTACCAATACTACTATTTCTCTACGCTTCTAGAAGGCTTGAGATGTTCTCACATCCTTCATCGTATGGAGAATGACTAGTTCCCAATATAGCCGCTTAGAACTCTGTTTTACCATGTCATCAGGGATGCATAGTAAGTAGTAAGGCAACCCAGGACGGTATAGTAACCGTTACTGTACCGTCCTGAGACAACCAGGAATGCGTATTTCTGCGCAATGCAGACAATGACGTGACAGACTACTGTATTTTATGTCTAATACATATTTTTTTCATAATCTTTTTCAGGTGAAGCATTCTTTCAACTCGACTCTCCTATAATAAGAGTGACTGCCATAGATGTTCCTTTGCCTTATGCAATGAATTTGGAGGCAATATGTATACCTAGGCCTATAAATGTGATAACGGCTGTGAAAAAAGTCCTTGGAGCATAAGGACAAGCTAAATCGGCTTCACGCTGATTGAAGATCACTCAAGAAAAGCTGTGGAGCTGTGGAATTAAGGAAAATTGTTATTCATAGTTGAGTATATTGTTGCAATCTTTTTTGCAGTTTATCAACGTTTTTAAATCAAATTTATATGAGTTGAATTCAATTCATACAACTTAATTCAAATTGGGGATGCGAAATTACTTCCTTGAAAAATGCTACTTTTCAAATTATAAGCAAGTTGTAGAGCCTTGTGGGAGTAGTTTAAAAAAATATATAACATTCGATTATCACCTGGAATGAAATGCAAATAATTATGAATCTGATATTGATTGATATGACTATATTAAAAAATTATGACTATCAATATTGGGTGTATTTTCTTTATTTTAATTATTTTCATTTAAATGGAAGTATTCTGTATGTGCACATATGAATTTTTCAAAAATCCAGTAACTTTAATGTGGTTTACGAGCTATTTTTATAGTTCAATATCATCTTTCTCTTGACTTATAAGTATTCTGCGTTAGTGTGCCGAGCAAGGCCTTCTCGTTAAGTATACAGGCTACCGTATAGGCCTATTATATATAGACTACGATTGGACTCGAAGTTGTATCTCACTATTCTAAGATAGAATATTCAAATTTTTCCATGAGAAACGAGAGAGAGAGTGAGAAAGAGTTAGCGCTAACCTCTTACTCGTTTGTCGAGGAAAACGTTGAATATATCATTTTAGACTAGTGCAATATGAGAGCATATAGGCTATGCACGAATAGTTTCTGACTGTGGATGATTTTCAGACCTTAACAGTATGTTTTAGTAAAGAAAGCGCACTACGCAAACGTGAGTAAAGTAAGCTTCGATTGCTTTCTTCACTGCAACAGCAGGGGCTAATTCAGCGGGGATAAAAGAGATATATAAAAAAAAGCTATTTGTGTCTTTTATGGAGATGAGGAACTTAAGGTTATATCGCCCTGAATTTTTTCTTCAGTATTCACCCCTGTGCAACTGTGAAAGTGTATCTTACACACCTTTTGACTACTTCTGAAACCAAAAGGGTACATCGGTTGCCAGATGTGGAGTGATTTGGTATGATTTTCGGCTGCTTCACCCTAATTAATATTATAGAATATAGAACAACAAAAAATCCTGTGTTTAAAAAACAACAATATTCTACACACATTCTGGACTAACAGGTTGGTTGTTATAAATTTATTTCAATTAATTTTATAATGAATAAATATAATCACTTTTTCAGTAGAGTCTTACAATCAACCCTCTTAATGTTTTTGGGTTATTACAATCTGGAGATGTTAACCCCTTTGTTTTAAGGCAGGACTCAGCACAAGCTTGCCCATGGAAGTAATGCCCAAACATCTGTTTGCATTGGCCACAGTTTCTGGAAAATAAATTAAATTAAATTTCAAGCAACATTTTTTAAAAATAAAGTTTCAGTAAATATTTGAAAATGGGAGGTTCAAATACGAAAAACTTGATCTTGAGAACCGAAATTTAGAAATAGCAAGTTATCTGAAAAAATATCTGAGAGAATACTTAAGAGGCCAAGTTTCTCATCAAAATTAAAAAATATATTGTTACCAATTCATATTTGAAATTACAGACAATAATGAATAATATACAGAAAAAACTTAATTCATATAAAACGTTTTTCATACATTTAATTCATATTTATAAAACGTTAATTCAAATATAAGTTTAATAAAACTTAAATTATTGAGAGAGTAGTAGAATACAATCGTAATCAATGAAAGGAACATATGTCATGAAAATGCCAGCATATTCACATTGAAAATGTACTACAAACTACTATACATGTAGAATAAATGTTGGTAGGCCTCTGAAAATGTGGAAATAGTTATTAAGCTATGAGCCCTCTGTAGAATTTATTGATGACAATAAATAATAATTATGCCTAGGCTGTTTTGGGTTGGAGATGGCAACAAGCTAATCCTTGTAAGCAAGAAGACCTAAAGACCCAATTACAGGTGCCGATCAATTTGTCAATTTTACTAAAGTCCGCAAGAAAATACTCCCAACATGGAATGAGGGGAAGCAATCTTCCCCTGAATGTCTGCGCACAGTAGAATGTGCATTGTCACTTTTCTGTTGTGAGAAACAGAGTGAATGCTGCTATGTGGTGAGAGTGAATTGTAAGGCATAGAGCATCGGACCTCTCTCTCTCACTATCTTGGTCTGTGTTGGAAGTATTTTCTCGCGGACTTTAAAAGCCCAATCCTAAAAGCCATTTTACACGTGCCTTAACCCGTGTGTGCAAATCACCTGTGAGAACCTGTCACAAAATTTACCACTCGCATGGTTAGTTTCTTGGCACGTGTAATTGGGCCTTAGCCCCTTTACATTGTTTTAGTAATGCCGAAATGGTCGAAGCAATTGAAAGAAATTAGTATAAAAATAATTTTTTAGTTGCTCATTGGCAGTAATAAGACAAACTTCATTAATAGGATTACGAACTACAAAAAGAATTCGACAGAGTCTTAAACAGTCTTACAGGAATAGTGTATAAAATTATCTTTATATTATTATTTTATATCCTATAGAATATAAGAGATGATATATCAATATTACATCATATTATAAATTTATTTATTTATATTTATTGATTCTTCTTTCATAAACAACATAGTGCAATCACAAAGGATAAATTACAAAATACAAATTACAAAAAGGATAAATATAAGTAAATACTTTTCAATATCACATCATAATTTTGTATGCAATAAATAAATAACTAAATTATCACTGTAGGCTATATTATGATCAACTACGGTACCGGTACATATATGCCAGGAAGTCCTAAAACTCTCTCATAATATAGTAGATAACAAATTATCAGGTTCAAATTGGGTATATATGCAAGGTCGGCTGTTGAAAAATTATCCAAAAATCTCGAAAAGTATCTAAAAATACAGAAAATTATCTGTAAATAATAGTCATGTATGTATGCATATAAGCGTACTAAAGCCGATTCGACTGTAGGTGACTCAGACCTCAACGGGTTTTTTTTTCAAATCCAAAGAGGAGTGAGGTAGTTTGTGATTGCTTTCTTCACTGAGTTAACAGAATTGTATCAGTATGCCCAGCCCACCGAAACAAATTCTGAAGCTCTATGCTTGACAGTCCACTCTCATCTCTACACAGGATCTGGCTGCACAAATGAGTGTGAAGCACACTTCTGAGCTACTTCCTGCGTCCAAGCCATCATTTGACAGAGACGTTTGGGAAACAACACATATTATTATTATTATTATTATTATTATTATTATTATTATCATTATTATTATTATCATTATTATTATTATTATTATTATTATTATTGATGTAGCCTTTTTTTTGTAATAATAGTCATAAGATTATACAATCCTCAATTCATTCATAGAATCATTCAATTCTCAAGTGGTAAACGGTATCAGAGATATATTATTTCTGGTATTGATGCTAGTTTCAGACACTAGCTGTACCCTTATGTACTTCTAACTTCTACCACAACACAAGGAAACAAATACGTGTAGCCTGCCTATAGCTATATATTCTTACTTCTAAACGAAAACGAAATATTATTGTGTAAACGGATATAAATTCATAATAATAATAATAATAATAATAATAATAATGGTTGTTTCAGTTAATCATTTATTATATAATATTACTAAGTAATTCTAATCTCAGTAATATGATTAACTTTGGTTGCCCTAATTTTAAAAAGAGAAATTATCATATTAAATTATATATATTATTACCTATGCTTCTTACCTTATGCAAACTCCAATGCGAGCTGAGCTGACAGTTGAGACCAATAAGAAAGCTAGGATTAGTCCAGAGTACATCTAAAAAAAAAAAATATTACTATCTATTGTTCTATTCCTATACAATGCTATGAATCCACTCGATCAAAAATTTTTTGCTCCTTCATTTTAGTTGCAATATGGTCAGATTTTACGTTGAATAAGCTGAAAAATCTAATAAAACAAGTCAGAAGTCTGCAACTACAATAATTCATGTAAAACAAAATTATTCAAAAAAATATGCAAAAATGTCTCAGTAGCACGGTTTTATTAGTTTGAAGTGAATTAACTCGGTAAATTTAATAATAATTTTGTTGTAGTTTCCACTAACAAAACGTGTAGGCATAGAGCATTTAATTCTGAATAAAAAATGATGAATATATAAACCAGTAGCAGAAAATACACCAAAACTGCTTATAATGAAGATTTGTATCATTCGAACCTCATAAAAATAACAAAATGAGTGTGATTTTGATTCAATAAAAGTTGATCTTATGTAATTTTTTATGATAGTTGAATTGAGAATGGAAATTTCATCTAATTTTTTTTATTATTTCAGTGTTATATTTCGGCGCCCTTATTAGAGGCTGCAGGTTACATAAGAAACTGAAAAGCTTCATTAGGATTCCCATTCAACACAAATGTGCGGTTTTGTATTTGTCTTCTGCTTAAACTTTGTTTTCAAATTAAACTTTGTCAACAATGATTTTTGAACCTTCAAACTTCTGTATTTAACAATCGCATTTCAACTTTAATGAATAAAACTTTTCCAATGAGAGTTTAGAACACCTCAAACAATTACTTTTTCAGTTATGAGATGATTATTTGGTCTCCAACAAAGCCAAACAGAAAAGTGTGGAAGTTAAACGTGATTCATTGTAAAAGGTGTTGAGCAATGAATCAAGTTGAAAAATCTTTGATTAGGCAAGGAATCCGGAAAAATTTCATTTCTCTCTTCATCAAGTCTGTGTCACATACCGTACTAATATAACAGCAATTATTTGGAGAGGGTGATCTTAGAAATAGGTTTTTATTCTATCATATTTCCATATTACTGGCTTAAAATCATTCTTGCCTTAGATTAGAATTCATGGGTTCTAATGTAAGGAAAGAATGATTTTATATAATTATAGATGAAGATTTTATAAAAAATGATGGTCATTTATTGATTTTTATTCTTGTCTATTAAAATTGGAAAATGACTTATGCAGGGGCCAAATAAGTCAAATCTAAAGCTACAGCAAAAATATTTTAGTGTTCCCATTCGATAAAATTTTGTATAACCGACAAATTTATCCATAAAAAAGAATATACCAAATATTTTTTTTTAATTTCATTTTTTGAATGCCTGAATGAAGATCATATGTAATTTTTGTTACGGTAGGTAGGCCTACTAAAAAAATTCTCAGTTTCGAAAGTAGTGAAGAAATAGCAATAAGTAGATACACTTTTTCACTTTTTAAAGCAATGGTATCAAATTATTGTTGAAGGTCAAGTACGGTATCACATCTTATTGAATGGACTATAACAAGTCTGCTGAAGGTCACTCGACATAGTAGGCTAATGAAAATCATCGCCTCATGAACATCTTATTTTTTAGTAGACGATTTGGTCTCTGATATTCCTGTGATACCTTACACATAATATTTTGTCACATCGATTACTCTATATGAGCTGGTAGCCTTTAATATGTTATATTTTTCTAAAAAAGGTGGTCAACCAGAATGGAACTATTTCTGATGAATTTCTATTGTAGGTCTGTATGATGATTGATGGATGGTTGACATCAGATCAATTGCTGATTTGATGTTCAGAGTAATTATTGTAGTAAATTCCATAAATACAAGTTAAAATATTTCTATTTACACTTGTCGAAATTGGTTTAGGAGTAAAGATAATGAAACTTGAATTCACATTAATTTTTTTTTTATTGGTGATGATGCCCACATAAGTCCGAGACTTGTGCGTGGGTAATAAGGTGAATGATAACACATAGATGCCAGATGGAGGAGCGGGATTCGAACCCACGACAGCAAGCTGAAGATGCGACGCCCCAACCAACTGCCCGCCGCTCCACAATATTGAAATAGGTTTATGAGGAGATATCTGTTGAATATCCTATCTATAGTTCTACGTATCGCGTGAGAGGAGTTTCGATATTGTTATGGAAGAATGGACAGTAAAATTCTCTGTCATTTACATGTGTCAACAAGTCTTCCAGTCTAAGCTAATTGTTTACTTTCCCCCGTTCTCTCTTCGCCTTGTGGTTTATACCTTTGAAATCTTCTTATTTCTGCAATTAATAGTCTCGATGAATGGAGAATGTTTATTTAGAAGTTTATGGAAAATGCAAGAATCCTTATCTGTTTATTTTAGAAAAAATGGAGTGCCATATAGTCCTCTGAATGTTGAAAGATGTATGAATACGAGAAACTCTCATAAGAGTTTAGTTCAGTTGTGATTCGATCGTTAATGTAATAAGTGGCAGAAGTGACAGTACCTGTTTACCAGTGAGCGCTTATACAGACCGTGTTAAACAAACGTCTGTTGTTAAAGTGTTAATAAAGTATATTGTGACAGATTATTATATAGGCTTACTTGACAGTTTATACAGTGACTTGTAAGTGCTTGGAGAGTTTCAACTGTTACGTATTAAACGCTTCTCCTTGAATTATTTAACAGTTTATTGAACAGTTTATTGAACAGTTATTATTTAATATTAGATCGGCCTTTTGACATTTAGTGATTGATTTTTGAATAGTAGTATAGCAAAATCTTTATTAGCTGAACTTTATCGATTTATCTGTTTTGATTGCTTATTTTGTGTAAGAAATAACAGATCTGTGCGAACTGTGAATAATTTGTGTTAATAAAGTGCAAGTGTTAATTTAAAGTGTTGCCGGTGTTATTTTAGAGATAGAACCCGTAACAATATTTTTAATAAAGGAGTTGGCAAACAATAGGTGTTATCGCACTTCAATGCATCAAGACAATACTCACTGACGCTCGTGATTGAGTGATACACCATTCTACTAAAGTAATTGTTATTTATTTTAATGTGACCATTCTCCAGATGAAAGCTATAGAATAGCTTTATCAATTTTTTGAGCTTCTCAGAAAGTGAGGTACTCTATTAAACTTTAAATAAAATGAAAAAAATCCTTCAGTTTGTGTTTATTTCAGTGCTCCAAGAATACACCCACTTATTTGTCTTTATTATAGAATTTCTTTCTTATTCTCCGTGCGTCCAAAGAAAAAAATTAATGCAACATAACAATAAAAATCAATGCAGTAACACACAACTTATTTTTTCCCAACTATCTTTAAGTAAAAACATAATATTTCAATCAGTATCGGCTTTTTCTATGTTTATTTTTGTCCATTTCATGGTTTTTCGTTATTATGAGAGCATAGTATGAGTACATAATTATTATGATCAATGACTACATTAAATTTATGGTTGGTTCTCCTGAAGAAAGAATAAAAAGTGATGGTAAGAACTAGCCTAATATTGAAAATATTATCTATAGATATTTCAGGACTTTTATTGTAAATTAATTGAATGATTGATTTCTTAAATTCCCCACAATGTAACAGTAAGAAGATTCAATATTATTATTATTATTATTATTATTATTATTATTATTATTATTATTATTATTATTATTATTATTATTATTATTATTATTATTATTATTATTATTATTATTATTATTATTATTATTATTATTATTATTATTATTTACCCTCAGGGGCACTTCTTCATAAGTTGAAGTGAACGGGGGTGGCGATCCCGGGAACCCCAGCAAGTGGTGGATATAGACTGGTTGACTTTTACATCAAGTGTCCCAGGTCAGTAGTGTGATGCATGAGTTTTGGCATCACATGAAGCATCCACTGCGCCTCCCCTTTCCAGAGCCCTTCTTCCTTATCCCTTCTTCTTTCTTCTGATTGCTCTGGAACTTTGTACATCTAAAATGGCATTTTTTCCATTGACTTAGCTTTATGCCATTCTTCCTTTAATCTTTCTGTCTGGTCTCTCTTGGTCAAACTCTTATTTCTTTAAGCCCTAACCCCCCATTTATTTGAGGTATAAGGGCTTATTTCTTTTCTAAGTAGCTAATGTAGACTGGCTGGCAACAAACATCGTTGCGTCCCAGGGAGTAGTGTGTGCAAGTGAGGGAACATATGAAGCATTAGCTACAGTACAACTAGACCTGCTAGTGATAGTTGTACATTGGGGTTAGAGGTGAAGCGAGTGAATTGACACTGCCTGAAAGGGATGTGTGGAAGATAGGATCAGCGCACACTGCTAACAGCTCCCGGCATCAACGTGCCGCACCCAGGAGGGTTTTGGGATGCCAATGATTGGTGAAGGTGCAAGGCCAGGTCGGATGCCCATCCCGATCTCATGCCACAAGCTTCTGTAGCAATGGGGGTAGCTGCAGGTAGTGATCACCCCCCCACACCAGGAGGTACCGCGAGCGGAGACGGCCCAATACTCTGGAGTTTTAGGAAATAAGATGGATTCCAAATTTACAAAACAAAAAGAACAGAGAAAGGAGAGTGGAGCAGCAGAAGAAGAGTGCAAATCTCCTGTTGAAGGTACTTCTGCACAGGCAGAGCTGGCTAAACATGAGGCAGAGCAAGAACTGCTCCAGAATTTTGCCAGCAGAAGAAGAATGACCAGGTCACCAGTCAGGAGTGAGGACAGCAAAGACCAAGGTCATACAGAAGGAATGGAGATTGGGTCTGATGAGGTTTTCATATCAGAAAAAATACCTCTTCTATCCACAGAAATAAAAAATAAGGAAGAAGCAGAGCTGACTGTTCTGATGACTCAGCTAGAGGAAGCTGAGAAAACAGAAGAGACTGTCCTGAATGCAGTGAAAAAGACTCTTGAGGACATGCGCAAAGCTGCTAATAAGCAGCCAAACATGTCAATGGTGGTCAAAAATGGTTTGAGCCTGCTTGAGGAGAACCTGGATAGCCTTTGCTACTGCAGGAAAGTTCGCCAGAATGCAATAGATAGGCTTAAAGAGAAGGCAGCTTCAAGCCCTGGATTACTCTCTCCTACCAGACCTGCTAAAAAGCGAAAGAGGGACCTGGAAAGTAATGGTGATGAGGGTAGACCTTTAGTGATAGACAGGAGGACACATCTGATTTCACCCACATCAATAGAAGATTGTATGGTTCCTCCACCTGGAAATAAGAAAAAAGGGAAGAAAGAGAAGAAGCTAAAGGTACCTGATAGGAAGGACATTCCTGATTCAGAATCAGAAGGGCCAAGGAAAACACAGGTGCATCAGAATGCCTGGGTAGAAGTCAAAAGAAGAGGAAAAGGCTCCAGAAAAAAAGGAAGTACCCAGGAAACTGGTAGGTCACAGCAGAGAGCTCAGAACAATGTCTCAAGCATCCCGGTAGCAGAGCAAAATGTTAAAAAGGCCAGAAGGCGTGCTACAAGAGTGGAGGCAATCCTCATCAGCAGTAGTGCCAAAAAGAGCTATGCTCAGATACTTGGCCAAATCAAGAAGGACATCAACCCTGTGGAGGTCCAGGTAGACATCAAAGGGATCAGGAAAACAAGATCTGGTGATCTCTTGATTGAACTTGGCAGAGACACTAAGGACAAGGATGGTTTCAAGAACATCCTCAAGTCTAAGCTTGGGGAGGATGTCAGAATTCAGAGTTTGGAGCCAAAGTCAGTATTAGAAATTTTGGACCTGGATTGCACCACTGAGATGGATGAAGTCATAGCTGCCCTTAAAAGAGATCTTGAAGTGGAAGAAAGTGAAGTGAAGGTTACCTTAACTGGAGCAAACACTAGAGGCCACAAAGCAGCAATTGTTCAGCTAAGAGAAGAAATTGCCAATGAACTACTGCAAAGATCAAAAATAAAGATTGGTTGGATCAACTGTAGGATTAAGAGAAGAGCCATGGTGTATAAATGTTATAAATGCCTTGGATTTGGGCATCTAGCAAGAGATTGCAAAGGACCAAGCAGAGCGAATCTCTGTTATAAGTGTGGTAGTGAGGAGCACAAGGCCAAAGACTGTTCAAATCCTCCTAAATGCCTTGTCTGTTCAGAGAAAGGAATGAACTCAGATCATATACCTGGTACTAAGGCCTGCAAGAGTTTCTGCATTGCCTTGGAGGAGGCAAAAAAGAAGCTAAAGTAGGATGATCAGATTTCTACAAGCCAACCTGCACAGGAGCTATATAGCTGATAATCTTCTGAAGCAATTGGTTAGAGAAAAGGAGATCAGTATAGTATTGATTAGTGAGCAGTATCAGAGCCTTGACAGCTCATGTTGGTTCAGTGATCAGCTTGGAACAGCTGCGGTCTGGGTTACTGACTCTCAGCTTGCAGTTCAAGGACATGGGGCTGGTGAGGGTTTCTGCTGGATGAACTTGGGATGTGTTACGGTTTTCAGCTGCTATTTCACCCCGAACTCACCAGTTGCAGTCTTCCAGCAGAGAGTGGATGCCTTGGAGGATGCAATAATGGTAACCTCCAATAGGGTCATTGTGGCAGGTGACTTTAATGCAAAGGCTATTGAATGGGGAATGCCTCAGACCAATGCAAGAGGCAAATATATATACTTGACATGGCAGCAAGAACTGGATTGACAGTGCTGAATATTGGGACTGTCAGCACATTCAGACGTACAGGCTACCAGGAGACAATTCCAGACATTTCTCTAGCAACAGAAGATCTGGTGCCATCTATTAGGAACTGGAGGGTGGCTGAGGACTATACAGCAAGCGACCACCAGTACATAACTTTTGAGCTTGGTCAACATACAAGAGAGCACCTGAGTAATCTGCAGGGAATGAAGAGGTACAACCTCAGTAGAATTGATACAGAGATATTCAGACACAGGATTAGCTCAGAAGCTGACATTCTCAATGGTCATGAGGCTGATAGTACAAATGAGGCAGAAGTACTGGTTGATGCAGCAATGCAACTAATAACATCTGCTTGTGATGCATCCATGCCTCAGAGGAGACCTAGAGGGAAGAAGCAACCAGTATATTGGTGGACAGGTGAAATAGCTGACCTGCGTCGACAATGTTTTAGGCTGCGGCGGATAGCTCAGAGGGCAAGAAATAGAACAGATACCACTGAAAAGGTTGCTGAGTATAAAGCAGTGAGGAAACAGCTCCGTAAGGCAATCTACCAGAGTAAGGTGAGCTGCTGGCAAACAGTAAGAGAGAGTGTGGATGCAGACCCCTGGGGGCTTGGTTACAAGATTGTAACAAAGCAGCTTGGTGCAATGTGGCCTCCAGCTCCTCTGGATGAAGCTAGAGCAAGGATTGTGATTGACACACTATTCCCACAGCATCCACAACGAGAAGAGATCGATTTTGATGAAGTTGGAGAATTTGCCCTGTTCTCATTGGGAGAGGTGCAAGTGGCAATATCTTCAATGAAGCCTGGGAAGTCCCCAGGACCTGATGGTCTGCCTGCAGAGGTGCTTAGATTGGTGAACACATACAGGCCTGGTTTATTGCATGATATATACAATGCCTGCCTAAAGACTGGACATTTCAGTCCAATGTGGAAGAAGGCTCGCCTTGTATTGATTCCAAAGACTAAAGGAGAACCAGGGCTGCCATCCTCTTTTAGACCCTTATGTATGTTGGATACAACTGGAAAGGGGATGGAGAGGCTGATAAAAGTGAGGCTTCACAAGTCAGTGGAAGAGGCTGGAGGCTTATCACCTAACCAGTTTGGTTTCAGGTTGGGGTGTTCAACCATTGATGCAACCCAGGAGGTGTGCAAGTCAGTGCAGCAGGCAGAAAGTTACAACCATTTCTCCCGTAGGATGGTTCTGCTTGTGACACTGGACATCAAGAACGCTTTCAACTCTGTAAGATGGGTTGATATTCTTTGGGCACTTGAAAGCTCTTTCAGAGTCCCCAAGTACTTGATGAGAATTATTGACTCCTACTTGAGAAACAGATGTCTTATCTATGAGACTACAAGCGGATGGATCAATGTCGAGGTCACATCAGGAGTAGCACAGGGTTCAATCCTTGGACCAGACCTATGGAATATTTTCTATGATGGTCTGTTACGCCTTGAAATGCCAGAGGAGTCAGTGCTAGTTGGGTATGCAGATGACGTTGCATTGCTTATTGCATCTCGCACTGTTGAACATGCCCAACTGAAGCTGAATCAAGCTATGAGGAGAATCAGTGCCTGGCTGGAAGACCATAGTCTGTCTCTTGCACTCCATAAGTCTGAAATTGTGGTCCTGACAAAGAGAAGAGTCAACACTCATCTGTCTCTGATGATGAATAGGGAAGTCATTGAAACAAAGCATATGACAAAGTACTTGGGGATAACAATCGACAACAAAATGAGCTTTTCAGAGCATGTCACAGGTGCAATCAATAAGGCTGCAAAGGTTGTCACAGCTCTCAGCAGACTAATGGCCAATGTTGGAGGTCCCAGAGCCAGCAGAAGGCGATTGCTAATGTCAACTGTGAACTCTAGTCTGCTCTATGGGGCTGAGGTGTGGGCACCAGCTCTAAGATGGGAGTTCAACCGGAAAAGGCTTTTGCAGGTCCAGAGGAGGGCAGCTCTGAGAGTTGCATCTGCATACCGCACAGTGTCAGAACCTGCTGTGATGGTGGTTGCGGGGGTCATCCCAGTCACCCTGCTGGCACAAGAACGGCAACACATTTACCAGAGATGTAAAGATGGAGAAAGAAAAGAGGAAGCTGCAAAACAAGAAAGGGAAAGAACCCTCCAAGCATGGCAGAACAACTGGACTACAGAAACACGTGGGCGCTGGACAGCAAGGTTGATACCAGAAGTCAAGCCATGGGTAAGCCGCTCTTTTGGAGAAGTGGGGTATTTTGTGACCCAGTTTCTTACTGGGCATGGGTACTTCCACTCTTTCCTCCACCGGATGGGCAAGGCAGCCTCTTCTGAATGTCTCTACTGCCCCAAAAGTACAGATGATGTAGAGCACACCTTATTTTTGTGCAGCCGGTGGGATGAGATAAGAAGAGAGGTGAATGAAGACCTGGGTGAATTGTCCCCAGAGAATATTGTAGCTGTAATGCTTCAAGGACAGCAACAATGGATGAAGGTAGTTGGGTGTATCACCACCATACTTCAGACAAAGAAGATAGATTTAGATGCAGCAGGGTAGCTGAAAAGCTCTAGTTAGAAGGGCCCGTTCTGAAGTAATGTGACAAACAGTTCCAGGCGGGCCCAGGAGCTGGAGGTGGTTTTAGCCAGTATTTTGCTTTGCCAAGAGTCTGGCACATCGTGCAGAAAAGCATTTCCACCTCCAAAAAAAAAAAAAAAAAAAAAATTTTTATTATTATTATTATTATTATTATTATTATTATTATTATTATTATTATTATTATTATTATTATTATTATTATTATTATTATTATTATTATTATTATTATTATTATTATTATTATTATTATTATTATTATTATTATTATTATTATTATTATTATTATTATTATTATTATTATTATTATTATTATTTCATTTCATGCAGAGTACGGTTGAGGATCCAGGTGAAAAGATGTTTCAAGTGCTCCGGATTTGGGCATCTGGCCAGAAGATGTGAAGGGCCAGACAGATCTAAACTCTGCTACAAATGTGGTAGTGAAGAACATAAGTTTAGGAATTGCAACAATCCTCCATCTTGCTTTCTATGTAAACAGAATGGAATGGAGAGACAGGAAATAGTGCATGTTGCTGGTAGGGCAGGATGCAAATGTTTCATGGAGGCATTGGAGGAGGCCAAGAGACAAAATAATAAGGTAGTATAATGAAGATATTACAGGCAAATATTCACAGAAGTTGGCTGGCAGATAATCTGCTCAAGCAGCTTGCAAAAGAGAAAGAGGTGGACATTGCTCTTATAAGTGAGCAGTACAAAGATTATGATAATCCATTCTGGTATAAAGACTTGTTGGGGACAGCTGCAATCTGGGTATTGAACCCAGGACTCACAATTCAGAGAAATGGGGCTGGTGATGGAAATGCCAGAAGAGACAACACTAGTTGGGTATGCAGATGATGTTGCACTGCTTATTGCATCTCGCAGTTCTGAACATGCTCAACTTAAACTAAATCAAGCAATGAGGAGAATATCAACCTGGCTTGAATGTCATGGGTTGTCTCTTGCCCTCAGTAAGACTGAGATTGTGGTCCTAACAAAGAAAAGAGTAAACACTCATCTCTCTTTTCAGATGAACAGTGTGACTGTTGAGTCAAAGCAAAGGGCAAAGTATTTGGGACTTATGATTGACACTAAAATGAGCTTCTCAGAGCATATAACAGGGGTTAATCACTAAAGCTGCAAAGGCTGTCACAGCTCTCAGTGGTCTAATGGCTAATGTTGGAGGCCCAAGAGCCAGCAGAAGACGATTGTTGATGTCAACAGTGAACTCTGTTTTGCTTTATGGAGCAGAGGTGTGGGCACCTGCTCTCAGATGGGAGTACAATAGGAAAAGACTTCTGCAGGTCCAGAGAAGAGCAGCACTGAGAGTTGCATCAGCATATCGCACTGTGTCAGAGCATGCTGTTATGCTGGTTGCAGGGGTCATCCCAATCACCCTTCTAGCACAGGAGCGATATAATATATATCAAAAATGTAAAGCTGGAGAAAGGAAAGAAGATATTGCAAGAGTTGAAAGGAACAGAACTTTCCAAGCATGGCAGAACGACTGGAATCTTGAAGCACGTGGACACTGGACATCAAGGCTGATAGCCAGAGTCAAGCAGTGGGTAAACCGGCCTCATGGAGAAGTGGGGTACTTTGTGACACAGTTCCTGACTGGTCATGGATATTTCCGATCTTTTCTCCATCAGTTGGGCAAAGCAGATACACCTGAATGTCTTTACTGTCCTAAAAGTAGAGATGATGTTGAACACACCTTCTTTCTGTGTAGCAGGTGGGAAGAACTAAGAGAAAGAGTGCAGGCAGAACTGGGTTGGTTATCCCCAGAAAACGTTGTTTCTGTTATGCTCCAAGGCAAGCAGCAATGGGTGAAGATGGCTAACTATATAATCACCATACTACAGACAAAGAAGAGAGATCTTGTTGCAGCAGGGTAGCTTGAATAAGCTAAAGGAATGAGAGGCCGTTCTGAAGTAATGTGATAAACAGTTCCAGGCGGTCTCTAGGTTTGGAGGTGGTTTTAGCCAATAGTTCATGCTCATGTACATGTCAAATGGCAAAACGCCTTAATAAAAGAAATAAATAATAATAATTATTTCATTTCACGACATGCATTGTACATAATACAATATTAATATACAAGACAAAAATACATAACATATAAATGATATACATAATAGTACGTACTACTCCTATATTAGTAAGAATTTCTGGAATTGTTTTAGCTGGAGTAAGCCATAATGCAGCATGGATGTCTCACATTTTCCCCTCAGGAAAAGAGTGAATTTAACAGCCAGATTAGCATCGTTAAACAATTGGAGTGAGAGTTCCAATAGTCCACATTTCTTTCAAGCCGATGCTCCCTTGTTTATGTCTTTTTCAAGCTCTGTTATAAACTGCTGTGAAGTCTTTTTGGAGGCGTTTTTTTAAAGCCATTATTTGGGATCTTAGCTCTAATTTGAATTTGATTAGAAAACAGCAGGATTGATACCGGGAAATTCTCAGCCGAATTGGGATTAGTTCAAGATGTGATATCCGTAAAAAGCGTGCACAAGAAGAGTTTCAATCCTGGTTTATCCATTTTCGTAATTCTAATAGGCTACCAATGTTGGTCTCATCAACTTTTTAGGCCTATATTGTCTATTTAATTACTTCCTTTTGTCGTAGGTCTGGAGTCATTTCTGCTTTTTGTTATAGTACTTACTGTCCCTGTAATAATTTCCTATGGACACCTGAAAAGTGAAAAAACTACGGGCTTACTTTTGTTGAATTAATTTTTTACATTCCCCACAATGCAACAGTCATATCCTTGTATATCCCTGTAGTAATAATAGAATGGGCTACATCAAAATAGCTTTAAAAAATTATTCTCTCAACTTTTCGAACAGCTTCAATATTTGAATAGAAATATTCGAAATTTGAAAAGATCGAGTTAAAACTTAATCATCTATTTCCATTTGCTATTCAATACTGTTGTCAATATCCGCCATTGCGGAAGTCGTCAGTATAAATTAATAGCACTTGAAAAAATTTGAAATTAATAAATTCTGTTTCTGTATATTTGTCTGTTAAATTGTCAGTCCTTTCAAACTAACGTAATGATTGCAACTTTTATTGCACTTACCTTCAATCATGAAATATTTTTTTAATTAATATAGACCAACCTATATTGATTCGCAACGTGTACATAAGCTAAAGCACTTTGAAAATCCTAATAAAGACTATATTATGGGAAACCTAATATTATTGAAGAAAATAAGCAATATTTTTTTGAAAACCTATGTAAGCGAATAGCAAAATGTGTTATTTTTGAGGAAATGATGTTAATTTTGAACAGTGTTTTTTAATAATACTAATTTTAATTGTTTGATATTTTAAAATAGTTGATTTTCACGTGAAAATCAACATGACACCTACGATGGCATCGTCGGTTGAAGCGTTTGTCTCTTCTAAGACTCTGGCTGACTATTCTTGCGGTCATCCAACAAAATAGTCTTCCGAAAATAGTCTTTTCATCCTTAAGAAGTGCAGACATTCATCGTAGTTAATAGACTGTAGAGATAAGGGAATAACTGGTGCACTCTGGTAGTAGTTGACTACTTCTCATACACCCTGGGTAACACTTAATTATTATTTTATTTATTTTTTTTGTTGTAGATTACTTCTTAGAGATTCAAGTTAAGGAGTATAAGACAAGTCAGATCAACAATTATGCAATCTTATATTCTTATACACTAGTTACCGTAATTACTTTTTTTTTTGTTTTTTTTTTGTAGATTACGTCTTGGAGACTCCAGTTAAGGAGTATAAGACAAGTCAGATCAACAATATTATACACTAGATGCCATAATTACTTCAATTAGTTGAGGTGAGGCTCAATTTTGATGTGAAAGGAACTCTTGTATACTATAAAAAGCTTTATCAACTAAATATTTCTTCAATTGTTTTTTAAATATTTCTATATTTTCAAGACTCTTCAAAAACTGCGGTAGCTTGTTGTAGAATTTCCTACCAATATAACTAGGTTTTTGTTTGAATAAGCTACTATTGTGACTCACCAAGTGATAATCTCCTCGGCTTCTTGTATTATAATCATGTACATCAAGATTTTGGTTAATATCATTCGTTTTTACATTATAAAAGAGCTTCATACACATATAAGCAGGGTACAGTTAGGAGACCAAGTCTCTTGAACAACGGCCTACATGAATCTAATCTATTTACTCTTTCTATACACCTAACCGCTTTCTTTTGGATCTTAAACACCCTATCAAGATTTTGTTTTGATGAATTACCCCATACTAAGATAGCATACCTAATATGTGACAGTAAGAGCCCATGGTAAGCTGTAAAAAGTAACTTTTTGTCATTCAATCTAGCGAGCTGTCGCAGGACAAATACCCCAGATGAAATTTTACTACATATTGTCTCAATGTATGGAGTCCAGGTCAATCGTCTATCCAACATAACTCCTAGAAATGCAATTTTTTCTTCCTGGTCTAATTGATTATCGTTTACAAACACGTTTATAGCCCTATCTTCATTTAAATTATTTAAATTATTATACTATATCTATACTATATCATTAGTTGATACTATATCATTTAGTTGGTTGAGGTGAGCCTCTATTTTAATTTGAAAGGAACACTTGTACAATATAATAAGCTTTATCATTTAAATATTTTAATCTGTCAAATAGTGGCGCGTTCACACAAGCCAATGTTCTCCTGACCACCTTACAAGACACTATTTAGACTCATTTTGGTTGCAACTGCATGCCATATGATAAATAAAAAATCTTAGCTACTTTCATGAAAATATTGACCAACAAGTAATGTTGGCAGAATATTATCGAAGAATTTTTAAATTCCCAAATTTTTTATATATTTGCTCTTGACTCTAGACATAAAATTTGGATTTATTCTACCTTCCCAAAGAAAATTGTTAAACTCTAGAGATATGGAGGTAGATATAAGAATGGTTTTTGTAGGATCAGTTCCGTTTAAATTCGAAAACAAACTGTTATTTAGATGATAAGATAAAGAAGTGATAGGAAGTGGACAAAGAAGAAGAAGATGAGAAAGAAAAGAAGGCAAAGAAGAAAAATAAGGATGATGAGATTGTCACACTGTAGAAGAATTGATTGTCAATGTCGTCAATCAACTGATTGGAATAAATTGAAAAACTGTTGGGTTAATGAATGTTTTTGAGACATTTTTTATCTTCCTCTCTGAAAGTGGGATAATTAATTCAACAGGTAAGAATCATGTTGCTGAAATAAGTGTAGGCTAGTCAGTTTTATTCAGTCGAGAATCGAGTATGTTTGTAATATTAAAATAGACTAACTCCCAATAAATAACTTTAAATCCTTCTTAATTTTCAAATTTCAATTGTTTTTTTTCTAATCTTTTCATTATTTTTTGTTGCTTGTGATATTTAGCTCACAATAAATTAATAATAATCGATTATTATAATCAATGTTTTACAGAAAAATATAGCATTGATTAAATTGTATGTTCTGTAGAGTGCAGAGTTCCCAGCACAAAAAAAATATATTTTTTTAATATTTCCAATAAAAAAATGTTTATGACTCATAGAGTATGGGAAGGTAACGTCTTGTTATTATCGAAAAATCATCGTACCATTTTTCTATTATGAAAAATAGTGATCAGTCATTGAGCAGTTTTGATAATAGCCTAAATACTATTTTATATTTATTTCCCAATTATTATATAAATTTTTATACTATAATAAAGATTTCAATAATAAATAAAATTAAAGAATATTGATTCAAATTACTATAAATATATTCCTGGATTTTTTGTTCCATGACGAACTGCATTGTTAATATTAACTTTTCAAGTGAATTCAACGACTTGCAGTCAAATTTGACAAAATTTGACTGCAATTATTTATTTCAGTGAAAAAATGGTTTAATTGTTTTTTGTTTAAATTTATTTTTAAAAAAGAGTTTTTAGGAAACGTTTTAGCATGCATTTATTCGTACAAGGGCCGGTGTATAATGTATATTTGTATGACACAATAACAACGCACCATTGTAGTGTCTAGCCGACCGGAGGTGTGTGCAGAATGATGACTGGAGAGAAAATGAGACTGTTTCTTAGCGTCGCGATGCTCTGATGCGTCGGTCCTACGTCAATTGAAGAATCAACGCCCTTTCAATGAGTCTTACCACAGCGCTTTCGCTACATTGTTTCCCCGTTCAAGGAACCAATTGATTTCCTCATAAAGCAATCCAATTCCTGAAATTCCAAGTTGAAGTCAAAAAGTAGCCAAAATCACGCGCTGAAAGCTGTTGGAATATCTGCAATAGTTCATCTGGAGATATTTGATGAGATTTATATGTTGTTCACACGATTGCGTGAAGCGGGCATTAGGGTGCAGCCAAGTCTGCACTTGTTCACAATTGGCAGATTCATTTTCATGAATGATGCAGCTTCCATCAGAAGCAATATTTATTCCTTTGTTCATTCCTGGATAGCACACATCAATATTCCTACCCGTCCAGTCACGCAACGAGAGCGTGAATTTAGGGTTTGAGTAAACAAAAATCTATTTTGTACCTTCTTCATTGTCAAGATAGCTGAAACAATACCGGTACCCTTTTATAAAATTTGGCGAAATTAATAGATATTATTAGTTCACCTTCAGAGAATCGTACTGGGCAATAAACGGGCAATACAAATTATGGCAATGAACCAATCATAGAACTGATCCCATTACCCAAGAAAAGATAAATTTATTTTAAATATTACTTATTATTAATTTATTTTTCGAAATATTTGACATTAGCATCGACTATCCACCGCTTTATATAAAAACTAAATTTTCGTTGAGGTATGAAATAAGAAGTTGAGTTTATCCCCTATTTAGACCTACCTATTGATTTGGCGCTGTAAACGGTCAACCATGCAGTCGAATTGTGACTCCCTGTTTAATGTTTCTGCTACACTTACATTTTCGATTGAAGCGCTAAACTGTGACGCTAGCTATTTTCCAAACTGTGACTAGCTGTATTCTTAACTGTGACACAATTTTTTAATTTCTAATTTAATGTATTTTTTGCCCGTCGCGTCACTATATAATAACTTTGCGACCCCCCCCCCCCCCCCACGGGACTGCCGTGACTAATACTAAGTCACTGTGTCTGACTAGATTAACACAAATTTACTTTAAATATTAAAATCAAATTCAAATTTACAATACACTTATTAATTTTCTGTATTGTGTTCCTCCAGGGTCTTTAAGATCTCCTTGAAAGTCTCCTTCAATTAAAAGTTCCCATTTTTTATAAATTGCTCATCAAGCTTATTCTTTTAATTATTTTATTCTACAGTAGATTTCGTATGCCCAAAACCTGGCGCCCGGGGCTTGTATCCCGTGCACAATCCCCTCACCAGATTAGTACCTGATCTTGTTAATCAGTTATTGTACGACATAAATGAAAAGACGATTTAGCGTAGCTCAATAAAAAATTATATCTTTTGAAAATGAAATAATCTTTCCATTCAACTGGTCAATGATGTTTGCAGCCTATATCTATTGAAGCACATTATTCATTTTTGTATAGGCCAAGAATATATGGAAATAGAAGAGAAATATCTACAACTATTATTCTGAGAAATCAATAACTAAACAATTTTTAACTTACAGAATCTTTTACTTCATCCAGAAAAACAGTTTAAGACGAGCAGTCACGATATTCTTAATACTCTCACGGCACTGTAACATATCAGTTTGTCACTGAATCTCAAATTCTCCAATGTTCGTATTTATAGGTAGCCTACAACGTTTGTTGTTATGAACTCCAGCTTTGGGGAAATGGTTATCATTTCGATTCAGTAGCAATCGCATTACCACTTTTCCGATTTTTTAACTTTCAAATTCTACTTCATCATAAGACGACCTTTCTTATCATATCTGATCACTCTGATTTTTAACTTTCAAATTCTATTTCATCATAAGACGACATTTCTTATCTTATCCGATCACTCCAAGTTACAGCAATTTTTTATTCTCTATTGCGCATAATTTGAGAGTATGATAGTGTATTTTAAATTATTCTATTGTATTTAATTAGCTTCTATTTCATTATAAAAACCGCGTTTATATGAAGAGATTACATTCTAGATAGGATGAGAAGAGACTAAATTCTAGATGTTATAGATGACAGTTGTAGCGGTGCTTACAATAATTGTTACAAGAATGGGGCTGAATCATAGGCTTATCCAAGAGAGGAGCCGGGTGGCCGGGACCCCCAAACTAATGGTAAAAATTTTCAATAAAACACTGGAAAAATAGTAATTTACAAAAAAAGAGCCCGCCACTGTAGGTTGGGCCCCCCAAACAAAATTCCTAGATTCGCAACTGGGCAGTATCGTCATATACCTCTCAAATTTCAGGAAAATTTTACAAAAATGGCGAATCTTATCCACTGTAGTTTGTTTGTTTTTTATTCCCTCTCACTTTAATCATTCTGCGATTCCCTCTCATTCAATAATTTATTCTCCCTCGCACTGGCTACAAAAAAAAAATGAAATTAACATATAATCTGATATTAGTCTACCGTACTGATAAGAAGCTTTCTGAAATGAGTCAGTCTCTTCAATTTTCTCGCATTATTCCAAAATTGAAGCGACTGGAGCACTGAAAATAATTCGAGCCTGAAATTATTTTCTAAAACTTGATTTTCAATAAAAATAGAATTATTTTCAATTACAATGCAAGTAAAATTAAATAGCATATTTTAATTATTTATTGATGCTTTTTTAAAGCATAACTTATTATTAAAACATCAGAACATAATATAGTCTACATTAATATTTGAAAAAATAACATATGATTTCCAATAAGACTTTAAAAGATTTGATTTCCAATAAGACTTGAATAAAAGACTTGGTTTCCAATAACAATAGAACAATTTTCAATTACAACATAAATAAAACGAAATAGCATATTTGATTGATTTATTAATAGCATAATTATCAGAACATTTACATTAATAATTGAAAAAATAACATAACTAATTAGTCTCTAAAGTCCAGTCTATAAGTAGTACGAGGATAATGAAATGAGAAAATATATACTAAAAACAATTGGTAAATTCAACACAATATTCATATTGCATTGAGGAGGATAAATAATTTTCTATTTAAGAATAAACCTGTATGGTTACTTAGATGGATGATACAATGAACAATACACAAATAAAAAATCTAATCACAAAATTATTTTTCAGGTAAACGAATAAATAATTGTCTTATTAAAAAAAAATAAAAAACTAGAAATATTCTATCATTAGTGTGGTGATAAAGCAATTTCACAAAAGACGGTTCTAGACACAGTTAACTTATACACATATATAGGTGTATCAGTATAAATTAATGTATGATGGACTGCGAACAATTAGTTCAATACTTTTTGAGGCTACGCAATAGTATGTGATCAGATATCATAGTTTTAAAATAAATAGCAAATTTTTTCGCCTGATGATGCCCACATGGATCTTGAGACTTGTGCGTGGGAAATGAGGTGAATGAGAACAAGGTAAAAACATCCAAGCCTGAACGTGATTCGAACTCGAGACCTCGAGGAACAGCGGTCAGCCAGAGTCTTATCTAATCAGAGACAAGCGCTCCAACTGACTGAGCATTTTTATAATTCCACAATAATATTAAAAATAATAATTGCAAGAAAGCTGGTACCATACTAAGGTATTTAAGGTGAAATTATGATTGTTGAAAAAATAATAGGCGTACCCAGCAATGATTGCAAGGTGTGTTTGAGAGTGGAAAAAATATATTTCTCTACGTGTTACACTTTCAGTTTTGATTGTATTGTTCCACTCGAATGCTATTTAAAGATATCATTTTTCCTTAAATCCGTAAATGTTTCTAGGGCATGCAAGTTTTGGATGAAATTTGAATACTATGAGAAGATGACTTTGAAAGGAAAATGAACTGATAGTGACGGATAATGTAAATTTAATGTTTCATCCAGGATCGACAGAAAAACAGCGCTACTGGCAACAGTAGTTTGAATCCTTAACAAAAACCAACGGAATTTTAATAGTGGATTAGAATATATCAAAGAAATTAGAATGTTATCGGTGACTCTGAACCCTAAGCATGCAGTCAATCACGTACGGTACAAAATGCACTCAAACGACACCTTGAACTGAGGAAAATTTATATTAACTTTTTAAGTGAATTCAACGAATTGCAGTCAAATTTTCATTAAGAATAAGTAGAATTTACTTACTCGGCCTACAGAGTAAGAAAATTCTACTTATTCTTAATGAAAATTAGACTGCAAGTCGTTGAATTCGCTTAAAAAGTTAATATTAACAACACAGTTCGTCATGGAACAAGAAATCCAGAAAATGTATAACTCTGAACATATAACGCAATCTTGACCATTGTATTATGGATTAAATATAGCCTATTAGGATTTTCCCCAATTTTAAATGTCGAGTACTCATCCTTCGAGCTTTGTGGGATAAACTTTTCACAATCTTTACAAAAAAAGGCTTGTTTTACCTTCACAATACTGTGTAGCGTAATACTGTAATAAAGAGTGTGGTGTTGTGCCTGATGCATTATGGGTAAGGACAGGAGAGAATCCATGAATTTTTTGTGGGGTGGTATCACTTGAAAGAAGGCCTTCACTCTTCAAAAACACATAAAAGCTATTAACATTTTATTTTAAATTTAACGACTTGCAAAAATGACTTATTGTGAATGACTATTTGTACACATTTTTGGCTTAACGTTTTCGAATCATGGAGACTCATCTTCAAGGCGTCCTAGATCCAAGAAATCCAAGAACATAGAAGCTTTTTTTTAGTATCGTTTGAGAATTTCGGGGGGGGGGGAGTCCCCTTTTTCTATTTCCCCCACCACCTGGATTTGTGTGGATAATATGAATTGATTTATATTTTATGTGTTTTGGAGGTTCTAAGCACATGAAAAGTGGAACTTCTTGCTCTGTATTTTCCAGAAAAATTGTGATTGTGTTGATTGTGCCAAGCACTGAAAGGTTGGAGAACAAATCAAGTTTAATTCCTGGATTTCTTGTTCCATGACAAACTGCGTTGTTAATATTAACTTTTCATGTGAAATTTAACGACTTGCAGTCAAATATTTGTTAAGAATAAGTATAATAACTCACTTAATCTGGCCGAGTACTTTCGTCTTCTCTGAAGATGGAGTACTTTCATCTTCTCTGAAGATGGATCTCATAGATTCGAAAGTACTCGGCCAGATTAAGTGAGTTATTATACTTATTCTTAACAAATATTTGACTGCAAGTCGTTAAATTTCACATGAAAAGTTAAAATCAAGTTTAATTCAGCCAATGTAATTTGAAGCTCTCAATAATAGGCTACTGTAATTTAAATATAAAATGAAAATGATAATGATCAATCCTGTTCAGTAGAGTACTCGATTGAATTGTTTGCTTCCTGATTCTGACATATTACCAGATGAAATAAAGTTAGGCCCACAGTAATTTGCAACATTCTTCTTCCTTCTTTCTCCAACTCTATTAAATAGCGTGTACTCAGTCCATAAAAGCAGGCAACAACATATAATAAAACAAAGTAAGAGAATCAAAGTTGAATGAGTGAACTAGAGTGCTAGACAGAGTCTTACATGATTTAAAATATACATTCATTGATTGGAGAAATATGTGGTTCAATTGTGGCTCGCCAATACAGTATAATCATTGGTTGAAGATATATTAATGGTTTAAAGCTAACTTAAATTTTCATTGTCTTGCAGCATTGGGCCGGGTCTAGACTGTAGGCTAAACCAAACCCCATAACGTAACCCCATCGCGTAGCATCACTCCGTAAAAAAATCAGCTGATCATAACATCGTCGCGTAAATAATCTTATCATTTATTATTGCAATAATTATATAATAATCCTGGATAAACTCGCGACTAGCACACAAGCTATGCTTATACTATTCATGCTATAGAAATTAAAAATAAAAATATATTATATATTTTAGAAAAATAAAAAATATAAGTAAAAAATATATTTCTTTTTGTTATTAAATTGTCATTGTAATTTCATATCATTATAAAATTTAATAACCTTAATCTTTATAGTTCTTCTATATTTGATGAATGTGTATTGTTGAATAGTTATGAAATTTACTTTGTATATATTTGAATTGTATTAAATTTGTGGAAATAATTTCAATAAATCAAATAGACTTGAAAAAATTTAAAAAAATTATAAGATGTAACGTTATGTAAGATAGTATATAATAAACTGATTTCGTTACGAAGTGATGCTATGCAACAGGTTACGTTAGGCGGTTTTGTTGACGGTCTGAACCCGGATTTATGCAACATCAGTACTTTTGAATGACTGGGTGAAGTTTTATTAAGCTCAATATCAATTTGAATCATAATCTATCTTTTACAAATGAAAATGAGAACACCCTTAAAGAATATTGATAATTATTCCATGATTTGAAATTCTCTAAACAAAAAATTCGTGGTAACCAAGTAAAACATAAGATTAACATGATTATTATCAATTATGGTTACATTAATTTATTATTGTAATTGGGATTATATTTCTATGAGATAAAATTATTATTGGATTCAGAGTTACATTAATAATTATTTGTGATTATAATTCTATGATTTTAAAAGGACACTGTGAATTCGTCGTAACCAAGTAAAACATTGAAATATCTTGATTATAATAGTGAGATGTTGAAGATCCATCTTGTTTCCACTAATATATATAATAAAAACTTAAAAAACACTTTTAAGTGGAAATTATAATAGTGTATACACTAATTATTGATTATTGTAATCCTAAATTAGTATCTATGATTTGAAGGGGGCACAAAATGCTTTGAATGGGTAACCACGTAACCAGGCTAAGTAAAACTTAAAACTATGTGATTATAGAAAGTGAAGGAAATGAAATTTATGATTAGATACTAATGAGAAACAAAAAATGAATGACAACTAAAGCTATTCAGACTTTCAAATAGGACAACAAGCGTTTAGAATAAAGGTACGCTCTCAGGTATTACAGGATTAGTGATGATGATGAAGATGGTGATGATCATCGTTCTATTCGAGTTTGTTGAGGAAAGGCGCAATTGAGGCGACATCCTCACAGTCCGGCAGAAGTTTTCCCTTGAACTTGACACAGGCGTCGGCGCATAGCTGACCTTCAAAATAAGCGCCGAACATCTTTTTACACTGAGCGCAATTTCTAATGCACACGCCAATATTGTTGCCCTCTACAATAGATAGAGCAACAGCTAGAAAGAGCAGACCAGCCAGCAGAATCCTTATTGAGCCGTTTGACGCCATCTTACACCAGGAAAAATGAGCACCCAGGAAGAGCAGAGAACTAGCAGCCTCAAAAGCCTCTGAAACAAAGAAAAGCACAGTACAAATGTTTTAATATTCTTTTCGTGACAAGAACCGTTTCCCACTTACTTTCAACCAGACAAAACCAACGGGCATAAACTGGTTTCTATTATTATTCAAATAAATAGCTTTCAGCTGAAAGACCTTGGAAAATAACAGGACATCAACTTTTAATAAAAAATCTAAAATACCGATTAGGTTTATTATAAGGTGAGTGTATCTATTCTTTCTCAGGCGCTAACTGTGACAAATGGGGGAATGTATATAAAAATGTATTTTGTCAATGATAAAGGGCATATATTCACCAAAATTTTCATACAGTATTTATGTCTTTTGTAGTAGTCTGTAGTCTTTTTTAGTAAAGCTTTCCAGATGGTTACTCTCCACCACCAAAAATATATAGATAGATATAGATAGATATAATCGTGCTTTATTCAATAATCGTTATTACATGGACAAAAAACAAAAGAAATGAAAACACACACTACAAAACACACCGAAAATATATATAGTAATTAACTTAAATACTTTTTTTTTCACTATTCATATGTATAAACTTGCTGTGCAGAACTGACCTTTCTGAGTCGCGGCGGACGCGTTTCGAACTATATCGTTCTGCAAAAAGGTCAGTTCTGCACAGCAAGTTTTTATACATATGAATAGTTCTACTGCAGTTCACGAAAAATGGATATCCACAACAATAATTTTTTTTTAGCTGACATATCCCCTTCCCAAGAGAATGTACGTGCTCTTTCTCTGTGTACCACAATATTGCAAAGTTTCAGGCTCTTCTGCACTGGATAATGAGTTTACAAGTAGCTTCCATTGATAATATTACACTATAATATTATTCTAGTAATTTGTATCAATGGAATAAAGACTGCTTTATTGCGCGTGGCCGAATCATATTGGAGTGTTCCGATGCTTAGAAATCATGAAAGCAGCTTCTGCCCTCCAACTATCTCTGATGTTCATCAATATTCTTGGTATTTAACATATATTATTTCCTGGATTTCTTGTTCCATGACGAACTGCGTTGTTAATATTAACTTTTTAGGTGAATTTAACGACTTTCAGTCAATTTTAATTAAAAATAAGTAATATTTTACTCACTCTCTCGGCCGAACGTTTTCGAGTTATGGAAACTCATCTTCACTCATATTTAGCCTTGAAGATGAGTTTCCATAACTTGAAAACGTTCGGCCTAGAGAGTGAGTGAAATATATTACTTATTCTTAATTAAAATTCACTGCAAGTCGTTAAATTCACCTAAAAGGTTATTATAACTTATAATGAATATTTCTAATAAAATATTAATTGTGAATAACAGAGGTGTTCAATTAGCTATTTAATTGACGAGTGAGGAGTAACCAGGAAGAGAGGGAGCGTGAGAGAGATAGAGTGAGCAAACAAACCGATACCGCTCTCAGAGAGCTCCCAGCAATCACTTATCATTCGCCAGAGTCTCGTAGCATTAATGCTTGCATCTTTTAATTATGAATTATAGTTAACTAGGCCTATGATACAGTCTATTCTTGAATTGGAATGAAAATTTAAGTATGATATGCTACAAGAATTATAATATGATATTATGAAGCCAATAACGTATGTAGTAGGCAGGTTCGATTAACTTGATAAAAGTCTTTTAAATATACGTAGGCTATTTATTTCAATGAATTGGAAAGAATTGTGGTTCTGAATCATTTTGCACTTGAAATGTGACAACTCAATCATTTTGCCGGCTTTTCATAAGGAATGTCAAGTTATGCAACGAAGATTCGCGAATTAAACTTGAGCCGAATCCTGCTTGGAGGTAAACAAGTTTATCCAAGCCTTGAATGGCATACTACCCTAAGATTCCATTGGACCCGAACCAGTTCATATATTAACACCTGATCCGTAGTGACGTATTAACGTCCTAGTCCGTGATAAAGAGATTATGATATTGCACCATTTCAATGAATTATTCATAAAAGCTGGAATATATAAAATTTAATTCATGAATCTTGCATTTTTTGACAAGAATGGAATTAAAATAATGAACTCTCCATTTTCTTCATTAAGAGACTAGATTTATGTGCTCACTTGCCATAACCCACTTTGTCGCTTTGAAGAGATATCTCAGAGTTCTTGAATACATTGCTAATAAGGTTATTGAAATGGGAAACTTGGCCTTCTTGATTTGAGAAAGAGTTCAAGACCAAGTTAAAAACCAAAGCAAGCTTCATGTTGATAGAGCGTAGACCTAGAAGTGGTTGTTGGAGAGTGAAGCAACTTTTCTGGAAAAGTTCTAATAAAAAACGATGAAAAGAATAGTAACAATACTCTAGGTTTATTCCTTCTCGCTGAAAGTGACATGCTTCAGGTAAAATAACGGATCTGCATCTACAGTGTTCAGTACATTCCGAACTACTTTTTTGTTCAAAAAGTTATGAATAAATAATCAGTACACCCATATATAAAAGCCTCACGGACATTCATCCAAGCACATACCTGAGTGCTTGTGCAAATTGTATTATACTAGCCGGCAAAATCTCGTTTTACACGCCTTAAAACCGTACAGCAAGGGGACTCCGCCCCCTGGACTCTTGGGTGAAAATTTATTCTATCGAGCCTTCAGGCATGTTTCAGGTTGGATCTAAAATCAAAATTTGAAAACTATTACGCTTTAGCCCATTGGGAGAAAATTTAGAAAGCTTTACTTGGTAGTCATCTGAAATCTCCAAAATAAACCTTGATTTCAAACTTTTCAGAGCAAGTTGCTCTTGAAAAACAGAAAAATCAACCACATTTTTTAAATCATTAATTTTGGGCTCAAACGTTGAAAGGCTATTAAAAATTGGGCAGTTTTTGCCGTTTTTAAAGGAAATATTTTGATATAGCTAGAAATAAATTTTCAATTAGAAATCTCAATAAAAATACTGAAGATTTTTGGAATACGAATATAAAACAAACAGGAATGCGAAAATTCGATGAATGCCATTATCCAAAAAATCTTACCATTGACGGGAATTGAACCCGGGGCCTTCTCTCCCATGGAGAATGCTCATAATAAGGTACCAACTAAGCGACAGTGGATCCTTTGAATCATAGAACTCATTTCACAACCAACTAACTAATATTTATTGATAGTGGAAATAATCCAAGGATATTACAATTATTATTAACAATTGTGAATAAATGTAGATGGTAAAGTGTTTCGAACTCTCAGTTTGACTCTAACAAATACACTTCAAACTTTTGGTCTATCATTGACCGACTCTATTGACAACAGTAACAAATAATCTAATATTAAAACTGACACTGTATTTCACTTTTAAATAATGTTTTACTCACATATATTGGAGATGCTTGAGGAATGCATTTCACTTCTGAAAAGAAGCTTCTTTTCAGAAGTGAAATGCATTCCTCAAGCCTCTCCAATATATGTGAGTAAAACATTATTTAAAAGTGAAATTGAATTGAATTGAATTGAATTGAATTTATTGCCACATAAAAAAAAACAGAAACATTACAAATGTCATTGTACAAAATAAAACTAAATAATAATACACTTCTACATTATATTAATCTACCTAACTACAAGATATTTTGTATTAGTGATTACAATGTAATTATATGTAAAATATTTGAATATAAATTATATGTAATTAATTAATTATCTGTATATCGTCTGTAGCCCTAGTACAGTAATGTGCTCAATTACTATTATTTAGTTTTTATAATTATTATGGCATCACCAGCAAAAGGAAATACAGTGTCAGTTTTAATTTTAGATTGTTCATCAAGTATTTCGTCATGGAAAACATCACAGAGTAACAAATAATAGAAATGCGAAGATTTTTCAAGTGAGGACTCGCCACTGATCATAGAGGAAATTATTACAAAATACTGGAAAGCAGTAGAAATCCAAGAAAAATCTATAAAGTTCAAATTGTTCCTATACAGTAGGTACCTACAACGTAGTAGCCTACATTTTATTACAGATGCAATACAACTCCCATATATGATAATAAATCATATAAGTCTATAGGCTTATATCCACCATGAAAATATGTCAAACGTAATTTCCAATAGGTACTCCTGAATTAAATAAATAGACAGTAATGAATTAAAAGTTGATTGTATCTTCTACTATTATTGACATCTTGTTGAAGATACAATTGAACCTGACAATTTCACTGAAATAAAAAAAAAAGCTTTTGATGTCATATAATGTAGCCCATGAACTTACCGCACACGCTTATGATCACCACACAACTGATCAGCACAAGGCTTCTTGATGCTATGAATGTTGTTCTGAACTTGGAATTTGCAGGAGACTCTCAGGAGTAGATTTTATTGGCTAGAGGTACGAGTCAAAGGATTTTATAATAAAAACGATATTTTTCATGCTGATTCACCTGATACTGACATCTAATTAAAACAGTACCGTATAGTATCAGGGGAAACATTCATTCATTTGTTATTCAGGTGTACAGCTACATCCACAAAGAAAACTTGTTTGCGACTGAGTTTGGTGACCAGTAATAACTGCTTGACAGTATTTTTTTAAATCAGTAAAATATAAATTATCGTATTTGTTATTCGATTCATATGCTAATTCTTAGATCTAAAAATAGCTTTTGATGTGGAATGATACGGTAATATAATCACAAACCAGGACTTTGTGTAAAATTCTGTAAGTATCAACTAGTATTGAGTTACTTTGCACCTAACATGATACAGTACGGTAGGGTACTCATCTGCATACGACATTCCAATGTAAATGAAAATAATACCGTAAGATTTACATTTTTGCAAAAGCCTATTCGAAATTTACTATCAGAATCCGTTATATTTCAGAGCATTTCTTAGTAGTTCTTACGAATGAGTATTGGATTACAAAATAATTATAAATTAATACATCACGCCCATGCGGTGCATTGATATGTTATCTTGCAGTTTTTTTTTTTTTTTGTTAATTTTGAGCCCAGAGTTTATCACCGGTAGGCTATTGCTGATCAATTTTCAAATATTTTTTTCGAACATTCTTTTCATAGCCTATATTTTGATATTTTCATATATTCTTAGCAATGCAATGCTATTTTTTAATAGGAATTTGAGGCTACAAAAAATTATTAAAAAATCCAATCTGCAACACGTGCTAAATCATAATTTATTATCAATTGATTCGTGTATTATTGATAAAATCAAAAGTTTCATTAAATATTAATAATATTTTTCATAATTCCCAGTAAATAAAAAGGTTAATGAAAAAATCAAGAGTTTTATCAAATATGAATAATATTTTTTATAACTCCCAGTAAAATATGACAATTCAATGTTTTCCAGTAAATATCATTGTTATTCATTTTTATCCTAAATAAGGAAGTTCCACTTTCTGGATATGATAACTTCTCAGCAACTTGTTTTTTCAATGGCTTTGATGGAACTTATTTTTATAGAAATCAGCACTTCCTATCTACAGAAAATTATAGTCTTTTCACCCAGAATTTAGTATTTTACAAAATTAATATTTTGATTTTTTTACAAGTGTTTCTCAATACACCTTGATGCCAGTTAAAAAGAATTAGTAAATTTGTAGTCGTCTTTATTGTCACTATTTTGCTATTTATTAATGATTAATTACTGTATTTTTGACATAGGAATAGTAAAGAGGTGAACTTCTATGAATCTTAGTATTCCATAAATTAATACGTAAAATTCCACATACTACAGGTTACATATCGTCATGAATATGAATAATATTTTTGATAATTTGAGTAAAAAATGAGGTACGGTAATTCAATTTTTTTCGGAAAACATCATGGTTGATTCAATCTTACCTCGAATAAGGATGTTTCACTGGCTAGATGTGACAGCTTCTCAGCAATCCGTCTCTTCTTATATAGGCTGAAGAGAAAGCTTTTACTAATCCAATCTGCACCCCCTAACGATCATAGCACTTACGTGGAAACTCAATTTTCAAATGGTACTTCCTGACCATTTGGAAGTTGCGATTTTCTGGAAGAGCTTATTGGTTAGTCGTGAAATTTCATTTCATCATTACATCTAATTAATTGTGATTTCCTTGAGGGGGAAAAGCATAATATAGCCTATGCATAAATATGAAGTTACTGAGATTTAATTTTGAGTTCAAAAAAATTTATTCCACATATATTTAATTCTCGTGTAGAACAAAAACATGTATCAAGATTACTAAACCTCTACATTGAATCAGTTACGAATACAACAATAATTATTGTTAACACATAATGACCAATTCCTGTTTACAAAATCTTTAATATGATGTAGGCCATTAAAAATATAATTTAAAATTCCGATTTCCATGATATTAACTCCATTTAAAAAAAAATTATTTCTAGCCTCCAACCGAATAGAACCTAATTGGTGTATTTTACCTTAATATTTACATCCATAATAAATCACATTATTCTGTTTCTGATGACATTTATTATTTATAATAGTTATTGTTACTAACTTGGTTTTAAAATTACTATTAATATTTTAATATAACATTAATAATTCATGCAAATCTATGGTTTCTTCATGATATCATTAGTAGTTGAGAATGAAAATGATTGATCTGTTTTACATGATTATTACATGTAATAATACGGTTATTACATGAGTGAGGCTACATAGCAACGAAAACTTTAAAAATTTCTATCAAACTGTCATTTTTCGCATCATAGAATTTTGAAGGTTTTCTCTAATCATTGAGAACATGCATCAACTGAAAATTAATGTAGACGATGATAATTTGATAATTTTAACTGTACCCTTCCAATCAATTAAATGTCAATATTCATAATTATTGTATAGAGGCAGTCTAATAGCATAACATCAATCAATCTACAACAATCAATTTTAAACTCCACTGTTGAAGTTGTATCACTGTTTCGATACTAGGTTCTATTATCAATTTTTCCAGATCAGTTGCTGAACGAATAAGGAAACTCATCTAGGAATCGCATAAAGAATTAATTTGTGGTAGAGCCCTCTTATTTGCAGACGATACATCACTCATTTTCAGCAATTCCATTCTAGATAATTTAGAAATAAGTGCCCATATAGGTGTGCAGTCCATTGTCCAATTCTTAAATCAGTTGAAATTAACAATAAATAGTAAAAAATGTCAATACCTTCAATTCAAAAACAAACGAACAAGGAGTATAAGACAAGTCAGATTAACACTAGTCATTTACACTAGATACCATAATTACTATATCTGTTAGTTGAGGTGATGCTTAATTTTGATGTGAAAGGAACTCTTGTACACTATAAAAAGCTTTATCAACTAAATATTTTTTTCAATTGTTTTTTAAATATTTCTAAGTTTTCAAGACTCTTTAAAAACTGCGGTAGCTTGTTGTAGAATATCCTACCAATATAACTGGGTTTTTGTTTGAATAAGCTAGGCTACTATTATGACTCACCAAGTAATAATCTCCTCGGCTTCTTGTATTTATAAACTTGTACGTCAAGATTTTGGATAATATCATTCGTTTTTACATATAAAGTTCCTTCATACATATATAAGCAGGGTACAGTTAGGAGACCAAGTCTCTTGAACAACGGCCTACATGAATCTAATCTATTTACTCTTTCTATACACCTAACCGCTTTCTTTTGTATCTTAAACACCCTATCAAGATTTTGTTTTGATGAATTACCCCATACTAAGATAGCATACCTAATATGTTATTGGATAAGACTGCTTTCATATGATTTTAACTCCGAAGTATACATGATTTTTATCCAACATCGTCTATAATTAATTCTATACTTATGTATATAAAATAATCTTATCTTACATGATTTCAGATGGAGTTGGCATGCTAGCTCCAATTCTCGGCATATCACCTGATCAAGTGAATGTCCTTGTAGGGGACATCATGAAGGGAAACTACAGAGGACCAGCCGTTATTGGACAATCCAATCTAATCTATTCAGTTTTTCTGTACACCTATAACCGCTTTCTTTTGGATCTTAAACACCCTATCAAGATTTTGTTTTGATGAATTACCCCATACTAAGATAGCATACCTAATATGTGACAGTAAGAGCCCATGGTAAGCTGTAAAAAGTAGCTTTTAGTCATTCAATCTAGTGAGCTGTCGCAGGACAAATACCCCAGATGAAATTTTATGACATATTTTCTCAATTTATGGCGCCCAGGTCAATCGTCTATCCAACAGAACTCCTAGAGATGCAATTTTTTCTTCCTGATCTAATTGATTATAATTTACAAACACGTTTATAGCCCTACGTTCATTTAAATTATGTTTGTTTTTGAATTGAAGGTATTGACATTTTTTACTATTTATTGTTAATAGGTTGTCTCCTATGATGGAAAAAGCTCATTAAACAATGTTCAACGGTCCTTAGTTCGAAATGCATTTAAACTTTGAATACGGTACAAATAGATTACCAAATAATATCATTTATTCATACCATTGACATTTTTTACTATTTATTGTTAATAGGTTGTCTCCTATGATGGAAAAAGCTCATTAAACAATGTTCAACGGTCCTTAGTTCGAAATGCATTTAAACTTTGAATACAGTACAAATAGATTACCAAATAATATCATTTATTCATACCATTGACATGTTTTACTATTTATTGTTAATAGGTTGTCTCCTTTGATGGAAAAAGCTCATTAAACAATGTTCAACGGTCCTTAGTTTGAAATGCATTTCAACTTTGAATACGGTACAAATAGATTACCAAATAATATCATTTATTCATACCATTTCTCCAATTAAATAAATTCACAAGATAGTTTGAAGTGACTAAAAATTCAACAAACTGACAAATATTTCTGACATGTTTCCGGACATGTGTTTATTATGTTTTTTTTTTTCTTATTTTTAGATCTAGAATCAGTTGAAGAAGTTTGAACCTGTTCTCCTGAAACATTCTGTATAAACTCGACTTGCTTTCGAAATATAGTTTATAATAAATATAGTATGATATTCTATTAATTATATATAGTCACCTATTATATGCATATATATTCTATTACACATAATAATTGCTTTCAATAATTAGTTGGAAGTCGACCTATAATTTCCAAAACACGCCATATTGATTTTAAATCTATCAGCTAATAACCTATTAAGACTATGACAGAGGGAACATGCTGGAGATGCAGCTTTTCATCTTGAGCGTGTGTCCACTGTTGTAGTGTTGTAGGTTATGTGTCTCACCATACAGAGTTTATTAATTTCGAAGTCCTTCAAATAAATTCGTCCACTTTTTTCTCTTCTTTCTGTTCTCATTCTTTACTCCATGCATTCGAGGAAAAAAGATCTTCCTTAATGATCCTGTTTCTGTAGGAAATGTCTTAAGATACATCTACGAGACAATACATTCTCATAGAGACAATACATCTCGTACATGGACAATATTAATTTCTGTAACAGAAATATTGAAAATATCATCATTTTTCCAGGATAACTACTGGCTTTTATTGAGATTATTCATAGGTTAGTTCGAAGTTACTGACAATAAATTGAACAAACTGACAAATTTACTTAAACAGAACTTATTAATTTTGAATTCCTTTAATTGCTATCAGTTTATACTGAAGACTTCCGCAATGGCGGATATTGACAACAGTATTTAATAGCTGATGGAAATCGATGAATGCTACTGTACAAAAATATCAGTCACCACCGGGAATCGAACCACGGACCTCCCAATTGCCGGTCGGGCGCCTTAACCACTAGACCAATTTATTCATAGGCATTGATCAAATAAATGGAACATCCTTTTCATATTTAATATAATCTAATAATAATTGGACTACTCATTTAAGTAGAAAGACACGAGGATTTACTGTCCAGAAGTAACATTTTCATACCACATGATCTATCACACAGTTCTTGGACAAATGACTGTTGATTCCTGAATAAAAATATAAGAAAAAATTATGATATGGTAAGTTAGTATTGATGATTGAATATACACAGAGTGTTTCAATTAAAAATAAATAGATGAGCATTCATTTAAGAAGTGAATTGAAAAGCTGGTGATTGGTAAGGCTCATGTCATTGACGGGTAACACACTTGTAACAAAAAAAAGTTTCAACTTTCATTCAATATGACTTTCATCTAGAGAATTGAGGTAATGTATGTGTTAAATGGAGCCCCATATACTTGCTAAGTAACAAAAATGAACCGTATTAGTCTTATATAATTATTAGGAAAATTATTGTTAACACCATTGACATTGACAGGAAAAACAATGTCAAAAAAAAAATGGTTTCAACTTTAATTTAAGTTGGCTTTTATCTAATATCAAAACTGACACTGTATTTCTATTTAATATATGACTTTCACTCACTTAAACTGGAGGGATCATTTCACTTCTAAAGAGAAGTTTCATCAGCCTCCATCAGCTTCTCTTTAGAAGTGAAATGCATCCCTCCAGTACAAGTGAGTGAAAGTGATATACATTATTATTAAATAGGTATACAGGGCCAGTTTTGTTATTAGATTCTTCATCAAGTATTTCTCGTCATGGAAAACATCACAGATTAGCTTTTATCTTGAGGATTAAGGTAATTTATGAGATAAATAAAGCCCCAGCTACTTGCTTTATGACCAAAATGGTGGAAAATTATCATAAAGATTATTGGTAACACCATCGACATTGACAGGTTGACAGGTATCACTCATAAAAAATGAAAAATCGCTTCAACTTCAATGCTAGTTGGCTTTCATCTGCAGGATTGGGGTGATTTGTATGGGATGAATAAAGCCTCAGATCTTCATGCCAAAAATGACCGGAAATGCAAAGCAATTATCATGAAAATAAGTCAAAGAAGTAATAATAACAATAATAATAATAATAATAATAATAATAATAATAAATATAATAATAATAATAATAATAATAATAATAATAATAATAATAATAATAATAATAATATAATAATATAAATAATAATATAATAATAAATATAATAACAATAATAATAAGTGGTACCACTTCGTACTTTAAAATATAACACTCATGACTATAAATAGATATTATAGATTAGTCAATGACCCCCGATCAACGATTTTTGAAAAAGTAAGTCAAGAGAAGTTTTTTTTTAAATGGAATTTAGAACAAAATTAAAGTCGTGAATTTTTGCTGAGTTATGTGTATTTGTGGGTGAATATAAATCAATCATTGATATATATTACATATATTGATATAATTATATTAGTATATATCAATGAAATCAATTTCCAGAGTCCTGAGATCAAATCGGCATTGGAGCTAAGAACACACCATTGATATATATTACTAGATGCGTAACTCCGGGATCCGCTGTGAAGTCACAGCGCTAGCATCGCCCGCTTCTAAATCGGGCAAAACCACGAAAATTTGTATAGCGGTAATGGAAAAACCCCGTATTTGTCAGTGCTCAAATGACTTGTTTTATGATGTTAAATGATTTTTTAACATGATCATTTCATGTAGTGATTATGGATGTACCAATCAGTGCAAATCTAGTGGAAATATTTATTTTCAAACAAGTAATTTTATCTTTTTATTGTCTATGTGCGAGCGTAGCTTTACAAGATTGTTTTCTGCTTCCTCACTTCTATGGGTTTTTTTTTTTAATTAAAAATAATGTACTACCATATTCACCACTTCAATCTTGTTCTTTTAAGCATTAATTACTCGTGATATACCATACAGTAATTTATTAAATCAGGGGTGCCCACCCCCCCTAAGCCTCATGACGCACCCCCCCCCCCCTAAATTTAGCAACAAACCCCCCCCCCCATAAATTGGCCCCCCCCCCAAAAAATGCCAAAAAAGCCCCCCGTATTCTTTCTAAAACTAAAAGAAGATTTTTATAACTATTGAAAAAATTCAAACCCATTCGATAATATACAAAATGTATGTATATTTCTTGAGATTCTTTACATAGGTAACATTTTTTTGTAAAGGTAAAAAAGAAATATCAATGAAATGAATATATGAACTTCTGCTCAATAAACTTAATTGCAAAATAGCTAAATAAGAATTTGAACCTAAATGGTTTTTAAACAATAAAATATTATTACAAATACACAATGTTCAATAAAAATGAAATACCTATAAGTTTATGTTCGGTGTACCAATTAGATTAAGGTTAAATAATTCTACAAAGTTGTTCCTTTAAAGGAAGTGAAAACAATGAGTTAATAACTTCATTTGTAAAACACAAAAATTCAAAATACTAAGTCATTTATTGGACAGTAGTTAAACAACAGGTTATTTACTTAGTGTAGTATCTTGGGAGAATTTATGTATGGATGAAGTACATAAAAGGCACACATTTCATGTATAGTTATTTACAACACACAATCGAAAGAAGTGTCTTTCAAAAACAAAATAAAGACATAGTTATGAAAAATTACTGAATTTTTAGTATTTAGTAAGTTTTTCAAAAGCAGTTCTTACTTATTAGTAAGTAAATATCGTAAAATACATGAAAAACATCAACAGTTTGAAGACAAACATTTTAAATTTGTAGACTGTGACCATCTACAAGTTAGCTAGGCACCTTCTAAGTTTTTTTTTTTTGAGGATGAAGCCCACATGGGTCTGAGACCTGTGCGTGGGTAATGAGTTGGATGATGGTGATTGATGAGTTGGACCTACAGTTTTAGGTGGGTTCCGAACCACCGGGAAGTGATTTTCAGCAGAGAACATTGTCTTTTTTGCTGGCCAATCTAATCGGTCACCGTTACAAACAGGACCTACGAGAACGCAGCTTATCTATCTGATTGAACAGATACCTGCTACGGCTCGCGGCTATCACTTCCCTCTAAAATCTATTGTTAAATCTATCTCTCTAAACCCCACATAGAAGTTTTTGGGATGAGGAAACAGAAAACCTTTCAATTATTTCTTCGTTAGAAATAGACTCAAGTACATCTGCACAAGTTCCTGCACAAATCCTAAACATTATTATTTTAGCTAATTCAAATTCAATTGTATAATAATAATAATAATAATAATTATAAATATATTTTCATTAATTGACATTCTATCTGGTGACTTCTTAGTATATTTTTTAATGTTGTCACGTTAAACACGGTTTCAATCAACTTTACGACCCCCCCCCAAAACGTTTTTTGGAACCCCCCCCCCCCCCAAGAATTTCAATGACGCAGTCTGCGTCATAGCCCCCCCCCCCTGTGGGCACCCCTGTTATTAATACACGGTAAGCCAAAAGTGAAAAAAGCGGTATAGATAATTATTATATTATTATACCAAACAACAAAATTACTTTATTGGAATAAGATATTAACTTGAAAAAATAGTAATAAGAAACAAAATTGTGACAAAATTCAAACTCTTCAGATAGATTTTTTAATAAATGCCCCTTCCCCGTCATAAGCTGGACTAAAATGACGCCCTTGCTTAGACCTAGTTTTTTGATATGAAGGTTTTTGCGTTTTATTCCCATGATTTTTTTTGGAGGATGAAGCCCACATAGGACTGAGACCTGTGCGTGGGTAGTGAATTGGATGATGGTGATTGCTGAGTTGGACTTACAGTTTTAGGTGGTTTCCGAACCACCGGGAAGTGATTATACAGCAGAGAACAGAGTCTCTTTTGCTGGCCAATCGGTCACCCTTACAAAGAGTGCCCAGGAGTTTCGTAGCTTATCTCTGATTGAACAGATACCTGAAAATGGAAAGCAGAAATCCAAATCACGCACTATTTCCACATCAAATTCTACTCTAAAGAATTTTCACATCATTACAAGAATTTAAAGTTACTATTCTTTAGACGTCCTATATGTTCTGCTGCTCGCATGAATACTAGCTCAAAATATTAAGTTTAATTCAATTTTTTCACATAATTTAAAATAAATTAAATTACACAACAATCTAAATAAGAACTGCGAATGATAGGATGATAAAATAATAGATGCCTACATGAGAAAATAAAAAAATTAAAATTAACAACACCTATTACTTGGCCCCAAAAGGGAATTGAGAACAGAAAGGAAGAATAGTAAAAATTCATGAAAAGCGGTAGTGAGAGACCACCAAGATTAGTAGCAGATAGATCTGTCTACTAACTTTGGGTGTCCCTAACTTCGCCAATCGCCAGAGCCTTGTCGGCCGCAGTCACTGTGGTATCCCACCGTCAGGGGACATCTCAACACTGCCTCCAGTCAAGAGATGAACCAAACCGAGGGCACCCAGGACGTACGTTTCCCAGCCCACACGAGGTGTGGCATCAACACCATTCGAGGACGTAAGGTTGACTTGCCCCCCTTCCGGGAGGGGCCTTGTGGGCCACGCGAGGTGGATACTGCTCCTAACTACAACCCATTAACGGAGAGAAGTAGTGTTGGAGTTGAGAGGCGATCCCTGGGGTACCTCCAGAGATCACCTCTGTCCTGCCAACCAAACAGTATCCCCTGACCACATTTTCTATTAATAAATAATAATTGTTTTAAAAAGAATATATTTTAATATAAATCTCATTTGCTGGGTTTTCTGCAGTACTCCTCTGATACAACAAATAGACATCAAAAGCTATTCTACAAACTGACACCGTAGCAACACAATAGAACCAGTACCGCAAACAATACCCCCCTCCAGCAAACAATACCCCCCTCCCTAAACACCAAAAAGAGAACATCATCAAAATACACCAGAAGAGCAGAACTTCAGATGTAATTCAAGATGGACAAAAAGAGCCTCTCAAAATTCTCCATCGGTTTGTACAGCAGAGAACCCAGTATAAGATTTTATAAATGAAATTCATACAAAAGAGAAAATAATTTTGAATAAATCATAACATTTAAAAAACAATGTTTCCTATCTATATAACAATAAAATATTATTAAAAGTGGAAATTAAATTAAATGTTGATCATTCAATATAATATACTAAGAAAGATGGAGAAGCCCGTGGCCTAGACCTCCCACCTTTCTCGCTTCTTCCTTCTTCTGCCCTTTTCATCCTGTATTTTTATTTATTATTATTTGAATTTTTTAAAGATTAAGCCTTGAAAACTCCACACATGGAGTACAAGACAAGTCAATACCAACAGTATTCTCACATTACATTAGTCACCATCGATAAAATTTCAGCAGTTGAAACTTGAAATTATACTTAAATTATAAATCATTATCAACTAGATATATCTTCAATTGTTTGAAGTGGGAGCTGACATTTTTTAACAATGATTGATACAAAGTGTCTGGTAAAATCAATGACAGGAAATACACAATAAAACAAATAAACGAAGTAACAGAGAACTGCATGCCCTACCTAGTAGTGGATTGTACAAACTGTGTTTCAAAATCATGCCTTGAAGTATTAAGACTAGTCAATACAAACAGTATTCACAAATTACAATAGCCACAATCGATAAAATTACAAAAGTTGAGACTTGAAATAATCTGAAAAGGTCACTTGTACTCTATAGAAACTTTATCAACTATATATATTTTCATTGTTTGAATTTAAATAGAAAATGATTTTTTTGCTATTATTAATACATAACGTTTTTTAAATCAATGCCATGAAAAACACAATATAACAAAGAATTGTAACAACATAAATGCATGCCCAATTACAAGTACAATATAAAAAGTTGCTAAAAAATATTTTTTTAATTCCCGACATACTTAGAAAAACGTTCCGGTATAACCCTGAAATCTGCGTTCCAGAATTTGTGCATAATTCCTTCCCCACCAGTAGAAAAGCAAAAAACAATTATTATTTCAACATTAAACAAAAATTATTGCATTTCAATTCTGATTAAAAGGTTTATAATACCAACGAACTACTGAAACTGTGTATTGGTAGCCTAATCATGTTTACAGAAATTTTCATCAAATTTCCTGCATCAATATGAAAACAATATAATCTTTTGAAGAATATTATTCTATCATTTTCAACAATAATATTTTTTCAAGTAACTGTCCAGCTAGCAGTTTGTCTGGATCATCAAATACCAAGCTTCAAACAAAAATTCTGTTCAGGTAAGCTACCGGTACTACTATATATCTTATCAGTTTTAGTTTTGGAGTTTCCATCCTCTTTGATAGCAATTAGATGAACACTTCTGCTGGCAAACTAGCCTAGAAAACAATCAGAGATAAAAGAAATTTTCAAAGCATAAAGTCCACTAAATAGTTTTAAAACAACATAATTTAATTTTTAATTCAAATAATCAAGAATAGTTTAGAATTGGATAGCATTTAAAAAAGCTAAGTCGGATTGGCTGGATTTATTATCTGATTTATTGATGGAGATTCAGAATCATCACTCATGGAAACATTCAATTATTACTGCGTTGAGATATCTGGACAAATCTCAAAATGCAATGCTTGAAACTCAGCACTGGATTAGATATTTGAATTGCTCTGTTTAGCTATGAAGGCTATTGTGATTTCTTCAGTTATTTAGAATAGATTCTACAAGAAAAGAAAAACAGTTAATTACCTAGTAGATGAAGCTTAAAAAAAGACTGTAGCACGAATGGAGTTGAATCTGTTTGAGAAGAATACCCGAGAAGAAGTGGTGATGACAACAACACAGTGTGGCTGAAACAGACTTGAGCAAGAGTGATTAAATGGGGAAAATTCCTTATTTAACAATAGATAGTATCACATATTTGCACTCCTACCATCTGCAGGCAAGCGCCAATAATCTATCAATAAATAGTATCAAATTTTTTGCACCCCTACATCAGTAGACAAGCGCCAATAATCTATCAATGAATGATTTCAAATATTTTTGCACCCCTACATCTGTAGGCAAGCGCCAGTAATCTATCAATAAATAGTATCACATATTTTCATTTCCTAGCAAGTATAGGACAGCACCCTTAAACTACCCTTGAATTATTGCTTCCATGCTTGAATGTACCCAAGTGAACTCTATTCTCAGTGTGGTAGAGCTTATGACATTTTCACTGCCAAAGCATTGCCAGAGAGAATGGCATGAACTCTAAGCACAAAGCCAGTAGCTGAAGCTAAAGTGAGAGCCACTTCCCCAAATTTTGAATAATCAATGTCTAATCTAATCACATTCACCGTTCATGAATAGGCAAGAGCCAATAGTCTATCAATAAATATGGTATCACATATTTTTGCACTCCTACCATCTGTAGGCAAGCGCTAATAATCTATAAATAAACAGTATAATATATTATTTTGCACTCCTACATCTGTAGGCAAGTGCCAATAATCTATCAATAAAAAGTATCAAATATTTTTGCACTCCTACATCTATAGGCAAGCGCCAATAATCTATCAATAAATAGTATCAAATATTTTTGCACCTCTATGTCTGTAGGCAAGCGCCAATAATCTATCAATAAATAGTATCAAATATTTTTGCACTCCTACATCTGTAGGCAAGCGCCAATAATCTATCAATAAATAGTATAATATATTTGCACTCCTACATCTGTAGGCAAGTGCCAATAATCTATCAATAAATAGTATCAAATACTTTTGCACTCCTACATCTGTAGGCAAGCGCCAATAGTCTATCAATAAATAGTATCAAATATCTTTGCACCCCTATGTCTGTAGGCAAGCGCCAATAATATTTCAATAAATAGTATCAAATATTTTTGCACTCCTACATCTGTAGGCAAGCGCCAATAATCTATCAATAAATAGTATCAAATACTTTGCACTCCTACATCTGTAGGCAAGCGCCAATAGTCTATCAATAAATAGTATCAAATATTTTTGCACTCCTACATCTGTAGGCAAGCGCCAATAATATTTCAATAAATAGTATCAAATATTTTTGCACTCCTACATCTGTAGGCAAGCGCCAATAATCTATCAATAAATAGTATCAAATATTTTTGCACTCCTACATCTGTAGGCAAGCGCCAATAATCTATCAATAAATAGTATCAAATACTTTTGCACTCCTACATCTGTAGGCAAGCGCCAATAGTCTATCAATAAATAGTATCAAATATTTTTGCACCCCTACGTCTGTAGGCAAGCGCCAATAATCTATCAATAAATAGTATCAAATATTTTTGCACTCCTACATCTGTAGGCAAGCGCCAATAATCTATCAATAAATAGTATCAAATATTTTTGCACTCCTACATCTGTAGGCAAGCGCCAATAATCTATCAATAAATAGTATCACATATTTCCACTTCCTAGCATGTGTATAAGAGCCCCAGAAAATTTTTTGATTCTTTCAAATCATGATTTGTACTTTTGAAACTGGTATATAAATACCATATAAACTAGTTATATATTTGTTGATTTAGTGCAATTTTATTTTATATTATTCAGATGTATTTTTTATATTTTTATGTTTCTACTTTTGTTGAGGAGAATATATAAATGATTTGATTTAGTGAACTCTATTCTCAGTGTGTTGGAGCTTATGGCATTTTCACTGGCAACAGTAAATACGGCATAAGCTCTAAGCACAAAGCCAGTAGCCGAAGCTAAAGTGAGAGCCACTCCCACAATTTTTGCATAATCAATGTCTAATCTAATCTCTTATCACAATTACCAAACATAAAGGTGCTAACACCTGCACTCAACATATGTCGGAGACATCATTACTCCAGGGTTTTCACCTGGCAACCGGCATCTCTTGATCACAGGGTAACACAGTCCATGCACAATGAATGTGACATGAGAATCCTGACAGGGACCTAACAGCAAATCCCTATTTACATTTGTTAGCCTTATATCAACCCACCAGCTGCAATGAAATGTACCACACCATAATAAAATGGTTGTGGCGACTGAGCAGTGCACCCTGTTCTCCTTGTGGAACTAACAAGTAGTCACAAGGCCTTAGCGAGGAGAGAGACTCTCGAAGCATCCGTGAGAGCCACTGAACCCAGCCAAAAAACCATCAAGCGCGATAAGATTATGTCATGGCACAAATCAAGAGCCCGGATAGAAAGTGTGATACATGATTAACAACTGCAAATGCCCTACAACCCTCATAACACATCCCACCAGCTACAATAAACAGTACCACTCCATCATAAGACGGACGTATAGCAGCGTTATCTGACAACTGCGGTCATGAACTCTACAAGAGAGACATGGACTCTCAGATGCAGACCCTGCCATCGAAGCCACAAATATGACTTTGTGGCACAATCCAAGAGCATGGTTGAAGAGTGTGGTACTTGACTAACAACTGTAAACCTCCTAGCATATGCAGGAGAATGGTGGGAAACTTCTAACCTAACTGACTATAAAAGCAAGATACATAATACCAAATCTCCAGTTTCACGTCCTGGCCAGTTTGTACTCCACCATCTTGACCTACTGAAGAGGTTACCGTGAAGTTGAGTCTTTTCATATCTCCTTCTTGAAGTAGGTTGAACTGATCAGTCATCCTGTTGAAAAAAAAATAGTTCAGTTAAGCTATTACAAATTTGGAGGTGTGTTGATTGCTTCAATTATATCAAAATATGTGGTGGTGTTACATTGATAAAAGTTTGTAAAGTTGATTGGAAATTGATATGTGCTGGCAATATTCAATTGACTATAGAATGTGTTTGAAGTGATGATGTTGATTAAGATCAAGTATCTTGAGCATTAAACAATGTGTCCTAATATACTGATACTGCATCATATGTTTTGCTGGATATAGTTGAAAACTCAGAAATACTTGTTCTTAAAAATGGAAAGCCATACAAAATAAACCAGTATCAATACGGCTCCAACAATAATTATATTGAAATTTTGATAGGGTAAAACAGCCACTTCATTCATCAAGTATATCAATGAACAATCTCTGCCCTTGAGAATATAATGTTGGAGGATACTTGGAATGAATTAAAATTTCCTATTCAATCCCAATAAGACTATCATCAGTATATATTAGAATTAATTGGTGATCCAATGGAATTGAATTTGGAATGAGTCATTTCGATTCACTGGCATGGAAATAACATCATGATCAATTTAATATATGGTTCATGCCTGGTTTCTTAGTCGTTTAGAAAATCATTCAAAAGCTATTGATTCATTAGAGGCCCTAAGGCTTGTTTCACACATACCCAGCAGTTAGGTAACTATTATTGTTTATCCGGTATGATTACATAGTCCCATATAATGCAATGTTCGTACAGCTGGGCAAACAACACCAGTTACCCGACTGCCGGGTGTGTGTGAAACAAGCCTTAGGGCCGCTAATGAATCAATAGCTACTGAATAATTTACGAAACGACTGAGAAACCAAACTTGAAAAAATATTTTACAAACTAGCTTCAAGTTAATAATCTTGCTAACTATATTCAGCAATGCCTGAAACGACGTCAAATAGTGGAACCCAATTTTATAATATCCTAAAAATAATTGTGAAATAATCAAAGAAATTGGTCAATTTGGGTTGCAGCAACATAATTTTGAGAAAATGTTGGATTAGTACAGTAGGCCTATCTATAGTCACTGAACATGTCAAATTGCAAGTGGGATGTGTATATATTTGAGTAGTGAGTAAGTGGAGTTTGAGCAAAAGGACAGAGATTAAAGATAATAATTAAATGAGACTGAAAAACATTTTCTCATTGAAAAGAATATGGATTAATTATCTATAAGGATTGGAATAGTTTGAATCAATTATTGGTAGATCATGGTTCAAATCAGTACGGTAGCTGCTGGCTTGTAAGAAACATTTCTTGAAATCATAAAATTAAATTAGCCCAGTATGCATACAAGTTCTAATAAGAGGTTTATCAATATAGTTACTAGTTACTTGGATGATCATCATGATATAAAAGCTCATTGAAATTCCACTAAGAGGCTACTAGTGTGATAACTAATTTTAATTTGATTATATAATATCACTATCAATTTATAATAATTATAATGTAGGCGACGACCAGTTCTGAACTTATTTTTCAAACAATGAATTATTTCTTTTTTCAGTCAAAAATAATTTAAATTCTCTGCTTTTGATTTTTGAAGGACGTTTCAATTGATGGATAGTTTTAAGATTGACTTTTGAAGCACACTGTCTGGAAAATAATGTCCAAGGGAAAATAGAAGCAATAATAAAAATAAATTCATGAGAAATTTGAAATCAAGCAGCATTGGTAGATTAAAACTAACAAAATGAGAAAATGCATGTTCACTGAGAATGTCCCAATAAAATTTATAAATTCTAATGATCTATAAAAAAAATTGGTACCGTAGTCAAGATCAATGTATAATAATGAATAGTGAGAAGTCTACCTAAAAATGAATAACAATTCTTTCTTGGTTTTTATATTAGAAACTGTAGTTATTAAATAGTTTCTTAGCTTGGCTTTGAAATAAGTTAATAAAGAATAGAATAGAATAGAATAGAATAGAATAGAATAATAATTTATTTCTGCAACACAACAGTATACAATAAAAGTACACACGGCAACTTTAATTATTACATAATATCATGAATACAAAACTCATTACATGAAATTTCCAATAATATTTTCGATTATACTTAAGAATCAATATATAATCATAGATATGAACATTTATACACTGCATATGATGAAAAGAAAAAAAAAGAAAATAAAAAATGTATTTGAAAAAATGTTTGTTTTTTAGAAACAATTAAATAACAATTGGTAGTGTACTAATAGGTGATGCAGAAATATACGGTACCCCTGTAAAAAATTGTATTGGGGTTACCAAATCATATAATAAAAAAAGAGAGTTAAGCCCGGTATTCCACATAGCATAGACAAATTAATATTACATTTTGAAAAAGATAAAAATAAAATCTTTAAGGAAGTGCCTTCAACCCAATAAAGGGGAAAACTAGTAGAGTTTACCCTACCCGAGTATTGAAACATAGTTATTGAATTAGAGTTGGTAACTGAAAATGACTAGACAGATTTCAAAGAGTTAGTGATGATGAACTTTTTAGGTTAAATTTTAGCCATTTCATTTTAGTTATTTCTCACTTCAAAATAATGGAGCAAAGCTATGCAATTAAGAAACTATGGTATTTAAGGGTGTCTTAAAATAGACTAAATTGCAAAAATTAATATGAAACTGCTTACCTTGTGAAAGATATCCAGAATTGATTTTCCATTTATTCATCACTAAATCATTTGAGCACTTCAGTATTTAATCAGTAGGCACTGTTTAAATAGCAAATTTAAGGTAACATTCTAGTGATGTGTGTTGAAAAATCTACTGGAGCACAAAACAGCTTTTCTCTCTATCAGTGCTAGACATCAACTGATGAAGGTTTGAGGTTTGAAGAAAATGGAGGCAGTCAGCTGATTATGAAAGCCGGTAACTGGTAGCAATGCCAACTTGATTATCATGTGGTTCTAGTTGGTATTACTGGGACTGTTTTTGTTTACAGGAGACCGAATCAAAGTGGACCCGGTTCATCAGCTGATGTTACCATATTAACGCTCTCAAATCGACAATATTGTCCTAATCGACAATAACTATAATAATTATTGTACTTTTTAAAACTATATATTTTTGGATTTTCAAAATTTTTCCTAGAAAAATAACAGTTTTAGATCAAATAGTATTGTTAATAGTAATACAGTCGTCGCCCTTCCACTTCTTGATTGCCCATTTTGTGCCAAAAGCGTTTTCAAGCCCCCCCCCCAAACAATTTGTAAAATCAGGTTGAAAAGTAGATTATTGGTTGAGTTTATGGGAGCCTTCTCATTTACTGGTAAATGTTACTGGTGGAGTCTGATTGGTCTATTCAAATTCTTCAACATCTTTGAATTTTAATAGACCAGATGACAGGGAAGTGATAGCCGTGAGCCGAAGCAGGTATCTGTTCAATCAGATAGGGATAAGCTGCGTTCTACTGGGCACTCTTTGTAAGGGTGACCGATTAGATCGGCCAGCAAAAAGACACTGTTCTCTGCTGTAAAATCACTTCCCGGTGGTTCTGAACCCACCGAAAACTGGTTAAGTGGTAGATTGGACATAACTGTCCAAACTTCGCCACGTCAACAAATAAAAAAGTCATTCTATTCTAAAACTGTAGGTCCAGCTCATCAATCATCATCATCATCATTCAACTCATTACCCACACACAGGTCTCAGACCTATGTGGGCTTCATCCTCCAAAAAATGACACTGGTAACATTTACTGGTTTTGAAATCTTGAAATTTGGTATACATGACGAACTGCGCGTATTACTAATAATAATTACAGTATTTGACTTTATGAATAATTGCACGACTATGAAGTCAAATATTTGAGTAGAAAATTAAAATATTTTACTCACTGAGCACTGCAGTGGCGGCCGGCAATCAAAAATTTTGGTGAAGGACTCTTATATTAAATTATTCCACAGAAATTAAATTATTTTTTAATATTTGGATTTTCTCTTAGTGTTGGAGACACGTTTCGACCATTATGCTAGAAATGGGTGATCACATAGGGAGGTCGGCATGATGGCTGTAGTATATTCGTCATTGAATTGGAAGTAATTTTATTTATGATGTTGAAGATCCATCTTGTTTCCACTAATATGTAATATAAACTTAAAAAAACCACTTTTAAATGGAAATTAACTCACGTTATGGCGTGACGGCCGTTTCGCTCTGTTGTCTAGAGCATCGTCAGACAACCCACAGTACACTGACTTAAGGTATGAGTTTGAGGGTTATGTATGTTGGAATGGTGCTGGGGTGGGGGGATGAGTAGGCGGGAGGTTTGAAATTGGGATTATTTTGTCAAATAGAGTGTGTGAGAAGAAGTTAAGTTGATCATTTAAAATGTTGTCAGGTTCCTGCTTTGCATGTTTGTAAATCTCATATTGTTCTAAAACATTGAGTTTATGGCTTTTGTGAGTGAAGTGTAGTGTGTCTAAATTAGTGTCAATGTCTGTATAACTGTGGCCTGTTGAAATGATGTGTTCAGCAAAAGTGGAATGTGTGTTTGGGTGTGAGATGGCTCTTGTGTGTTCTTTGAATCTAGTGGTGAATGTCCTGCCAGTTTGTCCTATATAGAACTTGTTGCAGTCATCACATTTCAATTTGTAAATTCCAGATCTGTTGTACTTGTTTTGAGATGTTGTCTGAAAATGCAGGTGTTTTTTGAGTGAATTATTTGTTCTGTAAGCTATTTTATGAGTTTTTTTTGTTGAGGTAGGTAAGTGTGATGAATGTATGGGGGTTGTCATTCTGTTTGTTGCTGGTGTGAGTGATTGGTTTTGTTGATATTCTGTGCAGTAGTTTGTCTATTAGTGTGTGTTTGTAACCATTCTGTTGTGCTATGTATTTTATAGTATTCAATTCTGTAACGTAGGTGGTAGAAGTAATCACAAACTCATTGTAATTGATGAAATACATTTTATTAAAAGAACGAATAGCGTAAGTAAACTCATTACATCATGAAAATTCAATCGACAATAGAGACATAGTACAGTAGGCGTTGTCTCTCTGGTGTGGCACAGTCTTGCCAACTGCATAAAATAAAACTAAAATTCATGTTGTACAAGGATATATGACACCTCCCCCCGTAATGAAACCTAGGGTGAATACCTTTCAGGAGGTTTTCTGAACCTAACAGGTCTAGCCTGTGGCGTATGGTAAATAGTATCTGTCACAATCGGTAATTTTGTAGAAATTGGCGTTGAATGTAAAACATTCTTGAAAGAATTAGAAAAGAAAGTAGAATCATCAACATCATTGCTTGTAATAGCTTTCGATTGTTCAGAAAGTACTGTTGATTTAGGCACAATTACATCAGTATCATAATGAACATTAGGTATATCAGTTGAAAAATCCTTTAAATTAATTTTACAATCCTTCATTTGATTAGCATGTCTCCTAATAGAAAGATTATCATCAGTAATGATATTGTACATAGAAGAACCAATTTTATCAGCTACAATACCTGTATTCCATTTACCCTTATTATTGTAAATTCGGTACATAACTCTATCATTGATATTGAAACATTTATCTTTAATTGTCTGTTTTTGCATTTCCTTTCTTTGAGTATCTAACACTTTGTCAGTAATATTGGGTAGCATCAAATCTAGTCTAGTTCGAATATTTCTTTTCATGAGTAAATTACATGGACTTTCACCAGTAGTAGCATGTGGTGCTTTTCTGTAGTTCATTAAAAAATTATTTAATTTGAACCGTAAAGTAGAATTTACAATCATACCTTCGCAACATTTAATTAATCCTGACTTCACAGTTTGTACAAAACGTTCTGCCTGACCATTGGATGCAGGAAAGAAAGGAGCACTGCGATGGTAATATGCTTTATACCATTATTAGTACAAAAGGTTTGAAATTCACTAGAGGTAAACTGAGTGCCATTATCTGATACTAGTGTAACTGGTAAACCAAATCTAGTAAAACATTCACGCAAATTTTCAACTGTTTCTTTGCTTGAAAGAGTTTTCATTATGTAAGTTTCAACCCACTTACTGTAACTATCAACAATTATTAACAGCCATAATCCTGGAGAAGGATTAGCAAAATCTATATGTAATCTTTGCCATGGTCCTGAAGGAAATTGCCATGGATGTAAATTCACATTAGACTGTTGTCTAGAATGACGCACACAATGTATACAATTCTTTGTAACAAGCTCAATATCAGAATCAATATTTGGCCAATAGACATAACTTCGTGCAAGGCCTTTCATTTTTACAATTCCTAAGTGTCCTTGGTGTAGTTCCTCAAGTACTTTAGATTGTAAAGATTTTGGAATCATAACTCGTAAGCCTTTCATAATACAACCTTGTTCAACTGAATATTCAGCAATATTGTTTGTATTTTCACCATTTTCAGTACCTAAAATTTGTCGAAGTAATTTACACATATCTGGATCTTTTCTAGTTTCATGAGCTATTTGTTCCCTTGTAACCGGTAAAATATTAATTTGATTCATTTGTACAATTTGAACCTCATCAATAGTATTGTCATTAACCATTTCCATAGGAAATCTTGAGCAAAAATCAGCATTCATATGTTCAGTGGTCTTACGGTATTGTATGGTGTAATCAAAACCTTGTAAAAATAATGAATAATGTAATAAACGTGTAGCACTGATGGATGGAGTAGCAGCATGAGCATTTAAGATGCTTTGTAATGGTTTGTGGTCAGCCAGTAAAGTAAAATGACGACCAAACAAGTAATTGAAAAATTTCTTAACTCCCCAATAAATTGACAATGCTTCCTTGTCTATCTGGGAATAATTTCGCTCAGCTGCAGTGAGACATCTACTAGCAAAAATTATGGGCCTTTCCACACCTTTTTCATCTAAACATGAAAGAACCGCACCAATAGCATATTTACTAGCATCAGTAGCAACAATTATAGGTTTAGTGACATCAAAATCCGCAAGAGTAAGTTTTGTTTCAATATCTTTCTTAATTGTTAGAAATGCAGTTTCACACTCTTGTGACCACGAAAAAACAACATTTTTCCTGAGTAAGTTGTATAAAGGTGAGAGAGAATTAGCCATGCCATGTATAAACCTTGAGTAATATGTAACAAACCCTAGAAAAGACTTCAACTCTGATACATTTGTAGGACGTTTTGCATTCTTAACAACTGCAATCTTATCATCAGTTTTATGTATGCAATCTTTGTCAATTTTAAACCCTAAATAAGTAATTTCAGATTTCAGTACTTCACATTTTTCCCATTTAAGTCTAATACCATTTTCACGGCACATACTAAAAAACATATTTTAAAACAAAAAAAGAAACCGACTTCAGTGAAATGATTGAATACTCACGTACTAAGAAGTTTAAAATAAAGTATTTACTTTAAACTGAGAAAATTTTAAATTTCATACAAGTAATCTTTTGAAGTCGGTGCCAAATATTTTATGTACTGTAGTTGATAAGAAATTCTATCTAATATCAAAACTAACAATGTATTTTTTTGGAGGATGAAGCCCACATAGGTCTGAGACCTTTGCATGGGTAATGAATTGGATGATGGAGATTGTTGAGTTGGACCTACAGTTTTAGGTGGGTTCCGAACCACCGGGAAGTGATTGATAAGAGATTCTATCTAATATCAAAACTAACACTGTATTCCAATTAAATATGTGATTTACACTCACTTTTACTGAAATACATAGTAATTGATAAGAAATTCGATCTAATATCAAAACTAACACTGTATTTCAATTAAATGTGATTTACACTCACTTTTACTGAAATACAGTGTCAGTTTTGACAGGGGTGCCCACCCCCTAAGCCTCATGACGCACCCCCCCCCCCTAAATTTAGCAACAAACCCCCCCCCCCCCATAAATTAGGCCCCCCCCAAAAATGCGAAAAAAGCCCCCCATATTCTTTCTAAAACTAAAAGAAGATTTTTATAACTATTGAAAAAATTCAAACCCAGTCGATAATATACAAAATGTATGTATATTTCTTGAGATTCTTTACATAGGTAACATTTTTTTGTAAAGGTAAAAAAGAAATATCAATGAAATGAATATATGAACTTCTGCTCAATAAACTTAATTGCAAAATAGCTAAATAAGAATTTGAACCTAAATGGTTTTTAAACAATAAAATATTATTACAAATACACAATGTTCAATAAAAATGAAATACCTATAAGTTTATGTTCGGTGTACCAATTAGATTGAGGTTAAATAATTCTACAAAGTTGTTCCTTTAAAGGAAGTGAAAACAATGAGTTAATAACTTCATTTGTAAAACACAAAAATTCAAAATACTAAGTCATTTATTGGACAGTAGTTAAACAACAGGTTATTTACTTAGTGTAGTATCTTGGGAGAATTTATGTATGGATGAAGTACATAAAAGGCACACATTTCATGTATAGTTATTTACAACACACAATCGAAAGAAGTGTCTTTCAAAAACAAAATAAAGACATAGTTATGAAAAATTACTGAATTTTTAGTATTTAGTAAGTTTTTCAAAAGCAGTTCTTACTTATTAGTAAGTAGTTATCGTAAAATACATGAAAAACATCAACAGTTTGAAGACAAACATTTTAAATTTGTAGACTGTGACCATCTACAAGTTAGCTAGGCACCTTCTAAGTTTTTTTTTTTTTTGAGGATGAAGCCCACATGGGTCTGAGACCTGTGCGTGGGTAATGAGTTGGATGATGGTGATTGATGAGTTGGACCTACAGTTTTAGGTGGGTTCCGAACCACCGGGAAGTGATTTTCAGCAGAGAACATTGTCTTTTTTGCTGGCCAATCTAATCGGTCACCGTTACAAACAGGACCTACGAGAACGCAGCTTATCTATCTGATTGAACAGATACCTGCTACGGCTCGCGGCTATCACTTCCCTCTAAAATCTATTGTTAAATCTATCTCTCTAAACCCCACATAGAAGTTTTTGGGATGAGGAAACAGAAAACCTTTCAATTATTTCTTCGTTAGAAATAGACTCAAGTACATCTGCACAAGTTCCTGCACAAATCCTAAACATTATTATTTTAGCTAATTCATATTCAATTGTATAATAATAATAATAATAATAATTATAAATATATTTTCATTAATTGACATTCTATCTGGTGACTTCTTAGTATATTTTTTAATGTTGTCACGTTAAACACGGTTTCAATCAACTTTACGACCCCCCCCCAAAACGTTTTTTGGAACCCCCCCCCCCCCCCAAGAATTTCAATGACGCAGTCTGCGTCATAGCCCCCCCCCCCTGTGGGCACCCCTGATTAAATAACTCTTTTAATCAAGCGATTTTGCTTGAACTGCAATGGCATTGGTGAGCATTCTTGGGATTCTCAATATGAATTTATATATGAGCCTACTGAATTTTGAAGCATGCGTATCTATATATTTATATTTATTTATTCATACAGTAAATTTATATTTCCTTTGGTGTTGCAGTTCCATAATATTACTTTCTCACTTGATATTTAAACGTTAATGAAATAAATTAAAATCTTCACTAAAGAGTTTAACATTTACATATTTGTGTGACGGCAATTTCGCATTGTTGTAATGCTACCTCAGACACAACTGGAGGCCTACTGCTGAATCAAGTTTATGATGTTTTTTATAATTCAGTATGTCTGCTCCACAAAATAGCCTATTATTGTTATTTTAGTCATAATTTGAAAAAGCTAGACTTTGATGTTTGCTCTATTAAAATATCTTTTATTCCCGAATTTTCTCAGAATAAAAATCATGTATTCGAAATCAGGGAATCACAGACCACAAATAATATTACTCTAGAATTTTTTCTTCATAAATATTGAGAAAATTAGCTTATGAAATTTTGCTCGCCATCTTGGAAATATTTCGTGAAGCGAGCGTTTTTTGAGGTGCGAGAGTTCAGATTCGGATTCAGTACGTCAAAGTACATAGGAATACGCTGAGAAAAAAATTACTGTATGTTTTTCCTGAAATCACATACTTATGATACTGCTTATGCACTGCTCTGAGTTTGAAATTGGCTTGAGCCAGAAAAAATCTGGAATGTTAAATTATTACTACTATATGTAAGACAAAATCATGGGCTATCTTTCAAAAAAATAATTATTGAAATCCATCAAGGGAGTTGCGAGAAATCTTCAAATGAAAATTGACTTTTTCCCATAAGAGCCTGTGTTAAATTTGAACTTTTGCCCGATTTGGCCTTTTCCCGCCAGAAAAAAGTGGCTTCACTATGCCATAGCCATAGCCTTCAACGTTAGAGTTACGCATCTAGTAGGAGTCGTCTTAACTAGAGTAAATTCCAGAACAAGGAAAAGACTACACATAAATTCATAGAGAAAGCAGATAGCATAGAGTAGCGTGTCAATGCTGTAGTTTTTATTTTCAGCTATGGTTATTAATTATGATTAATCATACGATTTGATACTTCACGTATCTAAGAATTTGATAAACTATTTAATCATAGTTCAAGAGTCAGTTTAGTTTTTATATTGAAACTACATATTATATCATATTCAATTCCAAGTGAATACATCGATGTTATCATACATACTTAGAATAATATTATTCCCGATTATTTACTGAATTTAAAGAATAATTTGCTCCTATTTCAAGAATTTTTCAACTTTGGCTTCTAAGTTCTACCCTAATTATTCAGAAGGTTGTGGTAGTGACGATCCAATCCAACCGTCAAACATGCAAAAACCGCCAGTTATGAACTCCAATTCGAATTGGTTTCTCATAATGTTTTATAATTAAGGCTGTGCAATAGGGTTTTGGTCATATTTTTTTTTCAAAGTCTCTTTGACTGGAGATTATTAGGCTACTGAAATGTAGTCTTTTGCAATAAATAAAAAAAAATTCATCAATTATTTTCTGAGATATGAGCACTTAAAGTTAATTTTTGGGGGCAACCAGTATCATGAACGGTTGTGAATAGAAAAGTGTAATTTTCAGGATCAATGGAACAAAGTATTGTTTTTGTAATGAGGTATTTCATTTTTCAAAATTTTCATTTAAAAAAAAAATCATTTTTTTGAAACCTTAATTACAGAAAAACTAGATTTCCTATTGAAATACAAAATATGTCATTGAAATCTCTGATATCCCTTTTAGTAATAGAGAGATTATTGTAAATCCAAATTAAATCGTTGGGTAGCTAAGTTGCCCCAAAGTTTTCTTGGATTCTCTTCAGTTTTACAGAGTCAACTTCCTCATGCAAATGTGCAAGCACGTTCACTCACACATATGCAAGGACTTGCTATGTTGCCGGTTTGAACCATATTCGTTCGTTACTCGCCCTTATCAATGCTCCCTCACGCGCAACACCAGCACTCGCTCTGTCTGCCGGGTGCATCTTGTTTACAGTCTTGAATAATTATTATGCGATCGAAAATAATTGCTTTGAATGACATGTCTCCAGTAGCACTATCACATTCCTTTCCGCTCTCTCACTCTCTTTCTCCTTCATTCTTTTTCTCTCAAATAAACATATGCCAAATTGTTTTGGAAGGAAGGAAACGAATTATTCTTTTTGCGATTGTTCCATATATTGTACCTTACTCTTTTGATTACATTATAGTTTATTGGATAATTTACATAGTGAATGGGATTATATTGTAGGACTTCTATGATAGATAATATATAAAGAGGCTTCCAATGAAAACTGTAGTAGAACTGTAATTGAAGAAGTTGCTCTACAAACAGAAATTTACTACAAATTATGAGATGAAATACTAAAAAATTATGTATAAATATTACAATTGAGTATATTATTATACTCAATATTATAATTGTGTTATACCCTATTATTTAACACAAAAATTAGGCAATGAATAATTATTCAATAATAAAAATAAAAATTTAATAATTAGGATGAAGCCCACATAGGTCTGATACATGTGAGTGGGTAATGAATTGGATGATGGTGATTGATGAGTTGGACCTACAGTTTTAGGTGGGTTCCGAACAAACGGGAAATGATTTTTACAGCAGAGAACCAAGTCTTTTTTGCTGGCCAATCCAATCGGTCACTCTTACATAGAGCGCCCAGGAATACCTGATTTTTGAAAATTGATTGTGAATGAACAATTGAACGGATATATTGATATACATCAATCGAAGTAGAATTCCGTATTCTTCAATTTCAACTTTTGCAAACTTAGAATACCTAGAGTGGATTAAAAAAACTTCCAGCTTTGTACCAATTTTTTTCCATCAAAAGAGTGAACAAAATTTGAGTGGGCTCTTGTGTCAAACAAAGGAAACAAATTTTTCTTCATAGGAAATTCTTGCGATTGTTCCATATACTGCATCTTAATCATAAAATATGATTACATTATTGTAGAGCGTACATTGTGAATGGAATTATATTATAATACTTTTTTGATAGATAACAAAGATACTTTCAATAAAAACTGTCGTGGAACTGTAATACTTATACTTACAACGTTATACTTATACGTTATACTTACAACACAATTAAATTTAATAGGCAAAGATAATAAATTTTCAAAATAAATCGGTTAACAAAAAATTGGCTATATAGTCAGCTAATTTTAACTGACTAATGAGCGAATAGTTTTTTTTTATTAAGAGCGTGAAGCGCGACTTTATCGCTCGAGCCAAAACATTGGCGAGAAACTATTGCGAGAGCGATAAAGAAGCTTCACGATAAAGAAGCATACAATATTTCTCCTAAAACTGCAGTTCTGGATTCCAACACAATAAAAGCTTGTAGTTTGTAACATCACAGACCATGCGCGGATTTGGTTAGCGTTCGCCATTGTTGAGGTTATGTGAATTTCATGGATTCCGTGATCCACCAATGAGAAGGCATCAAAATCAAAATAGAAGCGTAAAGAAAACAGCTGGCGAGCATAAAGTACTTTACCGCTTGCGGAGCAGTAAAGAGGCATTTTACAATTATTTTCAGTACGTAAAGAACTATTTTACAAGCAGTTGTAGGAAAAATATTTTTAATGTTGCATTGTCCACATTAAATGTTGGGGGTTTTCAAGTAAGGAATAGTAACCCCCTTCCCCCCCCCCCCACCATAATCGAATAGTGGGTCATAATCTGCCATATCCAATTTTTAAGCATAGACTGAAATTTTTTTTAATGAATAATCCATTATTATTTATTATATAGGCTTGAGGATTTTTATGAAAGGGCAAAGACTTTGTAGACAATTTATTGACAGCTTTAAATGACACACCGCAATAGATAGGTAGGCTAATTTTGAATGTGATTTTGTATTTTTATCTGTTTTAACGTTCTAGCAATGTTGTATGAGACAAAATTATTTTGATATGAAATATGACAATTTTTAATGCTTCTGACGACCTCAGGAGTTGCTGCAATAAATTTTTATTATATATTGGTATTTCCAAGAATTGGCTTAGAAAATTACAAGAATATTATGGAAATATTATATATGTTTTGAATATGAGGTAATAAATGGTTGTCTGTAAAAAAGCCTTCTCCAAATTATAATAGTCAATTTTATTTTCCTGTATATTAGATATTTTTCCAAATTTAATCAATTTTTCCAAAATCTAAGATATTTGCCTTGGGCGCCAAAAACATGTGATGGCCCCCGGTTTTACTCACTCAGAAACTATTTTTTAAACTAAACGTGCACAAGATTCATCAAAGGGTCAGGAAAGGGTCTCCACTACCTGGAACTGCCGCTCTGGTAGTGAACCGACCGGAAGAAAATTCATTATACAAATTCATATTACAAAACAATGGGAGCCTATATTATGATATGGAACTGAATTTATTACCTCATGAAATTAGGAGACTCTTCCTCTTCTCTTGATCAGCTCTCCAAGAAATATTTTCTAGTTGAGCTGTATTAGTACCAGTAACAAAATAGCAATGTTTGTTTTGTTTTTTACTTTGATTTTTCAGTAACAGTGGAATCATTAAATAGAAGAATTCTGGGTTTTGCTAAAACATGGAAATATAATTCACTGAATAAATTAAAAATCAATCAATTTTATCTACATTCGAAAGTTAATTTAATAAAACTATTCAATAGAACCTATTAAAATTGAACGGATGATAGAAAAATCCAGAACATCAGAATATATTCTAGAAAAATATGTAGTCTAGTCTGTGGTGGATGATCTTGAGATTTTTAATTTCTCTGTAGCTCATTACCCGGTGGTTCGGAACCCACCTAAAATAGTAGGTCCACCATGTTCCCCGTAACATGGCACAAACGGCGAGGTGGAACTACCCGTAAGGGTCTCCCCACCATTAAAAGCCATACGCTTATTATTATTATTATTATCTGTAGCTCAAAATACCACTTGTTGTTGATCTTGTGATGATTCATTCAATGAAAATCTGTAATGTTTTGATTACAAAGATCATTTCAGCTTCTCAATGATATTGATAATATTACTGAATATAATATTATAATAATATTAAAGTGGATGAAACTCCACACAATCAAATCATAATTTGATATTGTTTAAAAAATTATGTTACAATTTCCATTCAAAGTATACAGTTTGTTGTTACTTATGATTTGATTGATCACTGTAATGATTAATAATACTTCCGAATCTACTTCCGATTTTCAGGTAGCCGAGGCCCTTTCTTGACCCTTCAATAAAACTTGTGCGCGTTTTGCACAGAATTCCATGGAATTTCAGTTGTGCGCGTTTAGCACTGTGCGCGTTTAGCATGTAACCGATTGAATTAGGAGTAACCCTGAGTGAATAGAAAAATAAAAAACAAAATATTGAAAGACATGACCCAACTAATGCTTTGCCTTGCCATTATTAACACAACTCCTTACATTAATGTCATTAATCAATTATTAGTTTTATTATTGTCGAATTCTGTACAATATTAGGTTAAAAATGGAACACGGCACAAAACAATGTACCAAACTACTCATGCCACCCTAAGTGAACAGAGGGCAAAAACTGTCCAGGCTCTCTAGCCGTCAGACATATCGGATTACTTTTGTGAATGAAAGCTCAGGTATTAGAATATCTGTGGCTGAGGCTTGTAAACTATATTTGCTTTACTAGACTCTATGTAGTAGAATGACTCTGCCTCCCTCCCAAGAAGGCCTAGTCAGACCAGGCGAATAGCGGAGCAGACGGGAGCCGAGAGATCTGGCAACGTTCCAGGGCTATGGAAAGCTAGTTACGTACAAATCCACCAGAGTGATTCAAAACCGGACCAAACTCGATTCGACTCGATTGTAGACTCGTTTGTTTGTTGCCTTGAGTCGGGACTCGAGACTTGGTCAGAGTCACGGTGCCTAGCGCACAGCCTTAAATGCAAATAATGCTTGAATTGGACAGGTTGTTAAATAAGTTCTACTCTCATCTCATTTGGCCGTAGCCGTAGCTATACTGAACAATATAATTGTGTTACAAAAGATTACTGTACGCGGTTTGGCGCTAGATTCGATCTTTACTTTGGTAAAGTAATAAACCAACTATAGGCCTAGATACTCCACCAAAAATAATCAAATAGGTACCTGTTCTGTGTAGACATGTTCTTCAGATAGCTTTGAAAAAGGAAGAAATGAAATAGGCCTAGCAATGATTAAATCTTGTTAGATACCTAGTCCAAATATCAAGAATTTCTTACATTTGAGGTCCTTCACGATATAGTAATCAAGAATTTTATCCTAGTACTACAACATACCGGCATTAAAAAATATAAAAACGTGTATGGTTATATACTTACCATAGGCTACCTGAAATAAATCCAACATCCATCAATTTATTTTGATTTTCTGTCATAATTAACTTATATTGGCAATGGTCGTTCACACGCCTCTTTTCATCACAATTGGAGATTTTATGAAAGTAACTTTAGCCTATATAATATAAGCTGCGTTAAACCCAAGTTCAAAAGATTTGTTACAAACAAGCTAGAGTTTGGAAAAAACCACAATGCTATAGTGTTTTGTCTGTAGCATTTTATTTGTTACAAACACGATGCTTTTCAGTGGTTTGAAACATTTGACTCAACAAGCGAACAAGCTTTACGCCAAAGCAAAAAAAGAATGGTTTTGAACTTTGATGTAAATGCAGCTTTCAGTGTTTGTTCTTGAAAAATACAGTACCAATTTTATCACATGTTTATTTAAATCCAAAATTCTTGTATGATTAATATTATACAGCAATTCGATGCTTTATTTTTAAAACATTTCATAAACTACTTAATATTAGTGCTGTAAGAGACACTACGTCTATAAGATTAAAACGTCCAACCATATGCATTTATTATAATAGTATGGTAACTAAATTTGAATTTAGCTGTCGGATCAAGACGTGTTTTATGTTTTTTTATTTGAATGTACATCAGACGCTATATTATGCTAAACGTTATCGTGAGAACTGAGTCGTTATATGAAACGATATATACCCTACATCAATGGATTCAAAATTTAATGGGCTACAGCTTTTATTCTGTGGTCTTTTCTTGTCAGACAACAAACAAAAAAGTTATAGCTCTGGTCGGCATGTGTGAACGCACTTTTAGGTAATGACGTTTGTTTCAAGACCAAGGCGGCATTCTATGTTCATTCTAATCTAATCGGAGTATTGATTATTTTAAATACAGTACTGGTAAGTTCGACGATCCTGCATTAATCGAACAACTCACAGGATAGTGATCCTGATATTTCATAAGAAATTTATTCCAAGTGAGTAATATGAGTATTACATTTTTCTGGTACCTTGCTTAAAAATCTAGTGTGGCGCACTCACAACAGTTTTCCTTGCCTTTACGATATTCCCGATTAATAATTTAATTGCATTATTTTACACAGAATTGAGAAACTCTCAGGGCTCACAATATAAACGATAGAATCTTGTGAAAATTACAATAAATTGGTCAAGTAATTTAATAAATATTAATTATTTCGCATATTTTGTTACTTGAAGAAGTTACAAAAGGAATTCAAACTTTTTGAATTTGGAGGCCCAAGTTATATTGGCGTTGAAAGCGCGGCCTCAGCCGGTAAATGGAACTTTCGTGTTGCAAATGTTATACTAGGCGTTTTCGATGTGTGCGTTTTTTTACATAGAGGGAATATAAAACATCTGATAAAATCAACTTTTGCATGGATGAGGCGGAGCCCTTGAAGTGTTTATGTTTATAGATATGCGACTTGTGGCAGTTGATAGAGCTTACCAAAGACAATTTAGAGTATTTTTAAACAATTAACAATTTTTCCTAAGGGATATGTCCACATGAGCTCTAGGCTTGTGCGTGGGAAACGAAGTAATTACTTAGTTATTAAATAATGATCTGATATGCCAAAGCTTCCGGTTCGAACCCAGTTGTGACCAATATATTTCCTGGAGCCACTCCCGTGTCGGAGGACACGTCAAGCCGTCGGTCCCAACTGTCCAGAAAGGAGTCGTTGAATTTGATCTCTCATCATCACCCTTCCCATTTCTCACGCACAAGCCTAGAGCTCATGTGGGCATATCCCTTAGAAAAAATTGTTTTTGCACCCATGTTGCCAGAATCTTTCTAGGTTAGACATCATATTGAAATAGTGTACAACAATAAAATTTCAATAAACATTTATTCCAAATTTTAATGATATTAAGGAAACCACAAATAAACTCAAGACATAATACACGTTTTGTAGTGTACAAAATTATACTATTGCTATAATAAAACTATGTGTGTACAGTTTTAAACTTTGGAATTAGACTTTCGCTTCCTTTGCAGAATGAGCACACATGATGAGTTGTCTGTGTGGAATTTGTGACATGTTTTGGTGTCTGAAATGAAAAATAACAAAATATATTAACAATAGTATATTACGTTACAAGTGCGGGAAATGGTGTTTATCATACGAGTATGGTAAACATCTTCCCGGACGAGTTACGTACGATATTTTTCGTCATACAAGTCTAAAATAGCAGATAAGTTGAAATAAGAAACTATAAATCATTGTTATACAAACATAACCTCAACACACCAACTCAAGGTGAAATATGGCAATAATGGTTCTAGATCAGCTGATCTAGCTTTCGACCAAATGGTTTTTTAGTGAAGTTGTAGCCACAACCACCCATAGAGTGCGGTAATAATCATTTGATGATTTTTACCACACAGTGTATGGTAATGATCATCAAATTACATCAGCTGTTTTTGATTTCTGTAAACAGCTGTTTACCACATTGATTGCTTGACTGGTAAACTGTCCATAACCTACAAGTATGACAAAATAGTATATTACATAACAAGGGTGGTAAGACTGTGTTTACCGTACGAGTATGGTTGTTTATGCATGAGATGAAGTCGAGTGAAGAATTATCATGAGTACGGTAAACACCTTACCAGATGTGTTATGTACGCTATTTTTTGTCAATATAGTCTAAAATAGCAGATAATTTGAAATAAGAAACTTTAAATCATTGTTATGTTAGTATAACCTCAACACATTGAATACCAGCATTGTACAAAAATCATGTCCAAAAGCCAGCTATTCAGCTTTCAGTCAAATGGTTTTGGGTGCAAAAGTAGTCAGTAGCATCCCATAACAGTGTGGTAAAAATAATCTGATTACCTTTACGAGTCTACTTAACTCGTAAGGATCATTGTGTCATGATTGGATCTGTTAACAGAATTAGCATGAGAAATAATAATAATTTCTCTGATTCTGAGAGCAGCACCACCACGGAAGTTTATCTTCTATCTATCCTTCTATATGATTATGGTATATGGGCAGATTCGATGCAAGAAATTTCACAGATCTAAAAACCAAAGGACGGAAAATACATACACATCCCGATCAGCTGCTCAGCTGAATTAATACAAGTGTTTGAAATCTGTCGCGTCGAATCTGCCTGTATAATCAGAGCCTTAGAATATCATCTATTTCATCATACTTTATCATACCTTTTCATAATGTAACATGTGGTTTTTATCTTACCATAAGATTCCTTTTGGTCCAATTGAGTTAGGACGAAATTGATGGTGTATAAACCTTCTCTGTGAAATTTTACATATATATACCAAGTTTCATGGAAAACGGTCCAACGGTTTCCGAGTCTATAGACTCTATACAAATAAACCAACATCCTCTTTATAAATGAGAATTAATATTAAGAATGCAACAGTTTTTAATTCATTATCTCTTCTTTCACTTTCTCTTACGTCATTTTCTTTTCTCTCATCTCTTCCGTGTTTTAGAATTGGATAAAAAAAATTTCGTTTCCATCAATACCTACTATAATTGATACCTACTATAATGCGGTCTACCAGACCCCATGATACCAGTTATTGTTACTAAAAAGTATACCAGTTGAGAGTCAATTATTAGATTTACAATGAAAATCTATCAGTGGAATGTAACAATATTTTTATAACTATTAAATTATTGGAATTAAAAGCAACTAGGTGAACCCGTGCGAACTCGCACGATTATTAAATGTTAAAAGTTTTCTTTTATTGAAACCATTTAATGGTCATAATTTTAATGGTACAATCATTTAATGGTGGCATATAAACCATCAATAATGGTGACAATCATATAATAGTACCAACAACTGTAGAATTTGTTTATTTGCGCTGTGCCCCCTGCACACCTTGCAATTTCTTTTGCGATAGACATTTTTTGTGGGGCTTTGCCCCCTGCAATTCCTCGTGTTGGGATGATATGTGGGGGTAAATCTTAAAACAAAATATCGTTATGGTTTACAAAGTTTCCATGTCACGTATTAACTATATAGATTTGTAACTTTCATACAGCATCAATAGAAACAAATCATGATTTGGTAGGTTGATATTGAAAAGAAAGCTCACCTGATACTTGATACATTGTTCATAGACTAACTTGTCCCGGCAGCACGTTTCAATAACATCAGTCAGCAGGTGTTATTCTCTGAAAAAAAGTAAATACTCAACTGATATATTCTAGACCTGCTACAAATGCATATGTGAATACCTGTATCAGGCCTTGTTGGTTAGTTTTTATCTTACCATTCAGCAAATAAAAAGTACCATAATTACCTCATATTCTCAAATTCAATATACAAGATTGTACATCTTGAAATACGGCCAGTAAAGCACATTGTATTTTAAATCATTGAAGTACAATTATTTAACCTTCACTAAAAGCTCATTATTCCACATTGAAAATTTTTCCCTCATCTCCAATTCAATTTCAAGACCTAATTCGATAGAGAAATTCTTCTTCAACTAGTTTCTTGGAAGGCCTCCCCTATTAAGGCGAACGCACACAGCAACAGACGGGCGTATACACACAGACTGAGCAAAAATCTCTCTCCATGTTATTAAATGTTGCAATGCACTCAGACATCCGTCTGTCTGCGTATGTTTGCAAGTGCGTTGCAAAGTTTGATAACATGTGGAATGATTTTTGCTCCGTCCGTCTGTTGCTGTGCGCGTTCGCCTTTATAGAACATGATTAATTCCGTCGACTCTTCTGGCTAACCATGGATTTGAATTGAAGCTCGATTTGGAGAATTTGCATTCTGAAAGAGAGAGAGAGTGAGAGAGAAAATGAAGAAGAAAAATAATTTTGCAGATTGAAAATGAAGTAGAAGTGCTAATTTATTCTCACAGTAAATCCTGTTCCACTATTCAATGTACTTCATTCAGGAAAAAGGTATTAAGTTCTCCAGGCCCAGATTCAATATTATTAACACTGTATTCATATTCATTTTATTGAGCCAAAATAACATATAACAGGCTAAGTCAGAATCATTAAAAACAACACACAGCAAATAATAAAAATCCAACAAAATACATCAACATTGAATACAATACTGTAATACATGCATAAATAATATAAATATCTATCATTTAATAGTCAAAACAATCACCACAATTAAAATCGGAATCATGATGGAAAGGGACATGGAATAGCTATTTGTGTAACAAGAGTGCAAAGAGAAAAAAGTTTCTTGAGTGCAGGAAGAGTACTTTGCGCTCGAATTACACATTAAATTTTTCCTACAGTGATATTAAATGTAAACTAAACATAACAAAACAGAACAGATCATGCTCTATCAGCTGGCATGCGGAAAGTAAATCAGCTGTTTTACTTTCCAAACGCCAGCTGATCTGAGCGTGGGGAAAGAAGATCTGGTTTGGAATTACCTATTTTGCGTACTGTAATCAATGAAAAAAATTAAAATTAAAAAATTTAAAATAAACATATGCAGAAAAGCCACTTTTTAATGCAACTTTAGGAAAATAGACTTTTTAAAGCCTATTTCTTACTGTTTATAAGTACATTTGTGTTGTAGGGGATCCATCATATAGTTTGGTTTGTTTTTGTTACATGAGTGATCAATTCATATCATAATGTTCAGGTTTCCATAAAGGCACTGAACTCGACTAACAGACAGTTAGCAGCGAACTCGATGTAACCCAACCAATGAAGAACGGTCCTGGTTTAAACATTTGAGGGATTGGTTTGGATGCATCAACAATGTATTGTTTTGGTCGGCATTCAATAAAATACGGATAGTTGTGATGATAGCAAACCTCCGACAGGAGATCAAGGTACCTAGTATCGATATGGTAGAATGCAAGAATCCATTAAATTATTAGCATTAATAGCAATTTTCAACTTTAATACAGCATCAACAGAAGCAAAAAATTAAAAGAAAACTATATTGATGTTGAAATTGAAAAGAAAGCTCACCTGGGTGATACATTGTTCACCAGCCATAAACTAGATTGACCCAGCAGCAAGTATTCTCTGAAAAAAATGTGCACTATAAGTATTCCATTAGACCTCCAAATTTATATGTCAATAGCCTACCCACATAAGACGCATTTTTAAGAAAATTTAAAAATACGTTCTTGGAATGCGTATTGTTCCAGAAATGAACATATACGAGTATTATTATGTATTGTTATGAATTTACGTAAATAAAACAGTCAGAGGCGTTTTAAATTGGATTTTATTAAAGAATAACTTTTGGAAAATTAACACTTGAACTGCTTAACACAAACTCAACTATTTATACTTCTATTCGAAAACCCTCTGAAGCTTTCAAACATTGCAAACATTATATTTGCTATTACCAGCTGATTTTTACATAAACAACTTGTCACCTGGCCGTAGCACTGCTCCCTCCTTAAGACTGTTCTGTCCCAGAACAGTTACAGGTCTGCAGATTGGGGGTGGCCTTACTGGATACAACTGACTAGCTGCCCATGGAGCAAACATGCAAACTGAGATGGTAATCCCAGTTTCTTTGAAGATTGTTTCAATCATTGGCCTCACGATTTTCCAGTCCAACCCATCATAGCCACAACCTAATCGGGGAATTCCAAGCTGCTTCACTCCCAGAGTTTGAAGACAATTCCGCAGATGATTTAGGCTCTCCCACAAGGCTTGATAGGTGGACTCCTGCTGAGGTTGATCTTTTGTCACCAAGCAGAAGAGCTGTTTTCCTTGCCTCTGAAGGTGTAGTGTTCTTCCAACAGCTGGTCTCTGAAGTTCCAGATCATTCAGTCCTCCAAACTTTTTCCTAAATACTGTAGCAATACCCCGAGAAGCTCCAAGATTTTTAGCTACACAGTGAGCCAGAGCATAGTCTTTTGGTAGGGTGAACAAATCTTGATAACAGACTTTTGTAACCTCAGCTTTCTGGAACATGTCCAAATTGGCCATAAATTCTTCAAAGTTGGGATCAACTGGTTGAATAGTTCTCACATCTTGGGCATTACCTGCAGTATTGTCTCCCTGGAATGGTGCCAGTCGATTGAAGTGGACAACTCTTGGTTTTCCTCTAGGTTTCTTGATCCGGTAGACTACATCATTGATTCTAGTAACCACTTCAAAAGGTCCATCCCAGGAAGTCTGTAATTTGGGGGAGTACCCTTGACGTCGCTGTGGGTTGTAGAACCAAACTAAGTCTCCAGGCTGGTATCCACCATGATCTGCCTTGATATCATAGCGTTCTTTCATCTTGTCACTGGTTCCTTGGATGTTGGTTCGAACAATCTCATGAATCTCATCCATCTGTTTCCGAAACTGGGTGACATAGTCCTCTCCTACCAAATCCTCTCCAGGTGTACATCCAAACTTTAAGTCACAAGGCAGTCTAATATCTCGCCCAAACACTACCTTGGCTGGTGAAAGTTTTGTAGACTCATTGACAGAGCTTCGGTATGCCATCAGGAATAGGTGAAGATATTGATCCCAGTCTCGTTGATGCTTGGATACAACTTTTGACAGGTATTTTCCCATGGTCCTGTTCATACGCTCCACCATTCCATCTGACTGAGGGTGAAGGGGTGTAGTCCTTGTCTTATGGATTCCCAGCACCTCACATATACGGGAAAACACTGAAGACTCAAAGTTCCTTCCTTGATCAGAATGTAACTCTAATGGGACACCAAACCGACTGACGAATTCCTTGATTATTACATCAGCAACACTGATCAGCTCTCCAAGAAATATTTTCTAGTTGAGCTGTATTAGTACCAGTAACAAAATAGCAATGTTTGTTTTGTTTTTTACTTTGATTTTTCAGTAACAGTGGAATCATTAAATAGAAGAATTCTGGGTTTTGCTAAAACATGGAAATATAATTCACTGAATAAATTAAAAATCAATCAATTTTATCTACATTCGAAAGTTAATTTAATAAAACTATTCAATAGAACCTATTAAAATTGAACGGATGATAGAAAAATCCAGAACATCAGAATATATTCTAGAAAAATATGTAGTCTAGTCTGTGGTGGATGATCTTGAGATTTTTAATTTCTCTGTAGCTCATTACCCGGTGGTTCGGAACCCACCTAAAATAGTAGGTCCACCATGTTCCCCGTAACATGGCACAAACGGCGAGGTGGAACTACCCGTAAGGGTCTCCCCACCATTAAAAGCCATACGCTTATTATTATTATTATCTGTAGCTCAAAATACCACTTGTTGTTGATCTTGTGATGATTCATTCAATGAAAATCTGTAATGTTTTGATTACAAAGATCATTTCAGCTTCTCAATGATATTGATAATATTACTGAATATAATATTATAATAATATTAAAGTGGATGAAACTCCACACAATCAAATCATAATTTGATATTGTTTAAAAAATTATGTTACAATTTCCATTCAAAGTATACAGTTTGTTGTTACTTATGATTTGATTGATCACTGTAATGATTAATAATACTTCCGAATCTACTTCCGATTTTCAGGTAGCCGAGGCCCTTTCTTGACCCTTCAATAAAACTTGTGCGCGTTTTGCACAGAATTCCATGGAATTTCAGTTGTGCGCGTTTAGCACTGTGCGCGTTTAGCATGTAACCGATTGAATTAGGAGTAACCCTGAGTGAATAGAAAAATAAAAAACAAAATATTGAAAGACATGACCCAACTAATGCTTTGCCTTGCCATTATTAACACAACTCCTTACATTAATGTCATTAATCAATTATTAGTTTTATTATTGTCGAATTCTGTACAATATTAGGTTAAAAATGGAACACGGCACAAAACAATGTACCAAACTACTCATGCCACCCTAAGTGAACAGAGGGCAAAAACTGTCCAGGCTCTCTAGCCGTCAGACATATCGGATTACTTTTGTGAATGAAAGCTCAGGTATTAGAATATCTGTGGCTGAGGCTTGTAAACTATATTTGCTTTACTAGACTCTATGTAGTAGAATGACTCTGCCTCCCTCCCAAGAAGGCCTAGTCAGACCAGGCGAATAGCGGAGCAGACGGGAGCCGAGAGATCTGGCAACGTTCCAGGGCTATGGAAAGCTAGTTACGTACAAATCCACCAGAGTGATTCAAAACCGGACCAAACTCGATTCGACTCGATTGTAGACTCGTTTGTTTGTTGCCTTGAGTCGGGACTCGAGACTTGGTCAGAGTCACGGTGCCTAGCGCACAGCCTTAAATGCAAATAATGCTTGAATTGGACAGGTTGTTAAATAAGTTCTACTCTCATCTCATTTGGCCGTAGCCGTAGCTATACTGAACAATATAATTGTGTTACAAAAGATTACTGTACGCGGTTTGGCGCTAGATTCGATCTTTACTTTGGTAAAGTAATAAACCAACTATAGGCCTAGATACTCCACCAAAAATAATCAAATAGGTACCTGTTCTGTGTAGACATGTTCTTCAGATAGCTTTGAAAAAGGAAGAAATGAAATAGGCCTAGCAATGATTAAATCTTGTTAGATACCTAGTCCAAATATCAAGAATTTCTTACATTTGAGGTCCTTCACGATATAGTAATCAAGAATTTTATCCTAGTACTACAACATACCGGCATTAAAAAATATAAAAACGTGTATGGTTATATACTTACCATAGGCTACCTGAAATAAATCCAACATCCATCAATTTATTTTGATTTTCTGTCATAATTAACTTATATTGGCAATGGTCGTTCACACGCCTCTTTTCATCACAATTGGAGATTTTATGAAAGTAACTTTAGCCTATATAATATAAGCTGCGTTAAACCCAAGTTCAAAAGATTTGTTACAAACAAGCTAGAGTTTGGAAAAAACCACAATGCTATAGTGTTTTGTCTGTAGCATTTTATTTGTTACAAACACGATGCTTTTCAGTGGTTTGAAACATTTGACTCAACAAGCGAACAAGCTTTACGCCAAAGCAAAAAAAGAATGGTTTTGAACTTTGATGTAAATGCAGCTTTCAGTGTTTGTTCTTGAAAAATACAGTACCAATTTTATCACATGTTTATTTAAATCCAAAATTCTTGTATGATTAATATTATACAGCAATTCGATGCTTTATTTTTAAAACATTTCATAAACTACTTAATATTAGTGCTGTAAGAGACACTACGTCTATAAGATTAAAACGTCCAACCATATGCATTTATTATAATAGTATGGTAACTAAATTTGAATTTAGCTGTCGGATCAAGACGTGTTTTATGTTTTTTTATTTGAATGTACATCAGACGCTATATTATGCTAAACGTTATCGTGAGAACTGAGTCGTTATATGAAACGATATATACCCTACATCAATGGATTCAAAATTTAATGGGCTACAGCTTTTATTCTGTGGTCTTTTCTTGTCAGACAACAAACAAAAAAGTTATAGCTCTGGTCGGCATGTGTGAACGCACTTTTAGGTAATGACGTTTGTTTCAAGACCAAGGCGGCATTCTATGTTCATTCTAATCTAATCGGAGTATTGATTATTTTAAATACAGTACTGGTAAGTTCGACGATCCTGCATTAATCGAACAACTCACAGGATAGTGATCCTGATATTTCATAAGAAATTTATTCCAAGTGAGTAATATGAGTATTACATTTTTCTGGTACCTTGCTTAAAAATCTAGTGTGGCGCACTCACAACAGTTTTCCTTGCCTTTACGATATTCCCGATTAATAATTTAATTGCATTATTTTACACAGAATTGAGAAACTCTCAGGGCTCACAATATAAACGATAGAATCTTGTGAAAATTACAATAAATTGGTCAAGTAATTTAATAAATATTAATTATTTCGCATATTTTGTTACTTGAAGAAGTTACAAAAGGAATTCAAACTTTTTGAATTTGGAGGCCCAAGTTATATTGGCGTTGAAAGCGCGGCCTCAGCCGGTAAATGGAACTTTCGTGTTGCAAATGTTATACTAGGCGTTTTCGATGTGTGCGTTTTTTTACATAGAGGGAATATAAAACATCTGATAAAATCAACTTTTGCATGGATGAGGCGGAGCCCTTGAAGTGTTTATGTTTATAGATATGCGACTTGTGGCAGTTGATAGAGCTTACCAAAGACAATTTAGAGTATTTTTAAACAATTAACAATTTTTCCTAAGGGATATGTCCACATGAGCTCTAGGCTTGTGCGTGGGAAACGAAGTAATTACTTAGTTATTAAATAATGATCTGATATGCCAAAGCTTCCGGTTCGAACCCAGTTGTGACCAATATATTTCCTGGAGCCACTCCCGTGTCGGAGGACACGTCAAGCCGTCGGTCCCAACTGTCCAGAAAGGAGTCGTTGAATTTGATCTCTCATCATCACCCTTCCCATTTCTCACGCACAAGCCTAGAGCTCATGTGGGCATATCCCTTAGAAAAAATTGTTTTTGCACCCATGTTGCCAGAATCTTTCTAGGTTAGACATCATATTGAAATAGTGTACAACAATAAAATTTCAATAAACATTTATTCCAAATTTTAATGATATTAAGGAAACCACAAATAAACTCAAGACATAATACACGTTTTGTAGTGTACAAAATTATACTATTGCTATAATAAAACTATGTGTGTACAGTTTTAAACTTTGGAATTAGACTTTCGCTTCCTTTGCAGAATGAGCACACATGATGAGTTGTCTGTGTGGAATTTGTGACATGTTTTGGTGTCTGAAATGAAAAATAACAAAATATATTAACAATAGTATATTACGTTACAAGTGCGGGAAATGGTGTTTATCATACGAGTATGGTAAACATCTTCCCGGACGAGTTACGTACGATATTTTTCGTCATACAAGTCTAAAATAGCAGATAAGTTGAAATAAGAAACTATAAATCATTGTTATACAAACATAACCTCAACACACCAACTCAAGGTGAAATATGGCAATAATGGTTCTAGATCAGCTGATCTAGCTTTCGACCAAATGGTTTTTTAGTGAAGTGGTAGCCACAACCACCCATAGAGTGCGGTAATAATCATTTGATGATTTTTACCACACAGTGTATGGTAATGATCATCAAATTACATCAGCTGTTTTTGATTTCTGTAAACAGCTGTTTACCACATTGATTGCTTGACTGGTAAACTGTCCATAACCTACAAGTATGACAAAATAGTATATTACATAACAAGGGTGGTAAGACTGTGTTTACCGTACGAGTATGGTTGTTTATGCATGAGATGAAGTCGAGTGAAGAATTATCATGAGTACGGTAAACACCTTACCAGATGTGTTATGTACGCTATTTTTTGTCAATATAGTCTAAAATAGCAGATAATTTGAAATAAGAAACTTTAAATCATTGTTATGTTAGTATAACCTCAACACATTGAATACCAGCATTGTACAAAAATCATGTCCAAAAGCCAGCTATTCAGCTTTCAGTCAAATGGTTTTGGGTGCAAAAGTAGTCAGTAGCATCCCATAACAGTGTGGTAAAAATAATCTGATTACCTTTACGAGTCTACTTAACTCGTAAGGATCATTGTGTCATGATTGGATCTGTTAACAGAATTAGCATGAGAAATAATAATAATTTCTCTGATTCTGAGAGCAGCACCACCACGGAAGTTTATCTTCTATCTATCCTTCTATATGATTATGGTATATGGGCAGATTCGATGCAAGAAATTTCACAGATCTAAAAACCAAAGGACGGAAAATACATACACATCCCGATCAGCTGCTCAGCTGAATTAATACAAGTGTTTGAAATCTGTCGCGTCGAATCTGCCTGTATAATCAGAGCCTTAGAATATCATCTATTTCATCATACTTTATCATACCTTTTCATAATGTAACATGTGGTTTTTATCTTACCATAAGATTCCTTTTGGTCCAATTGAGTTAGGACGAAATTGATGGTGTATAAACCTTCTCTGTGAAATTTTACATATATATACCAAGTTTCATGGAAAACGGTCCAACGGTTTCCGAGTCTATAGACTCTATACAAATAAACCAACATCCTCTTTATAAATGAGAATTAATATTAAGAATGCAACAGTTTTTAATTCATTATCTCTTCTTTCACTTTCTCTTACGTCATTTTCTTTTCTCTCATCTCTTCCGTGTTTTAGAATTGGATAAAAAAAATTTCGTTTCCATCAATACCTACTATAATTGATACCTACTATAATGCGGTCTACCAGACCCCATGATACCAGTTATTGTTACTAAAAAGTATACCAGTTGAGAGTCAATTATTAGATTTACAATGAAAATCTATCAGTGGAATGTAACAATATTTTTATAACTATTAAATTATTGGAATTAAAAGCAACTAGGTGAACCCGTGCGAACTCGCACGATTATTAAATGTTAAAAGTTTTCTTTTATTGAAACCATTTAATGGTCATAATTTTAATGGTACAATCATTTAATGGTGGCATATAAACCATCAATAATGGTGACAATCATATAATAGTACCAACAACTGTAGAATTTGTTTATTTGCGCTGTGCCCCCTGCACACCTTGCAATTTCTTTTGCGATAGACATTTTTTGTGGGGCTTTGCCCCCTGCAATTCCTCGTGTTGGGATGATATGTGGGGGTAAATCTTAAAACAAAATATCGTTATGGTTTACAAAGTTTCCATGTCACGTATTAACTATATAGATTTGTAACTTTCATACAGCATCAATAGAAACAAATCATGATTTGGTAGGTTGATATTGAAAAGAAAGCTCACCTGATACTTGATACATTGTTCATAGACTAACTTGTCCCGGCAGCACGTTTCAATAACATCAGTCAGCAGGTGTTATTCTCTGAAAAAAAGTAAATACTCAACTGATATATTCTAGACCTGCTACAAATGCATATGTGAATACCTGTATCAGGCCTTGTTGGTTAGTTTTTATCTTACCATTCAGCAAATAAAAAGTACCATAATTACCTCATATTCTCAAATTCAATATACAAGATTGTACATCTTGAGATATGGCCAGTAAAGCACATTGTATTTTAAATCATTGAAGTACAATTATTTAACCTTCACTAAAAGCTCATTATTCCACATTGAAAATTTTTCCCTCATCTCCAATTCAATTTCAAGACCTAATTCGATAGAGAAATTCTTCTTCAACTAGTTTCTTGGAAGGCCTCCCCTATTAAGGCGAACGCACACAGCAACAGACGGGCGTATACACACAGACTGAGCAAAAATCTCTCTCCATGTTATTAAATGTTGCAATGCACTCAGACATCCGTCTGTCTGCGTATGTTTGCAAGTGCGTTGCAAAGTTTGATAACATGTGGAATGATTTTTGCTCCGTCCGTCTGTTGCTGTGCGCGTTCGCCTTTATAGAACATGATTAATTCCGTCGACTCTTCTGGCTAACCATGGATTTGAATTGAAGCTCGATTTGGAGAATTTGCATTCTGAAAGAGAGAGAGAGTGAGAGAGAAAATGAAGAAGAAAAATAATTTTGCAGATTGAAAATGAAGTAGAAGTGCTAATTTATTCTCACAGTAAATCCTGTTCCACTATTCAATGTACTTCATTCAGGAAAAAGGTATTAAGTTCTCCAGGCCCAGATTCAATATTATTAACACTGTATTCATATTCATTTTATTGAGCCAAAATAACATATAACAGGCTAAGTCAGAATCATTAAAAACAACACACAGCAAATAATAAAAATCCAACAAAATACATCAACATTGAATACAATACTGTAATACATGCATAAATAATATAAATATCTATCATTTAATAGTCAAAACAATCACCACAATTAAAATCGGAATCATGATGGAAAGGGACATGGAATAGCTATTTGTGTAACAAGAGTGCAAAGAGAAAAAAGTTTCTTGAGTGCAGGAAGAGTACTTTGCGCTCGAATTACACATTAAATTTTTCCTACAGTGATATTAAATGTAAACTAAACATAACAAAACAGAACAGATCATGCTCTATCAGCTGGCATGCGGAAAGTAAATCAGCTGTTTTACTTTCCAAACGCCAGCTGATCTGAGCGTGGGGAAAGAAGATCTGGTTTGGAATTACCTATTTTGCGTACTGTAATCAATGAAAAAAATTAAAATTAAAAAATTTAAAATAAACATATGCAGAAAAGCCACTTTTTAATGCAACTTTAGGAAAATAGACTTTTTAAAGCCTATTTCTTACTGTTTATAAGTACATTTGTGTTGTAGGGGATCCATCATATAGTTTGGTTTGTTTTTGTTACATGAGTGATCAATTCATATCATAATGTTCAGGTTTCCATAAAGGCACTGAACTCGACTAACAGACAGTTAGCAGCGAACTCGATGTAACCCAACCAATGAAGAACGGTCCTGGTTTAAACATTTGAGGGATTGGTTTGGATGCATCAACAATGTATTGTTTTGGTCGGCATTCAATAAAATACGGATAGTTGTGATGATAGCAAACCTCCGACAGGAGATCAAGGTACCTAGTATCGATATGGTAGAATGCAAGAATCCATTAAATTATTAGCATTAATAGCAATTTTCAACTTTAATACAGCATCAACAGAAGCAAAAAATTAAAAGAAAACTATATTGATGTTGAAATTGAAAAGAAAGCTCACCTGGGTGATACATTGTTCACCAGCCATAAACTAGATTGACCCAGCAGCAAGTATTCTCTGAAAAAAATGTGCACTATAAGTATTCCATTAGACCTCCAAATTTATATGTCAATAGCCTACCCACATAAGACGCATTTTTAAGAAAATTTAAAAATACGTTCTTGGAATGCGTATTGTTCCAGAAATGAACATATACGAGTATTATTATGTATTGTTATGAATTTACGTAAATAAAACAGTCAGAGGCGTTTTAAATTGGATTTTATTAAAGAATAACTTTTGGAAAATTAACACTTGAACTGCTTAACACAAACTCAACTATTTATACTTCTATTCGAAAACCCTCTGAAGCTTTCAAACATTGCAAACATTATATTTGCTATTACCAGCTGATTTTTACATAAACAACTTGTCACCTGGCCGTAGCACTGCTCCCTCCTTAAGACTGTTCTGTCCCAGAACAGTTACAGGTCTGCAGATTGGGGGTGGCCTTACTGGATACAACTGACTAGCTGCCCATGGAGCAAACATGCAAACTGAGATGGTAATCCCAGTTTCTTTGAAGATTGTTTCAATCATTGGCCTCACGATTTTCCAGTCCAACCCATCATAGCCACAACCTAATCGGGGAATTCCAAGCTGCTTCACTCCCAGAGTTTGAAGACAATTCCGCAGATGATTTAGGCTCTCCCACAAGGCTTGATAGGTGGACTCCTGCTGAGGTTGATCTTTTGTCACCAAGCAGAAGAGCTGTTTTCCTTGCCTCTGAAGGTGTAGTGTTCTTCCAACAGCTGGTCTCTGAAGTTCCAGATCATTCAGTCCTCCAAACTTTTTCCTAAATACTGTAGCAATACCCCGAGAAGCTCCAAGATTTTTAGCTACACAGTGAGCCAGAGCATAGTCTTTTGGTAGGGTGAACAAATCTTGATAACAGACTTTTGTAACCTCAGCTTTCTGGAACATGTCCAAATTGGCCATAAATTCTTCAAAGTTGGGATCAACTGGTTGAATAGTTCTCACATCTTGGGCATTACCTGCAGTATTGTCTCCCTGGAATGGTGCCAGTCGATTGAAGTGGACAACTCTTGGTTTTCCTCTAGGTTTCTTGATCCGGTAGACTACATCATTGATTCTAGTAACCACTTCAAAAGGTCCATCCCAGGAAGTCTGTAATTTGGGGGAGTACCCTTGACGTCGCTGTGGGTTGTAGAACCAAACTAAGTCTCCAGGCTGGTATCCACCATGATCTGCCTTGATATCATAGCGTTCTTTCATCTTGTCACTGGTTCCTTGGATGTTGGTTCGAACAATCTCATGAATCTCATCCATCTGTTTCCGAAACTGGGTGACATAGTCCTCTCCTACCAAATCCTCTCCAGGTGTACATCCAAACTTTAAGTCACAAGGCAGTCTAATATCTCGCCCAAACACTACCTTGGCTGGTGAAAGTTTTGTAGACTCATTGACAGAGCTTCGGTATGCCATCAGGAATAGGTGAAGATATTGATCCCAGTCTCGTTGATGCTTGGATACAACTTTTGACAGGTATTTTCCCATGGTCCTGTTCATACGCTCCACCATTCCATCTGACTGAGGGTGAAGGGGTGTAGTCCTTGTCTTATGGATTCCCAGCACCTCACATATACGGGAAAACACTGAAGACTCAAAGTTCCTTCCTTGATCAGAATGTAACTCTAATGGGACACCAAACCGACTGACGAATTCCTTGATTATTACATCAGCAACACTGACTGCTTCTTGATTTGGCAAGGCATAGGCTTCGACCCATTTGCTGAAATAATCCATCACTACCAGGATATACTTATTCCCACTGTCAGACAATGGAAATGGTCCAGCTATGTCAATGGCTATTCGCTCAAAAGGTGCTCCAACATTGTATTGTTTCATGGGGGCCTTCTTTCTATGCAAGGGGCCATTTGCAGATGCACAAACAGTGCAATTGCGACACCAGTTCTTGACATCTTTGCTTGAATTTGGCCAGTAAAACCTCTCTCGTACTTTCTCCAGTGTCTTATGAACTCCAAAATGGCCCCCAGAGACTCCATCATGTATTTGTCTCAGCACTTCAGGAATCCTTTTCCTGGGAACAATAATTTGCAGCTTATGCTGATCACCAGCTGCATTCTCTAGCTTCCTTTTTAGGATTCCTCTGTCTTCCACAATAGAGTCCCATTGTGCCCAGAGGGACTTGACATGTGGTGGAAAAGGTGCTATTTCTTGCCAACTAGGTCGTCTTGCAGAACGTTTCCACAACCAAAGGTGCTTCAGATCAGGGTCTTCTTCCTGATCCTTAAGTAACTCAGCACCTTGCCAGTGGTCATTGGCAATAGTTGTCCTATGTACCAAACCTTCCTTCCCATCCTGGCGTGAGCAGTGTTTGCAGTCCTCCTCACAGGGTCTTCGAGAAAGGGCATCAGCATTCAGGTGACTATTTCCAGCTCGGTGTACAAATTTAAAGTCATATTCTTGTAAGTGCTGGATCCATCTTGCCACTTGTCCTTCAGGAGACTTGAACCGGAGAAGCCATGTCAAGGATGCATGATCAGTTCTCAGCAGGAATTGACGTCCATATAAGTATTTGTGGAAGTGGCTGATTGATTTCACTACTGCTAGCAGTTCTCTTCTAGTAACACAGTAGTTACGCTCAGGTTTTGACAGCACCTTGTTAAAATATCCAATGACCTTTTCCTCCCCATCTTGCTCTTGAGAAAGTACTCCACCAATTGCTGTGTTGCTGGCATCAGTGTCAAGAATGAACTTGCCTTCAACTCTTGGGTAAGCCAATATAGGTGCTTGGCAAAGTGTCTCCTTTAGTCTGTTGAAGGCCTGCTGGCAATTTTTGTCCCAGAGAAAACTCTGTTTCTCCTCTGTCAGCTTGATGAGGGGTTTTGCTATACCAGAGAATCCCATCACAAACCGTCGATAATATGTGCAAAGGCCAAGGAAACTCCGCACTTCTGATTTGTCTTTGGGCACTGGCCACTTGGTTATGGCTGTTACCTTCTCAGGATCCATAGACACACCTTTATCAGATACCACATGCCCTAGGTAATTAACCTGTCTTTTAAACAGATGGCACTTCTTTGGGTTGAGCTTCAGGTTAGCTTGTCTTAGTCTTTCAAATACTTGCTTCAAGTTTTCCAGCTGATGTTGGAAAGACTTTCCCAAGACAATGATGTCATCCAGGTAGACCAGGCAAGTTTCCCATGACAGTCCCCTCAACACATTCTCCATTAATCTTTCAAAGGTTGCTGGAGCATTACACAAGCCAAATGGCATCACAGTGAATTGCCAAAGACCTTCTCCGATTGAAAATGCAGTCTTTTCTTTGTCCTTAGGTTCAAGTCCAACTTGCCAGTATCCACTTTTCAGGTCCAGAGTCGAAAACAACTTGCAACCTTCCAGGCTATCCAGTGTGTCATCAATTCGAGGTAGAGGGTAACTGTCTTTTTTGGTGACGTCATTCAGAAGACGATAGTCCACACAGAACCGGAGTGTATTATCCTTTTTTTTTACAAGCACCACTGGTGAAATCCAAGGGCTATTGGATGGTTCAATTATACCTTCATTTTCCATTTCCTTAATTATTTTTCTAGCTTCCTCTCTTTTAGCCAGAGGTAACCTTCTAGGGTTCTGGCGGATGGGTTTGGCATTTCCAGTATCTATTGCATGCTCAACTATGTTGGTTCTGCCTTTTGGGCCCTCTCCTATATCAAAAATATCCTGATAATTAGTTATGAGGTCCTTTACTTCATTTTGTTGTTCTTTGACTAGATCTTGACAGGATACTTCAACAAAGGCCTTCAGCTTCTCTGGGAGACACTTCTTCTGTGGTTGAGTTGTCTGCATTTGTTGTATGACAGATGTGACTGGTGAGCAATGTCCCAAAGTACTACTTCTCTTCAAAGTAACTTCATAATCATTCACATTCATCAAGAGGACAGGGAATTCTTGGCTAGTAAGAAAAAGTGTCCTAGCCACTAGGACACCATGACCAAGCTCCTCCTCATGGATTTCTGGCTCTAGCAACACATTAATCCCCACAGGGACATCCTCCTTTGTCGTAGCATGAGTCACAATCTGGCTCCTTGCTGGTATTGTGATTTCTTTCAGCAGTTGTATTTGGGCTGTACAGTCTTTTCCAGAGTGTAGAATAACTTCATCTCCACCAATGGTCAATGTCTTCCTTCTAAGATCCAACTCTAGGCCAAAAGTAGAAAGAAAATCCAAGCCTAGTATGACTTCTTCACTAATCTCTGCCACAAGTACACAATGTTTAAAACAGGCCTTACCAATCTTGAAGGTGGCAATCATCTCTCCACAGACACTCACAGGCCCACCTGTAGCAGTTTTCAGCTTCCAGGTTGTTGGTGAGATATCTTGCTGGTTAGCTACTGTTTTGGAGTTTATTATTGTCTTAGTGGCTCCAGTATCTATAAGTAATTTATAGGAGCTTCCATTCACCATTCCATTAATGTAAAGACTGTGGGGTTTATCAGATAACATTGCAATGACTGGTTTTGTACATGGGGAGAGGGTCTTCTGTCTACAGGTTGATGGTTGCCCCTTCACATCAACCCTCTTTAGTTTTCCTGATTCTTCTCAGTGGTTGATTTATTTGGGCACTTATTACGCAGGTGCCCTCTCTCTCCACAGCGCCAGCAACGTATCTCCCTCCTTCCTGTTCTTAACTTTTCTATGACTTTCTTCACCAATTCTTCCAGAGACTCATCACTACTATCCTTTGCTTCAACAGCCCGGACTCGGGCATTACCCTTCACTGATTGTCGTACTGCTTCGAATTCCAAAGCCTGGGTGAGGGCCTCACTGAGTGTCTGAGGGCGAGCCAATTTAATAGCTTGTTGAGTTTCAGGTTCCCAAAGACCATCCAGGAACCTCTCAATGGCTAGAATCTCATATACTCTATCATCCACAGATGGGTAGGCTTTTCTTACCAGGTGGGCAATATCACTTTTGAACTCTTGGAGTGATTCGTTTGGCTTCTGGATCCTATTCTTGAGTTGTGAACGGTAAAGTTGATCCATGTGTTGATGGCCAAACCTCATTTCTATGTGTCTCAGAAGCACATCGAAGTTCTGCCTATCAGCCATAGGGATTGTTTGGAGAACTGCTAATGCATCTCCACGGAGTGACAGGCTAAGCATTGCAGCTTTCACTGCAGGTGTCCAGCCATGTATGTCAGCAGCTGTCTCAAGCAAGGAACGGTAATCTTCCCATGGCATCTTTCCATCAAAAGTGGGTAGCCCAATTGGATGACTTGGCAGGATGATAGGTGCTTTTTGATAACTTACAGAAGTGTCTTCTCTAATTTGATTAACAGAGGCAACATCAACCATAGAGATTGATCTTTCAATGCCATTATTGTGTTCCTGTAGTTTTTCAAACTTCTTTTCAAATTTATCTTCCATGTTTTTCATTTTCTCTTCCATGTCTTTCATTTCATTTCTTACAAAATTATGATTTTTCTCAAATTTATCTTCCATGTTTTTTATTTCATTTCTTAAGAAATTATGATTTTCCTGCAATTTTTCCTCAAATATATCTCTGTTCTCTTCTAATTTTCTTTCCAAAGCTGACTTTAACTCACCATATGGGGTTTCAAAGAGGAATATGTCTGGATCCAAACCTTCCTCAACCAATGCCACACGAAGTCGTTCTTGCAGAATAGCTTTATTACCACTTATTTCAAGATCTCGTTCTTCTAATTCTTGTTTTAATTCACTCACTTTCAAACATGAAAGTTTTAAACCTTTTCCAGCCATTTTAAATCTCAAACCAGTATAACTGTTAAAAGTAAACACAAAAAAATGGATGAACAAATGAATAGTTGAAAAACACTAATAAAATCACTTTTCGAATAGATAAACCCACCTCAAATGCACTTATCCCACTTCTGACACCAATTGTTATGAATTTACGTAAATAAAACAGTCAGAGGCGTTTTAAATTGGATTTTATTAAAGAATAACTTTTGGAAAATTAACACTTGAACTGCTTAACACGAACTCAACTATTTATACTTCTATTCGAAAACCCTCTGAAGCTTTCAAACATTGCAAACATTATATTTGCTATTACCAGCTGATTTTTACATAAACAACTTGTCACCTGGCCGTAGCAGTATATAACATTTTACTACTTTGATCTAGTAATTTTGAGGTTCGGTGTTCAATCAGTGAGTCAGGACTGACTGACTGTTCGGAACAAGTCAGGCATGAGGCATTATAAAGTAAAGTCGAAGTTGGAGAATATGAAATATTCATCCTATCTATCATGTGATAGCGCATTTTACTCAGCTCTTCGAGGCGGTTTCAGTGCATATATCGGTTGCCTTGGAGTCGGCGTAGCCGAGTGGCTTATCGCTGGTCTGATAAGCCAAAGGTCCTTGGTTCGATCCCAGTTGAGTCAGATATTTTTCTCGAGCCACTCCCGTGTTTCGGAGGACACGGTAAGCCGTAGGTCCCAGTTGCATATAAAAAAAGCAGTCGTTAGAAGACGGCGAGGTGGAACTACCCGTAAGGGTCTCCCCACCACTACGAAATTACTATCGGTTGCCTGACCCAACCTTAACGCATGCCTTCAGCAAGCCCTGACCTCACCAGACATGTGTATTTTAAAGAAATGAGAGTAAACTCAACTTCTTGGAATAGGATTGCTCCAAAAGCACTTTCAATGGAGCAGCTTGGTTAGCCTAGCATTCATTAGAAGCATTAGCAGGAAGAAAATAATTTCAGTTTGTTATGTAAAATGAATATGTTATTGTGAAATAAGGATGATTTGATTTGGCTGCTGTCAGACCAATCAGACAATTTTTAATATGAATAAATGAAGAATTGCGAATGTGGCGGTACAAAATCCGAATTTATACTATCAATTAGGTTAATTTTAGGATAGCTTCATTGTTGATCGAATAATTTGTGAGGTAGGCGTAGGCCTATGTAATGCAAACTGAGAGGGGATAGTAGGCCAAATTTAAATTATTTTTCAAAAATTAACGATAAGTTCATTGAGCGCCGCAAAATAGTCATGGTTTTACCATCAATTGCAACCAGAAATTTAAAGCCAACTACCTGGGCATGTAAAGTAAAATATAGCCCAAGGTTTCGTCAAAATTTTGTGAAGGTTTCAATGTTTCAAACGATTTCCTTCTGAAGCCCTTAATATAAATAATTACCCTTAATTATAAGAATAATAATAAGAATAAAGATAAATAGATGAACTTGATTCAAGTAACTTATAATTTGGGTAATATTTGTTTGAAGGTTCAATTTCAGATCAAATTTATCGTACCTGGTACATTGATGAGTTATCACATCAAAAAGTTAAAGTTAGTAATCATACAACTTTCGGTTTTTGACGAATTCATCATAATTTTGTAAATGTAAATCTTCTTGTTTGATCACCCTTCTACTATGAAGGACTTAGTTTTTGAATTACTGCTGTGGATAATAATTAATATTAATCAAAATTATTTTAGCTATGTATGTATTTTACAACTTAACCTCCAAATCCAAACTGAAATCCTCTCACTCTACTCGGAAATTAAAGCAATGCCTTATCGATCTTCTTTATTGCGTTGCATCTGCAGGACCACCACTACCTCGACAAACTACAGCATTGACACACTACTCTATGTTATCTGCTTTCTCTATGAATTTTTGTGTAGTCTTTTCCTTGTTCTAGAATTTACTGATCTAGTAGTATTATCAATGGAACACACAAGGAGATAAGAGGACCGATTAGCTCCGAACAGCTGACGTTGGGTTGAGTTGAGTTAAGTACAATAGTTTAGCCGCTATGCAGGCCACAGCCTTTTAACATTTTTATGAAAAGAAAGATCCATCAAAACTCTGTAACCATCTCGAACAATAATTATGTTGCAGAAAGTCATTGCCTTAAAAGCGTAACGGCTATCTCTGTTATTTCCCTCATTGTTGCTGTTGGTCTATAAATTTGAGGTTAGATTTCAAATGAACATTTTTGGTTGTTCATTTTCTGCAGTACAATAACATCGGAAATCTCGTCTCCAATAAAAGTGGCAATTAATAAGTAATGGCAAACATCACTGAAAAAGGTGAGTGAATCAATTTCATACAATTCAATTAATTAGGTGAAGAATTACTAGTTACAGATTTAGATAGAGAACTAGATTAGATTAGATTAGTTGAACTATTGTTCGATTATTGATTGCTAGCCTACTAGCTGTTTAATGATGAATATGTCAAAACTTATTTTCTTTGGAGGTTGCACTTCGTTATGCAGTCAAGTGAAATAATCGACTGAGAGAATCGATATCCGAGAATCGGTTGGTATCTCTACCAAACCTCAAGCTAAACCTAACTTATCTTTCAGTCGATTATTTCACCGGACTACATACGAAATTGCAGCCCCTTCGATTATTCTGGAATAGAATTTTGTCTTTACTTATGACATGTAAGTAAAGTATAACTAGCCGGCCAACAATTTCTTCTCCATTTCGTCCTCTCCTTTCTACTTTTCATTTTCTCCTCATTCTCTTTCCCCTCCTCCTTCAGTCCCTTATTTTCTGCGCTAGAGTTCCGTCGGCAGTGGACAGCATCGTGACGTTTATATAATAAGATTATAATTATTACTTATTTTATTTCACCAAATAATGCCTCAATAATATTGACTGATTGGTGCAGTGTTGCTAACGAAATTGTGGCAGCCGATGCTACAGTTGGCGCGTCATGGCTCACACAGGAGAGTGAATCTACAGCGGCCGAGGCCACCACACTACCAGCGCGCTCTGCTTGAGGCTCTCGTCAAGCCTATCTACCCCACACCAGCCGATAAGTTCCTGCCACTGTCTAGAAAATGCCTTAAAAAAGAAGAGGCTGACATTAGAGCTTTCAAGCCCGTAAGTATAGTAATTGTAGCAAAATAGTTACAACCTTATATTATTTAGCCTATATGAACAAATACCTAAAATAAGGCACCAAACGAGTGCCTAGTGGAGTAAGCCAATGTGCTGAATATGTAAATAGAACTTTCTGTAAAGTATGATATTGTAGATTCTATTTTTTAGTATTATATAGCAAGATAAGTCTTAATTTATTAGAAGAGAGTAAGAGTGAAATTAGATATATTTTCTAATTACCTAGATAAGTAGCTTATTATTGATATAGAAATAAACTGACACAACGGAGTATATAAGCATCTAAGTATATATGAATAATGAAGTATTATCAATTGTGCTAATAGGCTACTAGCCAGTTCATCCGTGCTTCGCTACGTCAAAGTGGATACACTTTGAACGTAAATAAATCTGTTAATAATCATTTTGATGGTATAATACCAGTATATCCCATCCTATTCATAACCTTTTGATGAAGTAATGAAACTCTTAATGTTCATTTTCTATATATTCTAGAATCCAGAGCTTGCATAGTTCAAAAGATCTATTGACTGCCAATAGGAAATGTATCAATAAAATGTGACAAATTCTCACCATTAATAGTGATTCAAACTCAGCAATAGCTACAGCTATTCAGAATTCTATACTATTTTAGTTATTAAAATAGGATAGCATTTTTGGAATGCTCATCATTCATGAACAATGTATTTCAAGCTTACAAAAGTATCAGAAGAATTCTGGTCTGTGCTGTCTAGATAAATTTCGCTATAAAATTTCCTTACCAGATAACAATAGGTCCCTTAGTTAGTAAAATACTGGGAAAGTTTCAAAATAATATCCTCCATAACCATACTTCTCATTCCATAGAAGAATATTCAAATTTGTATTTTAATCAATGTTTATTCAACCCGTGATATTTGTTATAATTGACATAAAAGTGAAAGGAAATTTATCAATCAGCTGTCTAGAACAATTAATGAGAAATGGATGCACTCAATAAAATCTATAGTAATTGATAAAGTACCTAATCGTATTCCAGAGTAGGATTTTTATAGTAGCCTACTATAAATATTGTTAAGAGTTCTCTCACTAAAATAATGCTGGCAACACTTGAAATTAACACTCGCACTTTATTTACACAAATTACTTTTACAACATGCACTAATCACAAGAAAAACCAAATCAATAACTTTTAGCTAATAATGAATTCTTGGCATCACTGTACAAAAGTTAATTACTAGCCATGAATCCGATCGATAATTAAAAAAAAACAACTATCCAATAAACCATTATGAAGCACAATCTGTTACGATATTTGATAATCCCAATACTAGCACTGAGTATAATTGTCAAATAATAGTTCGGAACCCACCTAAAACTGTAGGTCCAACTCATCAATGACCATCATCCAATTCATTACCCACGCACAGGTCTCAGACCTATGTGTGCTTCATTCTCCGAAAAAAACAACATTAACTGATCACGAGCTCTTGAGATACGTAATAATACGGTCTGTCACTATATACGTAATCACACGGTCTGTATAAACTGCCACTGGATACGAACGTTGGTAATATCAAACAACACTGAATGTAGACGAGGAGAGCCTTTTTCTACTGTTTTTATTAATACTAGTAATTTCTCGATGTCTCGATCACACAAACATGATCTAATAGATTTCTCGAAAGTTGTCGAAAACACGAACTAACCTGAGTAACAGGAGTGAGAGAGACATATTGAGAGAAAGACGTAAACAAGTGTCAATTTACAATCTCTTTGAAATGCATTCGTCACTCAAAATGAGTGGCGTAGACAATTGTTTGTCCATCATCTGTCTCGCATTCTTAACAATATTATTTTCTGCTGGTCTATTCCAGGACAACCCATACGAGAATCTTCTGGCCGAAGAATTGCTGCAACTTTTCAACCAATCTAGGTTGATAGCAATTTGTCACAGGAATATGTTTGAGAAAGAAGAACAGTTGAATGTAAGTATTATTATTACAACCAAATTGTTGTTTGGCTTGCTGAAGCCAAGTCACTGAATCGATTCATCCACTAATCCTTTCAAAGTGACACATTGTTCTGTGGGTTTTTGTTATCAATAAGTTATTATTTATGTTGAGTATTGAGTAATTCGATTTAATGCTCAGAAAATTGTTTTTTGAAAATATAAACATTTCAAAAATTCCAGTTTAATGTACTGTACCTACTTACGAGTCAAATTATTCTAAATTGCTATGTTTCCGTCAGGCTAACCTGGGGCCTGTTGCATAAAAATTTTCTATCACAATCTACAATAAATTGAAAATTTTCGTAGCATTTTTAGTAAACTCTAAATACAATAATGTTAATAAAACTACTCTATGAATTGTAGTTCATGAAAAGATTGCAATAAGTTAGAGTAATTTGAATCTTAGTTACATTACAGAATATTTTGAAAATCTTGCGCATTTTTTAATAACACGTTTCTGAGTATTAAATAGCAGTGAGTTGTTTAATACTTGACATAAATAATATACTGCTGAGTATAATGCTTTATATTTGAGTTTTGTGATTTCCTCCCTTAGGAGGAAAAAAGGAATAGAAACTATTTTGGTGGAGGTTCATGCAATTCAATCATGCATCACGTAATTTGCGGTTGAAAATGTTGGTTCCCTTCAAACTTTCTAATAATGGAGGTGCCATGTGTTCGAGAAATAAAAATAAGAATGTGCCTAAAGTATGTTGTTCCTTTGCAACTTATTGTATTTCGACTATATCAATAAATAAATATATAAATCTCTGGTATATCTTCATAATATTTTCTTTTTCAGACAAATATCAGATTCCGAAGAGAGGGCATGGTTTTGAAGAATAGTGCAAAGCATACACTAAAAATAGCAATTGCAAATACAAAATATGAGCCAATTCTGGAATTGTTCACAGTACATCAAACGATTATATTTTCTCCGGAGCCGAAAGTTGAAGTTTTACTGAAATTAATGAAAAAGACGCCAAAGTTGATATTAATGGGTGAGTAACACATAAATTCCTTTATTATTAGTTTTACGTTTTACTTCTGGCTGTTAATTATATTGAATGAAGTCTGTGCACAGGCTTGAACACACGCGAATTTCCCTTACAAAATTTGTGAATGAAATTTTTAATGTTAATGATGTTCTTCTAGAAGCTTTCGATTATGAGTAAAGTTGGAATTTATTGTATACAAATTATTATTTATTATATTTGAGATGTCTGACTTCACTAACGACAGAGTCGTCATTGGTCAACAATGTTCAGGGTGGCACACAGCCGGCTGACCAATTTTCAAGTTAAATTTCGTTTAAATTCAAACGATCATTGTTTTCCAGCAAAGGATGTCAATTTGTATTCTGCCAGCTATAATCTTATCTGTTCACTGTTCAATCGTGGCTATTTTCCATTTTGAATCATTATTTAGTTTAGCGTTCAAGCTTAGCTTGGGTTGAGTAACATTAATGTGCATTTTATTCATTCACTATCAGGTAGCCCAATTCAATTGAATCAGAAATATCTTATTTGCCAATTCAATTTTCTCCTCATTCATAGCTTTTTCTTCTTCTTTTTCACCTCCTCTTTCATCATCTTCACCCTCTCCTTTTCTCTTCTTCTTCTTCTCTCTATTTTCCTCTCCTTGTTCTCTTTTAGCTTTCCTTTTTCTCTTTTTTCCTCGCCTTTCCTTTTTCCTCTTCTTTTCTTCTCCTCTTATTTTTCTACTACTGCTACCACTTATCATTATCATTTTTCTTCTTTACCTCATTCTATATGTCTATATATAAGATTTCTCTATTTACATTTTTATCTGTGTCTTTTATTTCTTTTGTGACAATAAATTCAATTGACCAAAAGAGTGAGTCCTATCCTTTAAATGATCGGAATTCTGTCTGTCTGTCTTACGATCACGGACGAACGCCTATACCAATTGTTATGATTTTTCATATGAATGTTCCTTATTCCTAGGCTCAGCGATATATATTTTATTTTTTCAAATTCAATATGGCGGCCAATTTTTTTTCAAATACAGCGAAATTGTATCAATATGAGCTTTCTTCTTATATACAGTTAATGGGGTAGGTGCTGAATTTGTATCAATATGAGCTTCCTTCTTATATACAGTTAATGGGGTAGGTACTCATAGAGTAGTGCAGGGCTGCCCAACATCCGGCCCGCCGTGTTGCCATAAAAACTAAGAATTTACAAGCATTCAGCGAATTGAAATATTTTAATTTCCTAATGCCGAACAGCCCAGCTGATTTTGCCCAGCAGCATTGGAGAATGGGATTTATTTTTAACTACTGGCACAACTTACTGTTGACAGTTTCAAAACTTGATACTTTTATTAGGCCCTAATAACTTTGTAAAATGAAAGACTAACTTTTTTGTAATTCATACTGTTATTGTTGTATTTTTATACTTGTGTGGTTAATTACAATAATTTTAATATATATTTGATATATTAGCCCCACTTTCCTTGGGGGGGGGGGGGGGGGTATCCCAGACCCCCCGATACACCACCGGCCCGGCCCGCCTTCCCTTTGACTGTTGACAATGTGGCCCTTCATTAAAAAACGTTGGGCACCCCTGGAGTAGTGGATACGCGGTAATGATATGGAATAAACTGGCAAGCGGGTGTGTGTGTGTGTGTGTGTGTGTGATCTTGCGCAGTGTGTCCATACATGAATAAGAGCATACATTAATTTGAATCCAATACATTTGGGTAAGTGAGGTCTACTGTTAACAGAACTACTATTTATTTAATATTGATTTCAGCTGGCATAGTTGATGGCTATTTTGCAAATGTGAATCAGCTGAATGAGTGCTGTCGGCTGAGGGACCTAGGCACGGCCCGGGCAGAATTGGTCTCGGTGCTGAATATCGGTGCTCAGAGGTTAGTTGCTGATCTCAGTCAGCAGCAGAGCCTGTTGGTCAGTCAGCTCGATCAGCACGTGTCTATCCAGCAAAACCAGACCGCCAAATCTGTGCAGGTAGATAGTGATAAAACGGACGGTGCAAATGAACAATCTTCCTCATCTAACAGTGAAACGTGAATTTTAACATGGTAGAGTATTGTCATTTGTTCTGCGTAGGAATAATATATTTAAATATATATAAATGTGTTTTGATTTGTGGTTGTTTCCCATATTTGTAGAATAATAAATAGATGGATGGAGTATTTCATTAAGGTTCAGGCGAGGCTGTAGATAGCCCCTTATCCAAACACATCAAATACTATTTACAAAATAAACAAAAAATAAAGGATACATGTACATGAGTAAAAGTATAAAGGAGAAATCGGTCTATTAGTCTGTCAAAATAGAATAGTAACTGAATTCAAATTCTAAAATTTCAAAAAAATAGAATGAAATAATTCTACTATTTAACACTTTAAAAAAGTGTATGTCTTCATGTACTTTGAAATTGTTGAGCTTGGTCAGACGGTCAGCTGGTGTTATTTAGCCTTGAATTGTGGCACGCTTCCGCGACTGTTGTGGCTCTGTACACTTTTTTGTCGGCTCCAAGCTGTCTACGAAAATTCCATTCTTCGTATATTGTTGGACTAAAGAGTTAGTCACAGTTAAGTTCCCTGGAGAAGACCTTGAAATCAATCACAACAGGAAGTGTGAGTGGTGTTGATCTTGCATGAGGTCTGTGCCGACAACCTCATACAACATTCGGTTGTTATAGGTGGGCCCGGCATGATAGTTGAAATAGGCGAACGTTTATTCTCCAAAAAGAATAATCAATCAAGCTACAACTGTGGGTCTTTGGAGGGACTCTGTCGGGGATTAGATTATTTACTTTATTCATGTAGATTACAAAATGCACAGTCTTATATTCTATATTATGGTTGTTGAAAATATATAAGTACTGTAATTATTTTTCTATAAATTTTACAAAGCTAAACTAACGAAATATTCAACGATATGAATATGAGATACAATTTGATAACGGTAATATGATTGTGATGTATCTACATGAAACGGCGAAGTTTGAACATATAAATGTCCATTCTTGAAAGAGGATATACAAGGATATCCTTCACATCAACACTTACCCGTCGGCTAAAGTAAACCAAAAGCGGCATGAAAGTTGAAAACTAATTTGAGATGAATAAATTATCTAAAGGATACGAATGATTAGAACAAAGTGATTAATAGATTTAATTTACAATAATAATAAAAGTTATGGAGAGGAGAAGGCTTCTTTGTTTCGGTGTCAGATAGGAGAGCAGAAACTTTACTGTCTCCTATTAAAAATGAAGTGCAGGCTCAAGAGTGATAAGTGATGTATGACAGGCTTATCGTGGGGCTCCCGGAAAATTATGATCACCAAACAGTGAATCCTAGTCTCCACTTCGTGAATCCACAGACTAGTGCTCATCGCAAAGCACCAAAATAAGGTTGCTATTTATTGAAGTTTTGCAGTTGCTATCTTAAAATAATTTGACATCTTGTGGTACCGGTCTTAGTGCAGTGTGACAAGTCGTAACATGCTGGAGTCATATTTAGCGGATTTCATACGGTGTAAACGACATGCAGACCGTGATCTATTTCTAAATATCCTGGAAGGCGAACTCTAATTTCCCATGATTGAGTATATTTTCCCCAAAAAGGTTCTTGATTGATTTAGCTTGATAGATTGGGGGTTACACGTTACAGAATGAATAAAGAATGAGATAAACGTTTCTCTTTAAATTAGATTTATTTGTCTTGTATTTTACTCATCTAAATCAATAAAATAATTTCATAACACGCAAACATACATTATTACAGCACAAATTTACATTATTCATTTGAATATGAAAAGATAATTCAATGTTGTTGACAACAGTCTTAACACGATTTTACAGCAGTGGCAAAATAATTGACTAGATTTACTCAACTGTGTTAACTGAATAACATTAAAATAGGAGAAAGAAGAAATAAATACAATTCTTAATTTATTATATTCAAAAATAGTCTTAAAACTATCTAAAATTAGATCAATAGTCAATTGAGAGTTGATTTTTTGTGCTTGTCTGGTAAGAAATAAAAACCTGTATATTTTCAACAAACTGATAACTTTTGAGTCTCATATCAGTGATTTCGTATATCATAATATTGCATTAAAGATCGTCCAGACATGCAACATCACACTGTAATGTAACTACGTCCCATAGCACCTAAAAAATTGTGCCACAATAAGACACCATCACGTAGCATCATATCATTGTGTTTATGATGTGCTGTTCCGGGACGATGATACGATGCTACGTTACAGTGCAACAGCTGATGCTGAGTTACGTTACGGTGTGATGTTGCATGTTTAGTCGACCTTTATGCCGGCTCTACAAATGCGGCATTCGACGAATCCCGAGCAGCCGCGCGTCGAATCGCGAGTAGTGTGGATGGGAGTTCGTGTATTTGGCAAATAGCGAGCACTCGTGTTCGCCGTTTCCCGTCTAGTGTCGGTCTTTGACACACTTTAAAGTGGACGAATATTCGGCAAAAGGCGAGCACCAGTCTGCCTACACACATTCGGCTGTCTACTTGCGAAGTGTTACCTGTTAATACTTTCAAATCCACATTTGATTTCATTTAAAACTTTTGTAAAACCTTGTTTTTTACATTTATAATCCTACATGTTATATTTGTTGATTAATTAATTCTGTTTATTTATCTATTATTATTTTGTAGGGTCCTCTGGCGTATTTTTTCTTATTATTATCTTCTTTTTTCAACACTGTTAGCGCATTTTCTTGCATATTTTTAAGCGTTTTAAAAAATACGTTCATGAGGCAGTCTTAAACAAAATTTATAATTAGAGCCCGGTTATCCATGTTGTTCAAATTTTGTTGTATTGAGTTTAAGGGGGTAATGAACCGATTTTTAATGCATAATAAGATAGAAATAAATTTTTTAACAGGCGTATCGTTATAATGTAGTTAAAACAAAGATCAAATTCAAGGACTACTAATTAAACAATTAGTGTGAGAAATATTCTTTTAATGATATCGCCCACGACCTCCTTTTCCTTGGATTTCTTCTTCTCTTCAACAATAAAAATAGCCTCTAGCGATAACAACGAAGGCAGCACAAGAAATAATAACATCATAGTCATCCATGTTTGTTCGCTATTATACGATTCGGGCTAGTCCCGCAACGAGCACTGTGCTCTGAAAAACTCGCATGTGTGTAGATAACTGCTCGTTAATCGGCGAATACAAGCACGAGCAGCTCGCCACTTGACGAATATTCGGCTCTCGCTGAATGCCGCATGTGTGGAGCCAGCATTATATGAATGTGATTGAAGTTGGCACGAATTCATTATAAATTACATCCTACACTACTTAGATGTTCGAATTTCCCTAGACATCTAATTGAGTGACAGGATTGTGGTTTCATAAACATTTAACAACTGTGTATTGCATAAGTTAATAAATGTTTGAGTTAATGTTGCTAACGGAATGAACAAGTTGAAGAGGATGCTGCACAAATTTAGCTCATAGCTCATGGTTTATAATAAATGTATGTCACTTTATACCAAAAATAATTATTTACTCATTTTATGACTCATATCTCACGTTCACAAACAACTAACAATTTGACAAAAAATTCAACTTTATGAATTGTTTACTACATTCAATTTTTTGATGTTCTTTCAGTGTGATCCAATTTTCATCCATATTTATCTCAACTTTCAACTTGTTATACATCCATTTTGCTATTGAAATTACTATATTACAAGTGCATAATGTATTTGGCATTTCAACATTCTAATGATGCTTCTTGAACACTATCATCTCTTCACTTCACGCTTTACTTAATTTAGCAATTCATCCCAAATCAACTCGTTTATTTTAATTGAACTTTCATAAAATTTTAACCTCAAAAGCATTAAACTAATATCACAAGCATTCTCACAGCACACTTGTACGAAATCTCATTTATATTGACATTGTTATTACTGAGTCAGTATTGGTATATTGATCATGTGTTGGATGAACTGGGGAAAATTCTACACTGTGCTTCACCAACTAACATGTATATTAAAACAAATATCTATAAAAATCGTAATTTGGAAACAGATATTTTCTTTAGATCTTACTGTACGATTTGGTACAATCTCATATTTATTGTATGAAAAATCCGATTCGAAACAGAAAACTATGAAGCCTTGTTTTCAAGATCGCGCTCCCCTCATCACCACTTAAATCTAATTGTGCCGAAATAGATAAGGCAAAGGTAGGCCTTAAGGAGCAGTTGTGACACAACTCTGCCTGCTGAGAGAAGTGAGCGCTTCGGCAGCATCTAGTTCCTTGCGATGACGGCCGCCCGGTCCAGGATGAAGGTCCTTGCCTGATGATCCTTGGATCCTTTTTGCCGCATCCTTCCAGGATCCTCCCCTACTCGACCACGCAATAAAACTGTCACGAGGCACAAACTTAGCAGCGCTCTCTAGCCACTTGGAAAGCAACAGCGGCGGATCTGATTTCTTCTTTTTATTCTTCTTTACTATATCTCCCCCTCCTCCTCCATTTTGTCTACTGAACACATCTGCGCCATCGCTGTGGAAGGAAGCCTTCAAACATTTTCTGTCCAGCCTATTGCCGTTTCTGTCTAGCCCGTTGTACGTTGGGTTCAACGTGGATGCATGAGTGCTGCATTTGTTGTTTGGATCTAGTTTGTGGCAATTGTGGACGGAGAAGTAGCAGTGATCAGCATTCGACGAGTCTGGGTTAGTGTCGTTCAATTGGTCTACATCGGACAGGTCTGTAACAGACAGATAAAAACAATTTATTTTCTCTACTAGTACGTTATAATGCAGATATTAGACGTTATAATGTAGATATTAGACGCTAGTAATTAATGTCATAACAGTGCTGACTATTCATGCCAGACCAATCAGAACTCGGTATTTCTTCAAAACATTGTCTAATGTTTTGAAGAAATAAATGAAATATTATGCAATATATTTAATAATATAATACAGGGTCTCTGAACTCTCTACAGACCTTTTCAGGTATTATTCCTGGACCATAGACAAGCCAAAATATCATATTCAAAATTTCGAAAACTCAAAAGTTACTCGTATAGCCGCCATTTTGTTTTTTTCACATAGGATATTTTAATTTGAGAACGGCTTGTTATAATTGAATGAAATTTGCTATTTAGCTTTATTACCTAAAGATCTAATTACAGGAAAAATAATAATTTTTTACAATCATTATTTTTAAAATAGCGGCTGCCTAAAAATTTCAAACGTAAATATCTTAAAAACCGCTCATAATAAAAAAATATATTTGTCACGTTTTATTTAGAGAATTTAATTGCAAATGTAATGACACCAAATTTACGAAAATCGGGAGAAAATCCATTTTTAAGATATTGCATTCTTGTCAATATCAACTGTTATCATGTGACATCGCTGCTAGTGTGCCACGTCTGGTTGAAAAAATTTATTTTCTCCGTTATTTATAAACCGATTTCCGTAAATTTGGTGTCATTAGATTTGCAACTTAATTCTCTAAATAAAACGTGATAAATGTAATTTTTTATTATGAGCGGTTTTTAAGATATTTACGTTTGAAATTTTGAGGCAGCCGCAATTTTGAAAATAATGAATGTGAAAAATTAATTTTTTCTTATAATTAGATCTTTAGGTAATATACCAAATCTATATCTGTGGATCAAACCCATGGTGTAATGAAGGTATTAAGCAACGGGAGTAACTTTGACTCGAGTTATCCAAGTGATTGATAAATTAAATTAAAAGAAAGTTAATGGTTGAGTTCATGGAAAACTTGCACCGCTAAGCGATTGATTAGATTATTAAAATTCACCAACCAATCAATTGTCTACCGGTGCCGACGGTTGAACCGGCGCAGGCTTCCATGAACTCAACTATTGATAATCGTAGATAAAATAGTGTATACAAATAATTTCAATAATCAAAATTAGTTGAATGACATTATTGTTGAATTACACGAATAATAGAAAACCCACTCTTCGCAATAAATGTTCGAATACTGTGTATTGAATAAAGCGTTGTAATGAATTTCTCACCATTATTGTTGACAGCCGCCTCATCCCAAATACTGTCGTCAGAGCTGATGCTGAACTGTTCTACGTTGCCCTGTGCCTTGGTGTTGTAATCTTTAATCAGATTGCCCCATGTGCATCTGTGCCTTTCGCGACTAGACTTCTTAAGTTTACGTCTCCAGTTGGCGAACCAGTTACACACCTGCACAAATTGGACGATAATATCTTTCAATTTAACAGAAATCGGCAATGAACAAATAGAATAAAGAATAAGCAAAGATTATATGAAATCTCTTTAACCGTTCAAGTGCTTCGTTTAATAAAGAGTTATTTGAAATTAATATCCTCCAACTGGAAAATAATTATTTGATTTTGTACCTGTTTTAGTTCTTCGTAAACAATGCTTTTCCACAGGGAAGTGATAGCCGTGAGCCATAGCAGGTATCTGTTCAATCAGATAGAGATAAGCTGCGTTCTCCTAGGCACTCTTTGTAAGGGTGACCGATTAGATTGGCCAGCAAAAAGACACTATTCTCTGCTGTAAAATCACTTCCCGGTGGTTGGGAACCCACCTAAAACTGTAGGTCCAACTCATCAATCACCATCATCCAACTCATTACCCACGCACAGGTCTCAGACCTATGTGGGCTTCATCCTAAAAAAAAAATATGATATCTTCCAACTGAAAAATAATCGGTGAATGAACTCCAGAGTGAAATTTTCCAGTGAATCTTAGATCTAACTCAAGATTTAAATTCTGTACCGTAGTTAAAACTTTGTAAAGAAAGTAGTTTTTTTTGAGGATGAAGCCCACATAGGTCTGAGACCTATGCGTGGGTAATGAGTTGGATGATGGTGATTTATGAGTTGGACCTACAGTTTTAGGTGGGTTCCGAACCACCGGGAAGTGATTTTTAGCAGAGAACAGAGTCTTTTTTGCTGGCCAATCTAATCGGTCACCGTTACAAACAGGACCTACGAGAACGCAGCTTATCTATCTGATTGAACAGGTACCTGCTACGGCTCGCGGCTATCACTTCCAGTTTTGGGCTGATAACCTGTTGTATCTCTTCATTGATTAAGTTTTAATAATGTAAATGAATATAAAAAATTGAATAGATTTGAAAAAAAAATTAAAGTAGGCTATTTCGAGTAGAAATTTTATCTATTGTATAATCAAATACAGGCCAAGTTTTAAATTTAAAAAAATCAAGAGTTAATATAACTTTCAGGATATAAAGTATACTTGAACTTTCTTGACTGAACTGAGGTACTCTTACCAGCGAACAAGGGTTTTTCCCTTCCGCTGATTGGTGCCAATTCAATCCATATTTTTTCTATTGCAATGAATCATTGATGATCATTAGGAGCAAGTTTATTTATCATTTGCTCCTGCGCTCAGGTTTAAACTCTTGCAGGACCTTCCTCATTATTATATTGAGATATATTTTTTATAATTTCATTGTTTTTTTTTAAGATTGCATTGTCTTTGATGTATTTCCTTATATCTATTTATTTTCTTTGTACTTTTTTGGCGATGAACGATTTGATTTGAACGATTGTTCATATTGTAATATAGTATAGATATTTTTTTTTCATTGTATCTTCTTTATGACACTCATAAATAAATCAATTCAATTCAAAAAAATATAATGTAGCAATAAAATTGTAATACAAATAAGGCGTGCTCTTAAAAAAGGCAAACTGCAATAAGTGCTAATGGCGCGTACCCTGTAGGCTGTTTTCGAACTAACCTCTTGAGGCTTCCTTATCTTAAGGGAGACTTCTAAATGCTTGTCAAGTCTCCCTTGAAGTCTCGCTTGAGGAAGTCTCAAGCTAAGTTCATAAATACGGGCCTAGGTTTCACAAAATAATTCAGGAAAATATCCCAACGGCAATACAATAGATAAGTCAGCATTTCAATAGCTAAGAAATTATGAAAAATCTACGGTATGGCTAAAATCGAGTGAACGAAACTCAAGAAACAGAAAAAATACGGCTGAAAATTGAATGAACACCCTTGTACGCCACAAATCTGGATGAAAATTGATTTCAATATATTACCTGAACATAGGTGAGTCCCGTTTTCAGAGCCAAATCCTTTTTTTCAGATCGATTAGGATAGGGATTCTGTCTTCTGCGCAACAGCCAGCTCTTCAGAAATCGTTTTATTTCGGGAGTGAAAAGTCTCTTGTTCTGTCTTTGATCTTCTACTAGTCTTCTGCAATTGAATTAATAATGGAGACTATGTTAATAATAACTTATCGTTGCAGATCCAAAGCTACGTGTACTTTTTGCTTTCAACAGCGCACTGTAGGCTACTGCACCAGCATCTAGAAGAGGCATGCACAACGTTGAATGATTACGATTTCACAGCTCAATCAATGGTGCAAGCAATATCAGATCGCATAAAGATTTGATTTCTTTCAGCTCGGTTTCAAATATGTACTTGTGGAGGTGCAAGGAGCCGTGCTATGATGCAGACTCACTTACGTGCAATGAACATGCTTCAATTGAAAGTTGAAAGGTATGTTGCAAATGAAAGAGGAAGATGAAATGCACTGGTGTTGAAACATGCCGACGACTAATTTATTCCCAGCTGTGTTTAATTTTTAACAGAATTGCAGGTGTTCATTCTTAACAATACGGTAGTATATGCAACTGGGTGAATGTAACTGTCTGTAAATGTAACACTGATATTCCAATAATTATTTTGAAAGTCCTATTTCATTTTTTTCCAATAGCTTTAATCACTTGCTACTGAATTGAACAAAACTGTATTAATTGTTATGTGCCTTTTCGAAAACGTGCAGGCGGTTCTGGTAGCGCAGTTGGTTGGAGCGCTTGTCTGTGATAAGATAAGGGGCTCTGGCTGGCTTCGTTTCCCACAGCTTTGGGTTCGAATCTCATTCAGCCATAGATGTTTCTCACAATTCACCTCATTACCCATGATCTAGACTCATGTGGGCATCATCCGCAATAAAAAAATGAAATAACTGATAAAACTATATTACTGTGTATTTAATTTATGAAAAAAATCAGATATATTGTCACCTGTATTTACGATTTCTCAAAGTTCTTCCAGCCCTTGTTCTGTGGAGAATTTCTTCATCACTTCTCTCAACAACAAATGGCGGCTTCTGAGCTGTCATCTGAAAATTTAAACAAAAAATGTAATCGGTGCTTCGCTATATAAGAGTTATACTATAGGCTACTTCTTATAGGACATGTCCTTAGTATCAAAAACAGGTACGAAATGTTTCTAGAAAGCTTTATGGCGGTTCCTAGAAGAGGTGTTGAAAAACGGTGAAAGTATGAAATTCAGTATCAAAAACAGATACGAAATGTTTCTAGAAAGCTTTATGGCGGTTCCTAGAAGAGGTGTTGAAAAACGGTGAAAGTATGAAATTCATTATAGAATAAAAAAGGATGAATTCAACTATCCCCTGATTATCTATGTACAAGAGGTAATTGAAGCAAATTAGCTGAACTATGTGGGGGAGCATATCAGGTATCTCCCTGACCTTCTAGTTACGCCACTGATATGGGGCATGTGGTGGCTTGTATGATTCCAGCAAACTCTATTTGTTCATTCTGTTTAGAAACCAACATCATTGTTGACACCATTCACCGCTCTTGGCAAATTTCCGTGTATTCACTGTCATTTTTACTTCAATACTTTCAATTATTGGTATTTAATTTTCGTACTAATGCGTGGTATTTCTATTAGCCTATACATGCAATAACCTCTGTTCTATTCTATTGTCTTTTCTAAAAGGAAATTTCCTCCTCATTTTCATCAGTCCGATCTTATTAGTTGAATTAATTGTAAATATAATCTTTCTTATATCTTCAAATATAACTTATTTTTAATATTTGTAGCAGCTTTTTTACGTTTTTCTTCAGTTGTAATCAATTTGTTGAGACTGTGTGGTAATTTCTTGGTTAACTCTATAATATTTCTAATTATATATAATACATGTACCGGTATCATTATTATTATTTTTTTTTTGTAGATTACGTCTTGGAGACTCCAGTCAAGGAGTATAAGACAAGTCAGATCAACAATTATACACTAGATACCATAATTACTATAACAATTAGTTGAGGAAAGTCTTAATTTTGATGTGAAAGGAACTCTTGTACACTATAATAAAAAGCTTTATCAACTAAATAATTTTTCAATTGTTTTTTAAATATTTCTATGTTTGAAGACTCTTTAAAAACTGCGGTAGCTTGTTGTAGAGTTTCCTACCAATATAACTAGGTTTTTGTTTGAATAAGCTACTATTGTGACTCACCAAGTGATAATCTCCTCGGCTTCTTGTATTATAATCGTGTACGTCAAGATTTTGGTTAATATCATTCGTTTTTACATATAAAGTAGCTTCATACACTTATAAGCAGGGTATAGTTAGGAGACCAAGTCTCTTGAACAACGGCCTACATGAATCTAATCTATTTACTTTTTCTATACACCTAACCGCTTTCTTTTGGATCTTAAACACCCTATCAAGATTTTGTTTTGATGAATTACCCCATACCAAGATAGCATACTTAATATGTGACAGTAAGAGCCCATGGTAAGCTGTAAAAAGTAGCTTTTTGTCATTCAATCTAGCGAGCTGTCGCAATACCCCAGATGAAATTTTACAACATATTTTCTCAACGTAGGGTGCCCAGGTCAATCGTCTATCCAACAAAACTCCTAGAAATGCGATGTTTTCTTCCTGGTCTAGTTGATTATCGTTTACAAACACGTTTATAGCCCTATCTTCATTCGAATTATCTTTGTTTTTGAATTTAAGGTATTGGAATTTTTACTATTTATTGTTAATTTCAACTGATTTAAGAATTGGACAATGGACTGCACACCTATATGGGCACTTATTCTAAATGATCTAGAATGGAATTGCTGAAAATTAGTGATGTATCGTCTGCAAATAAGAAGGCTCTACCACTAATTAATTCTTTAGGTAAACGGTTGACATGTAACAAAAAAAGCAATGGACCTAGTATTGACCCTGAGGCACTCCAGCTTGGACCTCTAATTTATTAGATTTATTCTTTACTATAATGTAGTTAGTTCTACACATTGTTTTCTCCCAATAAGATATGATTCAAACCATTTCAGTTCAACCCCATTTACGGGGTCAAAATGTCAACCTACATTTTGCAGTATTATTATTATTATTTATGAATAATAAATTTGTACAATTATTTAAAAAATTGGCCAATTTATAAGATTTTTTGAAGAATTTCTGTTGCCGTTATTTTATTTAATGCTAAGTTGAACGAAGAGAATTTGGCATTGTTGGTTTGTCAATAGCTCTCTCTTGCACTCTCTCTTTCTTTGTCTCTCTCTCTGTCTCGAACCTTTCACTTTCATTCTCACTCAATCTTCCTCTCTCATACACATATTCCCCTCTTTCTCATTCTATTTTTGTCCTGGACGTTGTTTGTTGTATATTAATTAACAAAGGTCATACTAGAGAAATCTACAAGTTCGTTGTAAATGTACAGCTTTTCATTCAAATTTCCAATAACTATCATTATTAATTTAAATTCATCAATTTAGTATTCGATAGACAGTATCGAGCATGATTTTCATATTCTGTTAGCAAGTTGAGTTGGAAAAGACATGTTTCACCTGTCAAAGGTGAAAACATGTTTAGCAGATTAACTTATAATGGAAAAGCGTTTTCTAAGAAAAAAATAGACTGGTCGCTCTTGTAAGAGCTGTAGTTAAAACTATAATAGAATAAAATGAACTCCATTGAACGAAATTGAAAAATATTGGCCATAAAAAGACACAAAGTGGAATTTACATGATAAAATTATTTTAATAGACCATAATGATGTAGGGAGGGCCTAATCCTTGAAACAAAATTCTATTTTTCAAATTTGGCACTTGAGAATAATAAATTAATGTAGGAGAGCATATTATATTTAAATAATTTATAATGTGAAGAATAGTTTTACAAATTATTACTATAATATATGTGTTTTTTTAATGTGTTGACTCATCCTCTGTTTGATTTATACCGAATGTTTTTAGGATGTAAGAATATCTTATCTAAATACAAATATATAATTATATTTAAATACAATGATATATTTTCTAATTCCAATTGGCTTATTCATTTAATTTAAGTGGAGGAATGACCTATTTCATTTCAATCTTAACAAATTCATTAGTAACTTTCTGTAAGAGACTGTTTATTGTAATTTTATTACATCAATTGTATCAATATTTTTAATAACTCTGTCACTTAGAGCATATAGAACCTGGCATTTTTTAAACTTTCTCTGAAAACAGAATTTTCTTTTTTCACGTAGAACGTTATTTTTTAGGCTATAATAGTTTTTAATACATTCCTTTTTTGGAAGTCAGGAATATTTCATTTCCATGCTTCATTTCATTCTAAACAAACTCATTTTCTGTTCTTAAGAATTCTTAATTTTGTAACTTATTTATAAAATTGGAAAACTTTGTGGCTGATAAATTTGATTTTTTCACTAAACCTCACTCATCTACTTCGTTTTTTTTTTGTACCGGTTTCTTATTTATAAATATACATCATGTCCTACACAATTTCCTAATCAGACCCCAAAACATATTTCAGTTCCCCTAAAACAGACTCCTGAGGTCCATAAGGGCAATTCCTAACAATCAGCTCTGTTATTTTTCTTTATTTTTTCTCTATTCATACTATTCTTAGCTGCAGTAACCAGGAAATGTACTTTATTTTTTATTCAAGTGTAGGAATTATCTGGATTTTTTATATAAAAATGTAAGTACTTATTTTTTAAATAAATTGAAACTGATCAATATTTCCATCTACAAAACCTTCAACCACTTATGTGGCTGATAAATTCGTCTCACTCTCTCTAAATTTCATCAATCTATTCTTTATTTATTTCTGACAATTTCTTATCTCTGAATCTACCTTTTCACATACTATTCTACTTTTTGTTCCAATTTATTCTCTAACTTATTGTTGTAAATTTAACCACTTGCACTCAGTTTTAAATTGTGAATATATAATAAATGTACTCACACTTGGCCGAACATTATAGAGTTATGGAAACTCATCTTCTTCAAGGCCTTGAAAACGTTCAGCCAAGTGTAAGTACAATTATTATACATTTACAATTTAAAACTGACTGCAAGCCGTTAAATTTACAACACAGATCGTAATGGAACAAGAAATCCAAGAATTCTTTAATTAAATCTAAGATTATCTATTCTAATATTTCATTCGTAATTTGTCGCGCAGAACATTTTTAAGCTACTGTCAACCGTTTGTAAAAGCAGAACAATGGCGGATCTAGATAATTAGCTTGTCGAAATTGTCATGTAACTGTACCTACCTGATTAGGTTGAGGCCTGTCTGCGGTGGACCTTCCGCGTATGGTGCAACAGTCCATAGGGTCGGGGACAAGCACTTAATCGAACGATTAAAATGCACCTGCATCAACGTACAACCGAAAACATATTGTGCTTTCAATTTTTTTCGCCAGTTTGAGCTTAAAAATAGACGACAGCGGGGCACCGCTCACAACTAACACGATCTCGTCTTTCGAGCGCGGTCAAACTAGAAATTGCACAATCAACATTTACGAACCCACTCAAATAATAATCCCTCTCTTCCGAGAAACAAGGGTTCGTGATTTTCAACAAGAATTTTGCTCTTTGATTCACATAACTTGTTACTAGTTGCAGAGTGTTTGGGGACTAAAATAAGCAAGTTACAGGATAAATTGGTCTCTCACAGCTAAATAAACTGTGTGATTTTGGCTGGTTGACAATAATTCAGTATGGCGGTCAATGTGTTTGATTGTTATTGCTTACCTATCTCAATTTTGACATGCATTTTGAATAGTTATTTGGTTCGAGAATGTTGGAACTATTCTTGTTTTAGATTGTTTTGTTTCGATTTGTATCTTTTTTTTGTAGAATTCCTAACAAGTAGGTACGGTACAAGTTTTGTTTCACATAGCTTACTGCAGGCAAAAACAAGATTTTTTGTAGATTACGTCTTGGTGACTCCAGTTAAGGAGTACAAGGCAAGTCAGATTAATGATAAAATCTTGTACACTAGTTATTATATCAATTAGTTGAGGTGAGGCTTAATTTTGATGTGGAAGGAAATCTTGTACACTTTATCAACTAATTATAATTTATCTGCGGTGTTGAATGCTTGCACTAATTTATTGTTTTCGTTAAAATAATAAAAATAGTTGATTTGAGTTTGGTTTCAAATAGTTTTGAAAGTTAATGAAATAGTTGAAATAATTGCCATATTTTGTGTATATATAAATACGACACGATAAAAAAGAAACTATCTACCAAAGAATTGAAATCTGTCAATACTTAATTTCCCCTAAGTCAACTTTGTTCTACAGCAGTCATTAGGTCCAAAAACGCTTCGTTCCATAAATAAATATCTCGGATTATTTGAAAGGTTTATTAATATTTTAATAGAAGATTCTTGCTATTCTTATAAATCTCTATACAGTACTCTGAGAATTTTTGGGGCCATTCAGATCATAAATTAGAAAGACTGTATTTTAAGATAAATGAACTTAGAAATTGAGTTGAATGTATTTCAAGTTGTTATTCCACAGTTCAGAATTAAGTTATTTACAATTTTATTTTAAAAGTAACAATGGTAGACAATAATTAAGAGTTACTCCAAAGTTAAAATAAACTTTTTTCACCAATCTTAATCAGAAAAATTTTTTATTAAACTATTTTTATCAATCTATTATCTCGTTCATTAGTAATATTTCAACAACCACTCCATAGTTAAAATAAACTTGATTTCTCCAATCTTAATCAAAAAAATTTCATCCATCTAATTTTATCAATCTATTATTTCTTTCATTAGTCAATGTTTCAACAAATTTCTCATCAATTTTATGATTGACGAGAGACAAGAATATTGACTAGTAAATAATCCTTTGAATAGAGTTTGAGTGTTACATATAACTTGTTCTACGATTCATGAATCACAATTTTATTTTTTGCAACTTGAAATAACCCCCTTCAAGAAAAATATAATTTCATACGCAAAATAAGACCATACACTGTTATAGGTGCATTTTTAAAAAGGTGTTTTAAATGTTAAGATTATTTTATAAATTCATTAACTCATTATAAATGGAAGAATTGGTAAACGTATTACATTTGTGTCACTAACCTGCTGCAAATGAAGAGAGGACACAAGTCGGTCCAATATGTGAGACTCATCGTTCACAACTGATACAACCAAGTTGGGCCTACGATATTAGAAAAAAAAGAATGTGTCATGCCTTCCTGGGTCCTCAATCTGGAAATGTGACGACTCTATTCCAGGCTCCATGCTTGGCGGCAAGCTACGCTATTTCAGTAGTAGCTCTACCTCCTGCTTTGATTCTTATCTAATTTTACATCTCTCCTCAATCATTTTTAGCGGTCTACCTTTTTATTATATTCGAGGACATTATAAAGCTTTTGTTATAATATAACCAATAACTGATTATTTGAAAGATTAATCTTTTCGATAGACAAATTTTGTCAGTGTTGTTTTCCATGAAGAAATACTTTATGAACAATCTAATAATTATCAAAACTGACACTGTATTTCTATTAAAATATTATTTTCACTCACTTATACTGGAGATGCAGAAAGACGCATTTCACTTCTGAGGCTGACGAAGCTTCTCTTCAGAAGTGAAATGCATCCCTCCAGTATAAATGAGTGAACATAATATTTTAGTACAGTACAGTGTCAGTACTTATATTAGATTGACAAATTTTGGTACAGGGCTGTGCCCTATCATAAGTTGACTTCCGTCCATAAAAATAATGATTTTGTTTCTAAGATTTCGACTATTAAAATCTTATCTATTTCACTAAAAAAATATTGTGAAAAAATTATATATGGATTTTATCTATGGGTGGAACCTTGAGGCCCAATTACACGTTGCGGGCGAGTGATCGATTTTTCTAAAATCCGGGTTTAAAATACATACATACTTGGAAATTCTACACACATTCCAAAAAAGCCACAAACTAAATACACTGGAACAATATGAAATATTCAAACACCATAAACAAGATAGAACAAACTTACTCAACGACCAAACACAATTCAAATCAAACGCAATTTTCAAATACATAATGGCCGCTCATCCTAACCCAAACAGAGCATGACCCCTGGCGGCAGGCTGACGAAGCTTCTTTTCAGAAGTGAAATGCATTCCTCAAGCATCTCCAATATATGTGAGTAAAACATTATTTAAAAGTGAAATACAGTGTCAGTTTTAATATTAGATTGTTCATTAAGTATTTCGTCATGGAAAACATCACAGACATACATATAGTATATTTTTCTCGAAATTATTGTTTTGCCGGGCGAGCATCATAGCTAATTATTTGCTTTTCTTTGTTGGAATTCATTATTCAGTTCACGCGCGAAGAGTCATCGAGTGCGAGATTATCATGTGTGACCAGCAAAAATCTCCGGGCGAGTTTCGTACGATACTTTTTGTCGTACTGAACACCAGTAACATATTTTTACTTCAGAAAGTATCCTAAATCAGGGCATTTCATATTTCAGAAAGTAAAATAGGCTGTGCAGGCTCACCCGATGAAGCGGCAAGTCCGTGTGGGGGGGGGGGGGGGTTTCATTCCGCAAAATACTCTACTGATCGGATAAGATTAGATTATTATATTATCTTTCTTTATTACTGTAATGTAAATTTACAAATTTTGTATATGGCTAGTTAAAAACAAAATTTTCAACATCACATAGATAGCCTACTACAGTTATAGTAGACATGGATCATATTTTTATAGTACTAGAAATTATGTGCAATGGTATTTGTATGATCTTACTGATATAAGCTACAGTGATGACAATCTAAGTGATGCAATTGATTGAAATGGCGAAGTTTGGACATAGATTCGACCATTCTTGACACAACCGGTAAACAGGAGAGAGTGATTGAAGGATAATCTTGCCAAAAATGCTCAGCAAAATCCAAATTTGTGACACTCTTCACAAATCTCCGGTTAGGACCGCCCGTGAGGGAATTGGTGAGTTTCCTTTCCCAGCTACTTTGGGGGGGGGGGGGGTGTCACAAATTTTGTTTTGTTTACCTTTTTTGCAATATTGCCCTCCCGTCACTCTTTTCTACCTTTTCCTACTCCTAGAGTTCCGATTATGGGTTGACGGTTATGACCCCACCCCCCCTTTTGAATCGCTGTTTTCGTTTCGTCGCAGTTATGATGTGTGATCACCAAAAAATTGCCAGTTATGAAGAACGCCTTATCAATGGCTAAGAATGCACTAAGAATGTAGGCTATGGTGCAGACCAAGATACCATTGCTTCTAAAATTGCATATTTCCATTTCAATACTGTATTAGTGTAAATCTAAAGAACATGTGACAGTGATTTCCGTTCTTCTATACCTCCCTACAGGACCAATTATAAGTAACGTAAACTATTTATGGCATGAAAATAAGTAAATTTTGCTTGGTATATTGTAATTTTCAATCAAAAGTTGGCAAAGATTCAGTTAATGATGGTTATTTAATGTGAAATATTGTATTGTAATAAACATATTAGAACAGTTGACAGTTTTACTGTCAATAAATGCACATTATGTCGGGACCGCGACAAACCATCCCAACGACAAAGGATCCCAGCGACAACCTGGTCCTGATTTTCAATCAGAACCAATCAGATGGAATGTGGACCAGCTTGTTGGTGGGACAGTTTGTCGTTCGTTGACCAAAACCCATCAGGACAAGTTTGTCGTTTGCATCCAGCGTCAAACTGTACCACTCAGATGGAATGTGGACCAGCTTGTCGGTGGGACAGTTAGTCGTTGGGACACTTTGTCGGCAGTGTGCAAATTGAAATGGACAAGTTTGTCGGAGGGACAGTTTGTTATCGTCCCATTATGTCCCCCCCTCCCCTTCCCACCAATAAATCGGCAATACAGTCACAACAGGATCCTGAGTAAATAATTTCATATTTATTCATTTTCTGAGATTCATAATAAATTCCTGGATTTCCTGTTCCATGACGAACTGCGTTGTTAATATTAACTTTTCATGTGAAATTTAACGACTTGCATGTGTTAAATTTCACATGAAAAGTTAATATTCATAATAAACTTAGTTTTTTTTTAGGATGAAGCCCACATAGGTCCAAGACCTGTGCGTGGGTAATGAGTTGAATGATGGTGATTTGAGTTGGACCTACAGTTTTAGGTGGGTTCCGAACCACCGGGAAGTGATTTTACAGCAGAGAACAGTGTCTTTTTTGCTGGCCAATCTAATCGGTCACCGTTACAAACAGGACCTACGAGAACGCAGTTTATCTCTATCAAGTCTATCTGATTGAACAGATACCTGCTACGGCTCGCTCAACTGCCAACTGTTCTAGCTCAAAAAATCTAGCATTAGTTTAAAGTTTTATAACCTGTTCCATTAATTGTTGTCTGAAACTAATGAAGTTGAAGTTCATAACTTACTTGGATATTCTTGCCAAAATAAAGAAGATAAATAAAGACAAATAAAGAGAATAGAAGAACAATACTGTATAAGTAATTGGAAGAGCAAAGTTTTCACAAAATTATATTGTACTTCTGCGAAGTGAGGGTAAGTGATGAAAAATAATGTGCTATTAGAGTTTTTATTTACAAAAATATAAAACTGTCCCCTTACAATATACTATTAAATTAGACTTACGATTAAAATTCAAAATTATTGACCACGGTGCAACTCATTCACAATATTGTTAAATCAATAAAAGAATCGAAAATAAGCCGAAATTAGAATTTTTAATATAAAAAAGAACGAAATTTGTGTTACTGAGGCAACCTTGGACCTTCAGTAATCTAATAATTCTTGTTGTTCACTATTATATTGAGATCATCCACAGAAACTCAGCCCAACATTGTTGTGGATACTGTCATTATTTTCGGGTCTACTGATGATTCCAATGAATCGCTGATTGCAAAAGCAATCTAAGTCCAATTTCTGACCCTGTTCATTTTATAGCATTTCATAGTGTAATATGAACTGATCCATGCAAAAACAAACTTATACTGCTGAACACACTGAACAAAGTGCCATAAGTTTGTTTTTGTGCTCAATGGATGAGTCCAATACTATATAGGAAAGATTGAAAGTGGCCAAGAATTTTTTTTTCTTTTTTTTCTAGGATGAAGCCCACATAGGTCTGAGACCTGTGCGTGGGTAATGGTTGGATGATGGTGATTGATGAGTTGGACCTACAGTTTTAATGTGGGTTCCGAACCACCGGGAAGTGATTTTACAGCAGAGAACAGTGTCTTTTTTGCTGGCCAATCTAATCGGTCACCGTTACAAACGGGACCTACGAGAACGCAGCTTATCTCTCTGATTGAACAGATACCTGCTACGGCTCGCGGCTATCACTTCCCTGTTATCCTAATTGGATTAGATTGTTCTTCTAATCAGTGATTCCATTTTTTAAATAAATTTAACATATTGCATAATATTTCACTAAGTTTTTAAGAGTAACAGAACATGTTTTACGAATTTTAATACTGCCTTTATTCTTTGACGATAAGATACGCTGAAGTAATCTTTGAAGAAACAAAATCAACTCCCTACTATCCTAAATCCACTTCTGTTACATCATTGGAGGTTAAACAATAAACGTCTTTCGAACATTTTTATTAGTCTTACTTCAAGCAGAAATCCAGTTCAATACTTTTTGGCATTCAAGCACATTTTTGTTGATGAGCTTTTCAACAGACTAACAGCTCAAGATCTAATATGAGTCGAGTGGCAGTAAAGAAGGTTGCAAGCTTTTTTGAGCCAGCGTTGAATGAATAATTCTATAAACTATAATTATTTTGATCAATGAGGCAGAGCATATTTTTTTATTTCGGATGATGCCCACATGAGTCTGGAGACTAGTGCGTGGGTAATGAGGTGAAAGGGTGAATGATGAGAAACATCCATGGCTGAATGAGATTCGAAGCCAAGGCTGTAGGAAACGAAACCAGCCAGTGCCTTATCTTATCACAGACAAGCGCTCTAACCACTGCGCTACCAGAGCCGCCGAATATACCGCTTTATAACCAAACAATAGGGAAGTGATAGCCGCGAGCCGTAGCAGGTATCTGTTCAATCAGATAGATAAGCTGCGTTCTCGTAACGGTGACCGATTAGATTGGCCAGCAAAAAAGACACTGTTCTCTGCTGAAAATCACTTCCCGGTGGTTCGGAACCCACCTAAAACTGTAGGTCCAACTCATCAATCACCATCATCCAAATCATTACCCACGCACAGGTCTCAGACCTATGTGGGCTTCATCCTCAAAAAAAAAAATAATAATAAATAAATGAAATTTACAAACACATTACATTTCACGACAATAAAACAATATTTTTCACTATTAACCTCTCAGTCGGTTGCACAAAAGTTGATAGTTTGGTCGCTGATCACCAAACTTTTCTCAAGTGCTTAATAACGGGGGAATTTTCGCCCAAGCATTGCCGTTTTGTGCAAATACAACACTCAAATCAATTCTAATTGCTTGATGGGAAAACTTCGTTAACGATTATGCTAATTTGCCTCCTACACATGAGAACCATTTTTTGAAGCCTTATAAACGGCTGAATGAACTAGAAAATTCAGCGGTCAGATAAACCAATTGGTCTCCTGACCACATTAGACACTTGAAGATTGTGATTGCATCATATGATAATGGTATACGGAGGCCACTATTCAACAAGTTTAACCTAACCTCGCTAGATCGTGACGACCCGCTAATGGGAATGTCCTGAAGATTGCGTGTGTTAGAGCATTACATTATTGAATTCGATATTTAGGAATTCGCGATCTAGCGAGGTTATGCTAAGCTTGTTGAATAGTGGACTCCATTCAATACATAAGTACAGTATAGCGTCAATGAACCGGACGTCAAAAATCCGGAACGTCGATAATACCGATTCACGTCCGGGAAAAAAATTAAAGTTCCAAATGTATGAAGAAGACGCAGAAACAGTTGAATCAGATGAAGTTGAAGACGAAATTGAAGAGACAGGGCCGACACATTCAGAGGCATTTACGGCAGCAGAAACTCTGATGTCGTGGCTTGAGAAAAAGAAGGAGAATACACAATCCCTGCTCATTCTGTTAAAACGTATTAAAAACTTGGCTGAAAAAACGAACAACTACTGTAGTACGAAAATCAGTTGAAGACTTTTATAATAGCCTTGACAGGGTATATTCTTTAACTTCGTACTATGCAGTTTTTTTACTGTACTGTACTTCACGTTTTGTGCTGTATTGTATTCTGTATTGTTTCAGTTTCATTAAAGTGCAGTACTAAGTAATACAGAACAGCCTCAACTGTATTTTAACCCTTCAAGTGATGGGTGGTTCATTATCTCGACAAGTGATGGCCTGTGCATACAGTGCACAACGGGTTTTTTCTATCTTCTATTTCCTGTTTTCTAATATTTCAATTAGGATTGATTAGAACATTGTCAAGAAGCTATTTGAGAATTGATTAGATGCCATAGAGCCCAAAACAAAAATTGATATAAATCGGAAAATTTGAAAATAAATGAAATACAAACAGAATCATCTAAAAGTAGTAGGCCTAATAATATAATTGGGAATCATTTTGAAAATTATTGTGAAATTATTATTTGTTGGAGTAGCATCCATCTTCTTCAACATCTTCATTCCTGGAAGAGCACTTGATGCATATTTGCATAGCAATATGATTCTAGCATGTGATTTTCATATACTGATCACAAGTTATTGCTGTATTGCATCTTTTAGCTCCTTCACACATGGGGCAGCGACCATGTCCTCTGGGCCTCTTTGTCTGTGGTTCGTTATCATCCTGGTTTGGTAATAGGTAGTATGGTAATAGTAGAGGTAATAGTCCCTTGATGATTTGTTCAGCTTGAAGGGGGATTGAGATCAAGCTCCTTCTTTGTAGATAGGGTTTCATCAAAGAGGTGGTGAGATTGGATGTTGTGTTTAGAATAAATAACTTCTTCACAGTCAGACTGGTCTTTGTCCAGTCACTCTTCATTTTTCTCTTCCACATCTGATAATTCATCCAAAACTTGCCCATAATTGATGGGATCGACGATTTCTCTCCCTGGATTATTTTGTGACATGTTGTGATGGGTTGTACACTGAGTGCACAAAACAGGACATGACAAAAACAATCTACTTCTGCCGAGAGCAAACGGTCTACTGGAGTTCTCCCACCCATTGAGTGTCCTTCAGGAGGGTATGGAAGGAGGGTAATTGGTGGGGAGAGGGTCTAATGAAGCAATAGTGTGTCTAGGCAGCAAAAAGAAATTCGCCTGTGCACTCTATGCACACACCCATCACTTGAAGGGTTAATGAGACGAAATTGTCACAACATTTATTTAAAAAATATTGAGAAACTAGTTTCGATTGTTATTCCATTATCAATCTTAATCAAACTGTATTTACCCACTGTACTTGTTTACACATATTTTTTTGCAAATTCTCAAGGTTTCAGTCAAGTTTCTATAATTTAAAGCATAAAACAGCTTATTTTCGAAAATCCAGATTTTTTGATAATCCGGATGAGACTTGGTTCCAATTAATCCGAATTATCGACGCTCTACTGTACCTGATAAATAAGAAATTGATAGAACTTTATATCTATTCATTGCCACTGTTGGCCGCCATATACTCTTTGTAGATGGAGGGAGGACACTTTGCGCAGTGATAGAGGTGGACCAACAGCTGCCCAGCACTCGGCCTTCCCCCACTCCGCCTGGCCTCCTCCATCAGGCGCCTGAGGAACACGCGCTCGTAGTAGTCCCTGCGAAAGACAGACGCCTCCATGACGGCAGCCAGCACTTGGCCATTGGTTGACTCGAAGTGTGCGAGAACGCGTTCCACGTCGTGCTGGTCATCGTCGCCCCCAAACAGGCCGCCCCAGTCAGTTGTCTCCTGCAGTTCGGAGAGTCGCGCACGCACCAGGGCCAAGTAGTCGGCGAGCGCTGAGTGCGCGCCTTGCGGGGCTGCTGGAACCTGGCCAATACAATATTCCATGAAAATAATATGATAGCAGTTTATCTACCACTACACTATAAATTAGATAAAATAGGTTAGAAAGCGATACAGCTTACTTTTATTCCATGTCTCATCAAAGTAGAGTCATAATGACACTATTTTAACACTACTGTCACTTTTCAGTACAGAATTCTATCACCAGTTGCACAAAAGAAAATTAAATTCAACCACCATAAGATGACGTCATCTTACAGAGCTCAATAGGGAAGTCGTTGCACTGGCAAATGATGTCATCTAACGGTGGTAAAATTTAATTTTCTTTCATGCAACTTGCTGTTAATTTAGCAAAAAACTTTCTCTCAGCTCAACTCAGTGCACCTCGAAGCCCAATTTCTCATTTTCTATCTAAATTTTTCAAAATTAATGTTTCAATTTCACTTATGGGCACTATTACTGTTTTAAAATGTATTTAGATGCAGGAAACTCAAATAACAGCAGAAACATGGTACTTCTCTATGATGCAAATAAGCTTCAAGTCACAAGCCTAAGCAACGCATTATTTTGTTCGTTACCAATATTGCAGCTCCTTTTTTGAAGATGAAGGTCACATATAGGTCTGAGATCTCCACGTGGGTAATGATGGTGATTGATGAGTTGGACCAATAGTTTTAGGTGGGTTCCGAACCACTAGGAAGTCATTTTACAGCAGAGAACAAAGCCTTTGCACTAGCTCCATCAGATTATGTCATCTTATGGTGGTCAAATTCAATTTTCTTTCATGGAACTGGCCAATCAGAACTCAGTATTCCTTCAATAGTGTCAAAATGAACTAATATTATGTAATAGTTGCACCAGCTGATTTGAACATTTCAAAATCAAACTGGATCTCAAATTGGAACTGTTGAGAACAATCACACATTGTAGGTTATGTCATATTTTGGGCTAGTTATCTGATGTATTCATAAGCTTAATTAAACGTAATTTATTGGTAGTCAGTGATAAAATACTGTATATGTACAACATTTTTATTTCATGTTAAAGCAACTCATGATATGTTTAGAATACTTCCTTCACTTATGTTATATCTCACTCAATGTTAAAAGGCTGTCATAACACAAACATTGCAGAAACTACTATGATTACACCACCAGGTAATTGATGCAGTCTGGTGCCTTCAGAAGGTTTTCTCCTTCTCAAGGTAAAAAAGCATGCAACGGCTGTATTATGACTGCCCCAACAACATATGAGATGTAAACTAAGATAAGCGAGTGTTCTAACATCTCATGGGTGGCTTGAAGGTAATACAATCGTTGGGTAGGATATACAATACAATGAAGGGTATACAATCGTTTCAAACATGATGTTACCTAAGATTACCAATAAATTACGTTTACTTCAACTTTTAAACACTTTGACAACTTACTCAAACGAACATAACCTATGTTAACAATCTCAATTGTTAACAATCAGTTATGAGTTCAAAAAAATTCAAACAATTTCATTTCAAAATGTACAAATCAGCTGGTATGAATGAATGAATGAATAATGTTTATTGCCAAAAAAGAACTCACAAAAAATCCATACAAATACATCAAATACAAAACGAAGTACAGATGAAACAAAATAATATCTTACAAAAATCATTGGCAAAATTACTGGGTGCAAAAAAATGAATTGAGTGTATCATACTTTTCATTACAATATAGATTTGATGAAATGGAGTCCCATTGTCTAGAGCCAATATTGACCCTGACTCCTATTGTATAATAGTTTCATTATACAATGAATTTGATATTTTAAATAAAGGCAGCTGTTTTGACATCACTTCCCAACCTCTAATAGCAACCTACTTTACAATGTAGTTGTATACAGTATAGTAGTGGTTTACTGTGCTTGACAACGGGATTTAAGGACATTCTTTTAAATTAAACATTTTATTCAAGTATTTCAACCGCCAATCCCATTACAATTCCAAAAAAAAATTAGGAAAGTGATAACCGTGAGCCGTAGCAGTTATCTGTTCAATCAGATAGTTACTAACTAATGGGCCCTCTTTGTAAAGGTGACCGATTGGATTGGCCAGAAAAAAAGGCTTTGTTCTCTGCTGTAGAATGACTTCCCAGTGGTTCGGAACCCACCTAAAGCTGTTGGTCCAACTCATCAATCACCATCATCCAATTCATTACCCACGCACAGATCTCAGACCTATGTGGTATCTTCAAAAAAAAAGGAGCTACAATACAGAACAAATGTGTTGCTTTGACTTTAAGCTTATTTGCATCAAAGAGAAGTACCATGTATCAGCTATTTTTTTTTTTGAGTTTCCTGCTTCTAAACACATTTTCAAACAGTAATAGTGCCCTGAGGTGACTCTTCAGACCTCAGCATTATGTTTTGGTCCAAAGAGCGAGCTACACAAAAGATGAGTGAGGTAGGTTGCAATTACTTTCCTCACTAAGCTAACAGAGTAGTACCAATGCCAAGCCCACCGGAACAATTTCTGAAGCTTTGTGATTAACAGTCCATTCCCAACTTTACACAGGGTCTGGCTGCACAGGTGAGTATCTATCACATCTCCAAGCTACTTCCTGCGTCCATCATTCGACTGAGATGTTTATGTAGCCTTTTTTTTATCAGAGATGAAAACTCGATTCACCTCTACTCAACACAGTATACTGCAAGTGGTAGGCATACCTTGTTGATATGAACTTTCAAGCATATTGTGGGCTCAATGGGAACAATGTGCGACAGACAATCGATGAAGAAGACAAACGATGCTTGAGTTGGCAGAAGAGTGAGTAGCGCCGCGTTCCACGCACCATACTCGGTGGCACCTGAACAGAAGCCTCTCATCAGCGCCAATCCGACAATCACATTTGTCCTGTTCTTCTCATCAACTGCCTCCACCAGATGACGTTCCACACATTCTAAAACAAATAATAGAATTTTTTAATAGTAATAGACACTGTTCTCTGCTGTAAAATCACTTCCTGGTGGTTCGGAACCCAACTAAAACTAAAGGTCCAGCTCATCAAACCCACTCATTACCCACGCACAGGTCTCAGACCCATGTGGGCTTCATCCTCAAAAAAGAATCACTTCCAATAAATCTGAAACTAAATAATGTGCATGTTCAGTCTAAATTTTTTTCGGAGGATGAAGCCCACATAGGTCTGAGACCTGTGCGTGGGTAATGAATTGGATGATGGCGATTGATGAGTTGCACCTACAGTTTTAGGTGGATTCTGAACTACCGGGAAGTGATTTTACAGCAGAGAAAATTTTTTTCTGGCAAATCCAATCGGTCACCCTTACAAAGAGTGCCCAGAAGTTTCGCAGCTTATCTCTGATTGAACAGATACCTGCTACGGCACTTGGCTAAGTTTTTAATGAAAAATACGTTACTTAAGGATAAAACTTAGTTCACTCAATTAAATTAAATTAATATAATTTTTTCGGAGGATGAAGCCCACATAGGTCTGAGACCTGTGCATGGGTAATGAATTGGATGATGGTGATTGATGAGTTGAACCTACAGTTTTAGGTGGGTTCCGAACCGCCGGGAAGGGATTTTACAGCAAAGAGCAGTCTATTTTGCTAGCCAATGCAATCGGTCACCCTTACAAAGAGCGCCCAGGAGTTTCTTAGCTTATCTCTGATTGAACAGATACCTGCTACGGCACTTGGCTAAGTTTTTAATGAAAAATACGTTACTTCAGGATAAAACTAGTACAATACTTGAATAGTGTATCAGTACTGTATGATCTTTCAGAAAAACCATTTCGAATAAAAATAGAATTTTATTAGACAAGCTTGTAATTTTTGTAAAACTAATGATTGGCCTGGTTTTGGTATCTCTGTTTGAACAGATACCTGCTACGGCACTCGACTATCTTTTCCCAATCTGCAACTAAAGATAACTACAAAAATATTTTTTCAATGGAAGTTACCCTGCCCAACTATGGCAAGCCATGTTCTAGTGTAGGGTTGAATAGGATGCAATTAGTATTAGGTAGGTGAGCTCACATTGGAAATTATGTTTTCTATATGATGTCTTTTGTATTTAATATCCAACCATGTACTGCGTTTTTGAATGTCTTGTAATGTGATATGTCCTTGATGTCTCTGGGTATATAAGTGTCTCTCAGTCTCTGGTATATAGCTTCCTAGAAACGTTAGCAATGGAAAGGTGTGTGTTTCCTTTGTCATGTCCATGGTTCCTGTTTTGAAAAGATGCTGTGAAATCTGCAGATGATTTCTTTTGAGTATAGATGTCTTGTATCCTTCACACCGAATTCATTGAATGGCTGATCTGATGGTTCTCTGTTTACACTTTTTTACCAGTTTCTTCACTTTCATGAGCGGATCAATATGCGTGCTGAATGCTCCACCCCATCCCACAGGTCAACAACGACTGTACTACGGAATAATAAACAATCTAAACAATCTTCAAGCACCTAAAATCGACCAGTGACCCTAACAATTTATACTTATAAATTATTCTTCTTGGCGTTTTTTTTATAAATATTTAAGTTAGTTAAACAAGCCCACAAAATATGTTGCCGCCATGCGAAACTGTCATATGCGACAGAGGTAAAATATAATTTAAATGAGTTCTCTGGGTATATAAGTGTCTCTGGTATATAGCTTATCTCAATGGAAGGGTAAGCTTCCATTGAGGGGTAGGGTAGATCGTATGACACAAATTATGAAAAAAACTGTTTGTACGTTATTAGCTTTGTTTATTGTTTTAATCCAGTTTTATTCCTGTCCATCTATTTTCCTTGTTTATCAGACATTAACCATGGTAGGAGATCATGGAGGAGCTAGTTATACAACAATTAACTACTCAGTTGCAAACCGATTGTCGTTGTTTACGGAGTGATGCTGTTCATCTATCGTAGAAGTTCCCACTGTCACTGCGAGACGCCTGCGGGAGTCTGACAAAGAGGACGAGGACCACGAAATTTGAGGGTATGTTGTGTCAATTTAGTTTTTCGTTTGATTTCCTTGCCAGTGATTGCCAGACTCTTATTTCAGTTATTAAATTATACAAAAACATAATTTATTAATTTCGAATACCTTTAAGTGCTATTAATTTATACTGAAGACTTCCGCAATGGCGGATATTGACAACAGTATTGAATAGATGATAGAAACCGATGAATGCTACTGTACAAAAATATCAGTCACCACCGGGAATCGAACCACGGACCTCCCAATTGCTGGTCGGGTGCCTCAACCACTAGATTTTGATGACCTTTTTGGCATTAATAAATTCTGCTTCTGTATATTTGTCCGTTTGTTAAATTGTCAGTGATTTCAAACTAACTTGTGAGATACAAGCTGATATGACCAAGTTTAAAATGAATGCTGCTGTGCAGAAAGGTCATCATAGTCTAGTGGTTAAGCCGCATGGGAGGTCCATGGTTCCCGGTGGTGTCTGATATTTTTGTACAGTAGAATTCATCGATTACCATCAGCTATTCAATACTGTTGTCAAAATCCGCCATTGCGGAAGTCTTCAGTATAAATTAATAGCACATAAAGGAATTCGAAATTAATAAATTCTGTTTCTATGTATTTGTCAGTCATTTCAAACTAACTTGTAAAATGTACAGTCCACTAAGAGGGGTATTTTCGATGTGACCAGCCCCATTGTGACACAAAAATAAGTTAACTATTTTTTTAAAGTTTTGAAAAAAAATTTCATTTATAAAAGTGTTTATAACATAGCTACAATTCAATTCCTATCAATTTTAATAATAAATTTAAACCCCAAACTGAGCACTTACTTTTGAAAACGGTAAACGATGTTCGATCAACAAGAGCAGATGAAACTTGAAACACAGAATTCCAAACAGCACTGCCTTCAGTAACAATTGTCCAAATCTCGTCAAATATTTCTTCTTCTCGCAATTTACTCGATAACTGGAAAATATTAAATTCACTCTTGCTTTCAATCATCTTAATCATTAATGGTACTTTTCATCTCACTTATTTCATGCACTGACTAACGTTTACTACATGTAAAAGCTCGACTAATCTCATAATCAAGCTCTTAGTAGATTTTTTATAGTAGCAACCAGGGCTGAATTTCTAGATGGATAGATTTATAAGCTCATAGATCGCTTATGGAGAATGAATAATAAGACGAAGTTGTCACAACCACATTTATTAAAAATAGTGAAGCACTAGTTTCAATTGTTAATCCATTATCAATCTCAAACAAACCCTAGTCATTATGGATATCTTCCACAGTATTACCTTCACCACTACAAAGAACGCTTATGGAGAGTCGCCTCAGTGTAGCAGGCTGTAGTGGGCCTGCTCTCCCTAAGCCGACTTTGAATTAATCTGCCTTCAGTCCTGGCTGCTACATTAACAGTGAATTGTTTATTAACAGCAATCTCTCTGCGTGAGAAGACACGCATGAATCGAGAGCTAGAGCAACACTAGCTTTGCGTAGAGCAGTGCGAACCAGTGTATATTGAAGCTAGACAAGCTGTAGAAACAACTCTATTATTGAAAATCCCCAGTGGGTGGGGGTAGTAGAATTGCACCCACAGTATCCCTGCTTGTCGTAAGAGGCGACTAAAAGGGCAACTGTCCGTTGACCTCATTATCCTGGAAACCTATCCTTTATCCTGCTCTTCATCCCAGCCCCTTCCTCCACCCTTTCCTCTTTCTCTGTTATAGGCCAACCCAAGGTGTGATGTGAACCGTGCTGATGGGTGGATGACACTGGGCCTTTTGTACAGTGTCTCAAACGGTGCCTGCAGGACACCAGGCGCCCTCCTGCAGTATGTAGCCTTGCCCGGGCATGCGGGGCTCTGTCTGGGTTGACTCCACTTCCCTAGCTGCTCGTGGGAACCACATGAATCTCCAAAATTCAAAACAACCAGAACCAAACCCCAAGGTAACTCCAGAAGTTGCCTTGCCCTCAAACCCATCAGGATCCGCCCCATCAGGGCAGGTTCCTCAATCTGAAATGGGTGCATCAGGAACACAGGAGGTTCCGTTGCATTCTCATGTAGAGGCTATCAACATTGAGAAGGCTTCTATGGATATCAACATGGACGACATGAGCTCAATCGCATCAGCCCCACTGGAGGGGGAGGATGAGCTTCTCAGAAGTCCAGAAACACCAAAATCCGCCGGTATGCTTGAAGATGCCATAGAGCAACTGAGCAGCTTGCGGGTAAAGAAACCAAACCTCACCACTGCCCAAAGAAGGGCGGCCATTCAGGCAAAACTTCTTGAGAGAGGTGAAGCTTTTGACCCAGCAAAGTTTCGGAGGGGTAAAAAGAAAAAACCCAAGAGACCAGAGATGGGTGAAACTCCAGGCACAAATGTGGGTCTAGAGGCTGGGTCAAGGGTGGCCAAGCGCCCTAGAGGCAACATGGCCACCCCTCCCTCAGCGGAAGGACCTACAAAAAAGGCCAGGAGTGGAACTCATAGAGGTCATGATGTCCAACCCCTTAATCTAGGGACTTCTAGTAAAGGAGTCTCTTACAGGGACATTTCTGCCACCAAAATGGCCATTGTCTTGGAAAGCTATCCTGAGGCTAAGCTTTCAGCAGAGCAAGGAGAAGTCATTGAAGACGCCATTATGGATGAGCTCCTGGAGGACGGCTGCACTCCATCATTTGCAGGCACCTACATGGAAAAAGGTGTCTTGATTATATCCTGCATTAACGATGCTACTAAGCATTGGCTGGAGGTACTCATCCCCAGACTCAAACCACTTGGGGAGAAGAAACTCATTGTTGGTCTGAGGAAAGACATTATGAAGTCAATGAGGGTATTCTTTAGAGCTCATCCAAAGCTTCTGAAAAAGAATCCAGAAAAGGTCCTTGAGATGCTTGACAAGCAAAACCCCACCTTGAAGGTGAAGGAGTGGAAGGTCCTGCCAGCCAAGCCAGACCCAAAAGGTTATGGATTTGTCTGTTTCCTGGATGAGGCCTGCTTCAATGCTGTTAGGTCAGCCAACTCTAGAGCCAACCTAGGACTCTGGCAAGTCTCAATTGTCTCAACAACAGTCAAGGACAATGCCCAGGGTCCTCCAGATCAATCTACATCACAGTAAAGCAGCCTCAGCTGCTTTCTGCCAGTTCTTCCTCAGAGAGGGATTTGACCTGGCACTGATCCAGGAACCATGGCTTCACCAAGGAAGGGTTGCAGGCCTGGGTGATACCAAGGGTAGGTTAATTTACTGTACCTCTCTCAAAAATGTCAGAACCTGCATACTTGTGAAGAGAGGTATGGACTGCCTAACACTCACTGAATTCTGTTCTAGAGATCTCACTGCGGTGTCTATAACCTGGAGCAATGAAGGCAAGGAATGGAGCACAATTGCAGGCTCGGTTTACTTGCCTTACGACTCCGGGGACCTTCCTCCATCAAGAGAACTCGAACTTCTGGTGGAGTCATCTTGCGCTGGCGGACAACAACTCCTTTTAGGTTGTGATGCCAATGCTCATCACACAATTGGATGGGGAAGCTCTGACACTAATCCAAGAGGTGAGGCTCTCCTTCAGTTTCTCATATCTAATAATCTTTATGTCTGTAATGCTGGAAACCGTCCGACGTTCGTTACACGAAATCGAAGTGAGGTTATTGACATTACACTTTGCTCAGAAGGACTCCTTAGTGCCATCGACAATTGGCACGTAAGTCATGAGGCCTCTTTGTCTGACCACAGGTTCATCTGTTTTAACCTGCAAAGTGAAGGCAGCTCATCCTGCTATCGAGATCCAAGGAGAACAGAATGGTCACTCTATAAGTCTGACCTCCTGTCTCAACTTGGATCATTAGGCAAGAGGGTCACCTGCTTTGCAGACATTGATCAGATTGCTTCCGATCTTCAGAATGCAATCATAAGCTGCTTTCAGGACAATTGTCCATTGCGGCGGGGAAAGAGTCGTACTAATACTAAATGGTGGACTGCTGACCTTGACCGCAGAAGGGCGGTTGTCAGGAAGCTTCATAACCATTGCAAACGGAGCCGTAACTGGGAACCATACCACAGGGCACTCACAGAATACAGCCTTGCAATCAAGAAAGCCAAAGAGAACTCTTGGAGACTGTTTACACAGGAGGTAAATAGTCTTAGGGCAGCAGCAAGACTGCAGCGTGTCTTAGCTTCAAGCCCAATTGGCCTCCTGGGAACTCTGAGGTTACCAGGGGGACAATATACCACTGGAACTGGTGGAAGTCTCAAACTTCTCCTTGAGACTCACTTTCCAGACTGTGTTTTTGAGGGTGCTTGCTCAGGCATGTCCGGCAACAGCGAAATGGGCTCACGGCCAAGAGCTGATCGTGGAAGCTGGACTTTAGCCAGACGTATTGTCACACTTTCCAAAGTTAAATGGGCCATCTCCAAGTTTGGCCCATTCAAATCTCCTGGGGGGGACGGTATCATACCGGCTATGTTGCAGCAAGGACCAGAAGCTCTCTTGGTCCTCCTGTGCGAACTCTTCAGAGCAAGTCTGGCTTATGGGTACATCCCTCAAGCTTGGCGCCTCAGTAGGGTGGTCTTCATTCCCAAGAGAGGAAGAGAGACATCTAAGAAAGGGAGTGCTTTCAGGTACTCCTCTTCATCGGAATCAGCATGCCTATCAGCCTGGTAAGTCCTGTGAAACAGCCCTGCATCAACTTGTGAGCAGGGTGGAGGACAGCCTTGCTGCCAAGGAGATTGCTCTATGCACCTTCATGGACATTGAGGGTGCTTTTGACAATGTTACTTACACGGCCATGGTCCGGGCAGTGCATGGGCGTGGTCTTGAGTCTGCTATATGTAGGTGGATTGAGGCCATGCTCCACTCCAGGCGGATCAGGGCTGATCTTCAAGACAAATCGATGGTGATCATACCTGCAAAAGGTTGTCCGCAGGGAGGTGTGCTTTCTCCTCTTCTGTGGAACCTTGTGGTGGATGGTCTCCTCTGTGAACTCACTAGTAGAGGTGTCTTTGTCCAGGGCTATGCAGATGACATAGTCCTCATGGTACAGGGAAGGTTCACAAATATTGTTGCTGATGTCATGAACGTCAACCTTCAATTTGTTAATGACTGGTGTCTTGGAGAGGGACTAAGTATAAATCCCTCAAAGACTGTAGTTGTTCCATTTACAAGGAAAAAGAACCTGGAGTCTCTCTCCCGGTTGAAACTTGGACCAACACAGCTCAAAGTATCAGGTATAGTCAAATACCTGGGGCTGACTATCGACTCCAAGCTGACTTGGAACAATCATTTGAATAATATACTGCACAAAGCAAAATGGGCGCTTATGACGTCCAGAAGATTTGCAGGCTCCATGTGGGGGATCAAGCCTCACATAGCGCTGTGGCTGTACAAGGCAGTAATAAGGCCTCAAGTCACATATGGATCACTAGTCTGGTGGACAAAGGTGAACCAGATTACAGCTACAGCCAAACTCACAAGTTTACAAAGGATGGGCACACTCCTAGTCACTGGAGCTTTCAGGAGCAGCCCATCAGCAACTCTTGAAGTTGCTCTTGGCTTGCTGCCCTTGGATATTTTTATCAAGGCAGAAGCACGAAAATCAGCCTATCGATTGAAAGTCACAGGCCAATGGAGGGAAGGCCTGTCTGGAGCAGGCCATTGCACAATCACCAAAGCTGTTGCTCATAGCCCTGTGCTTGAAATGACTTCAGATGTCATGAGTATGGAGATGGTTTTCACTAAACCTTTTTCTGTTAAATTCTGCTCTAGAGAGGAGTGGAGGTCTGAGGAAGGGCCCTATATCAGGAGAGGTAGCCTTGTCTGGTACACAGACGGCTCTCTTATTGAAGGGAAATCTGGCTATGGGGTGTACAGTGAATCACCCAGAACAGAAATCTGTGCAAGTCTGGGACAATACTGTACTATCTTTCAAGCAGAAATTTGGGGCATCATGGCTTGTGCCAATATAGGCATTGCCAGACGCTATTGCGACAAGCATATAGTAATCTTGTCAGATTGTCAGGCAGCCCTCAAGGCTCTTGACTCTAATGAAATCAAGTCAAAATTGGTGTGGGAGTGCCACAAAACACTCAGCAAGCTCGCAACACACAACTCTGTGCATCTTGGTTGGGTACCTGGCCATGTAGGCATAGGTGGCAACGAGTGTGCAGATGGGCTTGCTAAGCAAGGTTCTAGTAGGTCATTCTTTGGCCCAGAGCCAAGCTGTGGCATAAGCAAAACTACTGCCTTCCACACAATAAACAAATGGTCCAGGGACTTACATCACCAGCAATGGCAAGGTCACTCAGGCCAAGCACTTGGCAAAAGGCTGCTAGCAGACACAAGCTCCTACTTCACCAACTGGCTGGTGAGGCTGGGTAGAGGTCAGGTTAAGCAGCTAATTGCTCTGATAACTGGACATGGCCACTTCAGGAAACATCTCCACACAATCGGACTCAGAAATGAAAATCAGATGTGTAGGCTTTGCAATCAGTCTGAAGAGACTGCCAAGCATATCATACTGGATTGCGAGAGACTCGGGGCAAGGAGAATGGCTCTGTTTGGCTTTAAGCAACCAGGTGATGAATGGGACGTTAGCATAGGGAAGAAACTCCTGGATCTTGTAAAGGGCACAGGTATTGGTTTGCCTAACTAACGTACTAGGGACACACAATAAGCTTCGGTTGACGTGTGAGGATCTTTGAATCTTCTGGATCTTTGAATCCGTCCCTTCAAACATAACATAACATTATTGAAAAGAATCTCCACTAGTGTACACTGCTCTATGCTCTCTACTTGTACAAGGTAATGTCACGCAAAGACTCAAGGGTCCACAAGGCGAGAGCTTCATCAATACTAATTCCATAATCGAGAGCTTAGAGCAGAATAGAACCTAAGTCCTATTAAAGAGTAATCCAATAGCTGCTCGTTCTAGTTAGAACCTACACCGGTTCAGACTTCTCTAAACTATGTAAAACTAGGTGTATTGTATAATGTATTTCTGATGTAATGTCTGATTTGAATGTCTTGCATCATACAAATTCATTTATAAAAAATAAATTATCATTCAATTGAAACGATGCTATTATGTTTGTGTCTTAGGGCTGTAGCAGTTGAACATTCACATCAAAAAACGAATAATATCAATAAGTGCCAGTTTTACATTTTAGGGTAACATTGCTCAAGTTGTATTCATATTTGTTGTATACGCAAATATACCATATTATTGACCTAGGCTTCATTATAAACAGCATACTGTTGTGTTTTGTCTCCAAATTTATAAGTGTAGTATTTGCATGATTATGATTTTTTTATCTTTTGCATTAGAAATAATTTTGATCTGGTGTCGCAATAACTCTGGCCTCAAATATATTATCTACTACAGAGAAGACATAATAAGCTAGTTATGTCTAGTAAAATTATATTTGAATAAATATTCTTGATACAAACCTGCTTAATGAGTTCACTACCAGCAAACAGTTCGCGATTTTCCCTCCAGTACCTGACTTGTGTTGAAAGAGCGTCGGATAGATAATTGACCTCATTACTAGAAATGTTGTCAACCGAGCCAGATGTGAGCAGTTCGTGCAGAATATTCAAGAAGAGTTTCTTGAGTCCCAACGGAAGAATGCCTCGTTCAACAGTCATGCGCTGGAGCAAATCACAGCTGCCATTTCTCCTTAAAGCATCAACTGTAATCTGAAAATAAATCTATCATTCAATTGAAATATTCTATTACGTTTGTATCGTAGGACTTGTAAGCCTGACGGGCCCACGAACAACGAGAGTGGGAAATGTAGCATCCTTGCGATCCCTTCAAGATTCGTCTATTGTTAACGAATTATCATCCAGGTAGAAATATTGGTGGGCCCGTTTCTTTTAATAAAGACACTTTTTCAAACCAAATACTCTTAGACCTAAACAAAGTGAAACGTCAAGCAAATACATACCAAAACTATCATATTTTGATGAAATTTGAAAATAAATTGATTAAACTTGAACTATGGCATTCATTAAAGTTCAATAAAGATTTTTATGATTATATCAACTACTGACTAGAAGTATTCCTCTTCATAAAACTCATTACTCAATGGGCCCTGAAAAGAAATATTTATAATGTAACACCAAACGGTAATGCGCATGATTATGGTTTTCAATCATTGAAACACGTGGAATTCAATATAATCACTTTAATTTAAGTTTTTGTAAGAACAGTATTGTCCCTTATACGTTTCATAGCTCTTCAATCTCCAATTTCACATTTGAAGATCATATTTCCTTGGATTTCTTGTTCCATAACGATCTGCGTTGTCAATATTAACTTATTATTGTAAATTCAACGACTTGCAGTCAATTGATTAAATTTACACCAATAAGTTAATCATATTTCCGTTCTGCGAATAGTTGAGATGCATAATTTCTCCATACTTTACACATTGTAAAGATTATTTTACGAGTTTATGATTAATTAAAAAACTTTTCAAACTAGTTTTCATGATATGCTGGCGAAACGAAGTAATGCTGCCAAAGTCCATACTGTAGAAACTGTCGATAGATCCACAAATGACAGTCAGTGATACTGCTGCATATCTATAATACCGCTTTCAGGAAACTTATCAAGAGGTACAATCGAGTGGAAACCAAGAGCAATAGAGTGATTAAAGTGAACTTTTTGGAAATCACAATCAGGTAGTGAGGTTGGTTGAAGAGACCCAAAACATATAATAGTAATGAGTGCCAGTATTCCATATCAGGGTATCACTGCTCATGGGCGGTGTCAGAACAATCAATAATAATTGGAAGAAAACCGTGTGATTTTTGTTTTGTAGATTACGTCTTGGAGACTCTAGTTAAGGAGTATAAGACAAGTCAGATCAACAATTATACACCAGATACCATAATTACTATATCAATTAGTTGAGGTGAGGCTTAATTTTGACGTGAAAGGGACTCTTGTACACTATAAAAAGCTTTATCAACTAAATATTTTTCAAATGTTTTTTAAGTATTTCTATATTTTCAAGACTTTAAAAACCGCGGTAGCTTGATGTAGAGTTTCCTACCAATATAACTAGGTTTCTGATCAGAACAGTTTGAAAGAAATAGACTAAACTGAAAACAAAAGCTGAGAAACTCACCAATTTAGAGATAGTTTCGAGCAGCAACTGACAACCAGAGGAATCAAGAATTTCGGCGTTAATTATACTGGAAACAAGATCAACCACATGCGCCAAGTTATCAGCTTCTGCATATTCCATCAACTTCTTGCCCAATTCAACCAACGCTTCATCGCTCCTTGAGTGAATAAAAAATAATGCATAAATAATAAACAAATAGATGAAAAAAATTGAACAACAAAAATATTAACTTTTTAAGTGAATTCAACGACTTGCAGTCAAATTTTTATTAAGAATAATTTTTTTTTTTTTTTTGGAGGATGAAGCCCACATAGTTCTGAGACCTGTGCGTGGGTAATGAGTTGGATGATGGCGATTGATGAGTTGGACCTACAGTTTTAGGTGGGTTCCGAACAACTGGGAAGTGATTTTACAGCGGAGAACAATGTCTTTTTTGCTGGCCAATCTAATCGGTCACCGTTACGAACAGGACCTACGAGAACGCAGCTTATCTATCTGATTGAACAGATACCTGCTACGGCTCGCGGCTATCACTTCCCTAAGTACTGTAGTATTTTACTTACTCTGTAGGCCGAAAGTTTTCGAGTTGTTAAAACCCATATTCAAGGTACTACCTACTTATTCTTAATAAAACCTTGAAGATGGATTTAACAACACGAAAACGTTCGGCCAACAGAGTAAGTAAATTCTACATATTCTTTATAAAAAAATGTGACTGCAAGTCGTTGAATCCACTTAAAAAGCTAATATTAACAACGCAGTTCGTCATGGAACAAAAAATCCAGGAACAAAAATATGTTGTTTCAAATAATAAATTAAAGCAATAATTTAAATCTTAAGAAGATTTTGGAGGCTATTTTGGAATAGAAAATAAATATTGAATGGGAACACAATTCTTGAAACAATTTTAAATGGAAAAATCCAATCACTATCAATATACACTATCTTCAAATATTTGAGATTCATTTTTCTGATAAGAATTGAAAATATGCAAGATCAACTATTAAAAAAATACTTTAGCAAGCATTAGTACTATTCCAATTGAAAAGAAAAACTTATTGCAGCTATGAATTACTTAATAAAAGTTGGAATAGACTGATTTGACTGCAATAAACAAAACTTTAAAAGTTTCCAACATAATTTAAGGATACATTTTCTTTGTTAGGGTAGTATAGTTGTACGTTCTGTCAAAGAACGGGCTTATATGGAGGTAACTCAATAACTAGATTGAATATAAAAATACAGTACAAGAAAACGAGTAAATATTTAAAAAAATTAAACTAATAAATCAAAAATTTAATTTAAAAAATTAATATTATTCCTAGAGTAAATGGGATTACAATATTATATTTCAAACGAAGAACAGGTGCGAAATGAGTATAATAAAAAAATAGCTTAAGTATTTGATCCACCAATATTCAAAATTAACCATGCTTCTAAAAGTTCCAAGAAAATGTTATCACTTACAAAAAAGTAACATATGCAGGAAAATGAAGAATGTGTTTCTGATGGTGATCCCAAAGTGTTTGAACTGGTAACTGTAAGTATTCGCTACTTAGTTGAGGCATGAGGATCTGTAACACAAACATCAATTCACTTATTCAGATATAAAATAGCTTATTACAATGTTACTGCAAATTTATTTATATTGGAAAAAATTAAATTTCTAGACTAGGTAGGCCTAATTGACTTTGGCTGGGGACCGTATTTGTGGTCATGAAATCTCTGGATTTGCAAATTATCCAAATCTCGATCTAAGGTCAGGCGCGTCAATTAACACATTTATTTATAAAAAAACTAATAAATCAGAATTATAATAAAAAGTGGGGACTTCTTACTTTACTTAATCAATAAAATGAGTGGCTGAAGTTCAATATCCTTCCACTGAAATCCCCCCTCCCTGTTAAAAGAGGCCCTCCCACGGAAATTTGTTATATTTATCATTTTTATAATGATTTTTTGAGCATTTTAAAGTAATTTTTACTTTGATATTTCAATTAAAGCAATTTTTAATTTAAATGAAATATATCTCCGATCCGGATTAGTGGTGACAGACACCACTCGAAAAAACTACTTCACTGCATTGCCAGCACATTGGACATTGCTCCAATTGGCATTGCAAGAGTAACATAATAACATTGTATACTTTTTGCGATTCCCGAGACAAACTCTTGCGCTAAATAAAACTAAGGTTTATTTTTGTAATAACTGTTTTAATTTAATCTGTAAATTATTAGTAGGTACCGTATTGTGAAAGATGAAATCTTAAAAAAGAAATCTGTATTTGGATTAAATCATCTACTGATTTGTACGGCAATAGAAGGCAATAGCGTAGACTGATTTCTTCAATGGTTCTTCTTACTCCATATTGGGATCGTTAAGCAAGGCAAGATTTGTGGTAAACGGCTGATGTTGTGGTTTTCTACTCTATTGTATTTTTGGGCATGGTTCATGAAACTCAACAGAAGAATTTTTCAACTTGACTTCTCATGTTACTTCCTAAAACTTTTTGTATTTACCCTACATCATATTGTAATGTTTTCTTTATAACCTTTAGTTTTTCTTCAGATAAAAAAATTCAAACTGGATTTGTTTACTGTATTTTTGTACACTCTTTTTTCTGGAAGTCTTATTTTTCTCTTTTTATAATAACAATTTGATATGTATAATTTTGTTAATTTTTTCACTTATAAATTAATTTTTTTCTCTTGTATTTCATAAAAAAATATTTGTAAGCTCACGATCAGACGCAAGTCTTGTGAGTTGTACAAGTTGTCAGAAAGATGACTACAACATCACGAGGGGGGGTGGGAACTATACTAACACTAAAAAAAATCATACTAATTTATACTCAGAATAACATGACTAATCCTATGAAACCAGAAAATTGAAGATATCGAACCCGGCCGTTAGCTCTGTTCACCAGCGATTATCAGTCGATTACCCTGGTTTCCTGGGTAACCGGCCGGTCGTAGTCTATCGACATAACCTCAAATGGAAGATATTTCGAACTTGGACAATACACAACTAGCTTAATTTCATTAATATATTTGAAAAAAAAATGATGCTCATATTTGCAGACTTACGATTAATGTACTCAAACGATGATTTCTAAAGATTTCATGAAGTATATCAATAAACCATCCAGCCAGCTCTTCAAACAACAAACAAACAGGCGGTTATCAGCTGACTCGTAATCCGAGCTGAACAGCTGATGCATTCAAATGTTGACATGAAATTATAATACTAGCTCACTCACTAAGTAGTAAGTAGTTAAAGTAGCTGAACCGGCGAACTAACTTACCTGTGAAAGGTGCATTCACATAATTTACACGACGTAAGTAAATATGTTTACATGAAAGACACGTCTACAGACATGTAACATAAAGTAATGTTTGGTATAAGTTATGGATTTTAACCGCCTTGTTGAGATGAGTGGAATGAGCTATCACACGTTGAACAAACGTAAGTTACCATTGAAAAGTAGAATTTGTACCCCCTTCAACCTTTTTTGAAATTTCAATTTTTTTGGTTTAGAGTTTAAGTTACCTTCTTGTTTTTTGGGTTGACAATTAACTTATTCATTTGGGATCAGTACCGGTATACTGTAGGTCTGCAGCCAAAACATTCGAATAGCCTACAAAATTTTTCCAAATGGATTAGGCTAACTACCAAAAATCGTTTTTTTATTAAACATCTGGTATTGATTTGAACCGCCTAAGTAAGCTGAGTAGAACAAACTATCACATATGATACAGCAGATAGTTCAATTTTTTATTAAATTTCAGATCCCCTGGTGCCCTCGCGACCGTATATCTTCATATTTTACCTGAACTTGTATCAGCAAGCTGAGTGAAAAGAACTATTGAATAATATAAAGTACTTAGTGGATCAGAGGCGGATCCAGGGGGTGGGAAGGGGGAATTCCTCCCCCCAAACGGATAAGAAGAAGGAAAAGAAAAAGAAGAGAGAGAAGGAAAAAAAAGAAAAGAGGAACGAATGGAAATTATAGAAAAAAGTGAAGAAGTGGAAAAGAGATGACAATAGAAATTGGTAGGAGAAGAGAGATGAAAAAGTTAAAATAACTTTTAAGAATAAAATAAAATTTAAGAATTAAAATATAATTTAATAAGTAAGAATTAAGAATAAAATTAGAAGTAGAAGAAAATGAAGGAGATTTTTCAAAGTTGTTGACAAGTGAGGAAAATGAGACAGCAATGCCTAACCAACAATTAATTTTCTTCCTGGATTTCTTGTTGCATGACGAACTGCGTTGTTTATTTTAACTTTTCAAGTGAATTCAACGACTTGCAGTCAAATATTTGACTTTAATATTAATTTTCTATTGCAAATGTAGTGTACTTCAGTACTTGGTCTGAAAATGGCGCCAGTTCTGAAAGGGTTTTCTGGATTCTGCAGCTTATCAATACATTACTGAGGACTACTATATCAGAAAAAGTAGACTTGTTTTATTAGCACTACTTTACATTCACTCAGATACTCTAGAGCCTAGATCCTGGATCCTCAAAAAATTGTTGGGAGATTTTGGCTGAGTACAGAATAGTTTTTCAATTGCGAATAATTTATGTAATTTTTCTTGTCAATTTAATTTTTCATTAACAGCTTGTCAGTAGCATAACTATGGGGGGATGGGAATCAGGGTCAGTGGGATATTCCCCTCCCCATAGTTATGCTACATAGTTATGGGAAGTGGAATATCCCACTGACCCTGATTCCCCTCCCCCCATAGTTATGCTACTGACACAAGCTGTTAATGAAAAATGAAATTAACAAGAAAAATTACATACATTATTCGCAATTGAAAAACTTTACTAAATACCTGAATAACTAAATATCCCCTTGACTCTGATTGAGAGAACCGAAGATTCCCGAGTGGCATCAGAAATACAAAGTAACCGATGAGGCGCCGAGTCGGATCTCAGCCGGTCATTTTTATAACCGGCTACCTGCCCCTGCCATGCCACTGCCGCGAACCGGTCGCCTGCTCGCATCGCCCTCAAGAGCGATCAGATGAAAACGGAAGAGGCATGGCATGGACACGGCAGGCTATGTATAAATCACAAACAAGCTTTACTATATATAGTAAATGAAAAATCCGAAATAGTGATTCAGACAAAAACGCATGGCAGGCTATGTGTAAATCCTCCTTTAATGGCTAGAATCACTTGGCATGTAGTTTTAGAGAGGTAATTTTCAAAAATTATCTCGGGGAACCGTCCTGAAATAAATAGCCATGTATATTGCTTCAATTTATCGTTAGAGGTCTACTACTCCAAATTACAAATTATTACTATTGTAATTATTGTACCGAGAGTCTAACCCTCCCAGCAACATCCCCCCCCCCCCCTAGACTGACCCTGTAGTTATGCAACTGCTTGTGTGATGTAACTATACGCATTAAAATTTGTATTTAAAATATAATATTATTACAGGCAATAGGTGAACAATTAAATTTGTAAAGTTGGTTTCATTACGATTGAAAATACTCTTAAATTCACGATTTTATGCCTCATTTTCAAACATCCCGGAACCCCCCCCCCCCCTGTCTACCATACCCCACTCAGGTATTCCCCCCCCCTCCCCCCAAATCTGCTTGATCCGCCCCTGTAGTGGATAACTCAAATTCTTGTATTTCTAAGCACCTCTGGCGCCCCCGTGAATAATTTTTGGGTGGCTTTCGAGTGGTTTTGAATTTTAACTGCATTATATTATATATATATGCATATGCATTTTTTTAGGCCTCTTAAGTAGGTGAAATAAGTAGCCTGAATTCAAGCTTTGTCACAGTAATTTGCAGCAAAAAAATGTACTTTGTCAGGGGATAAATTTGTGAATTTATTAATAACATGTATAGGATAGTCTTCACCTATATTTCAAATACATATGGTCTCAGATATGTTGTTGGGCCATTGACATGCGTCCTCTCCTGCGGCATGAAGTGCATCCAGTCCCCCTTGGAACGAAAAAAGTGGGCATTCGGACAACAGGTGTTCCATACTCTGAATTTGTCCACATATAACTGCATTGGAAAGCTGAGTAGAATGAGCTATTACACAGAATGCAGTAGGTATAGTTCAAATTCTCAATTTTAGTTACTCCCGGCACCCTTGCTTACAATGTTTGTGGGTTGTAGATTTTTCACATGGTTTGGATTTGATCCACCTTGGCAAGCAGGGTAGAATGCGCTGTCACACTATACGAAGCAGTAGATAGTTCAAATGATCATATTCATAAATTCTTATAATTAAGAATTTATCTGACGGCCCCAAGAATGATTTTTTTGGGGGTTTCCAGGTTAGTAGGCTACACAAATTTAGATCTTTATAAACATAATGTAATAAACTCTTGGATTTCTTGTTCCATAAAGATCTGCGTTGTTAATATTAACTTTTTATTGTAAATTTAACGACTTGGCCAAGTGTGAGTGCAATTATTATTTATTCTCAATTTAAAATTGACTGAAAGTCGTTAAATTTACAATAACAAGTTAATAATATAATAGAAATCATTTATTTAAGTCACTCAAATTTCACTTAGATTTAAGAAGCCTTTCCCCAAAAATTGGCTGAAAGTGCCCAAAATCGATATTTGCACCCCTTCTCTGTGTCCCTCCTTTTTTGTGGCTTTTACTGACCCAGAAACCTTCTTAGGCATGCCACCAAAAATCCCCCAACGTTTCATTGTAATCATATGAAGTTATATGCTGTTTTAGCTATATAGATGAAATTGCCCAAAATCTAGATTTTCCCCCTTTTAGCCTCCATTGATTTTAAAAATGATGGGAAAATAAAGAAAAACAGCAAGTAATAGTAAATTTACTGTGATTTCAAACTGAGTGATTCACTTGTTAGTTTCAATATTTTATTTCTTTCTTTATTTTGACTCTTAAATCTAAACAAAATTCAAAATTATGTCAACTTTCTCTGGACTATTGGATTGTGTTAGTGCTCCGTTTTTAAATTCAACTCCTAAATTGATATTTTTGCTTTGGAATGAATCAGTGATTGTATTTGAAGTGAAATTTCTAGTTCAACTCGGACATAACCTAAAATTTGGATTTTTCATTTAAAAATTTGTAAAGAAAGCAGTTGTGGGCTATGCCTGTTGTATCTTTACTTGATTGTGTTATGTGTTATAAATAAATTAAATAAAATAAAAATAAATAAAAGTCAATCTACCAGCATATTCAGGTTTTCTAGAATGACTATTTCTTTTTTTTTTTTTTTTTTTTTTGTAGATTACGTCTTGGAGACTCCAGTTAAGGAGTATAAGACAAGTCAGATCAACAATATTATACACTAGATACCATAATTACTTCCAATTAGTTGAGGTGAGGCTTAATTTTGATGTGAAAGGAACTCTTGTACACTATAAAAAGCTTTATCAACTAAATATTTCTTCAATTGTTTTTTAAATATTTCTATATTTTCAAGACTCTTCAAAAACTGCGGTAGCTTGTTGTAGAATTTCCTACCAATATAACTAGGTTTTTGTTTGAATAAGCTACTATTGTGACTCACCAAGTGATAATCTCCTCGGCTTCTTGTATTATAATCATGTACATCAAGATTTTGGTTAATATCATTCGTTTTTACATATAAAGTAGCTTCATACACATATAAGCAGGGTACAGTTAGGAGACCAAGTCTCTTGAACAACGGCCTACATGAATCTAATCTATTTACTCTTTCTATACACCTAACCGCTTTCTTTTGGATCTTAAACACCCTATCAAGATTTTGTTTTGATGAATTACCCCATACTAAGATAGCATACCTAATATGTGACAGTAAGAGCCCATGGTAAGCTGTAAAAAGTAACTTTTTGTCATTCAATCTAGCAAGCTGTCGCAGGACAAATACCCCAGATGAAATTTTACTACATATTTTCTCAATGTATGGAGTCCAGGTCAATCGTCTATCCAACGTAACTCCTAGAAATGCAATTTTTTCTTCCTGGTCTAATTGATTATCGTTTACAAACACGTTTATAGCCCTATCTTCATTTAAATTATGTTTGTTTTTGAATTGAAGGTATTGGCATTTTTTACTATTTATAGTTAATTTCAACTGATTTAAAAATTTGACAATAGACTGCACACCTATATGGGCACTTATTTCTAAATTATCTAGAATGGAATTGCTGAAAATGAGTGATGTATCATCAGCAAATAAGAGGGCTCTACCACTAATTAATTCTTTAGGTAAACGGTTGACATATAACAAAAAAAGCAATGGACCTAGTATTGACCCCTGAGGCACTCCAGCTTGCACCTCTAATTTATTAGATTTATTCTTTACTATACTATTACCAACTACTGTAGTTAGTTCTACACATTGTTTTCTCCCAATAAGATATGATTCAAACCATTTCAGTTCAACCCCATTTACACCTACATTTTGCAGTATTTCCAATAAAGTTCTATGATTAACACAATCAAATGCCTTTGACAGATCTAAGAAGATTGCAGTAGCTTTATCACCTGAATCTATTATATCTATTAGTTTTTCAACTAGAGAAACTATGGCTGTTTTTGTTGATCTCCCTTTCTGGAAGCCATGCTGTTCATCACAGATAAAGTTAGCTTCTTGAAGGTGCAGAAGTAACCTATTTAGAACTACTCTTTCAAAAATTTTACTTATTACATTTAAAATACTAATGGGCCTATAGTTTTCTACCTTTTCTCTATCACCACTTTTGAAGATTGGCAAGATCTTCCCCTCTTTTAAATTATCTGGAAAAACACCTTGTTCTAATGAATGATTGATCAGATGAATCAAAGGGTCTAACAATTGATCTTTACATTCTTTCAGAATTTTACTGGATACCCCATCCATTCCTACAGTTTTTTTATTATTTAAACTATCAATGATATTTGACAACTCGTCTTGGCATACTGGGTGGAATTTTAATTCGTTCTGAATCCCCTCAGTATTCCTCATGTTTGCATCACTAATACCTGTATTAAGAGATTTTTGAAGATCCTTAGCAACCAGTTGATAATATCTGTTAAAGGAATTACAAATGTCTACACTATCATCAATATATTTGTTATTTTCGTTAATTATTCTGGGGACACTAGTATAAGCATCTACATGAGCTACTTGCCTATTTTTGTTTATTACATCCCACACTGCTGTGTTAAAGTACACACTATTATTCAAAATTTCAGCTGTTTTCTTACATTTCGCTCTTTTCACTTCTTTTGTATAATTTTTCTTTAGAGATTTGTAATTATCTTCACTTAACATATTTCTAGATAGTATGAATTCATCATATGCATCTTTAACCCTATTTCTTTCTGCAAGGATATCATCAGTTATCCACTCTTCAATTTTGTCTAATTTGTTTTTTACAGGGACTTTTATAACTGGACAACTCATAGTAATATGAAACCTTAAAATATTAATGAAACTATCATATTTGTCATTTAAACTATTGCTATTGTAAACCCTACTCCAGTTTTCTTGTAGCAGATTCTGCTTCAAACAATCGATATTCCCCTGTTCACATTGTTGAATTTCTTTCATTACTCTACTCTTTTTAATTGATTTATAACCTTGCAACCCCACCTCTAAGATTTGATAGTCATGATCAGATAGTTCCGAGCCGCCTAGTCTTGTTTTAGAGTAATCTATATTAGTAAGGATGTTATCAATTATTGTTTGTGATGTTCTTGTGACTCTGGTATATTCATGAACTTTTATTTCCAAGTTATTCATGTATATAATATCCCTTAAATCTTCTGTCATTTTATTCTGTGTTGCAAAGTCTGTATTGAAATCTCCCGCTACAATAACGTTTGTAAAACGAGTAGTAGTAATCTCTAAAAGCCTATTGAATAGTTCACAAAAATTGTTCCATTCCCCATTTCGGTTATTTCTCTAGCCTAGAGGCTACTTCCTGCATATCAAAATTAGTCTTTCAATGGAATATGGTACCTGAAATATGGAGGAAGAGTAATAAAAATAAAAGAGAGTATGATTAGATGAAAAAATAATCAAATGTTTTTTCTGCCCTAAAACAATATCATTATAAATTAAATTGCTATACTAATCATATTTATTTATTGTAATCATATCACTGGAATATGAATCTCTAAAAATCCAGATTTTTTTGTTTCGTCTTGTTAAACTGAAGTGCTGTGAAGTGGATGCATTGATTGCCATTTAAGTATTGCTCTTATTATAATGGATAGAGAAGTTCTATCTGCCTGATTGTCAACAGAACCGGATGCGAATTGGTGTCCTCACTCATTGAAAGTGACAAATGTAATGGGACCCTTGTGACCTTCAATTGCATGTATTATATTGCTCTCCCTTCGTTCAAATCCAGGATCTAAAAAATCAACAATATTACAGAAAATCACAACGTTAAAATCACACAAAAATTTTAATGTTATTTTTGGAGGTTTAGCTGTCTATAATCGGAAAGGAGCAAAAAAATTGGAAACAATTGTCTCGATAAAGAATCCTGATAAGTTGTCTATATAGATTAGTTTGGAGCCAAAGGTTCTAAACACGTGTATACTTCGCACATATTGGCATTATTGAGCTTGGTTAAACGCTCAGCTGGTGTAATTTAGCCATAAAAAGTCGCACTCGACGCCGACTGAAGCGACTCTGTATAATAAGGCTCACAGGAAGATGGATTTATCTGAAGAACATTTTTTTAAATAGGGCATTAGTAAATTAAATATAAAAATACCAATAACAACATACAGAATAGAATATTTACAGATAATATGACCTGCATTGGAGAATGTTCCATTATTTAATTCATAAATATTAACCCTTAAATTAATTCTATATTAAAGAAGAAAGGTGGTGCCTCTCCGTTGGTACAAATAATAATCATATACAAACTAGCCCTATTATAATAACGTTGAGTAATTAATACATTAATTGGAGATCTATAAACAACGTGGTCGTGTAGAGGAGAATTCTTTTGGGGGATGAAGCCCACATAGGTCTTAGACCTGTGCGTGGTTAATGAGTTGAACATTTGAACCTACAAGTAGAACCTACGGTTTTAGGTGGGTTTCGAGCCACGTGAAAGTGATTTTACAACAGCCGTTTTTGCTGGAGAAACCTATCGATCACCCTCACAGAAAGGACCTGGACGCTCGTGACTTATCTTATGTGACTGACTTTTTTCTTTTTTTTCTGTAGATTACGTCTTGGAGACTCCAGTTAAGGAGTATAAGACAAGTCAGATCAACAATATTATACACTAGATACCATAATTACTTCAATTAGTTGAGGTGAGGCTTAATTTTGATGTGAAAGGAACTCTTGTACACTATAAAAAGCTTTATCAACTAAATATTTCTTCAATTGTTTTCTAAATATTTCTATATTTTGAAGACTCTTTAAACCTGCGGTAGCTTGTTGTAGAATTTCCTACCAATATAACTAGGTTTTTGTTTGAATAAGCTACTATTGTGACTCACCAAGTGATAATCTCCTCGGCTTCTTGTATTATAATCATGTACATCAAGATTTTGGTTAATATCATTCGTTTTTACATATAAAGTAGCTTCATACACATATAAGCAGGGTACAGTTAGGAGACCAAGTCTCTTGAACAACGGCCTACATGAATCTAATCTATTTACTCTTTCTATACACCTAATCGCTTTCTTTTGGATCTTAAACACCCTATCAAGATTTTGTTTTGATGAATTACCCCATACTAAGATAGCATACCTAATATGTGACAGTAAGAGCCCATGGTAAGCTGTAAACTTGCCACGGCTCGCTGTCATCATTTCATCATTTAATTACTTATCATCAAATACGTAAGAAATCTTAATAGTTGTAAAACTTATGACATTCTACGATATATGTTTAGGGAAGTGATAGCCGCATCTAAGCAGGTATCTGTTCAATCAGATAGAGATAAGCTGCGTTCTCGTAGGTCCTGTTTGTAACGGTGACCGATTAGATTGGCCAGCAAAAAGACACTGTTCTCTGCTGTAAAATCACTTCCCGGTGTTTCGGAACCCACCTAAAACTGTAGGTCCAACTCATTAATCACCATCATCCAACTCATTACCCACGCACAGGTCTCAGACCTATGTGGGCTTCATCCTCCAAAAAAAATGTTGATGTTGTTTATATTGATAACTGGATATTAATAAATTGCTACAAATTATCCAATGGAATGAAACTTATACAATCAAGAAAAGAGAAAGTATAACGTGCTTTTTCGAAAACTTGAATCTCGCATGAAATGTGATGTCTTACTTTAATTGACTAGTCAAAGGAAGCAGTCATTAAGTCTTCACCAGAAGGATGAATTGATAGACGAGTTTCTGTGTCTGAGTGGTCATCATACAGTTAAAAAAGTTTTTTTAGTGTCAAAGATTTCCGTCTGGCGTGGCAACACCTACACACCACTCATTTGCAACTCATAAGCAACGTGAACTCCATACCCTGAAACAATATTGACAAAACATTTTTCAAACAATAAATTCAATTGGAATAGTTTACTCTCATAAATTCAAATCAATTTATTATCCTCAAAACAATACAAATTCACATTTAACAAAATCATAATTACAAATTCAATAGCAATATTTATATAAGGAAACAAGAAAAAAGTACTTCAGTGGAAAATTATAATACCTGCAAGGTTTCCCTGAGCGCAGGTATGAGTCCGCAAGAATAACATAGATTTAATGGAATGAAACAAAGATGAAAATAAGATTTTTTGTAAGATTTAAAGAAACAGAATGAAAAGTTAGGAAGAAAATATAGAAATAACACAGAAGAAGATTTTTTAAGAATTAAAAAAAATTTTCAATTATATTCTCAGAAATGATCCATTCATCAACCATATATCTTACCAAATGATTTATTTTATTTTATTTATTGTTAGTTAAGAAATGAACAGGGATGAGATTTGCCACTTTTCCAGTAATATATAAGTGAACTGTCTTCTACATACATTTAAAAGAGTTCTCATTGCAAATCTTGATTGAGAAGGTCGTAAATTATGAATTATTATTTCGCGATGTTCAAGAAGATATTTTTCAATTTTTTTTACTTGTTTTATGTGCATACATAAATGAAATTATTATAAATATTAATAAAATAATATATAAAATAAAATATATAATATACCGTATATATAAATAATAATATAATAATTATATATAAATATAAAATAATATATTACTTGTTTTATGTACATACATAAATGAAATTATTATACTAACTTTTTCGGTCAATTCAACGACTTGCAGTCAATTCACCTAAAAAGTTAATATTAACAACGCAGTTCGTCATGGAACAAGAAATCAAGGAATTATTACACTCTACTAATTATATCATATAAATCTTCTTTCAATATAGCAGTCCTATTCATTTTGATGGATATTTGGAACCAAATCATGTTCAACTCTCATTTTTTTCTTGAAATTATTTATTGTAGGAATATTTATCATTCCAAGCAAAAATTTACGAATTTTATATCTCTGTTTATATTGTGAAATATGTTATTGTCGATCTTGCAGCACTACGGGTTTTATAAGACCAAGTGGAAATTGTAAAATTTCTATGAATGAATGTAAAAGAGCCTTCAAAAAATATATAGGATATAAAATTTAGAATACAGGAACGAATTTTGGTCCATACAGCTATCCGATAAGGTAACAAGGGTACCATAGGTGTAAGGTAACAGGTAAATACAGGTCGCATGAGACTTTTTTGTACTACAATCCACGCGTTTCTGCCGCCGACATTAGTCGAGTTTCTGGGAGCTCTACCGACTTCCGGTTAATGTTACTGGTGGCGTCTGATTGGTCTACTCAAATTCATAGTCGTAAAAAATTTGATTTGATCAATCAGATGTCACCGGTGACATTCACCAGTACAGTTTCCAGGAACCAATCATCGCGCTTGTTCCGTCCAAGCACAGATTACAGAAACAATATAGAAATAGTTCTATTGTCTGTGGTCCTAGCCTCCTAGAAACAATGATAGGTGGCAGTGGGCCGTAAATTCCAGTTTTCTGACGTCGTTAACTCATAATTAGTTGGAGAATTAGCCGCTGCTGGCAGGTAGCGCTGTGTGTCTTGCCGGAGAGCCTTCAACTTGCGTGATGGCGAGCAGGTGAGGAGTGAGCTCGAGCTGAGTCTCCACAACAACACAACGGCAGTCCGCAGTCACAATTCCGCATAAACAGACCTGAACCGTGTTGCTCTTGGTTCATACGAGATTCTGTCTCCATGACTTTTACATTTGGCGCGAAATAGTTTAGTTTGAAACCGCTATGTTTTTGTTGTAAACAAAGTTAATAGAAGTTGTGACTTTGCTTCTCTTCATAGTTTTGTACCTGATGTAACATCAGCAAGTGTTAACAACAACACCTCTGGAACATGTGCATTGATTCACACTTCAGTGCGTTGATTATCGCATGTCTTGCCTCTCTTCTTGTTCAGGTATTTATGAGTTGCTGGAATTGCTTTGCAAAAATGCATTTTCTTAAATAAGTGATGACACTAATCTTCTAACAAATCGTGTTTGATAGTGTTCTCAGAGTTTCTTGCCGTTTATTTCCTCGTCCTGAAAATGCAGGATTCTGAAACAAATGTTTTCAGATCTGTTAATTCACTTATGGGCACTTTTAAAAAGTTTCTTTTGTTGTTTGGCAGCGATTAAACTAGTGATATATTATTCATAAGAATTTTTCTCGCTATGACAGTCAGTAATTTGTTTTATGACATACGAGTTTGCAGGTTCTTTGGTGACCAACTCCACTATCTTTAAGTTTATAGTAACCGATGATAATTTATCCTTCACTAAACATCAGGAATCAAAACAGCATAGATTTTGTTTTAATTTGAAGTTTGGTTTCATTGCAATAGCGTTTTGGAAGAAACAAATTTTTAACATTTTCAAAAAAGTTGTCTTATTTCAAAGTTGATTATTCCAAGTTTGTTACCTGCAGTGTTTTGAACACTCTAATTGCATTATACTTTGAAAGTTGTATTCCAAGTTTTTTGTTCAACCAAGTTACCCAGTGTTTTAAACACTAATTGCATGGGTGTTTGTCACGAACAAGCTGACTCATTTCCTTCCATTTTTTATCGGTGTCTACTCTTTTACATGCATCCAAGATCACTAAGTGCTCCACAAGCTGCACCTGCAATTAGCTTATCAATAACTCTGAGTCACTGAACAATGAGTGGTGCGAATAAAGTTAAGTACGCAGTCATGAGTTGAGTGGACTCTCGAGTGACTGGAGTCGACTGGAGTCCGATCGGAAGGCGTGAGAACAGCTGTGATTGAGTTTTTTATTCACATCAAATAACAAAACCCCAAGTGCCGATTCAAGAATATGAGTTACCTATCAGATTCAACTTTATTCACACTACTCACAAGTCAGTGACTTCTCATCTTCTCCTTGTCCAAGTACTTAATTTAAGAAATTACTTCTTTCATATCATTAGAATCATATTTATTTTTATTGAAAAGCAATTTTGGTTTTGAATCTATTATTTTTACTGTTATAAATAAATTTTTCTGATTAGTTGGCTGTTGTGAATTATTTTATTCAATTGGTCTTGTGTTCGAATCCTGACTAGGTCTAGCAATTTTTTTATTATTTCATTTTCCTGTATTACTGAGCTGGAAGGTTTGGGGGAGGCGTCATAAAATTGGGAGGTGACATTTTTTGCGAGAGTCCTTATATACTACCCCTATCCCAGTAGAATTCCGATATTGAGCTGTGCACCCCTCCCCAGATGCACCCCTGCTAGTAGAAGCTTTTTTTTATTATTATTATTATTTATTTTTTCAAGATTATTATGCTCTTTATAAATTATAAAAAAGAGATATCAACTAAGCTTCCATTTCGTCGTTTAATCATGTTATGGGAAACATGTAGTGAATCTAAATCTACATTTTCAGTCGAATTCTGAACTACTGGGTTGGGCATAACACAGATAATTTATTTTAAATGTAATATTTCTATTTAGTTATGGTGGTAATAAAGGAGAAAACTATTTGACAAATGGATGGGTTCTGCATGAAAAAGGAAGTGTTAAAATGTGAATTTAGTCCATTTACTCAAATAAATCTTCTATTGTTTGTCATATAACAAGCTTATAATGGGTACCTTCAACCCTACCTCACTAGCTCTGAGATTTCACCTCCTAATAATTATTATTTTACGAAACTTGAAAAAAAAATACTATTTTAATTAAAATAATATATATATAAAGCAAATTTAAAACAAAAAATAAACCGACTACAATGAAATGATTCTAAAAAATTAAATACGTACTAAAAAGTTTAAAATAAAGTATTTAATTCAAACTGTAAAAATTTAATGCAACTAACTGTTTAAAGGCGGCGCTAAATTAGCTATAAACTTCTAAAATTAATATAACACATAATATCTTATTAAATTCATAAAATGTTTGACACCGACTACAAAAGATTACTCATATTAAATTAAAAAATGTCTCAGTTTAAAGTAGGCTGAATACTTTATTTTAAACTTTTTAGTACGTATTTAATTTTTGAGTATCATTTCATTAAAGTTGGTTGCTGGTTTTGTTTTAAAATTTGTTTTATCATAAGCTTCTTTTTAGTTGAATTTTCAAATGTTGAAAACGAGAAATTTCTTATGGCATAAATTGTGAAATATTTATCAAATCAGCAAAACAATAGATTCACTATAACATATAAACTAAAGAAACTAAAAATCTACCTATAGGAAAAGTTAATAAACTAAGTAGAATTCTACAATATTCTATTTAACGTAGAATATTAATTTTGGAAAATTATTAACATCTCTCTGCAGGTGTAAGTTTTCTGCTTGCAAATGCAACTGGTTTCTCATTTTGGGCCAGTACACCACCTATTGCTTCTCTGCTAGCATCTGTTGTTAAAGTGAAGGTTTGTTGTAGGTCTGGAAATTGTAGTACTGGTGTTGAACAAATTGCTTCCTTACAATTTTCAACTGCTTGTATAACATCTGATGATATGTGAAATTTTACACTCTTTTTTAATAACTTTGTTAATGGTTCTGTCATCTGTGCAAATTTGTGAATGAATTTCCTATAGTAGCCAACTATGCCCAGAAATATTTTTATTTCTTTCACATTCTTTGGAATTGGTAGATCTTTTACTGCACTGATTTTCTGATTGTCAGGGCGAACCCCACTTGCAGAAATCATATGTCCCATAAATTTTATTTCAGATTGACATAATTTGGTTTTTTCTCTTGACAGCTTGAGGCCAAATTTCCTTATTCTTTCAAATAATTGTGTTAGGTGTACTTTATGATCCTCAAGATTTTCACTAAACACAATAATATCATCCATGTAGATTTGTATTGCTTCTTCATTTATGTCTTCCAAAAACTTATCCATTAACCTTTGAAATGTTGGCACTGCATTTTTCAACCCAAAAGGCATCCTGGTAAATTCATAATGACCCCTCTCAAAACTAAATGCTGTTTTTTCCATGTCCCTTGGATTCATTTTTATTTGATGATATCCCAACTTAAGATCCAGAGTGCTGAAAACTTTAGCTCCATACATTCTGTCAATCATATCCTCTAGCCGTGGAAGTGGATATCTCTCTAACTCTGTTTGATCATTTAAAACTCTGAAATCCACAACTACACCTGTTTTGGTGGTTCTCCTGGATAAGTCTTTTTTTGGACAACCCATAATGGATTACAAAATGGTGAAATAGATTTTTTAATAATGCCCTGTTCAAGCATCTCTTTGATATGTTCTCTAATAATTTTCTTCATTGTATGTGGATACCTTCTAGATCTTACAAATATTGGTTTTGAGGATTTCAATTGAATTGAGTGTTGAACTCTCCCAGTTGCTGTCAGGCTTTCTCATTCTTTATAAACCGTGTCTTTGTACTTTTCCAGCATGTGAGATGCTAATTCTTCTTGTTCTTTGCATAAGAGCGTTTCATTCCTCTTTCCTCTTATTATAGAACCCATTAACAAGTGATTTTCTTAAGCAATTGAATTTCTTGATTTGAAAATTTTCTTCCCTAACTTGATGATCCACTGACCATTAAAAATTATAGGAGCTGCTTCAACATCTCCCATCAAATCACAACCAATTATCACATCATACCTGTTGTTCATAGTCTCTGCTACATGAACTCTCATAATTTTCTTTATTCCAATTAATTCAAACAAATTTAAATCTATTTCTCCTCTTAGAGCTTTTTTCCTGTCAGTCACATTTCACAGGAACATCTTTCGATTTTCAAACTAGGCCTATAGTTAATTTTTTTAAAGCTTCTTCTGATATCACTGTACTGTCTGATCCTGTATCACACAAGCAACGCAAAATATAGGTAGCTCACCCCTCTTGCAATCTTTTTTTTGTTTTTTGCTACCTATATTCCTCAAGCAAAATCCTCAATCCTTATTTCTGCCTGTTTTTGGCAATGATTTAGCTGATTCAACCTTTTTAATTCAGGCCAATCTTCTTTATTATTTGTTCTAAATTGACTTTTATATCTACTATTTTCACTATCCAAGGAGTAAGTTGAGCTCTCTTCGTCAGATTTAATTTTCAAATCTCTTCTTTGATATTCTTTTCTCCTAATAACATTGACTTATCTTCTTCTTCCAAAGTTTCCAAAATTATTTTTTGAACAAATTCTCTCCTATGAATGTATGGGCATTCTCTGGCAAAGTGCCCCTCTTCTCCACACTCCCAAAACTCATTCTGACTAAATTTTCTTTCACTTACCTTACTTTTTTCATTCCTCATTATATCTGGTCTCTTTACAGTTGTTCTCCATTTCTGATTCGGTTTACTTTCGTAAGTGGGAGAAGGTCTTCGAGTAGGTTAATATCTTTTTTTCTCAATTACTTTCCATTCTGAGCGTCTATGACTAACTTCTTTCCAGTAAGCTTCTTCATCCTTGATTATCTGAATAGTCTCTTCTAAAGATTGAGGTTTTGAAATTTTCACGCTAGTACACACTCGCTCTGGAGCCGCCCTTAACAAAACTTCTGTTGCTAATTCCTCATAGATCTTATTCCTCCATACACCTTCCTCCTTAGTTACACACGAATCTAAAACTTTCGACTTGAGTTCTTTAACCAATTGTGCTAAACGTTTAGCAAAATTGCCAATTGGTTCTCCCAAATCACGTTGCAATTCCAACACTCTCATTGCCTTTGCAGACTGATTTCCTCGCGCCTGCATAACGTTCCTTAAGCGCTTTCTTAACATCTTCCCATGTTGAATTAAAGGATACACCCAATTCAACTATAATAGATGTACTTTTTTTTTTTTTTTTTTTTTTTTTTTTTTTTTTTTTTTTGAGGATGAAGCCCACATAGGTCTGAGACCTGTGCGTGGGTAATGAGTTGGATGATGGTGATTGATGAGTTGGACCTACAGTTTTAGGTGGGTTCCGAACCACCTGGAAGTGATTTTACAGCAGAGAACAGTGTCTTTTCTGCTGGCCAATCTAATCGGTCACCGTTACGAACGGGACCTACGAGAACGCAGCTTATCTCTCTGATTGAACAGATACCAGCTACGGCTCGTGGCTATCACTTCCCTATCATAGAAAAATGAATGCATGTTTGCATTGGTTATGTCATCAAAACTGCTGTTAATAGTTTGAGAATGAATAGCATCCATTCTTTCTAAGAAAAGGCTAAGCTCTTTTACCTCTCCTTCGAACTGTTGAATTGATCCGATCAGGTTCATGAGGCATTTCACACCCATGAACGACGATTGTGACTCGTTTGTAATTCCGTTGGCTGGTTCTTTTTGCCTTCTTGGCATTTTCGAAAACCAAAAACAATTTTAAAACACAAAAAAAATAAAATGATTGATTGGGTTTCGTCACCAGTTAGGAGTATTAGAATGAAACACACACGTTCACCATTAGACTTCACTAAAAAGAATCAATGTTTGTTTAATCATCAAAATAACATGTGATTTGAGATAGCGAAGACTGATCTATTAGTCAGCTGAGGCGGCTTGCCTAACTTATTATACCTTATTCCTAACATATCCTGAACAAAATTATTTACAATGTTCACATAAACAAAAATTTTTCATCCTTCTTATTCCTTATTCAAATTAATTAAGTTCATTATTATTATTATTATCTGATTGGTCAAAACGGGACATCACAGGCGTGTTTCACACATAACCAGCTTTGGGTAACCGATGTCGTTTACCCGGCATAATTATATTGCAAAATTTATGATTTCGAAAATTGGGTAGGTGTGAAGCGCTCCATAATATGATATACAATGACTGGTAGACGACACTGGTTATTCAACTGGCGGTTATTTGTGAAACTATTCGGACAAAATCTAAATGAAGACATCGATGAATGCTCCTTTTTCATCAGATGAATCATATTGGTAGAATTCTACCAGCTTTCTTCATGTAAAATGCTGCATCACTTATGAAGTGGAGGACGTCGTCATATTTTATTTCTAGAACTCGTTGAAATAGTTATTTATGTATTAAGAGCGTGAAGCGCGACTTTATCGCGCGAGCCAAAACATTTACTAGTAATTAACATTTACTAGTAATTCTTCGAGAGCGATAAAGAAGCTTCACGCGCGAATTGCATACAATATTTTTCCTAAAACTGCAGTTCTGGATTCCAACACAATAAAAGCTTGTAGTTTGTAACATCACTGACCATGCACGGATTTGATTAGCGTTCGCCATTGTTGAGGTTATGTGAATTTCACGGATTCCATAATCCACCAATGAGAAGACATCAAAATCAAAACAGAAGCGTAAAGAAAACAGCTGGCGAGCGTAAAGTACTTTACCGCTTGCGGAGCAGTAAAGAGGTATTTTACAATTAGTTTTCAGTACATAAAGAACTACTTTACGAGCAGTTTTAGGAAAAAATATATTACGCCCACGTTCTTTCATGGTCTGGTTTTCCTTTTAAACCAGCGTTTTAGGCAAAAATAGGCATCTTATAGTAGAATAGGCAAACGCATCCAAAAATAATCAAGAACATCCGGGCTCTAATTATTACCCAAGGTTAGAGGAAGGGATTGACGGAAAACCATTTCTCTATCAATTGTTTCTCTCGATTTGTTTAATTTGACTGGGCTATAAGATCTCAGATTCTGATTACACATTTCCGTTTGTTCTATGGTATGGCAAACATAGCTATTTCTCTGTACTAGTAACTTATTTTTATGAAAATTTCTCTTCTAAAAAGTGAGAAAATGAAGTAAGTTTTACTAGCCGTAGAGGAAATATTTATCTCTACTTTATCTGTGGTTAGTTATGCACTAGTTGAAACCGGAAGTGATGAAGGATTTATTTCAAATGTACACTTTTAAAACATCGCAAGTAAAATCAATCTCGCCTACTAGTGCGGCAGACAGCCGGGGCCCGTTGGATAACAATTTCAATTTATAATTTAAAACTTCCATAAGATTTTGCAATAACTACAAAAAATACAAGTACCAATGGAATCAGGTTAAAAACTTTTTATAATTGTTGATGATGCCCGCATGTGTCCGAGACTTGTGCGTGGGTAATGAGGTGAATGATGCCAGACGGAGGAGCGAGATTCGAATCTAGGACAGTAAGCTGAAGTTGTGACGCCCCAACCTGCGCTAAGCGGCCCGCCAAACTGTCATGCTATAGGCTCCTGGTTTTTATGACGTGGTTCGTTCAAATGATGAGGTCTTGAGCGACACAAATGATTTCTTACAGCAGTGTCAGACGATTCTACACCTTCAGTCCAGCAGTCTGGATCAAGCTACACTGAGTTTCTGAGACCGCTTAGGCGATAGCTTAAACGATCTACTGATGCGATGGTAGTGTCTTTGGTCTGTACGGACAGTTTCGCTAGATTGTCTTGTACAAGCCTTTCAAAATGTCCAATTTTCTTGCAATTCGTATTGGAACATACTGACCGATTAAACAGTGGACAGCCTGAGGAGGGTGACAAAAGACAGATCCAATAAGGCTTTAAAAGGTATTAAATATTTTTTTAATATATCATTTTTTCTAATAAATAGTACAGAAAAAGCTATTCTGGTTTGGGGTAACGTGACGGGCGATTGAGTAGAGGAGAGAAATTTAGTCATACGGGGGATGGTGCAGGAGCAGCGAGTGTCGAAATGTGTGACAGAGGTTACTTATCAGCTAAATTTATTTTCATTTTTTGTAGAAATTTGTTCTGTTCTACTACTATACTGCCACTGCCATTCACCCTTAGAGAATCAGTGGATTTGTTGGCCTCCTCGGGTACGGACACCCTCCATTAGCGATGACTCAAGCACTTAATAGAATTTGATCAATAATGTGGGTTGAAATAATGAATTACAGGGTTGCCATAAATGGTATATGGTTTTTTGGATAGAAGACAATACTTTTTGGGTCGGCTAATACATAGGCCTATATTTATATATGAGTTGAAATAATGTGGAAGGATTGATGCATAGAAACGCTCCAAATGCTAATATAGGGCGTATTTTTAATTTTTCTGGGGGGAACCCCCCATTCAAACAAGAGAGTCATATATTTCGACGAAATTGTCAAAAGACATCTCAATGTTCTGAGTTATTGGCCTACTGTGAAGGTAGATGATAGAGTTTAGTTGTGAACGTTATAAAAATATGAAAAGCAAGTACTGTAATAAAGTAATGTAACTGGATTTCAAGGCATAATATTACAAGTTACTTTGAAGTAACTGACATTCTAACAAACTGACAAATATACGGAAACAATCTATTAATTTCGAATTCCTCAAAGTGCTGTTAATTTATACTGAAGACTTCCGCAATGGCGGATATTAACAACAGCATTGAATAGCTGATGGAAATCGATGAATGCTACTGTACAAAATTATCAGTCACCCGATCGGCAATTGAGTGGTCCGCGGTTCGATTCCCGGTGGTGACTGATATTTTTGTACAGTAGCATTCATCGATTTCCATCAGCATTCAATGCTGTTGTCAATATCCGCCATTGCGGTAGTCTTCGGTATACATTAATAGCACTTCGTGGAATTCTAAATTAAATTGTTTCCGTATATTTGTCAGTTTGTTAAAATGTAAGTTACTTCAAAGTAACTTGTAATATTATGTCTTGAAATCCAATCACATTACTGTACTTTATTACTTGCTTTTCATGAATCATGGCGGGCCGCTTCAACTTCACAACTTCAACTTGCTGTCGTTTCAGCGGTCGTGGGTTCGAATCCCACTCCTCCGTCAGGCATCTATATTTGTTATCATTCACCTCATTACCCACGCACAAGTCTCAGACTCATGTGGGCATCATCAGTAATAATAAAAAACTAATAATTTTTATAACGTTCACTACTAATTCTGTTTCTGCATAAAATTATTTCAGTAAACAAATGCCAAGGAACAATAAATTTTTGTAGAATAAAATTCAGTGGTTGGTCTTGTAGGTGGTTTTTACTAATATTGTACTATACCATTTACGGTGAGTCCATAGTCAAGAAAGTGAGAGGTGCTCCCAGGGGTTGGACCCAAATTATGACTTAAATCCTCAAGTCACTTAATTCTTAAGCTCTAAAGTATCAATTGAATTTTTCCACCGAAGATTATGGAGTAGCGTGAATGTGTTTGTGTCTAAAAGCCCTTGAGAGGATTTTTTTTAATTTTTCTCCGGGGGAATCAAATGCTGTTCAATCAATAATAATGTCAATATTTTCAATTAACCTGCCCACATTCTGAATAGTTGCGATATGCGAATAGCTTAAAATTTATTTCAAAAGACCTAAAAAATCTGAATTTTTTGGAGTGACGCCCTCGGAGCCCCAAATTTTGAATTTGTATATAAAAAATGTATAATTCCACCATGAATGGTACAAAATAAGAATCAGTTATGACTACGTTTGTTGACTGTGTGTGAGTGTTTGTGGTAGGGGGATATTGAAAAGTTGAAATACCGCCCCGGGTGCCAAAAGATCTTGCTGATATATTGGACACAGTTGATCTAGCTAGAATCTACATTTTACATTGGCAGATTTGCTGTAAACTCTCTGTCTATTGTAATATGTCTTCCGTTTGGACGAACCACTACATTGTTTGTCAATACAATTCTTCGGCAGCCTGAATTCACCTGGCAGGAATGGTCTCTCGCTCTGTTTCGCTCACTCTGTCATTCTCTCTCTCTCTCTCTCCCCGTTCTATCTCTTTCTCCTTTCTTTCTTCTCCTTATCCGTATTCTACCTGAAGGAGAATCATTGTTATTATAGATTTTGAAGAGTATCTGCAGAAACGTAGCAGCTGCATATGGAGCTAGCTTTTCACGTTTTCTCTCTTTCACCCTCACCCACTCAATGTATTTTTGTCTCACTCCTACTCTCATCCTGTCTCACTCTGTTCTTCAAGGTTAAATAAAGGACAAATTAGTCACGTACAGTTTCAATTGCCTTCTATTTTTATTACTGCTTAATTGGGAATGATGAGATTCAAAATAGAAATAAGTGTTCATTAACTCACTGTTAATGGTAAAAAAAATTAATAATTAATTTCTGATATTCTTGGTCTTTGGAAATAATTCATTACAGTAACTAATAGGCTGCTGTCTTGGGCCTACCTATTACTGCGTTGCCTTTGATCATTGACGGTTATTTTTTGTTAAAAAACTTGTCCTAGTAAGGTTTTAGGAGGAAGCATCAAGGTAAACACCTAGCTTGAGACAAGTGTAAACGTTTTGCTCAATTTTTAATAATTATTAGTAACCAATGCTTCTGTAGAATGAATTTAATACATGATAAAATCAATAAGCATCTCAATCTCACTGCCTTCTAAGGAATCATCGGTAAGTGGGTTCAAGTATGTCAGTAAGTATTACTAGTAGGTTTGCAAGCTGAACACTCGAATTTTTTTATTTTAACTAGCTGTTCACCCGTGCGTTGCAACGGGATTTTAATTATAGGCCTAATAGTGGTACCCGGCGAATTCCCAATAGCCTAGCACAAACCGCATCTTCCTAGCTCTCCTAAAATGTTATTTTTTGTTTGGTTAAATTGCAATTAGACAATTTTGGTTTTTTTTTTCACCAAGAAATAATGGATGAAACATAAGCTGAGCTTTGATTTTCCAATCATATGTTTCCTACATGACTGCAATGCTCCGACTACACGGTATGCCTGTAAGTCTGCACCGCCTAAATAATGCCGCTAAGGGCCCACCATATGATTAAAAACTGATGACTTTCATCAGCTGTTGCTCTAAGGATAGATTTTTCCTTATATCCCGATATCTCGGGACTGTTCTACATCGTGCCTGAAAATTTCATAAAAATCGGATCAGCGGTTTCGGAGTTTACTGGGAACATATGATATTAGATGTTATTATGTGTTATTACACATTAATATATGTTATTATATGTATACATTAATACATATTATTATGTTATGATATTAGATTGTTCATAAAGTATTTCTTCATAAAAAACATCACAGATCAGTTTTTTATTATTGTTGTTTGTGCAACAGGACGCTTGAATTAGCTATTTCTTTTTTGGCAGGATTTACTTATTTTTTGAGTGAATTCGAATTAATTTATTCATTTTTATAATTTCTTATTTGAAATATTTTAATGATATACCGGTAGTTTGAAATCAAATTTTAATTAATAACTAATTAATCAAATTTGAATTTTTTCAACCAAAACTTTCTGAAATATTTGTTCTTCATATTACAGTATTTTATATATATTTATAAGATATATTTTCGGTTTTCTCCCTCAATCCATATTGATTTATGGCCTCAGACGCAGTCTATCCTTACTACCTTATTTGCTTAACAAGTTGGTTGTTGTCTAATCTCATTACGTAAATAATGGTATGTCTCCTCACTTCTTCAGGGGTTTGGTTTTATTTACTAGGGATTCTTTTTTCAATAAGCTCCATTTTAGTGATGTTTACGCCTTTTGAGTCACTAAAGTATGATAAATTTTGGATAAGTTACTCACAGTGCTCGATTGGGACTTATTCAGTACTTATTCTTATTCCGATATTTTCTAGCAGTGGCAGTTTATAGCATTATCTTGAGAATTTATCAGATAAATTATTGCAATATTTTTGGACTGGGATCTAAAAATCAGTCAATTGAAAATATTATAAAATGTGAACACTTGAATTATACCTCCTTTTGATTTTTTGTAGGATTTATTCCTCTTATGTAGTCTATTTGAATTGAGTTATTTATAAAGTTTGGTAAAACAATTTTAAACGAAATTTGACAAATTTAATGCCATTTTTTAAACTGTGACTGCGCTTTCTCGGCTGTACCACATTTACATTCATTTTGCTTATCAATTGTCTTGAATCTTGGTAGTGTAATGCATCAGATAAGTGGTTAAAGTGCCTTACATTAAAACGGGCTGGCACTCCGTTGGCTGAGGGTTTGATTCCCGTTCAACCTGGCATCTTTGTTTCATCATCATTGTTCACCTCATTGCCCAAGCACAAGTTTCTGACTCATGTGTGCATCGCAAACAAAAATGACTGAAAACTGAGACCATATGGGCAAATAATCCGAACCCACAGAGAATTTTCAAATGCATACTACGCAATTGCATTGGAAATAAAACCCCGTGTTTTTTTTTTTAATCAATAAAAAAGTTGAACGGATTTCTTGTGTTGACGGTATTATTTCCTATATTTAGGACGGTATAGACGTTCTAGTGCTGTGTATGTACTACAGTATTATACTGTACAAGCGTGGATAATCGAACTTCCAACCGAAGTCACGGTGAATTCTGCTCTCCAGGTTATTCATTACTACTAGGCCTAAACCAAACAAAATTGTTTTTCGAGAGTATCAATCTGATCATTCTTAGGTGAGGTTTAAAGCAAATTCAGTTCACGTATGTTTTCAACTTTTCACGAAAGTTTGAATTGTGTTCTCATTGGCAAAGTAGCAAGCACAAACTACCATACGTTGTAAACGCACGCTTAATGGCTATTTAACTGGACAATCTATAGCTATAGTACCCTTTATATCTTCAGAAGTCTCTCTATATAAGTTAAGTTAAGAATGGACAAATTTTGTCCAGACTTCGCCATTTTATGTAAATACGTCACTAGGGTTTTCTTTAGTTATATAATTAATATAATTTGCTGTACATTTTCTACCTATGCGACGGTAATAACGCTATTTTAAACTCATTTAAGAAATTTTGTAAATTTACATAAATAAAGTGTTCTAATCTAATCTATTCAGCAAATATTGTATCAAATTGCATCATTTATGAAATTGAACCAGTGTGTCTGGAATAAAACAACTAGAAACAAAAAAATATGTTGTAAAATACAACTAAAAACATAAGTCTGAACGAAATAAAAAATATAACTAAAACTTTCAGCTTCTGCAATAAACTATCGCAGACACTGAAATGTAACTTATCTAAAAATCTAACTTGAAATCTAAATCACTGCAATAAACATTAACTTATTCACTCAATGAATTTAATCCACATGGACAAAATGTTTTTCTAGTAATTAGAAATAAATAAAAACTGATAATAGAAAAGTACAAAAGTGCATATAGGCCAATAGCAAACAATAACCACCAACGTCAATAAATCCACTAAGCCTTTACTATTACGTTACTTTTGTTTTAAACCAACTACAATCTGTTCAGATTACAATTTCGGTATTGTTTGTTATATTTATTGTTAATTTAAAAATGATATTGAGGTCTAGGTTGAATAATTTATTTTTTTAAATCATCTCATTGTAGTAGAAATGAATAGTGTGCGCACGAAGCCTAGCAACAGTTGTTATAATAACGTACAGCCTATGTGTATTACCATAATAAGCAATGGCAATATTGCAGCAGCTTGTATTTGATTTTTTTTTCTAAATTGACAAACAATTTGTTTGCAAAAAAATATAATAGTATCTAAGCAATGAAAATTATTATCTCGGTGTTATATGATCAGAAGTTTCTTGCAATTAAATATCACATTCTGCAATGTGGCAGCACATCATACTATTTTTAGGTCAAAAGGAAATGGAGGCTCATATTATATCAGTCTTCATCTGCAGCCTTCAACTTCGCAAACTGCACTCTTGTTTTGTGAAGTGCATCATGCAAAATTCAATTCATCTATCTATTTATATAACAACTGAAGTCTGTTGCTGTTATCAAATGCTACAATTTTCAACTGCGTTTTCAGATTTTTTGAGGTTAAAATTTCCGAGGTTGGTCTCAATTATGGTTCTCCGCTAAAGGAGAGGTCCAGGGGTTCTAACCTTGGAATATTTGTAAAATACTCCTTAAAAACATGATTTTTAGTGACAAATATATTTTAATGCGTCCTGAATTATCTGCAGTAAATTTGTTACTTATATTTTATCTAGTATTAAAAGACTAAATAGACTAATAGCTAAATAATACACGTTATCTGTGCAAAAGACACATGAGTTTCATTATAATTCTCTGTTAAAAGTTAATAGCAATATTTAGAGTGATGCTCAAATGAATGAGAATTAGCCTATCCAAATCCAGAACAAATACTGTTTTCTGAACAGGTTTTATAACTCCTTAATCTACTTTTTTATCTTATCTTGACCGCCAGCAGGTTTTCAAGAGAAGGCTTTTGACCTAAAAATCATTTCTGAATAACATGAGTACGGAAGACTAAAAATCTGTATGTATTATGCATGAATTTTGGACTCTTATAGGACTCTTAATAGGAATGACTCGTCGGAAAGCTTGATTAGGGATTCAGGGAATATATGATACATTATTTTAAAAACTTCTCTTTTAGAGTTTTTTCGTTGTGGTTAACTGATTTATTTGTAACCTTAGATACACACTTACATCTCTTAAAATTTTGTAAACAAAACGAAACGGCTTCTAACATGTCAAGGAGAACAAGGAAGCTCATTTTTTCATATTCCCTAAACGTGGTAGCAGATTTCAAATAAGGGAGAGTGAAGCTTATTCAGTTCATAAAAATTATAGCTATTTGATTACTAGTTCTATCTGTAGCATACATATTATATCTAGTTATGACTAAACACATCTTATATCTAGTTATGACTATAATAGGCCTACTTGTAAGGTTTGGATCAGACGGACATGCAAACATCAGTCCATATCTCGTCATAAGCTTACGTATCGTTCACGAACTAACAATTATTACTTAAATTCACACTCCTAATGATATTCTAGAAGTGATTAAAATAATGGTTTACGTTTTTTTTTCAATTAAGTTATTATTGAACCTTCGGATCTACAACTATTTTATATCTAGGCAAATTAACTTAAGGAAAGGCATTGCTTGACAAAAATAGCAACAAAACTGGACTTTTTAATTCACTCTAGGAATTCTAAGAAAGGGTTCCCCGTTTACGATTCCGTAAACTATTGCGAAAGCGTTTACGATTGTTTCTGAGCTGTGTTTAACTTTGAATGGCTCAAAAACCCCCCAATTTTTGGCACCTTTCTCTCAGTTTTTGGTCTTGAACTCGAAAACTCAGGGAACGCTTTCTTGGGAAGCCCAGAGTGAATTAAGAAGTCCAGTTATGACGTTGAAGATCCATCTTGTTTCCACTAATATAAAAAACACTTTTAAGTGGAAATTATGACTCACTTTATGGCGTACACTCTGAGTGTACAGAGGGTTGTCTGACGATGCTCTTAACAACAGAATGAAACGGCCGTCACGTCATAACGTGAGTCATAATTTTCACTTGAAGTGTTTTTTTAAGTTTTATTAAAAAGTCTAACTTTGTTGCTATTTTTGTCAATTAAGAGTCAAATTCATTTGCTTTAGCCAATAACAGAATAGTAGATCTTACAACGTCAGAAACCTTTCTATAATTCAGTGTTCTATAGCAAAAGTTTACCAAAACCAGACCAATCATTAGTTTTACAAAAATCACAAGCTTGTCTACTAAATTTATATTTTTATTCGAAATTATTTTTCTGAAAGATCATACAGTACTGATACACTTTTGAAGTATTGTACTAGTTTTATCCTGAAGTAACGTATTTTTCATTAAAAACATAGCCAAGTGCCGTAGCAGGTATCTGTTCAATCAGAGATAAGCTAAGAAACTCCTGGGCGCTCTTTGTGAGGGTGACCGATTGCATTGGCTAACAAAAAAGACTGCTCTCTGCTGTAAAATCACTTCCCGATGGTTTAGAACCTACCTAAAAATGTAGGTCCAACTCATCCATCATCCAATTCATTACCCATGCACAGGTCTCAGACCTATGTGGGCTTCATCCTCCGAAAAAAATATTAAAGTACGTCAATTTTATCATTAATTAAATTTAATTGAGTGAACTTATCCTTTATGTGTTCACTTTTATCTATAATCATGTCCAGATTGTCCAGGGAACCTGCTTAGTGGAGTCATGAGCACATGAGCTTTTTATCCAGTTTTTGGATATGCTTCTCTCCGCTGAAACCTGTTACTGAGTGATTACTGCTACTGTACTGTTATTTCCTAGCAATTATCCTTAAAATGGCTGAACGACTGCGTTGGATAGGCCTCAACGATTATGGTTGTGGCCCTCTTATGTAACGGTGAAGAAAGTTGTACGCAGCTTATGAACAAGAGTTGCTGTGTAGCTGGCTTTTTTTTGAGGTTATGCCACCAGAACAATCTCTTCAACACACTGCTAACCTCGACCTTCAACTGCCTGGAATCCTTACAAGTACTAAAACTCTGAACAAGTATTGAACAATACATTTCGATTCTTTTTGCTCTCAATATTCTCATATTTACTATTATTTGCTTCTACTTATTTTGTACTCTATCAACTTGTATTTAAATCCGTGTTGTTTCTATCCATATAGTTGTGCCTATAACCATACATCCATTTCATTGAAATTGAATAAAATAAATTATATTCATGTGCAGTTTAAGTTTGTCTTTCTATACTAGATTTAAAATTTATAATTTTTAATTTTCTTGTTGAAAGTATCAGTTTTTGTGCTATAGTTTGAAAAATATGAATATATTTATAATTTTGATGTGTCGTTTTAATTAATTTATTTATTGATACAGTCAAAATACAAATTATTGTAAAGAAACAACAGGTTTTTAGCCCAAACTGTCTCTGTTACTAAATTTTTACAAGAGTCCAAATATTTGTCAGCATGTTCTGATTAAAATATAACTTGAATCTTTTTGAAAACACAATTACCGAGTTCAATTTATACGATGAAGCACTTTGATTGATTCTATCTAATACTCTCTAAGAAATGCATTGAAATTTCTATTATTTTTTTTATTGCTGATGATGCCCACATGAGTCCGAGACTTGTGCGTGGGTAATGAGGTGAATGATTACACTTAAATGCCTGACGGTTGAGTGGGATTCGAACCCACGACCGCTTAAACGACAGCAAGCTGAAGTTGCGACGCCCCAACCAATTGCGCTAAACGGCCCGCCCAAAATGATAACATTTTTTGTATTTATATTATTTCAATGCATTTCTCCATTGCTTATTGTGAGTTGCAAGTCTGGTTGCAAACTATTTTACTTAATTCCCTCCTCGTTCTCCTTCTCCTCCTCCTCTTCCTTCTCCATCACCTCCTCCTCCTCATCATTCTCTTTAATACTTTTTTCTTCTTATTCACCTTCTTATCCACAGTTTTAAGTTCCCATTTGTAGTAGTTTACTCTCTAGGTAGGCTACAAAATGCAAAAACTTTGACTAACCTTTGATATTGACAAAATCTTGTTCACCGGTCCATTTGAAACGTCAGCCGGTCAAGTGGCTTATTACCGATTACCGGTCAAGTCGGACGGCATAACTGATAGTAGACCTGAAGAAGTTTCCTCTAGGCGGCATGCTGTCGAAAGCCTTCCAATTGTAGTCAATATGCAGGCCATGGACATCCACAGCTGACACCTAACGTTGATTTCCTCTCCTTTTCCCTCAAACTCATAGAATTACACAAGTGCGCTTGACTTGGCTGTCCTCCATACTGGTGTGTTGCAGTACCGTAATCTGCAACACTTCTGTATTAATTTGTGCTTTCTATTTAAAAATGATCCATGATTTACAGCAAACATTGAATTGGCTATAATAAGGCTCGGGTCACAGGAACGTCATTTCGCGGTTTATTTTAGTAGAACATCACATAGGCGTATATTTATATCCTCCCCCAAAATTTCAAACACAAATAGGAAAATTAGTAGAAATGCGTAGAAATCTGTGATTTTCACTTCAATTTATGAAAAATTATTTTACCTCCCCAGAAATTTCAAACACAAATAGGAAAATTAGTAGAAATGCGTAGAAATATGTGATTTTCACTTCAATTTATGAAAAATTACTCTACCTCCCCTGAAATTTCAAACACAAATAAGATAATTAGTAGAAATGCGTAGAAATCTGTGATTTTCACTTCAATTTATGAAAAATTATTTTACCTCCCCAGAAATTTCAAACACAAATAGGAAAATTAGTAGAAATGCGTAGAAATCTGTGATTTTCATTTCAATTTATGAAAAAATATTTTACCTCCCCAGAAATTTCAAACACAAATAGGAAAATTAGTAGAAATGCGTAGAAATCTGTGATTTTCACTTCAATTTATGAAAAATTACTCTACCTCCCCTGAAATTTCAAACACAAATAAGATAATTAGTAGAAATGCGTAGAAATCTGTGATTTTCACTTCAATTTATGAAAAATTATTTTACCTCCCCAGAAATTTCAAACACAAATAGGAGAATTAGTAGAAATGCGTAGAAATCTGTGATTTTCATTTCAATTTATGAAAAAATATTTTACCTCCCCAGAAATTTCAAACACAAATAGGAAAATTAGTAGAAATGCTTAGAAATCTGTGATTTTCACTTCAATTTATGAAAAATTACTCTACCTCCCCTGAAATTTCAAACACAAATAAGATAATTAGTAGAAATGCGTAGAATTCTGTGATTTTCACTTCAATTTATGAAAAATTATTTTACCTCCCCAGAAATTTCAAACACAAATAGGAAAATTAGTAGAAATGCGTAGAAATCTGTGATTTTCACTTCAATTTATGAAAAATTACTCTACCTCCCCTGAAATTTCAAACACAAATAAGATAATTAGTAGAAATGCGTAGAAATCTGTGATTTTCACTTCAATTTATGAAAAATTATTTTACCTCCCTAGAAATTTCAAACACAAATAGGAAAATTAGTAGAAATGCTTAGAAATCTGTGATTTTCACTTCAATTTATGAAAAATTACTCTACCTCCCCTGAAATTTCAAACACAAATAAGATAATTAGTAGAAATGCGTAGAAATCTGTGATTTTCACTTCAATTTATGAAAAATTATTTTACCTCCCCAGAAATTTCAAACACAAATAGGAGAATTAGTAGAAATGCGTAGAAATCTGTGATTTTCATTTCAATTTATGAAAAAATATTTTACCTCCCCAGAAATTTCAAACACAAATAGGAAAATTAGTAGAAATGCTTAGAAATCTGTGATTTTCACTTCAATTTATGAAAAATTACTCTACCTCCCCTGAAATTTCAAACACAAATAAGATAATTAGTAGAAATGCGTAGAAATCTGTGATTTTCACGTCAATTTATGAAAAATTATTTTACCTCCCCAGAAATTTCAAACACAAATAGGAAAATTAGTAGAAATGCGTAGAAATCTGTGATTTTCATTTCAATTTATGAAAAATTATTTTACCTCCCCAGAAATTTCAAACACAAATAGGAAAATTAGTAGAAATGCTTAGAAATCTGTGATTTTCACTTGAATTTATGAAAAATTACTCTACCTCCCCTGAAATTTCAAACACAAATAAGATAATTAGTAGAAATGCGTAGAAATCTGTGATTTTCACTTCAATTTATGAAAAATTATTTTACCTCCCCAGAAATTTCAAACACAAATAGGAGAATTAGTAGAAATGCGTAGAAATCTGTGATTTTCATTTCAATTTATGAAAAAATATTTTACCTCCCCAGAAATTTCAAACACAAATAGGAAAATTAGTAGAAATGCTTAGAAATCTGTGATTTTCACTTCAATTTATGAAAAATTACTCTACCTCCCCTGAAATTTCAAACACAAATAAGATAATTAGTAGAAATGCGTAGAATTCTGTGATTTTCACTTCAATTTATGAAAAATTATTTTACCTCCCCAGAAATTTCAAACACAAATAGGAAAATTAGTAGAAATGCGTAGAAATCTGTGATTTTCACTTCAATTTATGAAAAATTACTCTACCTCCCCTGAAATTTCAAACACAAATAAGATAATTAGTAGAAATGCGTAGAAATCTGTGATTTTCACTTCAATTTATGAAAAATTATTTTACCTCCCTAGAAATTTCAAACACAAATAGGAAAATTAGTAGAAATGCTTAGAAATCTGTGATTTTCACTTCAATTTATGAAAAAATATTTTACCTCCCCAGAAATTTCAAACACAAATAGGAAAATTAGTAGAAATGCTTAGAAATCTGTGATTTTCACTTCAATTTATGAAAAATTACTCTACCTCCCCTGAAATTTCAAACACAAATAAGATAATTAGTAGAAATGCGTAGAATTCTGTGATTTTCACTTCAATTTATGAAAAATTATTTTACCTCCCCAGAAATTTCAAACACAAATAGGAAAATTAGTAGAAATGCGTAGAAATATGTGATTTTCACTTCAATTTATGAAAAATTACTCTACCTCCCCTGAAATTTCAAACACAAATAAGATAATTAGTAGAAATGCGTAGAAATCTGTGATTTTCACTTCAATTTATGAAAAATTATTTTACCTCCCCAGAAATTTCAAACACAAATAGGAAAATTAGTAGAAATGCGTAGAAATCTGTGATTTTCATTTCAATTTATGAAAAAATATTTTACCTCCCCAGAAATTTCAAACACAAATAGGAAAATTAGTAGAAATGCGTAGAAATCTGTGATTTTCACTTCAATTTATGAAAAATTACTCTACCTCCCCTGAAATTTCAAACACAAATAAGATAATTAGTAGAAATGCGTAGAAATCTGTGATTTTCACGTCAATTTATGAAAAATTATTTTACCTCCCCAGAAATTTCAAACACAAATAGGAAAATTAGTAGAAATGCGTAGAAATCTGTGATTTTCATTTCAATTTATGAAAAATTATTTTACCTCCCCAGAAATTTCAAACACAAATAGGAAAATTAGTAGAAATGCTTAGAAATCTGTGATTTTCACTTGAATTTATGAAAAATTACTCTACCTCCCCTGAAATTTCAAACACAAATAAGATAATTAGTAGAAATGCGTAGAATTCTGTGATTTTCACTTCAATTTATGAAAAATTATTTTACCTCCCCAGAAATTTCAAACACAAATAGGAAAATTAGTAGAAATGCGTAGAAATCTGTGATTTTCACTTCAATTTATGAAAAATTATTTTACCTCCCCAGAAATTTCAAACACAAATAGGAAAATTAGTAGAAATGCTTAGAAATCTGTGATTTTCACTTGAATTTATGAAAAATTACTCTACCTTCCCTGAAATTTCAAACACAAATAAGATAATTAGTAGAAATGCGTAGAAATCTGTGATTTTCACTTCAATTTATGAAAAATTATTTTACCTCCCTAGAAATTTCAAACACAAATAGGAAAATTAGTAGAAATGCTTAGAAATCTGTGATTTTCACTTCAATTTATGAAAAATTACTCTACCTCCCCTGAAATTTCAAACACAAATAAGATAATTAGTAGAAATGCGTAGAAATCTGTGATTTTCACTTCAATTTATGAAAAATTATTTTACCTCCCTAGAAATTTCAAACACGAATAGGAAAATTAGTAGAAATGCTTAGAAATCTGTGATTTTCACTTCAATTTATGAAAAATTACTCTACCTCCCCTGAAATTTCAAACACAAATAAGATAATTAGTAGAAATGCGTAGAAATCTGTGATTTTCACTTCAATTTATGAAAAATTATTTTACCTCCCTAGAAATTTCAAACACGAATAGGAAAATTAGTAGAAATGCTTAGAAATCTGTGATTTTCACTTCAATTTATGAAAAATTACTCTACCTCCCTGAAATTTCAAACACAAATAAGATAATTAGTAGAAATGCGTAGAAATCTGTGATTTTCACTTCAATTTATGAAAAATTATTTTACCTCCCTAGAAATTTCAAACACGAATAGGAAAATTAGTAGAAATGCGTAGAAATATGTGATTTTCACTTCAATTTATGAAAAATTACTCTACCTCCCTGAAATTTCAAACACAAATAAGATAATTAGTAGAAATGCGTAGAAATATGTGATTTTCACTTCAATTTATGAAAAATTACTCTACCTCCCTGAAATTTCAAACACAAATAAGATAATTAGTAGAAATGCGTAGAAATATGTGATTTTCACTTCAATTTATGAAAAATTACTCTACCTCCCTGAAATTTCAAACACAAATAAGATAATTAGTAGAAATGCGTAGAAATCTGTGATTTTCACTTCAATTTATGAAAAATTACTCTACCTCCCTGAAATTTCAAACACAAATAAGATAATTAGTAGAAATGCGTAGAAATCTGTGATTTTCACTTCAATTTATGAAAAATTATTTTACCTCCCTAGAAATTTCAAACACGAATAGGAAAATTAGTAGAAATGCGTAGAAATATGTGATTTTCACTTCAATTTATGAAAAATTACTCTACCTCCCTGAAATTTCAAACACAAATAAGATAATTAGTAGAAATGCGTAGAAATATGTGATTTTCACTTCAATTTATGAAAAATTACTCTACCTCCCTGAAATTTCAAACACAAATAAGATAATTAGTAGAAATGCGTAGAAATATGTGATTTTCACTTCAATTTATGAAAAATTACTCTACCTCCCTGAAATTTCAAACACAAATAAGATAATTAGTAGAAATGCGTAGAAATATGTGATTTTTACTTCAATTTATGAAAAATTTTCCCGGATCCCCCTTTTCCATAACCTCCAGACCTCCCGCTAGTTTTGTCCCCTCCAGTAAAATCCTGGGTGCGCCACTGCCCGTTGTTGGGGCACCCCCCCCCCCCCCCCGAAATTTTTTCTGTATTCGCCACTGGAACACCTACCCTACTGTAGACTCTAATAATCTTCTACATATTAATCTAATATCTACTTAAGACTAATAATTATTATCTTTACCACTACCTTCGATCATAACTCGGCTTTTCACTGCTTTTGCTTTGCTTCTATTTTTTTAGAATCAATAAGATAATAAAAGTAATGTTCAATTTATTTTATGAAGCAATAATGTATTTAAATTAAAATTTTAGTTAACTTTTTTGGCGTGTAGCCTACGTGTGCTTGTGAGTTAGTTTATATAATTTTTACTTTCCTAGCCCGACTACCTTAGGTGAGGTTTCTTTCACACCAGAATCAAGTCTCACCTCAACTAATTGATATAGACTAGTAATTAAATTAATTTTAGTTTATTTTTTGGCGTTCACGTGTGCTTGTGAGTAGGTTTATATAATTTTTACTTTCCTAGCCCTACTATTGTGGGTGAGATTTCTTTCACATTAAAGTTATGTAATTATGGTAACTAGTGTATAAGATTGTATAATTGTTGATCTGACTTGTGTTATACTCTGGAGTCTCAAAGACGTAATCTACAAAAAAAATTTTAAATAAATGAATGGTTGAAAGGAAGCTAAAATTGATGAAATGAAGGGAGTTTGAAGGAATGTAGGAATATATTACAGATGTCTTTATAATCTTGCACATTCTGAAAGTTGTTCACTAGGCTTACTTAAATTCGGTTGATGGCAAATTTAGTCAGATTTTGGGTCTTAGCACTATAACCCCGCATCTCTTAAAAATTGTCAGTTCAGGTAAGACTATAATCTCTAATTACATTCTTATCAACTTGTAATTATTTTTTAATGATCTCTTGTGGAACTCAAGATTATAATATTTAGAGATCCTAACCTAACCTGACAATTTTAAGAAAGTTGGGGTTATAGTGCCAAAGACCCCAGATTTTATGTAAAACTAGGTGTGTATGTTATAAGGTATGTAAAAGTTGAAAAAATATATATTTGAATTGTAGCCTTTCACTGGAGCCACACCACTTTTAGAAGCGCTTCGGACGCCGTCTTTAGCTAGCTCTACCGCAGCAGTCGATCACAGAATGGACCTCGTCGGAAAGCGGCCTTTCTTTGCAGCTCTACAGTCTATATAAATAAAATTAGAGTTTTGTCTGTACATTTATCAGAATTGTATATTTTTTGGTTATTATTACGTTTTAAACATTAAATAAGCCGAAAATAGTCTTATCTCACTTTCTGTCTGTCTGTCTGTCACGGTCCCAAAGGCATTTTACGCAGCCTTCTCCTCAAAAACGAGAGCATCGATCGGGATTTTAGTTATTGAACAGTATTGAAAACATTATTGACAATGTCTTTGGCTATAAAAAACTAAATTAGATTTTTTTTAACAGAGTAATAAACGTTTAAAAACCAAGTAATGTGCGTTTTTTGATACATTTTACGCGGCCTTCTCCTGAAAAACGAGAGCATCGATCGGGATTTTAGTTATTGAACAGTATTGAAAACATTATTGACAATGGATTTAGCTATAAAAAACTAAATTAACTTTTTTTTTAACAGAATAATAAACGTTTAAAAACCAAGTATTGTGCTATTTTGGATACATTTCTTCTAAGTTTTATTACCACATAAGTTTAATTACCACATAAGAACAAATCACGTAATTTATTATGATATATCAATCAGCTGTTCTCAAATATAAATGGTGGGCCCTTCGCGGCGTTATTTACGCTGTCTGCAGACTTGTGTAGTCGGAGCATTGCAGTCTTTTAGGAAACATATGACTGGTGAATCAAAGCTCATCTTATGTTTTATCAATTATTATTTCTTTGTTGAAAAAAAAACAAAATTTTCTAATTTCAATTTATCAAAACAAAAATTAACATTTTAGGAAGGTGCGGTTTGTGCTAGGCTCTTGGGAATTCGCCAGGTAGCACTATTATTACCACATGAGAACAAATCACGTAATTTATGATGATATATCAATCAGCTGTTCTCAAATATTCTCTCTGATAATAACCACATAAGAACAAATCACGTAGTTTATGATGATATATCAATCAGCTGTTCTCAAATATTCTCTCTGATAACTGTCACTGAATTGTTTACGTTCTAAGTTGTTTACTAAGCTGCTAACAACTTCATGATCGTTGCTATCAAAAAAGCCGAAACATATTTAGTCGTATTTCTAATCATAATCCGTACGAAGGACGGGTAGCTGCTAGTATGCAATAAAATACAGTGCTATACTTATCTATCCATTCATTGGGAAACCATTCTTCATTTATATTACGATAGGAAGCAAGGGTGGTCCCAGAGGGGGTCCCCTGCCCTGCACAACCGGAAATTTACTGGTGAAAGGGTATGAAGAAGGAGCAATCTCGCAAAAAAAGGTCAACCTACCCCATTTGTGACCCCCCCCCCCCCCCCAATCACCCGAGCTGGGTCCGTTCCTGATGAGAAAACCATGTCGTGGTCAATTAAGCTACACTGGTCTGTGGCCGATAGGTGACCGTTTTAGCATTGATTACTTGATACAATTAAAACTATTTAATAGTTTCTATATCATATAAAACTATGTAATAGTCAGTCATCTCCAGCCTAAAAAGATGTGATCGTCACAAAAGCATTTATCTTATTTTAAAGCGAAATTAAGGTTTAAGTACACATTATAAAATTGTTTATAGAACACTTGTATAAAATAGTTTACAGGAGATGAGGTGACCGACTAAGGTTTTTCATCAGCATCCATGATTTTTTACTTTAGGGGAGGCCGTACTCCAAAACTCACATTTTGTTAAATTATTTTTTCATATTTCGGGAAATTGGGTCCCCTGAGAATCCCTGGCTCCCTCACTGAATGCTACTGGCCTTGCTCAGTGTTCGGCTATAGACAAAGTATTGTAGTTGGTCCAGCATGATGGCAAAGTCTTGTTTCTATAGAACCAAGCAGCAGGCTTGAGAGTTTCAAGGTTATTAGATGTGCCATAGGTACACCAATAATGCTGTTGTAAGTATGTACTCACCTCCTAGTGATTAAATCAATAGTTCGTATCTCATCTAGCTATCCGAACTATTCGCTTATGTAACTCTGACTCATATCTGTTGCGATGAATCCTCGCAGTAGGCCTATTATGTAGGCAGTCTTTCTTCCAATGAGTAGGCAACCCTTTTGAAATCAATCTAACAACATGACTCTACTAATAATAATAAGCGTATGGCTTTTAATGGTGGGGAGACCCTTACGGGTAGTTCCACCTCGCCGTTTGAGCCATGTTACGGGGAACATGGTGGACCCACTATTTTAGGTGGGTTCCGAACCACCGGGTAAGTGATAATAAAGCTTGTAACATCAAGTCATTGAAGCACGGTCACCAATCCAAGCGCAGTCTTGTGACTCTACTGATGTATCCAGTTATAGCCTACGCTTCTATGGTAGGCCTCTACCAACACTCCTCCATAAGCGTGAATTAAAATCATTTTGCATGATTGTAATCAGAATGAAAATCTGGATTTTAGGTGCAGTTAATCACCTTCATAGGGGAAGCTAAAGTCTGCGAGAAAATACTTTTAACACAGACCAAGACAGCAGAGAGAGAGAGAGAGAGAGTGTGAGAGCGCTGATGCTCTATCCCTTACAATTCACCTCCACCACATAGCTGATTCACTTCGTTTCTCACGACAACAGAAAAATGGCAATGCGCATTCTACTGTGCGCAGGTCCGACTCTCCTCTCTTTCTCCAATCTACAGATCGACTGATCTGTATAGCCTACTGCATTCGACAGATCAATTAATTTAAACCCAATTTTTTCCTTTTTTCGGAGGATGAAGCCCACATAGGTCTGAAACCTGTCCATTGGTAATGAATTGGATGATGGTGATCGATAAGTTGGACCTCCGACAGTTTTAGGTGGGTTCCGAACCACCAGGAAGTGATTTTACAGCAGAGAACAGTCCTTTTTGCTGGCCAATCCAATCGGTCACCCTTACAAAGAGCGACTAGGAGTTTCGTAGCTTGTCTCTGATTAAACAGATACCTGCTACGGCACTCGGCTATCACTTATTTATTTGGTGATTGAAGCCAATTTATTTTACAAATAAAACCTGGCCGTGATCACTGTTTTCTCAATTTAATTCACTGAATAATGTTGGTTTTCAACTTAACCTATCTCTCATAAAAATTGGACGCGATCTTAAAGCACAGACTATTAATATTTTCAACGTAAAGTAATTGTTGGCCGTCATCACCGAAGATTTTGTCGTTCGTGTGAATGAACTTAATAATACACCAATTTAGCTACGTAGGCTCCTAGCATATGTGCTGTAGGATAGATAATAAACCTTTCAATTATTATTCTTAGTGAAAATGTATGATCTACTTGAAAATAAGATAGAAGTGGAGAACCGGAGAAGTACCGTTTGATGAGAAGTGGACATGGCGTTGAAATTAAAATGAGAGTTACGCAATGTGAAGAGCACCCTACTCTACGATAACAATGTTTCAACTTCAAGAGTTCAAAGAAGCTATTCTTTGTAAAGGCTGCATCTGAAGAGCTTGAAATACACGTGGCTAATAAAATTAATTTCTTATCGATTCTCATTGTCATTCAATTATTTTCAATTCTATTAACTTATCAGCTCACATACAGGGCCGTATCAGACCGGTTTTCCCGGACAATTTTACTGGGACCTGGGCACCGCCAGACATCTACTTGAAGAGACCGTCGCCGTAACGGATGGAGTTTCTAAATCTGATATATTGTTAAATTGTTAATATCTTTCATTGCAATTACTAAGATTTTCCGACTAATAATAAAAAAACTTTCCGTTTGTATGCCCACAAATATTATGTAGGCTCCCAAATTTCCAAAACATACCGTATTGTAGAAGCTTAGGTTACTTTTTTAAGAAACTAAAATTTTGTATGTTAAATCATAACGACATTGACTCTTTATCCGTAAGTTACTCATCTAAGTTACTCATCTATACAAGAGTAATGTAAATGTTGAAGGGGAAGTAACTTCACACAGGCTATGCTTTTGGAGGCACTAAATTTTTTAAAAAGATTTCTAGTAAATATTCTTTGGATAATATACTACAGTAACAGTAGATAGTACGATAGTATTCGCATAAGTGGAAGCAATTCCTTTTGTTTGTACAAGAATTCATGTATGAATTCAACAATAACAATGAAGTTTCAGTTTAAATGAAAATTGTATCTCCTTCTGGAGAAATAAAATATATTATGTTCTATAATTTGAATTGCAAAATTAGTAAACCATCTATACATTTGTAGAATTCAAGAAATTAATAGAAAGCAAAGCTTAAATGGTCGATTGAAACTAGTTTTCCTATTTATCTCGGCAAAACGTAGCGGATCTTACTAACATTATCAAAATAATAATATGTGTCTTTGGGATATCGTCACGGTGGAAGACGGGTCGCAGTGTTATGGCGGAGGGGTAGGGGGCGCAGTACCGGGACATGAGGGGGCACGGCCTAATATATTTACCGGGGCCCGCCAAATAACGGCCCTACGGCCGTTACGGCCCGTACGGCCCTACTCTCATATTCCATTAACATTTAAATGAATTGCAATCAGAATAAAAATCAGGCTTTTAGGTGCAGTGAATTCCCTTTAAGGGAAGCTAGTTGTCAAATTTGGTATTTTAAAGACTTTGGATGAATAACTACGAATTATTAGTAAATTTTGCAACATAATGAAATTGCTGAATATTAAGACACAAATGTTCGATATTTTTTTTAGAGGATGAAGCACACATAGGTCTGAGATCTGTGCGTGGGGAATGAATTGGATGATGGTGATTGATGAGTTGGACCTACAGTTTTAGGTGGGTTCCGAACCACCGGTGTTTTTTTTTTTTTTTTAGGTGTTATAAATTATGACTAAGATCTCCCAACTGCAGACTCTGTCAACTCCATCAAACAGATAATGAAAATCGATGATGCCTCAACACAAAAATATTTGGATAATGCCGGGAACTGAACCTCTTATATCTTATTTTGTAGATTACGTCTTGGAGACTCCAGTTAAGGAGTATAACACAAGTCAAATTAACAATTATACAATATTATACACTAGTTACCATACTATATCAATTAATTGAGGTGAGGCTTTATTTTGATGTGAAAGGAACTCTTGTACACTATAAAAAGCTCTACAAACTAGAAATTTTTTCAATTGTTTTTTTAATATTTCTATATTTTGAAGACACTTTAAACCTGCGGTAGCTTGTTGTAGAGTTTCCTACCAATATAACTAGGTTTTTGTTTGAATAAGCTACTATTGTGACTCACCAAGTGATAATCTCCTCGGCTTCTTGTATTATAATCGTGTACGTCAAGATTTTAGTTGAAATCACTCTTTTTTACCTATAAAGTAGCTTCATATACTTATAAGCAGGGTACAGGAAGGAGACCAAGTTTCTTGAACAACGGCCTACGTGAATCTAATCTAATTTACTCTTTCCATTACCTAACATCTCGAAGATATTATCTTGAATTGCCGTTTCTATCTATTCAATGCAGTCGTCAATGTATGGAATTGCGAAGCTCTTTGGGTTTATAGCAAAAAGAAGAATATCGAAAATTGATGTTCATCCTTTGGATGAACGAGAAAAATTAGTGATCCACACAGTCATCACATCCGGTACCTTTTAGAAATCATAGTTATTATTTTTTTTCGGTAATCAGTTGATGGTCAGTTTTGTTTTGCAGATTGTAGTTCTTGAACAATCTTAATGATATAATTTTCTATACCAATATATTGCCGGTTCTTTTATAAAGTAATTGACCCTTCATAGTCAGACAAGCTGTCATATTTCTCGGAATATTATGCTATTTGTTAGGCCCACATCTCAAAAAACGAATTAATTAAAAAATCTGTCTAAATTGATTTTTTATTTGTTTTTCCTCGTGAAAAAGAGGGTTCATATGCCTTAACTTCGTCCACAGCACTTGTGCTTTGTAAAAGTGCATAAAGTCAATTATCTATCTAAATACAGCTTTGTACTGTATATGTATAATCTTCTTTGATGTGTGAGGATATTTCAAGTGAGGTACCTAAAATAATCCTACACAATGTGGTAGGTCTTCGGCCTATTCGGTAATTCGACACCTCCATCGGTCGCATACAAATCGTAGTTCACAGTACTGTATCTGATTATCAAGGGTCAACTGTGATTATGAATGAGCAGATCAACACTTCGCCCTTCGCTTGTAACCTACATGACCGGTTGTTCACCTTGAATCTCTCTTTCATGTTGATCGATGATTTTCAAACTGATGCTTTTTTATTTATTACCTCATCATTCTGCCGTTTGATTCCTAGGTGAGTTTCTTCAAGATCGTTAAAAAACTTCTGAAAATAAAATATTATTCTCACTTGTCTTCACTCAATATATGAATAGTAGGTAGGATGAGAAGTCAATTTTTTCCAAATTTGAAAATGCAAGCACACCACACACAAAACATCATCAATGAACAATTAAATTTTAAATCACACAAACCTTTTGATCACATACAAAAACCACAATTCTTCTAACCAAACAACCAATCTAGGACGCCTTTGAAGATGAGTCTCCATGACTCAAAAACGTTTGCCCGAAAAGTGAGTAGAAATATTATTTATTCATAATTTAAGTTGACTGCAAGTCGTTGAATTTACTATAAAAAGTTAATATTAACAACACAGATCGTTATGGAACAAGAAATCCAAGACCTTAATACTTCTTTTCGTAAAAAATGTAGAAAATGAGGTTGGCCTAAGAAGTTCTACTGATAGCAATTGGAAGTTTTATTCATTTTGCCAATAAATATTAAGTTGTTGTGTAGTAATATAAATAATATTTATTGTTTATGTAGAGTTGTAGACTACTGAAAAGAACAATAAAAATGACAAAAATCATGTAGTGCTATAACTTTGAAAATGAAAATTTTTGTTTTTAATAGAATGAAAAACTATTTGGGTAACTCCCATTTTTTATGAACAGGTGTGACAGGTTCTGGTAAACAGCCAACAGGCAACAACAGTAGACTTAATGAATAAAAAATTTTTCTATATCAACATTTATTGAAAACTTTGATATACTAGTTTCGGTTGTTAAAACATTATCAATCTTAAACAAACTGAAACAAAAGTACAGAGTAGCTTTTAATATGTTCTAAACACAGAATGTTACTATTGACTGAGGGTGAGAGTGCCTCTCATAGGCTGACCTTCATTGAAGGACTGTGATTGAAAGCCCTGACAAGTTACGCCCACAGGTGGGAGGAGCAACAAAGAATAATCAAGAGCCATAAAGTAACAAAGAAGAACAATACAGAAGTAGGCTAGAATTAAACAATTGAAAACATTAAAATAAAATAAAAAATTAAGCTAAATGAAATGCAGTCAAGGTCAACCGAGATGAAAAAAAGTACCGTCGTTTTTCTCGGTTGACCTTGACTGCATTTCATTTAGCTTCATTTTTTATTTTATTTTAATGTTTTCAATTGTTTAATTCTAGCCTACTTCTGTATTGTTCTTCTTTGTTACTTTTTGGCTCTTGATAACGGTACTTTCTTTTTCGTATCGGTTGACCTTGACTGCAATTAATTCATTTAGCTTCATTTTTTAATTTATTCTAATGTTTTCAATTGTTTAATTCTAGCTCACTTGTGTATTGTTCTTGTTTGTTACTTTTTGGTTCTTGTTTTTGACACTGATTATTCCTTGTTGCTCCTCCCACCAGTGGGCGTAACTTGTTAGGGCTTTCAGCCAACAAGTCAGCACACGAGATATTCGTGACATTCACGTCATCTTCAATCTCAGTCAAACTGTTAGATTGTGACAACATCTAGTAGTTAGTAGTTTATTATTATTATTAGTAGTGGTTATGACATCATCTTTATTAGTCATTATGGATATCACACAATATCACCAATACTGAGAAGCCCACTGTTTATTGTCTAGCTTCAACTGAATTATGTATCAATAAAATAAACCTAATTCGGCCATCAAGAAATCCGATGAATAGTTCGCGTTTTTCTTCCCGTATGAGCTTCGCGTGCAGGTAATTTCAATATTAGATCAGTCAGTCAATCAATCGCTGATGCACTAAAACGTATCAAGACACGCAGTGCAATTTGTATGAGGCTGTGAGGGTAGGGGAAGTGAATCGGGCGCGGGGATGGGGTTATTTATAGTATGAGGTTCTGGCTGAGGGCGCCTTTAGAAAGTGGTCCCTCACCCCTCCCCACTTTGCTGAACAAGCCCATCAATGGATGGATGACCTACTGTAACATGTTGAAGCTTGAAACATTCATGATGAGTTGATGAGCTCCTCTTTCTCATTATTTCCATTCCATTAGTTCGTGGAAAAACAATCTTCAAGAATCACATATGAATAGCAAACTGAATGCAGTCGTGCATAGTTAGTGTCCTCTTATTTAATGAATCCTGAATTTTTTATAAAATTTTGGTCTATTTTAGCAGTATCATTATATTGAGTTTTATCTTTAAACTTGAATTCTCTTCAAGTTGAGATTGTAACATTTTCAACACTTTTATACGAAAGGCAGTAAGCCTGTGTTAAATTTGCAAATGTCGCATTATCTTCTCATATTAATTTCTCAATGAAACTTTCATTATTTTACATTATTATTATTATTATTATTATTATTATTATTATTATTATTATTATTATTATTATTATAATGGGGGTGTTAGGTTAGGGGATTAAGGGCACTCTAAGCTATCATTTAAAAAAAAATCGTCCATTTTGCAATTATGTTGAGGTTGAGCCCTATTTTCTCTCAAAATTATTGTACTATTAGTAATAATTTGTATGACGAAAATCTGTTGTATTTGAGGATATATTGTGGCATCTATTCATAATATACTACAAAATTGTAAGTAATTGAAATGAAAATTGTAAGTACAATTGAAATGAAATGAGATCAGATAATGCATTAATTATAAATGCATTATACGAGTATGAATAGAGAAAAACACTTTTGAGACCAGCAAAAAAGACTCTGTTCTCTGCTGTAAAATCACTTCCCGGTGGTTCGGAACCCATCTTATTGATATGATAATAATTATGGTATCCAGTGTATAATTGTTGATCTGACTTGTCTTATACTCCTTAACTGGAGTCTCCAAGACGTAGTCTACAAAAAAATCTAAAACTAGGTCCATCAATCACCATTATCCAATTCATAGGTCTCAGACCTATGTAGGCTTCATCCTCCGAATAAGAATCACAGTAGTCAGTACTATGGTTTATAGCATTTACACGATTACACCTTTATAATTTCGAATTTCAGGTTTAGCAAAAATAATTTATAAGCTCAGATCAAAACCAAAGTGCAAGCACAATAGATTATATTTATTGATAATAAAAAAGTCGACAATCGCAAATCCAGGTTGAAGATAATCACAAACCTGTGAATGAAGTGGGAGCTCTTGGAGATTCAATGGCCTTTGCTAAGAGGATAAAAAACTAACGTTAAAAATATAAATATTCAAATTCAAACAGTGACAGAAAGAAATTCTTGGAAAAGCTATAATTGTGAGAAATTCGGTATGATCTGAATATCTTTTTAATCAGATAGAGATAAGCTGCGTTCTCGTAGGACCTGTTTGTAACGGTAACCGATTAGATTGGCCAGCATAAAAGACACTCTTCTCTGCTGTAAAATCACTTCCCGGTGGTTCGGAACCCACCTAAAACTATAGGTCCACCTCATCAATCACTATCATCCAACTCATTACCCACGCACAGGTCTAAGACCTATGTGGGCTTCATCCTAAAAAAAAAATATTTTTACAGGGAAGCCTTATGAAATAAGAGATGAAATCGTTGAAACCTAAATATCTCTGCATGACTTAACAGAGCTTTTGTTTGAGTTTATTTCCTCGAGCTTTACAGTAGGTTTTACTGTCGAAATATTCTCCCAACATGCCGGTAGCGTTTGCAGAGAGGTATTTTCACTCATTTTTCTGCTGCAGGCCTATTAACATACATGCACACACACACACATATATATATAACCCTGTGGTACTGAACATTCTTTATACTAGCCCTTTAATGGTGCCTTGGTGCGTGTTGGCTCCTATCCCGCACTCCGCACTCCTGTGGATGGTCGATAATTTCTGAATTTGGTGTCGCACATTAATTTCACGAAATCTGTACTATAAAATTCAAAACTAAAGCTTCTCCGAAGTCATTACAAAGAAGTAGTCACTATTTATTCCAATGAAACTGTTCTTTATAGTTGGACTACTACTATTAAAATTCTACTACCACGATCGAACAGTAATTATCTAGTGATTTGAAAAAACTTCGAAATAGTACTGCGATAATTATTGGTACCCTCTTGAGGTTTCAAAGAAGAGGAGCGGAAGAATAATTGTTGGTCTATTATTGTCTTACTTCTTCGAGAAATTGTCTCTGATTACTTTTCAAGATAGTTTCTCATTTTCAATAGTAGTATTTTCAACAGTAGTAACTCTGATGTTGAAGATCCATCTTGTTTCCACTAATATGTATTATAAACTGTGGGTCGTCTGATGATGCTCTAGACAACAGAGCGAAACGGCCGTCACGCCATAACGTGAGTCAGTTTCCATTTAAAAGGGTTTTTTAAAGTTTCTTGAAAAAATTTAAGTTTATAGTAGTAACTCGTTTGGTTAACGGTTATGATGTCCATGGTTCCTCTGGTATTTATGTCCTTCATAATCTTTGAAGAATTACTTTTCATTTCTTATTATTATTATAAAGAAGCTGTCCGACTTGTCCTTAATTTTTCAGAGTTTTTGAAATGTTATCTATTGCATTGATAATGAAGGTCTTCGGCCGTTAGATTCTGGTTGATTCTTCAATATATTTATTTTGTATGTGAATGTGATATTTTTAAAAATAAAAAATCTATTATTGTACAAATATTGAACGCTCAATTGAAACGTCAAAGCTGTAAGAGAGTAGAAACCAATCTGCCATAACCTCAACCTATTCCATTCCATGTTCTAATTGTAAAAAATCATCAGCAGCTTACAACTTTATATCAATTGAGGGAAGGGAGATGACTCCTAAATTAGAAATTAGAAAACTAGAAATTGTAAATTTAAGCTCTCTTATTTCAAAAGTGGTAATTTTTTTTAACTTGCAAGTCGCCATCCCAAGGAAAACATTTGACAAATCTTCGAAAAATATGAGTTTAACAATTTGTTGCATAACAATTAAATTCACAAATCTATTTTACTAAAACTTGTATTTGTAATTAGATCTGTTTGCTTCTAGGTTTTTATTGTAATTTCCAATTTTTTATACATCAGTTCCCAGAAGTCCAGTGCACGGTATTAAAATGTATTCTTTCAAAAATAATTTTGTCCAGATGAGATCAATCCAAAGATCGCTTTCAGTTTCGCTAAAAGCTGACTTGACAGCTTTGTGCAGTCTATCGTTGTAATTTATGACCGAAGGGTCAAGAATAGTTGATACAATCTGAAATCTCAGAATATTGATCGATGTCTTTCAGTCGCCCTTTGTCTCGTCTGGTTATGAAGTTGATGTCTCCCGGTGTTCATGTCCTTCATATGTCCTTTGACGGCTATTATCAACTTATATCACAATAGAAAATACATTGCCCTCTTGCTGAGGTAGCTGCCCGACCCGAGTCTATTATGAATAAATGCTAATTTAAACTCTTTTTTCTTCAGGCAATCTTGAATTGATTTTTTAACATCAACGACCATCGATTAGCATTTTCAAAATGTACTTGGCAAACAGGTCATAAATAATATAATTGGGAATTTGGTTCCATCTTTCAATTTTTAAAATGTTTGAGTAGCATTTTATACCCATTTTTTATTTGAGGTTAGTTTTTTACATGATTAGTAGACTAGTATTAGGCCTACTAGTATTCCACCTTGTTCTTCATCCATCCCACACTAATATAATTTGGTTTTTAACTAAACTATGGTTTTAGAATCCAACAAAACTATTCATGTCTTTTAATGTAAGCATGCCTCTTTCGAGCGATGCATTTCTAAATATTCATTAAACGACATTAAAAACTGACATGATGATCTAGGAACCCACGCCTCTGAAGATGGATCTCAAAGATTTGAAAGCGCTCGGCCTACAGATTAAGTGAATTATACTTATTCTTAACAAATATTTGACTGCAAGTCGTTAAATTTCACATGATAAGTTGACATTAAAAGCATGCCTCTGAGTTGGAAACTCAATAGGCCTATAGATCATTCAATATTAGTATGAAGATTAATTAATACTATTATATATTTCAATTTCTGTAAAATAAGAATTTAATAACTGATAAGGAAAAAATGTAAGTGAATCTTACAAAACTTTATGTTCATGACTAACTAAAGGTGTTAATAAAAGTTGAACAATCTCTCAAATAGGCTGCAAAGTTTCAAAATACAAACTATATGAAATAGTTTGTATTATAACAATTATTAGTTTTAACAATTTCATAGTTATTAAACTATGAAATTGGCTCCTGAATATCAATGATAGTATTATTATTATCATTATGGTGTTGAAGGAATATATATATATATATATACACGTTTTAATTATATTATAACTATTAATAATAATAAGCGTATGGCTTTTAATGGTGGGGAGACCCTTTTACGGGTAGTTCCACCTCACAGTTTGAGCCATGTTACGGGGAACATGGTGGACTATTATATTATATTATAACTATTATATCATATTATATGGTGTTGTAGCCTACTAGATAATTATTATTTTTTTTGTTATTATTATTTTTTTTAGGATGAAGCCCACATAGGTTTGAGACCTGTGCGTGGGTAATGAGTTGGATGATGGTGATTGATGAGTTGGACCTACAGTTTTAGGTGGGTTCCGAACCACCGGGAAGTGATTTTACAGCAGTTCTTTTGGTCTGCAGTAGGGTTTCTGTAATATCTGGACCCCCAACCTAACAGGCTTGAGAGTTGAGACTTAAGATGGAATTTTTAATTCTTTCGTTCTTCTCACTGGATTATATTATAGATATTGATAGAGAGTGTAGATTTAAACAAATGTAAACTGTTATACAAATATAAATTGGTATTAGTTAGTGGAAACATTTCAAACCCTAGTATCTACTAGTAAGTGGGATAATATTTACTGAATATGTTTGGTTTAGCGGTACCAACTAATTATTATTTTATTGGCACATGGTCTGTGTAAGTACTAGTACTCACTACACAAGAATTGATGGTAATTATTTTTGCAAGATTTGCAGCAATTAATCAATATTTTACGACGAGAAAAATGTATAATTGTATACATAGTAACTGTGATTTTAAAGCCATAATAAATATATGAATGAGATTCAATTACAATATTGAGAGAGTTGATAAAAAAGGCAAGAAAATTATTTATTCTTTCAACAATAGTAAATCAACAATCATATACCTGCACGTAAAATTATTGACTCTATATGTGAAATTCACTGGAAACTATTCTAATAAAAAGGCATTTCTGATCGTTTCATGTCCCTAGTAAGAAGTGGTGTTGATAGCGTTTTCAGACTTCAGTTAGCGTTTTCAGATCTCAAGTGAAGTTAACAGTGCAGGCGAAGGACATCAACTGAAAGCAAATTAAGGAGGTAGCTTACTTTAAAAGAAATATAATAACAGGTCTCTCTTGAATAAGAGAAAATCGAACATTGTATGTTGCATGCATGTGCATGAGCAACGGTCGTTAAGCAAGCAATGCTAAATAACATAATAACAGTAGACATGCTATCTTGAGTGAGAAGCTCAGGTATTGATAAACTGCACTGTTTAGTATTTAGTGCGTAGTTCACTGATTTGAAAATCGATTGTAATTATTATAGAACTTGTCATTTAGTTATCGAAAAGCAATACGGCCTTTATAATTAAGTTGTTACGACACAATGTTGTTCAGCAATGTTTGGATTTATAAATTCAAAATATTTCACTACATATTCATTATACAGACGACTACTGCTGTATAATTATTGTTGGTGTTTTGTGCTGGTTACCTGTTTTTATTTGATTTTTTTCTTATTTTAAGGCAACATTTGATTGCGTTATAAAACAGACAAGATGAACTAAGATCATGCACAGTCTAAAAACTTCTTACACTTATACCCAAAAATTATTTGCAAGAAATATTTTCATTCTTTCAAATTCCAACGAGTACCTAAATTTATTGAAGTAACAAAAAGTTGAGTTTTTTTTTTCTAAATTGACAACAAAAGTCATGTATTTGACTTCTTAAAAGGCTAATTAACAGCAGTGTAGTTTAGTTATATCATACATCCTTTTATAGAAAACCGCTTGCTCTCTACAATCTTAGGGCGATTGAAGCCTTAAACGTAATACTTGAATATTTTTCTGTGCTTGTAAATTACATTCCAATGAACCACCAGATCAACTAAGTACCGTACATTTACAATAATAATTGAGATTAAAGTGTCATTGAATAGAATCAGTGTACTTACTTACACTTTACCATTCAATTGAGTTTTATTAAGATTTAAAATGATGTGAAGGTTTAAAGTTTTGCATCTCGTGTTTTTATAAAAAGTGGTTGTGACAATATTAGAGTTTTATTCATTATGAATATCCACCACAATATAACCTTCATCAATACAAAGATTATTTTGTACGCATTTGTTTTTACTGACAAGTCAGTATTCCTATATTTTAAAAGGTAATTTTTATGGGAATATACATATTGACCTGAGTCAACTTGGCATTCGTGGTTGTTAGGTCGTTATAATCTCTAATAGAACTCTGACTGGCTGCTTCTTCTGTGACCACGATTTTGAATCTCGTTTACGCTTGGATTCTTGGATATTTTTTGCCATCATTCACCTCATCACCTCAGACTAAAAAGCTACAACTCATGCTTCATCCTATCTTTAAAACAAAAATTAAAACGAGATTCTGAGTCATAAGTCGAAAATAATTATACCTTGTACGAGAGAAGAGAAGTGTGATTTGGTTAATCACACGAGCTGTTGGTTGGATTTCCAAATAGCGTAGATGATTGATCATGGCCACCTTATTGGTTGAAGGTTGTTCAAAAGCAATAAATGACAATTGCCTAGGCTATTCAAATCATCAGAACTGTAATGATCCTTATGTGCTTGCTGTCAAGAGAACTTCTTGAGCATGATTAGTAGAATCAAATATGATTTCCACAAACTGATCACAAAACCATTATTGCACATAAAAAGTTATTTCTTTGCCATACAGAAAATGCCTTCAAGTATTTATTTTTCATGTATGAGCAATGAATTTTAATTTTGTTCGTAGATTTATATTTTTATATTAACTGCACCTTTTTTGTAGATTAATTGTGCTTAATTCTACAAACTGATGATTCATTATTACACATGAAATGTTATTTTTTTTAGTACCATACGGAAAGTATATTGAGGCATTTATTTTTCATGTATGAGCAATGAATTTTAATTTTGTTCGTAGATTTATATTTTTATATTAACTGCACCTTTTTTGTAGATTAATTGTGCTTAATTCTACAAACTGATGATTCGTTATTACACATGAAATGTTATTTTTTTAGTACCATACGGAAAGTACATTGAGGCATTTATTTTTCATGTATGAGCAATGAATTTAGACTGTCTTAGTAGATTTATATTTTTAGATTAATTGCAACTTTCTGTAGATTAAGAATGTTCTTAATCCACTGAAATTTTTCACATCTAGATAATTAATTGCAACTTTCTGTAGATTAATAATGTGCTTTTTAATAATTAATTTTTTCACATGTAGATAATTTGTTTTACAATAAAACAGTTCAAGATTTTACTGCAACAAGTTATTTTATTATTAGACGTTGTTAGATACAATTAAATCGAGCAATAAGAAATTGAGTTAATGAATGAAATGCAAAAGTGAAAACAATTTTTCAGTAATAGTAATTTACAAGGCTTCTAATAATTTCTCCTGATTTTGAGTATGATGCACGATGCCATTAGAATTAGACAAAAAAGTTTTCCCACGTATTACCGTATGTAAAGTACCAGAGCTTAAAAGTACTTCACATACTTAATAATAACAAGAGTACTTGCATTAATTTTTTATGCATCACCTTACATGGGGTCTCGACTCATAAATCGTTCCCCCAGTTTTTGGATATATTTAACAGAAAAAGGTGATCATTTTTCTGAGCCAATGAATAATATAACCAGCATCCCACTGAAAGTATTTTTATTGAAAATGTGTGAAAAACTTGTCTTTTATAGGAGAAGTGATGTTGTTTGTTAATGTGAAAATTTGAACTTTGGTTTCAACTCTTCATGAACATTAATATAACGATATTATTACGATAGGAGGGCACTTTATGAATAATTAATTTTTTTCGAACGTAGTATTGGAGATTATGTCATCTTTAAAATGCTATACGTTTAATAAAATAGAGATGGGAAAATACTTTTGCAGATCTTGCAAAATGTCATTTGAAAAAGATATGAAAATCATTGAAATTAATGATTTGTCGATGACATCAGTCAATGAGCCAGCCAGGGCACACTATATTATCATTACTTATTTACTACGCTTCGGTTCCTGCTTTTTGCTGAATATATAGGCTCCTGCACTCTGATTGGTTTTTTATTTTATTAAAACCAAGTCAAGCAGCCCGTTATTTTCCAATAGGCAACCACATACTGACAGAATAAAAATTGCGCTGATTCCTCTATAAATGTGTGTAAATTCACTAATCAGTTGTTGATTAATGTCAATTAGTAGAAGGTAATTAGTGTCAAAAATTATTCAATTTGACAATCAATTAGCCCGGGAATTTTCAATTAACTTCCAACAACGCAGGTGAAGGTAACCACTTTCTTTGTGTGAACTAGTCATTTTGAGACAATGCAAGTCATTAATAAGGCCTCTTGCCCTTTCCCGGATAACTATGATTCTATAATGAGTGAGAATAATAATACAATAGGCCTATGTAGTAATAGCTTTATATTTGGAAATTTATCCAACTAGAAGTAATTTGAATAGTGCGTGCTCCACGCTGGAGGTCCGTAAGAATCGCATTGACTGGGTCTGTTCTCCTACTGTTCAACACTCTTGCAACACTCGGTTGTCAAAGGCATGCTCAAGAAAGAGAGGCACGTAGGGCATGCCTCACATTCTACTTCCGTTGGTGAAAGATTCTAGTGTTGACATGCCTCATGCCATAAATATTGCAAGAGAAAAGGATCCATTGCAAGATTGCAATGTAAAGTGGCACAACTGTGGACAGGTACAGAACACTTCAACCATACAAAGTGCACTAATAATAATGTATGTATACAGAAGAAGATTATGTTCCTTAGACCACTTAACTCAAGAGCGGCCGAACTGTATCCAAGTCAGAATGCAGAGGTAAATAATCGCTAAAACCACAGCATGAATAACATTAACTTTAACTTACCTATTGTCAGCAAATAATGCTTGGATAGCTTTTCTATACAAATATTTTAAAGTGTAGAGTGATGCTAGCTACGTCATTTATTACTCATGAACAGCTACACCGAATCGTTGATTGGTTGGATTTGCCTCTGCTCCAGAGATAACTTAGTAGAAATATTGTAAAATCAAATGGAATAATTATGATGAAATTCTGTGATGTAAAATCAACATTTGGTACATGAAGAAAGAATAAATTTCCCATCTTAAAAAATGAGTTTTCATTAATTTCGGGCACATTTTTAATTTGTGAAAAATTAATGCAAAAATCACTTTCACGCAAGAGTTGAGCAGGAACCAACAAGTTAGTCCAAATGCAAAGTACATTATAGTAAATTATTAATTATTATTTTCTTTTTACATATTTTATTATCTCAACATGGTAAATTTTCATTACTGATTTTAAATAACTTCATTGGTAAAATCCTAAGTTCGATTGAGCTAAAAGTTTACATTTTAATGGACTGTTAGCTGGTATCATAATGGTAGAAGAGAGCGGAGCATTAAACATAACGGCTGTTATGGATCCGCTGTAATCAACTGAAGTAGCGAATCATTTGCATGTAAAAGTTCGACCGCATGTACTTGAATTCGCAAGAAAATGGTGTCGCTTGTGTTGCGAAAAATTCAACTGTGCTTCACTTTATATAATATGTTAATCCCTCATACCTTGAAGGGTGGTACAATGTTCGCTGGATCATGATAAAAATAATTGTATGGCTTTTTATTTGTGGGGAGATAGTGCAGGTACATAGTGTGTTTATAAAGAAAAAGGTAAGATTTGTTTGTCTTTGGTTAGGTTAGGCCTATTTATCAATAAACTGATATTATCAATAAACTGAAATATATTATTTTCCCCATAATTCCATTGTGAATGATGTTCATAGTTGAACGTGTAATAGATAGTATATGCCGGAATTGCGAATAAATAAGAGGAAAAATATCAATTTATTTTAATTTTTCATTATGATTGTGCACCTATAAACTTGAATTTCGTTCAAAAAGTGTGTTAGTTCGCTATTTTGTGATAAACTACCTACCATTTCGGCTATACGTTTGAAGTGCCTATTCCCTGGAAGCTCGTCAGCTCCTGAAATACGGTAGTACTTTTACCCTTCCGCAACTGTAAAGTTATAGTAATATAACTTATTCTCTGTGATCAGTGGCGGATCCAGCAGCAGATTTTTTTGTGGGGGGGGAATATCTGAGTGGGTATGAGTATCACCAGGGGGGGTGTGGTCCGGAGTGTTTAAAAGGCCTAAAATCGTGAATTTGAAGCAATTTATGTTATTTTCAATCGAAATGAAACCAACTTTCCAAATTTAATTGTTCACCTATTTGCATGTGATGATGTAATATTATACTGTTAATACGAAATGATTTATCATGAAATGCCAAGCATTCACGTCCTATAATGCGAAGCACCCTTCCGAAACTTTAACTAATGGATATAAATCAGTGGCGGACTTAGGGGGGGCGGGGGGGCCGCTCCCCCCTTGACCAGGGAAATTTTTTAATTTTTATAGGGCTGTTCCGGCCGTTTAAACATATTTTCTAGAATAAACAATCTTCTGAAAAACTGATGGGAAACCAAATCACTTGGGTAAGCTTGTGAGGGAACCTTTATTGAAGTTTGCTAAGCTTCTTGGTAAAAAGGGAGATCTTGAGAATCATCAAAATACATCTTACCATTGAGAAGCGGTACAGAGTGCATTGGATTTCATTGAAAACTTCAAACACTGAGGCACAAATATCTAACCAACTGGATAGCTTCAGGCTTCAGCAAGTAAAAGAGAATAGAGAAAAATGAGCTGATTCTAAAAAATGTGATTTTTCTCAGCCATCAGAACATAGCTTTTAGGGGCCATAGAGATCATGGACTTGTGACAGTAGAGGAGCCATCCAAAAATGATGGTAATTTCCAAGCATTGTTGTGCTTCCATTGTGATGTTGGTGATACTGCCCTAGAAAAGCATCTAAAGACAGCTTCTCAAAGAACTGTCTTCACCAGTAAAACAATTCAAAACTCTCTTATTGGATTTTGTGGTGAGGATATTTTACAAACAATCATGTCTTGTGTATGGGGATAAAACTGTTCAGCGAGAATGTTTGATGAGACTGTGGATGTGGCACATATTTCTCAAATTGCTTAAGTATTAAGGTATGTAGCAGAGGAAGGGGGCAAGACAAAAATAAGAAAAGATTTTGTGGGATTTCTTGATCTACAGAAAGCAGTCACAGAACTTGTTGATAATAATTCTTCATCTGATAATGAAAGTGAAGATGATGTGTGTGAGAGAAACGTGGAATGTGACACTGAACCTACAGTGACTGGTGTAAAACTTGGACATGTTGTGCTTCCGGAATTAAAGTGTCTTGTTTTGGATCCAAAAAACTGTATTGGCATTGGGACAGATGGAGTGTCATTAAATATTTCTGTGAACTATCGCAATATTTTGGAACTATCCAAGAAATTCAGAAAGTTGCAGTCATTGCTGTAAGATGCCCTTGCTATTATCACCAACTTAAATTAGTAATATCCGAAACCGCAAAAGTCCAATCGTTTGGAATATTGTGAGAGGTCATAACATTTTTTAATGGATCATCAAAAAGAAATATGGTTCTAAAAAATGTGTTGAAGGACCAACTTACTCAACTGTGTGATACACGTTGGGTGGAATGTCATGATGCAGCTTAGAAGTTTATTTGACACATAGAGAAAATTACCACTGCCCTTGAAATTGTGTCTAACTGGTCGGATGTACAAGGGGATACATCACCACCAAAAGCCCAAAGTTTGCTTGTGAGTATCACTGATAGTGAGTTCATTGTTGCTCTGTGTTGTCTGAACGAAATTCTGGTTCTCACTCATAATTTAAGTGCACTCCTCCAGACTAATGATCTTGATGTTCAGACAGCTTCCAATGCAATATTTAATGTGAAATATATTCTTATAAATAAACGTACCAACATTGAAAAGGATTTCACCATTGTATACAATAGAGTAACTGAAATTGTCAAATCATTAGGTGTGGAATTAGAATTACCATGAATTACTCAGAGGCAGAGAAACCAGCCTAACGCTCCATCTACAAATCATGAGGAGTATTGCAGGAGAAAAATTTATGTTCCCTTACTTGACTGCATTATTGAAAACTTCAGGACAAGATTTTCTGAAGATGTGCTTAATGTTTTCAAACTAAATATTCTTCTACCTGCCATCACTGTTGCACAGAATGTTGATGTTCCAGTGAACCCTCCACCACTAACATCTGATTTAAGAAATCCTGCTAGATTTGCCAGTGTGATTGGTATTGAGGATCAAGAAGACTTTGTAACAAAACTGCAAGCTGAGCATTGTTAGTGGAGTGTGAAATGAAAGTGTGAAGTTGAAAATGGCCGTAGTGTCCCATCTACTCCAGTGGATGCATTTGAAATTTGCCACCCAAATTTATTCCCACTAATAAAATCTCTGCTCAAGATTCTTCTCACTCTTCCAGTCAGCACTGCAAGTGCAGAACGATCATTCTCAACTCTCAGGTTACTGAAGACATACTTACGTTTGAGAAGTGGAGAAGAAAGACTCAATGGACTGAAGGACTGGCAAAATGATGTTTGTTCACCGTGATATACCCATAAATAATGAAAGCATTATTACCAGATATGCAAACAAAAAAAAACAGAAAAATCAAATGACTAATGTAGGCATAATGTCTTTCTTCCAATAAGCAGACTTTTTTGTATTAAATTACCTTTACTTTTTTTTATTCAACTGACATATTTAAATTTAAATAATGTACATTGAATAATGTACAACATGTTATATTTAAGTTGTATTTGGTTTGCATTTGGTAATTAGGAATCTCCAAAAAACAATGGGAATACTGCAAATAATAGAAATTGTATTGATTGCATAACTGTTTAATAAAAAATATTAGACACCATACAAAATGGCCAAACTACTTAACCTAAATAACAGTGCATTTTAGTGCTCAAAATGCTTAAAACGTGAGTTTTACAGTTGTCAAAATCAAAAATAATGCCCCCTGTACCTCCTGGACCCCCCCGCAGTCGGACTACCGCCCCTCTCTTAAAACTATCGTAAGTCCGCCCCTGATATAAATAGGTGTAAATAGAATAATAATTAATGTAGCAAAAATTTAATTTCAATCCATAATTATTTAATGTTTGTATCTCACATAAACATTAAGTGGGAATGTTCATAATATGAACTTAACTACAAAAAATATATTATTGGCTAAGACAGCAGCTATCAATTGAATTAAAATATATTTTTTAATAATATGATAACATGAATCCTGGGAATCTTTGAACAGAGTTCTTGTTTCCAGGGACAACTACTGTTCGCTTTTAGCCCTGCTTGACATTCACCCAGATATCGCAATCATTGATCACCCTAAATCCTTAGTCTAAAAATGTTGGACTCTTGACTGTCTAATGTCTGCTATAAAACTATTGTTCAATAAACAATAGAGATTTATTAGAGAAATGATTACATTATGAGGTACTTGTTTCTAGAAAGTTTAAGAATAATGAAACACAAATTTAAATAACCTTTTAATGTGTATCGCTACATCACACAAAGCAGTGCCATTAGCTACAGGGTCAGTCTCAAGGGCGGATCCAGCAGGGGGGCGCGGGGGGCGCGCGCCCCCCCCTTGAGGTGGTGTGAAAATATATTTTATGGTTAATACTAGTGAAAAATGATACATCTTCACATACTTTATACATCTACTAAAGTTATAGATGTATTAGTGTAGTAGTGCTAAATCAGCATTATCATAGTTAATAAAAGTTCTCACGGCCTGCGCGCCGTGCTTAGTCCGTTCCAGTCTCTCTTCACTGAACGACGGGGCTATGTCCGTCGGGTCAGCAATAAAATTTATCTTTTTAAAAACTTAATTAATTATTCGACAATCCTATCTGGCGCCCGAACAGGGACGGGCGACGAAAATCCGCGATCAAAATCTCGAAAATTTTCGGTGAATTTCAATTCTTTACGTTCGTTTCCGAAATTGAATCCGCGATCGTAAGTTTCGGGAGTAGTGAAGTTCCGAACGCGATCAAAAAGTGCTATTCTCCACATCATCAACCTGGCCAGTAGACGCTCAAATAGCTCCTACTTGGACTCTTTGCGATTGGACCATAGACCAACTCTGAAAGAGTTGATTGAAGAAGAAGAGGAAGACAACACTGAAGAAGAAGAAGACGAGACTGACGTTCGACTACAGCCAAACGAAAATCCAGGATCCTCCATCATGTCTCTCGAAGGCAAGGTTCCAACACAACAACAGCAACAGGTACAACAAATATCAAAATTACTTCCCAAATGTGATCTCGACCTCATTCCAGATTACGATGGCAACCCCATTGAACTTATTTCATTTCTTGAAGTTGTAGAGACTCTTTTTGATGGCTACTGTACCAACAATATTGTTGAGGCTGGAGCAAATCATTTTCGTTTATTATATCAAATTAAGAAAAGACTGCATGACATGGCTAAAATAGTTGTAATCAACAGCTCATGTAAGACAGTGAAGGATGTAATTACTGCCCTGAAAAATAACTTTGCTGATAATCGATCAGTGCATCAACTAACAAGTGAACTTTTAACTCTGAAACCGAATCATAGACAACACCCTCTTTCATTTGTGAATATGTTAGAAGAAAAACGTACCACCATCATATGTAGGCATAGACTGGATGGAGTGCAAGGTGAATTTTTAGAATTCGTAACCAGCCAGTTAGATAAGCAAGTGATCAACGTTCTAGTAGAAGGACTTCCTTATCAATTGGGAGCGCATCTTCAAACACTTAGAATTAAGAATTTGAATGAAGCTAGGCAAGCTATTATAAGTGAAAGTAATGCTGTTCTTAAACATTTGAATTTCACTACTGATGTGTCAAAAATGCATTTTAAAAATAGTTCAAATGAAAAACCCAATCACAATGTTCAACATAATCAAGCCAACAAATCGCCTTTTAATAATCAAAGCAATCAACCATTCAAACAACAATTTTTTCAACAACATAATCATCAAAATAACCAGCAACGTCAATTTACGCCCTTTCAATCTCAAGGTTTCAATCAAAAACCTCAACATTTTCAATCTCGAAATTTTAATCAACAAAATAGACCACAAAATAATCAAAATCGTAATAATAGCGATGTATCAATGCGAACTGTTTCGAATTTACATAAGCCTAATCATGTTCATTTAACTGAACCAATGACCGAATCAACTGAAGTTTCAGATTCAAACTTCCAAGCACTTGCTGCAAAAGTTGACAAATTAGCTGAAGCTTTTGATCATTTTTTAGAATTAGGCAGAGTCAAAATGAATCCGAGGTAATCGAAATGAATTATTGTAATGCTCACGAATTACCATTTTTACTTGTAAATGATTGCAAAATTCTAATTGACACAGGATCGAAATATAATTTTGTTAGAACTGATAATAACACATTTCCATTTATTAATGTTGAAGATTACGAATTTAAAATCAAAACACCTGCTGGCGAAACAACAGGCTCTTTACGTGCTGTTTTAGATTTAAGTTCTGTGCATGCTAATTTAAGTAAAGAATTATTTTTTGTACATGATTTCAGTTCAAATTACGATATTTTATTAGGTCATGAGACTCTAAGTAAAATGGGAGCTCAGATTGATTTCCAAACAAATTGTATGATTACTACTGATAAGACATTGAACTTGAATGGCCTAACTCCTGTTAAAATACGAAAAGGTATTAATAATCTTAGACTACCTTTAATAAATAGATCAGACTCTCAATTAGGCATAACAAAAATACCTACCTTAGAACTTAATGAAATTCTTGTAAATATTATTGATAAACATTTTTGCGAATTAGAATACTTTTCAGATATTGACAAAGAAGTAAATATTGAATGTCTTGAAATAGAAGAGTGTGAATTAATAGATCACTCTCCCTCTGAGAATTCACTAACTCATGAAGAAATTTCAGATATTATTCGTCTGGACCATATAGATCCAAGTGACAAAGCAGAAATTGTCAATTTAGTTCATGAATTCCAAGATATCTTAAAACTCGAAAATACTTTACTAACCGCCACTCATTTGTTAAAACACAAAATTGAAACAACTGATGACTCTCCTGTTTATACAAAAAATTATCGATATCCTGTAGCTTTCAGAAATGACATTAAAATTGAAGTTCAAAAATTACTAGATGGAAAAATCATCAGACCATCCAACTCACCTTATAATTCCCCTCTTTGGGTAGTACCCAAAAAATTAGATTCTTCTGGTAAACGCAAAGTGCGTCTTGTCTTGGACTATAGAAAATTAAATGAGAAGACAAAGAGTGACAAATTTCCCCTTCCAAACATAGAAGATCTTTTTGGAAAAATTGGTAGAGCAACTTATTTCTCTAGTTTAGACTTAGCGTCTGGCTTCCATCAACTTGAAGTTGAAGAAGCTGATATTCCCAAAACTGCTTTCAGCACAGAAGAAGGACATTATGAATTTGTTAGGATGCCATTCGGATTGAAGAACGGTCCTCCTAGCTTTATGCGCGCTATGAATATAATTTTTTGTGACACACCAAACGCTCTAGTTTACATGGACGACATAATCGTATTTTCAGACTCATTCGAAGAACACCTTAAAGACTAGAGACGAGTATTCAAAAAATTAAGACAATACCAGTTGAAAATTCAATTAGACAAAACAAATTTTTGTAATATGGAATTATTATTTTTAGGACACATTGTATCTAAAGACGGAATTCGTCCTAATCCCGCTAAAATCGAAGCTGTTTCAAAATTTCCAATTCCTAAGACTGTCAAAGAAATTAAACAATTTCTTGGTATGACTGGTTTTTACAGAAAACTAATCAAAAACTACGCAAAAATCGCTCAACCTCTTACCAGAGCATTGAGAAAAGATGAAAAAATTGATATTAATAATTCTGAATATAAAAAATCGTTCAATAATTTAAAGCAAGCCCTTTGTAATTCTCCTATATTAACGTTTCCTAATTTTGATAAAACTTTTACTTTAACAACCGATGCCTCTAATTATGCTATAGGTAGTGTTTTGTCTCAAACAATAAACGGTACCGAACTTCCTGTATCATATGCATCTCGTACACTCAACAGAGCTGAATGTAATTTACCTACTATAGAAAAAGAACTTCTAAGCATAGTATGGAGCATAAAACATTTTCGTCCTTACTTATATGGTAGGAAATTCATAGTCAAAACAGATCATAAACCCCTTGTATGGCTCAGAAATTTGAAAGAACCAAATTCTAAACTTTTGAGATGGAAATTACTCCTCGAAGAATATGACTTCACAGTGGAATATTTGAAAGGAAAATCTAATGTTGTCGCTGACGCATTATCCCGAAATCCTGTTAACGTTTCTGAAGTTTTAAATAATGAGATAGTAGATTTTAACACCTTAACTGAACTTGATTCCCAAGACATAGTTCCTTTAAATTCTCCAGCAAACTCTCTTGATGAACCAATGGATGAACCTATAGACTTAGATAGAGTACTAGCAGAATTTTTTCCAAATCAAGATAATGAAGAAATAAATCTTCCACAAAATAATGATGACAATGACTCATTAGTAACGATTCATTCACAAGAATCCTCCGACGATAGAGCTGCTATAGTGACTGATAACTCACCAATCAATAAAGAAAAATACCAAATTGTTTTAAAGCGTGGAAAATTTAGTATCCAATTTATGAAAGTTTTCAATAAAAATCGAGTCAACATTACTGTTTCATCGAAAAACGATATTTCAAGTAATATGGAAAAATTAAAAACATACTTCCAACCTGATCTCACTTATGGAATAATATTTGAAATTCCTAATAAAAAGTTCCAACCCACAGCAGACATTTTACTTAATTTCTTGGTCGAAAAATTAAAAGAAGTAAGCCTAACAACCAGATTCAAAATATATCAGACTAAATTGTCAGATGTTACAGACTCTGAGGAACAAAAACTATTAGTTTCTACTTATCACGAAGGAAAAACATTCCACAGAGGAATAAACGAAAATTATCTAAAATTAAGACGAAATTACTATTGGCCCACAATGCACCGTGATGTAACTAATTATGTAAATAATTGTCCGACATGTCTTCGCACTAAATACGATCGTAGACCTGTTAAAATACAATATCAAGTAACACCAACACCATTGAGACCTTTTGAAAAAATCCAAGTAGATGTATTTTCATTTGAATCCAATAAAGTTGTAACAACAATTGATTTATTTTCCAAGTTTTTCCAAGCTTTCATAATTGACAGTGTCAATGGCCCGTCAATAACCAAAGCCTTAAAAGAATATATTTCAAAATATCCTATTCCAGAAACCATCTCCATGGATGGAGGAAAAGAATTTGACAATGCTCTAGTTAGACAATTACTAGCATTATATGAAATAACACCACATTATACTTCTGCAGGACACCCTGACAGTCAAGGCTCAATAGAACGAGCACACTCTACACTTGTCGAATTACTCACTGGACTTGGAACTGAAATGCCACAAGCAACCTTTAAAGAAAAATTAGATCTTGCTCTGATAACTTATAATAATTCTCTGAACTCAACCCATCAAATGACTCCCTTAGAATTGACCTTTGGTAAATTTAAACATTTTAATTCATTAGAAAAAACTCCTGTCCAAATAACAGAAGAATTAGCAGATAGATATTTCCAAGAGTTAGAAACTTTTCGAGGTTTAGTGAAAAATAAAACAGACAAAGAAAAGCAACAGAGAACTGAAAAATTGAACAAAAATCGAGAGGAACCTCCAAAATACCCAGATGACGTTAGATTTGTGAGGAGCATTCAAAATAAAAAATATCTCCCTAAATATTTTGAAGCGAAAGAAATTGGTAAAAATATTTATCAATCTCGCAGGAGAACCCTTAAATTGCATCCCAATAGGTTGAAACGACCTAGAAAAGTAAAAATGAAACGAATTGTTACAGATGATAATACGGCTTCTGATACTAATCCCTCTCCTACCCCTGGTACAAGCGTACGAGTTAGTGGATCTGACTAACACCGCCGGAATAATACCAGTGGAAATTGAACGACATATGTATATAAATGATACTTTTACCTTTTTACATTACTCTAATATAACTAGTATTAAGACAGAGATCGATAATCTATCCGACTCTATAGATAAGTTACAAAATGTGTCATCTTATCAATTGAAAAAACTTATCATTCCTTTCATGCAATTACGTGATAATCTCGTTGAAAAATTAAGTCTATTGTTTCCAAAGTCTTCATCATCTCGTAAAAAGAGAGGACTCTTTAATGGGTTAGGAAATGCTATATCATGGATAACTGGTAACATGGACGCAGATGATAAAAAACACTATGATAAGATAATTGATAGATTAGAATCAAATGAACAAGTACTTATTGAAAATGAAAGGAAAAGCATCGTTGTAAATAATAAATTAGTTGATAAGTTTAATGATGATTTGAAAGTAATTAATAGTAATAATGAAATTATTAAGAATGTAACTTTATTGCAATCTACTGTATTGAATCAAATTCTGGCTGTATTTCTAATTAGTCTTAATCTTGAATTAATGGAATTAAAAGTGAACACATTGTTAGATAGTATTGAATTTTGCTACAATTCAAAAATTCACTACTCTATTATTCATATAAAAGACTTTGAAAATATAACAAGTTCCCACAGAGGTAATGTTGCAAGTGACAATATTGAAACATTATGGAAACTCAGCTCAGTTCATTGTACTATCTCACAGAATTTTATAACGTATTTTATTTCTGTTCCTAAGAAAAGCGCATTGTTTGAAACTTTCCATATGATAGAATATCCTGTAATTCTCGACAACTATTGTTATAGTATAAGTGTCAGCGAGAAAATTGTTTCCGTATCTGAATCAGGCTTAATAGTATTAGACCAATGTCTACATGACTATGATGCCTCTTACTGTAAAACTAGACGTTATGTCAATGACTCTTGTATTCTAGATATATTAGCAAATAATGACTTGACCAATTGTCAAAGATTCACTATTGCGAATCCGACTCCATTCATTCGATATGATGAAGTCTGTAATTGTATTTATGGATATGGTCAATCCCATATCAGAATCAATGATGATAAAATAAATCCGTCAAAAACATTTCTCATTCATTTGAAGCAAGGTGACCAGATGAAAGACCAACGTCTTCCATTCACTTTCAAAACTTCAAAATCTTTCAAGCTCACGAATATTCCTGAGAAAATTGAAATGATTTCAAACGATATAAATAATTTGAAAAACGTATCCTTTTTTGAAAAGCAGAATCCAGATTTAAATGATTTATCAATGTTTAATGAAGTTAGTACTCAACATTTGTATTTCTTATCATTTGTTATTTTAATGATTATTTTAGTTGTAATTTTGTTATTTTATTATTGTCGAATTTTAAAGCCTAATTGTAATGTATCTTTACCGACTAGTTCTCCGCAAGCCCCCACTACTTTGATTTATGCTATACCTAAACCTTAAGCTCAATCATCGAGGACGATGAAAAATTTTGGGGTGGAGGAGTTATAGATGTATTAGTGTAGTAGTGCTAAATCAGCATTATCATAGTTAATAAAAGTTCTCACGGCCTGCGCGCCGTGCTTAGTCCGTTCCAGTCTCTCTTCACTGAACGACGGGGCTATGTCCGTCGGGTCAGCAATAAAATTTATCTTTTTAAAAACTTAATTAATTATTCGACAATCCTATCTTAAGTAATCCAACTGATTCTAAACTGTTATTTTCCTTTAACATCCTTTTAAAATAATCTAATTTGTATTGGTGATAGTGATGTTATGGTAGATATCTAGAATTAATAAGACTACTGTACTGTAAAATAACATTGTCATAAGTCATATTTATTTAAAAAGTAGACATGATTATTTTGGCTGTTTCTCCATTTGGTATCCCCTCACCAGGGCTGGATTTAAAAATATGCCCTGGACAAGAGGTATAAATGCTGGGGGGGGGGGGAGCGCAAAATTTATCCGCAATGTTTTATGATTTATTAGAAGAAAATTTAAGTCTTGTATATTAACATCACTTTAATTTGAATGATTTACTATGCATAGTTGTAGGTTGTATGATGTAGTGCCTATGTATAACTAACTGTAAGTGCATAATGAGTACCAATGATTTTTTTTTGTAATGTTACACACGTTTTAAAAATCGATTAATTTCTATGTATTCATTGTTCATGTAACATCACAGTGGCGTAGCTATAAGGGAATCAGGTGGATAGATCCTCCAGACAAAATAAATTTTCAAATTTTAAGAAGCCTTTAGAGACAACATTTGAAGAAAGAAGATGTCTGAAATCGGTAAAAATGTGGTATTAGATGGATTATTTTTTTAATAAAAAAAACCGACTTCAATAAAATGCTCCTTAAAAATTTAAATATTTAAAAAATTAATAATATAGAGCAACCCCAAACTCTCCTTTTAGAAGAAATTTTCAAGTATCAGGAAAATACAGTACCAGAATCAGAAAAGGCGAGGGATCAAAAAGGGCAGAGTATAAATACCTGCATTTAATTGTTTTACTAAAACAATGAGGGCCCGGATCACACTTTGACAATAATGCAAGAGCTTGATGAAATTTACTTTGACACATAACGTGGGTTGAATTTTCAAAATAGATTAATTCAAATCTAGAATCGCTTAAATGTGGTTTCAGGGAGATTGTTTCATTCTCAAAAAGTTACAGCGGGTATCCCAAAACCCGTTTCAAGTGAAATTTTTAAGCACGGTGCCATATTTTTACGGAATCCCAACTAAGGAAAGATAAATGATCAAACCTAAGGGATGGGAATAGTTTCAAGTAAGCCGGCACTTATTTTCTTACTGAAACAATAAAGGTCCGGATCACCCATTGACAATGATACAAGAGCTAGATGAAATTTATTTCAACGTGGCCTCCTGGTGTTTTGTGCTTATTATTTTAAAACATACTTAAACTTCATGCTTGACCACTATTAATTTCACATACATAAATAATATACCTAAAAGATAGCGATGTTAATTACGATTATAAACTTGCATTAAACGTACTTACATTTTTGTGAGTACTAGCGCACGCGTCTCAAGACCCGAGTACTATCTTCAGCAAACAGAGAATACATAGGCCTAATTCGTTTCGCTCTGTATACTCTATGTAGTGTACTCTGTACAGCAGTCTCTATTCTCTATTCGCTGAGAATAGGACTCAGGTCATTAAACGCGTCTGATGCTACTTACAAAAATTAAGTGCTGGTGTAAAATGCAAGTTCGTATTGTCATTAACATCAATGGTACGGTACAAACAGTTCATGTACGAATGAAAACCACTGAGGAAATTAAAAAAAAATATATAAATATTATATCCCTTCTTACTGGCTCTATCCCCTTGAATAGGCCAATAAATGATTATTGTTTCTTACTTTCAATAAGATTTCAGGTCTGAACACGTGTCAGATCATGATAATTTTCAATTAATTTTGCTATAATTCAATAATCATTTTTGTACAAGACTAACAGCAATTTTTTTTTAGTGTTAGTGCTTCAAAAAAATAATCTCTAGGCATTTTCTACATTTTTTGCTGAGGATATCCCCTGGACACCCTCCCGTGGGGGGTTTTCCATAACCCCCTTACAAAGATACTTCTATAATACTTTACTGCATGATACTATGATTCTATGATACTTTTATAGCATTAAAATATTTTAAAAATTTCTGGCGAGTACCCTGGACCTCCTTTTTGTGCAGGGTATTCCATACCGACCCCCCCTTACAAAAATCTTAGGGTGCGCCCCCCCCCCTTACAAAAATCCTGGATCCGCCCTTGGTCAGTCTAGGGGGGGGGGGGGGGATGACCAATGATGTTGCTGGGACGGTTAGACTCTCGGTATAATAATTAAAATAGTAATTTGTAATTTGGAGTAGTAGACCTCTTAACGATAGATTGAAGCAATATACAATTATACATGGCTTTTTATTCCAAAATGAAGGTTCGGGGTACTCCCGAGAAAATTTAAAAAAAAATCACCTCTCTAAAACCACATTTCAAGTGATTCTAGGCATTAATTCTTCTAACATAACACTTCAACCCATGTAATGTGTCAAAGTAAATTTTATCTAGTTCTTGTGTTCTTTTTTGTCTTCTCCTTCTTCTTTTCTCCTTCTCTCTCTCTTTTCCTTCCTCTTCTGTGTTGGGTGGGGGGGGGGGGGGAATTTCCCCTTTTTCCCTCGTGGATCCGCCACTGTCTGTGATGATGTTTTCCACAACGAAATACTTGATGAACAATCTAATATCAAAACTGACACTGTGTATTTCTATTTAATATATTATTTTCACTCATTTATACTGGACATACTGGAGGGATGCATTTCACTTTTAAAGAGAAGCTTCATCAGCCTTGGGCTGATCAATTAGGCTGATGAAGCTGCTCTTTAGATGTGAAATGCATCCCTCCAGTATAAGTGAGTGAAAATCATAATAATATAAAATAGAAAACAGTGTCAGTTTTGATATTAGATAATAACTTTGTTTTAAAAGTGCTGAATTATTGATTTTTTAAAAAGTATTTGCACAGTGGTGCATCCATAGACTGACTCGAGGGAAATCACACAACCAAGATCCAAGATAATGACAGCATTCTAGAAATGATGAAGAGTTTTGTTGTTTTTGGTCGTGAATGACACAAAACCGAAATGAAAAACGTGCAATTTTTTAATTGTGATGCAGTGATCTGAAAACCTGATAATAAAAAACGTTTCCTACTACCTTATCAGTCCGATCCTTCGACTTCATTTTCAAAAGTAGAGCATCTTGTATATTTATGATATGTTATAATTCATAGTAGGCTACTTAAGAAAGGATTATATTTGCCATGAATGGCCCAATAGATTGATTTTCTCGCCGAGATGCTAGCAAAAGGTGATGGATATGAGTCTCAATATTTGAAGTATTGTTCAGTATTGTATCACAATATCCAATGGCCTTTCAACAAATGCGTTTGGCATATTACAAATAGTTTTGTCTGCTTTTATGAGTGAGTAATTGCCTATAATCAATCATGCAGTTTACACTATATAAACGCGGCGTTTGTTGATGCAAAATCGATGCTGCACCGTCCGTCTTGTTTCCATAGTTTATTGAACCTGAGCTATGTTTCCTTGTTAAGGGTTCAGCTTGGCTGTACATTTATTCATATTCAGCAATAAATATACTACGAATATTATTCGAGCAGCGGATTAAAAAAGTTGTCTCAGCAAAAATAGTGCTTTTTGTCTCAGTTTAATCTACTTTGGTCTACTAAACATTGGGATTCTTTTTCGAGGTGCTAATAATTGATCACATTCAGTAGCCTATTGCCTATATAATCAAAACTAGAAAAATTGTGGAGCTACCCTATAAAAAACCAATAACGAACTCAACACCTTGGAACAATTTGAAATTTACAAACATACCACACACAATAAACAAAACATTCTAAATGAACAATTAAATTTAAATAACACAAACTTTTTGATCACATTCTACAATAGCCACAATTCTTCTAACCAAAAAACCAACGTCGTCGATCTAGGAGGCCTTGAAGATGAGTTTCCTTGACTCGAAAACTTTCGGCCAAGAGTGAGTAGGAATACAATTGAAATTGACTGCAAGTCGTTAAATTTACAATCATAAGTTGAAACAATATCACGTACTTCAAATATTTTTTTAGAAAAATCCAAAAATTGAAATTGAAATTAGTTAACTTTTCATGAATGATTTCTTTGATGACATCATTAATACACACATTATCGAAGCTGAGTTATACACAAATTCCATATAATGTCAGCACTACACTATATAGTACCTATATCTCGTTGTTTGTCAAAAGCATGCTCTGTTTGTGTTTAGTGATCATAGGTTAAATCTATAAATATTTTCATATTTAGATAGATCTACAGATCTATGGCTTTATAGTGTACGCACTGCTCTTAGTATACCGGTTCCTGTATTTGCTACAGAATCTCCACTCTGTTTTAATCAGTTTATCAATAAATTTAATGTCTAATATATTCGTCAATGTTCATTTTATGATCTTTAAGTTATAGCTGGGATTAGGCCTAGACACTGGTTGAACTGGTTACTTTTGTTGCCTTGTGGCCAAGCTTTTTATTCTCCCAAATTCCATATTTTAATTTCGGTATAATGTCTTATAATATTACAGCGTTTCACTTGAAGAAACTGTATTATGAATATTTTAGAACTAATTGATCGTCGTAGTGTAGTGGTTAGAGCGACTGACCGCCACTCCGAGGGTAACTGGTTCGATTCCCGCTCTAGTCTGGCATTTTTGTACCTCATTGCCCATGCACATGTCTCTGAAGCATGTGGACATCAGAACCAGAAAAGAAAGACTACGGTAGTTGGAAAGGAACAGTAATACAGTCAGCTACAATGCGATAGCAATTTTGTAAAATTGTTTGAAAAGTCTCAACTCAAAAGTCTTTCATACTTGTCAGTCAGCGCGAGCGTGTTGTCCGTGCTGTTATCCTCGTATTCGTTTTGTGATGTGTGTTTTTTATTTTTCGACGTTTTACATTACGACGAATTGCCGAATTACGATGACATAATAACGTCCACAACCACCTGATGATGACCCCATAGGAGGGTTGAAACCGCAAGTGAAAAAATAATTATTGGATACCAAAACGCGGGTATTTGAACCTTTATTAACAAAAGTCTTTCTTTCTTTTCTTAGGCCTACGCAGTTGAAAAATATGCTAAGCCAACTTATAACTGCCGGCCTTCCTTGCTGTTCGGTGTAATTGGACATAATTATAACGTTTAAGAAAGAATCTCTCGTAGAATCCATCTGCAAGTTGAAGAGAGAAAGTATGCTGTCAAATTTGTAATTGGACACTAGATGTATAATTATTACTCCTAATTATTCTCTGTGTGTCTGTGAATGAGCGTGTTCAAAAATGTAAGGGTTTTGTTGCGAAACAACTTCTTGATCTTGAACGTCTCTTCAACTACCTATGTTATTAGAATTATTGGTTTTGTCTCAAGACAATAACTATAATTATTTGAAGATGAAGTATGAAAATGAACTGTCCTTGGAAAGGATGTTCATGTAAGGTACAAATATATCTTGATGTCTAAGGAAACCAGTCTTTCGATACGGTACTTTTTTCTAAAGCGTTGAAGAATGTAAATTAGCCTAATTCTCACAATAAATATCAAACTTTCTGATTAAAGAATCCATCTAATTCTTCCTAACTCGATGAATTTTTTTTGAAATTTAAAAAAAGTGTATTGACTGAGTTTGAATGCCCCATAATTAATGTGAAATCTTCCAGATAAAATCAGGATAAGCTATAGAACGTCATTGTTATCACGATAATTTTTATCAAGTATTCTTCTAACAAGTGACTAAATTCTATGTTGAAAAATGAATATGACAAGAGCTAAAAACAACTAATTTACTATGTTGCGCTGTAGGCAGTATTGAAACATTGACTATATAATTATGCTGACTAGACTCAAACTATTTTTGTATAAGTTCTAAGCTTAGTTGCACACTGGCCACATGTACTGGAGGTAGTGGCCAGTTAATTTCCTGAATAACGTTTTCAAAATTTGTTTTATTTGTTATTCTTGGTTGGAAATAAAATTCATCATTCATTAATTTAGTCTCACAGTGACATAATACGATTGTATTTGATAATGTTTTGATTGGTTGATTACAAGTGATAAATTATTGTTGTTTTTTTTAGAATGTGGTCACTGCAGAGTATGGATGCGTTTGGTACGGACAGTGCCACCAGAAAAACAACGGACACCTCCTCAACTGTCCATATAATGGGACTGCTAAAGAGTTGACAGATCCAAAAGCAATTGGTTTGTTGAGAAAATGGTGTCCAAAATTATTCCCCAACGGTGAGTGAAAAATGATTAACTCTTACAATGATAAAACAATTTACAGTATACTCCTATCAAGCAATAAGAGAAATTCATCTTAACTTTTTAAGTGAATTCAACGACTTGCAGGCAAATTGTTATTAAGAATAAGTAGAATTTACTTACTCTGTAGGCCGAACGTTTTCGAATCTTGGAGGCCTCTGAAAATGGATCTCCAAGATTAGAAAACGTTCGGCCTACAGAGTAAGTAAATTCTACTTATTCTTAATAAAATTTTGACTGCAAGTCGTTGAATTCACTTGAAAATTAACAACGCAGTTCGTCATCGAACAAGAAATCCGAGAAATTCATCATTTTAAGATCAGCCAAACGCTAAGCGCCAAATTTAGCATGATAGAAATGTTAACTGATCACAGGCTTCATAGAAGAATTTTTTATACGGAAACAACCGAATCACGAAGTTTTTCAGAAGCTTTCATTTTATGTGAGAAAACATTTCAAAACAATTATAGTGTTTTTTTTTTCAATTTGTTTAAAACAATCGTTGATTTCTTACAGGATCAGTGATGTTTTCCGTGACGAAATAATTGATGACCAATTTAATATCAAAACTTTTTTCCTGGAGGATGAAGCCCTCATAGGTCTGAGACCTGTGCGTGGGTAATAAATTGGATGATGGTGATTGATGAGTTGGACCTACAGTTTTAGGTGGGTTCCGAACTGACACTGTACAAATTATGATTTCTCTCACTAACTGGGGGAATGCATTTCGCTTCTGAGGAGAAGCTTCATCAAATGATGAAGCGCCCAATTTAACAGCAGAGGAAAATACTTCTCAACTGATTAAAGTCTTCATAAGAGACTTTTGAGAAATTGAAAATTGGCTGATGATGAGGAGACTGATGAAGCTTCTTCTCAGAAGCGAAATGCATTCATCCAGTTTGAGTATAATCATAATGCGAAAAATAGAAATGCAGTGTCAGTTTTGAGGGTACTTAATTTCTTTTCCGGAGGATGAAGCCCACATAGGTCTGAGACCTGTGCATGGGTAATGAATTGGATGATGGTGATTGATTAGATGGACCTACAGTTTTAGGTGGGCTCCGAACACCCGGGAAGTGATTTTACAGCAGAGAACAGAGTCTTTTTTGCTGGCCAATCCAATCAGTCACCCTCACAAAGAGCGCCTAGGAGTTTCGTAGCTTATCTCTGATTGAACAGAAATTGGTTTCACACAATTTGAAAACGAACCGAGGAACTGTATTGAAACGTTCTTTACATCAAATGAAAGCTTGTGAAAAACTTGATTCTACTTTTCAATTTTTTTAAAGTCTCTTAGGAAGACTATAATCCTTTAAGTTTTTTCCTTCCCTGTGAAATTGGGTGCTGAATGTTTGGCTGGCAGACGATTCATGCCGCACCTTAATACAAGAGGAATCTTTAAAATCCATCCACCTGACTTCAACTCACTAGTCGCCTCTACTTACTGAATGAAAATGATTTTTTAAGCTACTGACAAATATTGACAATTGTTAATAGTGTAATAGACAAACATCTTGACGAACATTGACAAGTTTATAACTGTGAAATAGACAATTGTCTTTCGAGTGAATGTGTATTTATCAAGTTTATATTCTCATCTCACAAAATCTCCATTATTGACAATTTTTAATGTCTCTAAGTATCTGTGAAGTTTGTTTTCATCTGACGAAATCTTTCCAGTTTTTTGTTTGGCACCTATTAGGCATGGCAAAAGACGAAACGCAGGCTTGGTTGGTGACGTAGCGCAGGGTTAATTTTTGTATAATGATGAATTAGACCTCAGTCTTGTTCCTATTTGAGCAGTCTAACTAACTTCTGTTTTTCACAAAGTCACCCCTCATCACTTTATCAAGCCTGCGTGTCTTTCATTTCATTTTTATTTGCATCAAACTCTACATACTCAAGCAATGCTCGGTTGCATTTGACATGTCATATTTTAAAAATAAACATATACAATAGTTCTATAAAATTCAACATTTTCAGAAAATACATGGCTATTTTGCAAAAATTGTCCATAACAATGATTAGGCAAGTTAGGTAAGCAGGTAGCATTGGGTTTTTGTCTTCTAGTTCACAGAAAACAACTGAACACACTCTTCCATGTTGTAGGGTGCAGCGCCAATCAATTTTCCCTTCAATGCACTTTTGAACTGTCTGATTTCACTGATGATAATAATAATATATTTTTTATTTCCATATTTTGTAACAATACAAATTTAGAAACGTCAGAAAATACAAAAATTATCAACTGTGTTTTCAAAATGCATACAATACTGTAAAACTAACTACAACAATATCTTAAAAGTAACAGTGAAATTTTAATAATCATAAAAACTTAAAAAACACTTTTAAGTGGAAATTATGACTCACGTTATGGCGTGACGGCCGTTTCACTCTGTAACCTACAGTACACTCGTCAGTAGAGTGTACTATGGGTCGTCTGACGATGCTCTTGACAACAGAGTGAAACGGCCGTCACGCCATAGCGTGAGTCATAATTTCCACTTGAAAGTGTTTTTTAAGTTTTTATTGTATTAGTGGAAACAAGATGGATCTCCAACATCACATTTAATAATCAGTTAACAATAATAAAAACAGACAAATACAGAACTATCACAAGAACTCATTGGTTGCCAAAAGCTATAACAACAATAACAAAACTAATAATTGTCAAAATAGTCGGTCATTTACGCTTCACTCAAATAACAATTATCAGAACTCTCGTAAGCTATAATATTCTGAACCATGAATTCTCTGAGCTTTACTTGGAAAGTGCCTTAATCGTTCTAGGGAGTTTATTATAAAATATTACCCCATTCACCATTGGATCTTTCTCACTAACTGTTTTGTTCACCCTGACTCTATTTATATTCAAATTACGGTGATTATTGCTTTTAAACAGATCAAAACTTTTTACTAACAAGATTATTTTATAAACGTACAGCGAATATACTGTTAATAGATGCTTACTCCTGAAAAAAGTACACAAGATTCAGTGAAGTCCATCCCGAAAGCAAATCTTTGTGCTCGCTTCTGAGCAATCCAATCAAAACCAGGGAAGTGATAGCCGCAAGCCATAGCAGGTATCTGTTCAATCAGATAGATAAGCTGCGTTCTCGTAGGTCCTGTTTGTAACGGTGACCGATTAGATTGGCCAGCAAAAAAGACAATGTTCTCTGCTGAAAATCACTTCCCGGTGGTTCGGAACCCACCTAAAACTGTAGGTCCAACTCATAAATCACCATCATCCTACTCATTACCCACGCACAGGTCTCAGACCTATGTGGTCTTCATCCTCAAAAAAAAAAAAAAAAAAAAAAAAAAAAAAACCCGATTCATATACTTTGCTGCAGCGGATCCCCAAACTTCAATAGCATCATAATTAATGTGACTACTAATTAACCCATGGTGAATTCTCATAACATTTTCCTCTGAATAGAAACTTTTAAGCAGTTTTAAAATATAGGAATTACGATTAATTTTGTTCACAACAGAGTCTATATGCCTAAAACACTTTAAGTCGCTATCTAAGATTAACCCTAAGAACCTTGTTTGTTCAACTTCCTCCACTGAATAATCTTTACAACTGATTTTTTCCTTATAATTTATTTTCCTATTCTTGATCATTTTAATTTCCGCGGGTAGAGCATTATATATTTTAAGTCCGCTATAGAGTAGTCCCTTCTCCAAAGTGGTAGTTCTGTGGTGGGGGTATTGAAGTTGTGTTCGCTGATGCATTGTACTTTACTCATGCCGTATTTGATTATTTTCATTCAACATTGGTTCCTTTTTCTTCATAATATAGCTAATTCTAGAAATTTCTATTTGCGACTTGCCTTGATTATTCTTCTCTTTCTTCATCTGATTCTTCTTTTGCATTTTCTTCTTCTTTTTTGTTTTCTTCTTCTTTTCCTTCTTCGTCTTTTTCGTTTTCTTCTCTTGCATATTCGTTTCAAATATTGGCGATCATTCTGGCTATGATTTCCCTTTTGACTGCGGCTCTGAAAAGCTTAGTAGACGTTTTAGAGAACAATGCTCTTGAATATTTAAGCCAAGAAATTTTTCTTCCAGGTCCTTTTTTGCCATGTACTTTTCCTATAGTTGTAAATACAATAGGTAGGTAGGCTAATTTTGAACGTGATTTTGTGTTTTTATCTGTTTTAACGTTCTAGCAATGTTGTATGAGACAAAATGATTTTGACGTGAAATCAGACAATTTGTAATGCTTCTGACCTTATTTATAAACCAATATTTCATGAACCTTCCTTCGAAGATTAATTTGAGATGGTGGTATTTACAACCAATATTTCATGAACCTTCCTTCGAAGATTAATTTGAGATGGTGGTATTACAATAGAAATTTCCCATTAAGTGACCAGCTTTAATGCCATGGCTACAACATAAAGTGTGATAGTAGTGACCAAACTAATTCTAGAGTAATCATTTCATTGTTTATTTCCAGAAGACAACTTGTCAGTGAAAACGTGCTGCGATGAAAAGCAAGTGGTGCTGCTGGATTCGAATCTGGCCCTGGCCTCCAGTTTCATAAAGAGATGTCCGGCGTGTGAACGAAATCTCATCGAGCACATTTGCCAGTTCACCTGTGGGCCTGATCAGAGCCGGTTTATGAATGTGTCCGCGAAGGAAGTTGCGCCTTCTGGTAAATAAATTTATTTTTTATTCAACCAATCAAAATGTACAATACTGTTACAAAAGCAAGCAAAGCAGTTATTTACGCACATAGAACTACGTTATTCTACATAGATCATTCCATTCATGATCGTACGTGACTTGAAACGCAATATGCATTCCCTTGCTCTCTTGCGTTCTCTTTTCACATGTCTTTGTCACTCTTATTATTCAAGTCTGCAACTCTCTCACTCAATTGATTTCTCGAGACTTCTCGTGATTTCTTTAGAATTCCTGAACCATCGAGGTCCAAGCATTCTTGAAGTTTCTCGAAGCGTCTGGTGACCTCCAATTCTTGGAATTATACAACTACAACAGCTATATAAAGGAGTCCACTTGAACCAGTGAGTCAGTTTTTCTACAAACCTGTGTGACAGATTGTATTACAGATCTTGTGCCAGTGGAGTAAACAGTGCTTTATTCAGTCTTTAGACAGTGTCAAGTGCAAAGACAAGTGTTTACTGTTTATGCAGCTTACTAATAGTTTAAAGGCGTTGTGTTAAGTGATATTATTTGGGACTGTCAAATAACGAATTGGACTGTGTTTTGTAAGTGATTAGTGGCTCTTTTTTTATCATTCCTTTCTACATTATTGTATAGTTAATTGGACTCTTGTTTCTTGTATTATTGATCAGCCTGTAATTACTTATTCATTAATTCTTGTAAATAATTACTGAAAATAAGTATTAGCTTGTCATTTGATGATCTGTTTTTATTTATTAATTGAACTTACAAATATTTGTGTGTAAATAGACTAATTTGTGTAAATAAAGATCAAGTGTGAACTTTAGTGCCAGCCTTATTTTAGCTATTAGAACCCGTAACAATACATTTTCTTGTAAAACACAATGACATTCCAAGATGCAAAATATATAAGTATACAATAAAATAAATAAACTTTTTTTATTTACGAATTCAAGACGTGTTTTTTATGTATCAAATTTGTTATTATTTTGCTTTAAATATTCAATTGTATCTTTTAAACCAATAACCCATATACAAACATCTGTATAAGGAGCAGAACAGATACGTGTTTTCAGGTTTCTTGTAGTATACATGTTGTTTTTTAATTCATGTCTTATATTTATGATATTGGCATTTTAGGCACCATCCCCTCAGCACAAGCTTTGCTTAAAGAGGGATGTAACAATTATTTAATTTATGAATAGATTTAATTTAATTTATGTAGATATTCATTATTATGATAAGAAGTGGTGTAATTTTTGTTTGAATATATGAATGTCCTATTATGTATTGTTGACAATAAATAAAATTGAATTGAATTTTCTTTTTTTAAATAAATAAGCAAATAAAATATCCCATAAATAGATAAAACAAGGAAAATCATAGAATATTCAAGACAAAATATAGGATATTAAATGAATAATGATAAAAAAATAAAGAATAAAAAAAATGGTTCATCCCTCTCTAAGCCAAGCTTGTGCTGAAGGTTGAGTCGCTTAACCAAATAACTTTACCCTGGACTGAACATATCTTTCAACAAACCAAAATATCTCTCAATAAACTAAAATGAACCAAAATATCTCCTTATTCACATTTGTTACAATGTATTTATTTTTTTAAATATTCATCAAACAAAAAAAAAACACTTTACTGTGGATTAATAACATTAATGAGTGAAACGTTTTTTAAATTCATTTAGACTATAAATTCTAGTATTCAAATGTAGTTGTACAAATAAATAAATAGAATTTTATTTTCATTAAGTTCTTTGAACAATAGACAACGCCAAATACAATTAAAATAGATTTACAATATTAATTGTATACACAAAACATTGTAAATACAAAACAAGTCCTAGAATATATATTCAAACAATACATGTGAATCATCAATGCATAACCCATAATGCTCATAGCACAACCTAAGCCTCCTGAACAATTACATAAAAAATGCAAAAATTATGTAAACATCTCTAAGCAACAATTATTTCACTTTCAAAGAACTTCTTAGCAGTATAATAAGGATTAATTACAAGCCAATTTAATAACCTGGTCTTAAATTTATTTCCTGTTTCCATAATTAAATCTGTTGTTATTTATTGTACATTTTAATATCAAGTGTGTCACAGCTTTTAGCTGCTTTAGATAGTCTTTAATAGGGAATATAAATCCTCTTGTGTCAATTCCTTGTGTTTTAGCTATGAGTATCAAGTCTTAATTTTAAATTTGATGAGTTTCTTTTAACATGCAATAATACTGTGTATATGTAAAAATTCACTATTGTCATTATTTTAAGCTCAACAAAAAGAGGCTTAGCTACAAAATTGTTATGAATAAAGATGGTTTATTCAATCAAAACCGTAAGAATCGGCTTGATCCAAGAGTGTGGCCCACCCCACTCCACTCAATAGGATTTTAGAGATTACTACTACTCGTTTTACAAACGTTATCGTAGCGGGAGATTTCAATACAGACTTTGCAACACAGAATAAAATGACAGAAGATTTAAGGGATATTATATACATGAATAACTTGGAAATAAAAGTTCATGAATATACCAGAGTCACAAGAACATCACAAACAATAATTGATAACATCCTTACTAATACATCAAATCTTAGAGGTGGGGTTGCAAGGTCATAAATCAATTAAAAAGAGTAGAGTAATGACAGAAATTCAACAATGTGAACAGGGGAATATCGATTGTTTGAAGCAGAATCTGCTACAAGAAAACTGGAGTAGGGTTTACAATAGCAATAGTTTGAATAACAAATATGATAGTTTCATTAATATTTTAAGGTTTCATATTACTATGAGTTGTCCAGTTATAAAAGTCCCTGTAAAAAACAAATTAGACAAAATTGAAGAGTGGATAACTGATGATATCCTTGCAGAAAGAAATAGGGTTAAAGATGCATATGATGAATTCAAACTATCTAGAAATATGTTAAGTGAAGATAATTACAAAGCTCTAAAGAAAAACTATACGAAAGAAGTGAAAAGAGCGAAATGTAAGAAAACAGCTGAAATTTTGAATAATAGTGTGTACTTTAACACAGCAGTGTGGGATGTGATAAACAAAAATAGGCAAGTAGCTCATGTAGATGCTTATACTAGTGTCCCCAGAATAATTAACGAAAATGACAAATATATTGATGATAGTGTAGACATTTGTAATTTCTTTAACAGATATTATCAACTGGTTGCTAAGAATCTTCAAAAATCTCTTAATACAGGTATTAGTGACATGAGGAATACTGAGGGGATTCAGAACGAATTAAAATTCCACCCAGTATCCCAAGACGAGTTGTCAAATATCATTGATAGTTTAAATAATAAAAAAACTGTAGGAATGGATGGGGTATCCAGTAAAATTCTGAAAGAATGTGAAGATCAATTGTTAGACCCTTTGATTCATCTGATCAATCATTCATTAGAACAAGGTGTTTTTCCAGATAATTTAAAAGAGGGGAAGATCTTGCCAATCTTCAAAAGTGGTGATAGAGAAAAGGTAGAAAACTATAGGCCCATTAGTATTTTAAATGTAATAAGTAAAATTTTTGAAAGTAGTTCTAAATAGGCTACTTCTGCACCTTCAAGAAGCTAACTTTATCTGTGATGAACAACATGGCTTCCAGAAAGGGAGATCAACAAAAACAGCCATAGTTTCTCTAGTTGAAAAACTAATAGATATAATAGATTCAGGTGATAAAGCTACTGCAATCTTCTTAGATCTGTTAATCATAGAACTTTTTTGGAAATACTGCAAAATGTAGGTGTAAATGGGGTTGAACTGAAATGGTTAGAATCATATCTTATTGGGAGAAAACAATGTGTAGAACTAACTACAGTAGTTGGTAATAGTATAGTAAAGAATAAATCTAATAAATTAGAGGTGCAAGCTGGAGTGCCTCAGGGTGAATGATGAGTTGGACCAACAATTTAAGGTGGGTTTCGAACCACCGGGAAGTGATTTTACAGCAGAGAACAGTTTTTCTTGCTGGCCAATCCAGTAGGCCACCCTTACAGAGATGGCCCAGGAGCTTATCTCTGATTGAACAGATACCTGCTACGGCACTCGGCTATCACTTCCCGAAATTTTTAGTGCCTATCGCTTACAACAGTTAGTTAACTGACATTAAACTGCTTATTTAATTGGCTTTCGTGCAACCGGCCGTTGTTTTGCATGCATCAATAATATGAATTTTTGATGGTCTGACCACTCTTCTGTTGCAGGAAATGAAGCAATAACTGCAATCGACGTTCACATAAGTGAAGACTATATGAAAAAAACTTACGAATCTTGCCAACATGTGTATATGCCGGCGACGTCTAGTTTCGCTTTGGACTTTATGTGTGGAGGATCAGCGGCCAGATGCTCCCCAACTAGGTCAGTGATTATCTTCAGGATACTACATAAATATTTTAAATAAGCCTGGAAATCAATCATTGAATCTATTGTATTACGAAATCTAATATATATCTGAGTTTATTTTCCTAATGTTTAATGTAATAAATTTCTATCAATAGAGCTGATAGAAGTTTTGAAAATGTACAACTGAAGGACTATCAAGAAGGGTGTATTACTAAGGGTGCAGCCCAGCATCTAAGAAGTCTGATTTGACTTATACTCCATAAACGGAGACTTCAAGGTAATCGTAATCTTGAAAGAAGGGCAAAGGGTTGCGTCGTTAATAAAACACTTTGTTTCAGTTCGAAGTTTATGAAATTAGTGCAAATAAATAGAAGGATAACGGTTTAATTCTGAATCCTATAAAATCTAAACCAGACTGGTAGGTTAAACTAACAAGTATAGGAGAAGTTTTGTGTGACAGCGAAATGCTATTTAACCTGAAATGTCTAGGTCAGGGATTTCCAACGTTCTAGAAACTGCATCTCCAGGGTTTCAGGTTCTAGCAACCTGAAGGTTTTTGAAGATTTTGGCGTACCACCATCACCAGTCTAGGGTTGTAGATTGAAAGAAAGCTCCCTGAAACTCATTTTTTTAGAAAAGCATTTTTATCAGACACATTTCCATTATTCATTTTATTTTTATTAAATGAGCAATAAAAATTTATATTTAATTAATCATTCACTTTTCCATCAGTTTTTAATAACATTAAATTTGGGATTTTTTTTGGAGGATGAAGCCCACATAGGTCTGAGATCTGTGCGTGGGTAATGAGTTGGATGATGGTGATTGATCGTATTTAAAAAAGTACTTTTTTTATTATACATTCAATACTAATTGAACGATGATGATTGATTGATGATTCGTAGTAATCGTGCTACAGAAGCACAGGATGGTGCAAAAAGGTATACCACATTTATTTTCTTATTAATTCTGTAGGGTGGTAATTAATGACAGGTGGTAGGTATAAGTGACAGCAAATAATGGAAGTAGATTTTCAGTAACCGAATGATTCCTTCTTCCAAAAATTGACATCTGTTGACCAGAGACTTGAAATTGTGTTTTTTTCGGAGGATGAAGTCCACATAGGTCTGAGACCTGTGGGTAATGAATCGGATGATAGTGATTGATGAGTTGGACCTACAGTTTTAGATGGGTTCCGAACCACCGGAAAATGATTTTACAGCAGAGAACAGAGTCATTTTTGCTGGCCAATCCAATCAGTCATCCTTACTAAGCGAAGGAGTTTCGTAGTTTATCTCTCTCTGATTGAACATATACCTGCTACGGCACTCGGCTATCACTTCCTGTTGCATGAAACGGAAAGTTCTAGCAAGGAGATCAAGACAAGGCAAGCCCAAGTCGTCAAGAAAAACGGTAGCAGAACTTCTCATACCTAGGCGATCTATCGTAATAAGTTGTGCCGTTTGGAGAGGATTGTACAGTATTGGCTAAATTTCAACGTATTTTGTAGAAAGTAGACTTCTATCTATTTCTTGGAATCGGTGTTATTTATTCTGATAATGTACTTGAATTCTCTAACATTCAATGTAATCCTGAACAATTGTATGCTTTTCAGATGGTTCAGTTTCATGGGAGATGAAGCCAATAATGGATACGTTCCATTCCAAATAAACTATGTTATTACAGAGGAAGATCCTGATAATGGTATTTTTCCATTATATCCCAAAGTATATCCTTGCAGTGCAGCGTTGAATGTAAGTATTCTTCTGGCATTAATTTTTACTTAATAGATTAAAATTCTGATGTTTCATTCATTTATTTAGAAAACCCATTTGTAAATTCGTCTGGCAGTACATTAAATTAATTGCATTACATTAAAGTGGCAGCATCATGAAATTAATTAATAGATAAAGGAACAAATAATAAAAATATGTTAATATAGTAGTAAGCAATCTATTAAAAAGGCAACAATTTACCTTTTTACCTAAATTTGAGGATTTGAAGAATTGAGGCTAAGCGCTAACTGGATTTTCAAATTCTTCTAATGAATAGAATAAATTACATTTTCTATTGAAATTCTGAATTCTTCTGATGATCATGAAAATAATAAGAGATATTTCTATGGAATAATGCACTTCTTTCAGTCCTTGATCTCTCTTATATATCTCTGGAATACTATGGACGATTTTTTATATGGAGTGGCCGTAGCCGAATGGGTTAAGTGCTGGTTTGCTAGCCCAAAGGTCCCGGGTTCGATCCCAGTTCTGACCGAAAGATTTTACCTCGGGCCACTCCCAGAGGCCCTGAACTTATTCAGGTGCGACCTGATAACTCTGACACCAGACCTGAGCCAGCCAGGTCACACGATATTATTATTATTATTATTATTATTATTATATCAATGTAATGGGGTCCCTTTTCGAACAAATCTGACAATGCCAGGTTTAATGCCTATGCCTGTGTCGTAATATACATAGTATTAATAATGGAAATAATATATATGTAGGATTATTAATCAACCATCCCCTATCAACATTTTAAGTTTCTTATTTTGACTTTTATAATCAATTTCAGAAGTATGATCTCCTTAAACACTTTGTACAAATTTAATTCTAACGCCCATTCTATGAAGACCAAAAAAAAGCGACAGAAACTCGAAACTGATAACCCGCGATACGTTTATGCATTTCTCGGCGCTGAATGTGATACGGTAACATGTTTACTGCAATCGATGCATTTCTGCCGCTCTTTTTTGGTTCATTGAAGAATGGGCCTAAGAGCCTTATTATAAGGAGCCACTCCAGTGGCGAAAAAAACACGTTTAAGGCCCAATTACACTAGCCAAATAAATATTGAAAAATTAATTTTATACACAATAAATATCTGAGTACCCTGAACATGTTTTACATTGGCCTCGTTTGAGCTGATCACTCGTTCAGCTGGTGTGATTGGGCCTTATAATATGGTCGCCACTGAATTGGCTCTGTATAACAGTCTCTTATCTTAATTTTTCAATTCGAATTCTATTCTTTTACTCATTTGATTAATTTATTGTGCAGTCCACTCTGACAGCTTGCAGCTGTGTTGACTGTGAGGCCAGCTGTCCCGTGCCAGCGCCACCAATGCAACTTCCCGATGACAATAAAACAGTCCAATTCAACGCAATTGTCATCTGCATCTTTATTGTCGGCACCTGTACGTTCCTTTTTACCGTATTCTATGGGCCAAAATTTTGCTCCAGAGTTGGTAAGTCAAGTAAAGGAGTAATTTATTAGAAATTAGGACTCACTTCAAAATTAATGTGAGTTCTATCATACAACATAAAAATATGTTATATACTACTGTAGTTTAAACGAGAACTGTATCAGAGCTTATTTTTAGTGGGGGGGGGGGGCATGTAACTTTGAATTAGATTCGTATTTGTCAGGCTGGTAAAAAATGTAAAATTGCAGTAAAAGACAGTCTAAACTCAATTTTTAAAAAAACTCGGAAGAAGTAGATTGATAGCTTAGCCCTTTTCATACTAACGGCCAGTTGCACGAAAGAAAATTAAATTTAACTACCGTAAGATTATGTCATCTTACGGAGCTCAATAGGGAAGTCTTTGCACTGGCTCCATCAAATGACGTCATCTTATGGTGGTCAAATTTAATTTTCTTTCGTGCAACTCGCCGTTAGAATTTAATACTATAATTTGTTATAAATATCTTGGACGCTTGCTCCCTTCCTAATCTACCCCTTGGGTTAGAAATTTATTCAACTTCTATGTACGAATTCATGAGAAACAACATTTTAAAAAATGTAGTGAAATTAGTAGTTTATAGCGGTTTTTTGCTTGATCTTATTTTCTTCAATTAGTAATTCACAAATTCTCCTTCGTTTAGTGCTACATTTTAATTTTTAGACCATGATGTGAAATTCCTTTTTAATGTAACGTGTATCTTTTGTGGAATGAAGAATATTTTATTTGATTCCTATCAACTAAAATCAATAATTGTTTCTTTCAAAAGTAAAAATTATGGTAATGCACATAACCTGCAATATTTTGATGTGAAGCCAGCAACTCAGCGCTAGATTAGCTTGCAAATACGGCGGTCGGACAAGCCAAATGGCTTTCCTGGCCTAACTCACTTATTTCTAATATGACTTGTAATACTGTAGATGAATAAAATTCGCCTTTTATTTCAGGGCTGCACATTTAGGCAAATTTGAATAAAACAAAAGAATTGAGATTGATTTGTGAGTTGAGTAGTGCATTGTGCATTTTGGCTGTATTACAGTATCGTCAGAGGCACTAAAGTGGAAACGGGCGATGGCTGTGCGTCATTTGTCTGGCGGTGGCAATCAAACGCAGTTAGGCGTCGCGAACATCGATGACGAAACAAGTCCTTTGCAATTTGACAGATCTAGTATGTCTCACCTCTATCTTTTTAACCGTTTGCTTTCTCTGTTTCATTCTCGCTCACTCTCTCTCTGTTCTGTCTGTCTCTCTGTGCCATTTGTAAAATTTAATGTTGGTTGTGGGTCAACTTAGTTGTGTTCCTCACGTCGATTTTTCACTGCCACAACTTTCATGTGACTTTTAGTCGCACCCTAGTTGTTGAGGCCGGGAATTTTACATTGCTTTTTAATTTAGTTATCCATAACACAAGCTCAATGAAACAAACATACAACACGCTATCGCCCACAGCTGCTTTCTTCATAAACTTCCAACGGAAGTATCCAAATTTCAGGCAATGTCCAAATTTTAAATAAAATTTAAACACCAAATTTTAAACTGAAGCGTACTTCGTTTTCAAGCCTATTTAACCTACACAATTCTCTGAGGGTTAAGTGGAAGAGAGGGCCGGCTGCGCTCTAACTTCGCCCTCCCAGTTAATAAATAAAGGCAGCCATTCTATTCTATTCTATATCTAAAGCAGATTAGGGCGTAGGATAGTGTTTACCCGACTTGAAAATGATTTGAAAAAGCATTCTAGAACTTTCTCTGTAGTGGTGAAGGTGTTATTGTGGAAGATATCCATAATAAATAATAATACGTAGTTGTCACAATCACATTAAATAAAAATAGTGAGATACTAGTTTCAATTGTTACACCATTATCAATCTCAAACAAACTGTTTGTTTGTTGGGAGTAAGTTTGAGATTGATAATGGTGTAACAACCCCAACAAACAAACAGTTTACTACCGGTGTAACAACCGATACTAGTATCTCACTATTTTAAATAAATGTGGTTGTGACAACTTCGTCATATTATTTAATATCGAACACAGTCATCAGACCCTTGATTCATTTCGCGAAGTCTATTTCATGACTATTAATTATTAATTAAATATTAATATTTTTAGAAAATTAATTAAATTTGTGAATCATTTACGTAGTGTAATCAATTGCTATTATACTTAATTGAAATATTAGAAATGAAACAAACAAATATAATGTTATTCTTATGAATGATAACTTTATTTATACGAATAAGGCTCAACCTTATGAATAACCAGATGTTACGGGGTCGAGTGAATCTATGAATCTGATTCCAATTGCATATTATGATGGATAAGCTCATTTTAAAAATCATATGTTCCTATAGAAGAAGACCTGCTGGGTGCCTTCCCTTTTTCCTTATAATTATTCTTTGGATGCAACAAAATTTAAAAGAAAGCTTTATACGTACATTGCTGCGCATTACTAAAATACATTGCTGGCATTCATGCCAAATTTCAAAGAAATCGGTTCACGCGTTCAGCGTAAATGCGTTACAAACAAGCAGACAGAATGCAAAACGGTCGACTTGAAACAGAGACGAAGAGTTCTACGTTTGGTCAATAATTATTTAATTTTGAAAAATATTATTGTACGGACACTTACCAAGGATTGTGCCCACTTAAATCCCGTTTCCCTTGAGGTTGTCTCTAAGCTTAACGTATTTATTCAGTTTCGTTGTAAAATGAATTGTACTGTAATGAATTAACCAAGATAATGATTGATGCTGCAGATTATTTGATGAGACGATTGAAAATTACTGTTCAATATTAGAAAATGAGATTTTAAGAAATGTGTCAGCTGGCAGGTGACCTTGCGTCTTCAAACTTTGCTTATGGTCTTGGTTACGTACTTCTAATTCCATAATTCTGGTTGTTTTTTTCTGGGCATTATTCTCTTTTTCATTCTATTTCGCATATATACAAATTTGATTTGATTCAGTCTACTTTCATCTTTACTTTTACGTCTTCTTTGCTTTGCATGTTTGGTTCATTTGGATTTGTTGAGATGGAGCTGGGTTTTATTGGTTCTCATATTTTAGGTGGGTTTCAAACCACCGGGTATGATAAAGTCATAGCTACTAATCACCCATCCAAGTGCGTTTTTGACTTAACATCTCGAACGAACTGTTACCGCGCTCACCTTTCAACCAATTAATTGCATAATTTCCATTCTGGTTAAAGAAAAAATCGCTATCATCTTATAAGTAACATTAATAATAATAATAAGCGTATGGCTTTCAATGGTGGGGAGACCCTTACGGGTAGTTCCACCTCGCCGTTTGTGCCATGTTACGGGGAACATGGTGGACCTACTATTTTTCTAAGTAACATTGAACGTCAATTTCAAAATTAAATTGATATCCGAGGAAACGTATCAACTCATTCACACTACTGATCATACTAATTAACTTATCTTTTTATAAGTATTTTGGTGGTTTTGCTCACAGCTATGCTCAGGCGTGAAACCGCACTTTATGACTAAATTATTACGCAAGAAACCTGTTATTTCCTCATTACGGTGATTAATCTTCATTTAATCCTTTCTAACATTTTTTTTCTCTCAAGTAATATTCTTACTCAAAAAACCATTCATTCTAATAACCAATCAGTAATTTCAAAATTTTAATCTCTAATTTTTAATTCTCATCTATTTAAATGCTTCTATAATGCTTTGTGGGGAAATTTTTTTCCAGATTAACTGCCATTGTTCAAGTTAATTTTTCTTTAATGTTGCCTGAGACATACTTACTCAACTCAGGGACTTTGCTATTGTCCCCATTTTAATGATATCGTCGAAATTCTCGATTATTTAATTTACAATTGCTGGTTTCCTTTCATAACATGTTATAGAATGATATCCCAACAAAAAGTCATTTTCTAAAAATATTTCATAAAAATATAATTTTTAATGTATACGTTTTAGGAGGATATAAGTTAATAGGCTGTATATGGGAACATAACTTTGTAACTTATAGTAGGTTAATCCATCATTCTTTTCTAAATGATGCTGCTCAAAAATCATTACTTCTTACATGTAAATTGAATGTCACATTTTTACTAAACTTTAAAGTTTAAGATGAATGATTATTATTCAATGATTCATCTTCAAACCCTGCTCTTTTCAACTTGATTAATATACTCATTATATGAAATCACTTTACTGATTTAAATTCAGTCTTTTGTAAAGTTTCGCTATTTGTTTTGCTTGGCTCTTTTGTTTGTTTTGTATCGTAATTATTAAGTTGCTTAATTTTGATCATTAATTATGTTGCTTTTTTTAATTACCTACATTATAATGTATAGACATGTATTTGATGTACTGTAGAGAAATTTGTTTTTCTGTATAAATTATGATTATGAATAGATGTGTGTGTAATATTACCATGTTTGGGTACATTTTTCAAAACATAGTAGTAATAAATAAGTAGCTTGCAACTCAGAGCAGGAGTACTGGAGACAAATATGTTTGACAAGAATAACTGGAAATAACTTGGACCTATTAGTACAGTGACTTTAATGAATAATAAGACCTGAAGTTGTAACAACGACATTTATTGAAAACTGTGAGATTTGTCCCGATTTTCAATAGACTAAATGTGGTTGTGACAACTTATTATTCATTTAGTCTTATTATTCGTTATTAATATCTCCCACAATATCACCTTCGCCACTACAAAGAAAAAAAACAGTGACGTTATTTTCTATAGCCTCCTTCACGCCATGAAATTAGGCAGCTCGAAAAAATGTGGTGTAGCAAAAAGTAACTGACTGCTAGCGTTAGACTGATAGACTAGGTAACACGGCACGGTTGGTGTTGCCGATTCGTACCTGGATGTTGGCGATTCTCTACTATCAGCTGCTGGGATGGTCTTGTATCTGGCCAAACCGCAATTTCTTACAGCCGCGTAATTTGATGGCAAGAAGTATAGTACTGTATCACTCTTCGCTCCATGCTTTAGTATCAAAGCTCTACTGTGCAAGCCCCCTTGATGCTAGACGTCTACTGTGAGCGGAAAGCTGTAAAATGTCGCAAATCGAGTTCCTTTGAATTCGTACGAGCAACTCAAATGTCTGTTCGTCAGTTTTCGTTCGAACATTTGCAAAAATTTGTTGCTTCCCAGTTTGCAATTTTTCGCTCCCAATGGACTAGTAGCTTTGAGCTGGTGGTTGAGGTAATTTCCGAAGATAATACAAGAGATAATACTCTACAATAGATAAATACTATTTATTGTTCGATTCGAATTTCAATGCAGAATGCACATAGTTCCAAATATAGACTATTATTAGCATAATATTATTTCTTTTGTTGTTTTTTGTGTGAATGGAAGGTTATCTTCACATATTTCATAATTTTATTTCTCATTCTTTGTAAGTAATTAGCTAAATTAGGCCTATTTATTTCTAAGTTTGCGTGCACAGTGGATGGATCATCAAATACACGATGATACCATACCGCATAAAATACATGATATATGACAGATTGCAGCCGCGTGAATACTACAATTCTACATAATGTGTTTGATTTTGCGATGGTGATTATCTTCGTGGAGCACTGTATGCACCTGCATGAATTTCCAAGCAAAATAAAAACCCTTATCAAGTAACTTGAAAGTTCAATTGAATCGTTATTAGCAAATTTATCCATGTCGTACGTTTCTTTTAGAAACTGTACGATTCAAGCAGCCAAAATATTCTAATTACATGATTTATAATGTATTGTACGTTCTCAAGTTATCAATTATAGTGGCAATAATAAATAATGGGTTATTTATTGTATCTCCACGATACTACAGTAATTAATCAGCATAATTTATTGAGTCGATTGTTGACAGGTGCAGTAGTGAATAGTCTGAGCAAAGAAGCAATCAACCATAATGAAGTAGAGGAGCCTTCGCTGATTGAAAAGTTAGGCGCTACCTTTGATAACAAATTGGAGAGATTTTTCGAAGAGCTTGGTTTTGGTAAATATTTTTTCCATTTCAGCTATGCGATTTCAAGTTTGTTTATTGTCTGTTAGACATTAATAAATAGATATATTTCATGAAATAGATATTTTATTATAGATATATTATAGATAGTTGTTATTGGATACTCGGAATTAAAAAGTTAGTCAATATTATACTCTATTACGTTTTATTCTGTTTTAATGAGTGGAACTTTATTTTTCTATTACAAATTGCGAAATAGCCTTTTGGCTGTTGCATCACTCAATTACATCAAAAGAAAAATGTTCAGCTGCTACATGATTTATAAATACACTATTTAGGGGAAGTGATAGCCGAGTGCCGTAGCAGGTATCTGTTCAATCAGAGATAAGCTACGAAACTCCTGGGCCATCTTTGTAATGGTGACCGATTGGATAGGCCAGCAAAAAAGACTCTGTTCTCTACTGTAAAATCACTTCCCGGTGATTCGGAACCCACCTAAAACTGTAGTTCCAACTCATCAATCACCATTATCCAATTCATTACCCACGCTCAGGTTTCAGATTTGTGTGTGGTCTTCATCCTCCAAAAAAATTGAAACGGCACTATTGGCAACGAACTAATTATGAAATAATCAGTAGCAAAATTCATTCGTAGCCACAGCATAGAGCAGCACCATTTAATACTTTGTATTAAAAAAATATTGAGCGAATGGATTTTATTGGTGGGGAGTCCCTGAAGGGTAGTTCCACCTCACTATTTGAGCCATGTTATGAGGAATAAACACTTGCAATTAATATAAAATTATATAATTGGTCAATATAACGGGAGAATTTAATTTTTTAAATTTTTTATAACGGGAGACTTTGATTGGCTAAACCACTCCACATTGGCGGAAAAGTAAGGAATTATGGCTTTTCACACCCATTACGATCACAAACAAAAAACAATTTGTTTAGAGCAATTCGACCAAATAACTATGTTTGGTAGAAACTAAAAATGGCGTAATTGGCTTGTAGAAAACTAGAGTGTAGTAGAGGCTCCAGGTTTAAGGGCCAGAGGTTTGATTTTCCGTTTGCAATTATAATTATTTCGGTCATTTCCGACTTAGTGATTTTTGTTTACATTTACAATCAATTTTTGTTAGTTCCTTCCCTCTTTACTAAGGAGTGTGTCAATTCATTGGTCGCTCGGTGTGCCTGGTGCCAGGTTGGTAGTGATGTTAAGCCATGAACGCCTAGGACTGCTTGTAAGGGTGACCGGCAGCTATAATAAGATGATATCTTATTTATTATCACTTACCCGGCGCTTTGGAACCCAATTAAGACTGTAGGCCCATTCCTAACATTATTTTACACAAGTTTTCGTCTAATGGAGGGCATCATCAGCAAAAACGTCTCAGCCGTTTTTTTTTTTGTTATGTGTCAACCGTTTACCTAAAGAATTAATTAGTGGTAGAGCCCTCTTATTTGCTGATGATACATCACTCATTTTCAGCAATTCCATTCTAGATAATTTAGAAATAAGTGCCCATATAGGTGTGCAGTCCATTGTCCAATTTTTAAATCAGTTGAAATTAACTATAAATAGTAAAAAATGCCAATACCTTCAATTCAAAAACAAACATAATTTAAATGAAGATAGGGCTATCAACGTGTTTGTAAACGATAATCAATTAGACCAGGAAGAAAAAATTGCATTTCTAGGAGTTACGTTGGATAGACGATTGACCTGGACTCCATACATTGAGAAAATATGTAGTAAAATTTCATCTGGGGTATTTGTCCTGCGACAGCTCGCTAGATTGAATGACAAAAAGTTACTTTTTACAGCTTACCATGGGCTCTTACTGTCACATATTAGGTATGCTATCTTAGTATGGGGTGATTCATCAAAACAAAATCTTGATAGGGTGTTTAATATCCAAAATAAAGCGGTTAGGTGTATAGAAAGAGTAAATAGATTAGATTCATGTAGGCCGTTGTTCAAGAGACTTGGTCTCCTAACTGTACCCTGCTTATATGTGTATGAAGCTACTCTATCTGTAAAAACGAATGATATTAACCAAAATCTTGATGTACATGATTATAATACAAGACGCCGAGGAGATTATCACTTGGTGAGTCACAATAGTAGCTTATTCAAACAAAAACCTAGTTATATTGGTAGGAAATTCTACAACAAGCTACCGCAGTTTTTGAAGAGTCTTGAAAATATAGAAATATTTAAAAAACAATTGAAGAAATATTTAGTTGATAAAGCTTTTTATAGTGTACAAGAGTTCCTTTCACATCAAAATTAAGCCTCACCTCAACTAATTGAAGTAATTATGTAATATAGTGTATAATATTGTTGATTTGACTTGTCTTATACTCCTTAACTGGAGTCTCCTAGACGTAATCTACAAAAAAAAAAGCCCGCTTATCCGCCAATCGTAGTGTAGTTTGGCTAATCAAAGGCTCCGGTTTTGTTGGCTGTGAGTCTTGTTCTTGATTCAATTTTATTCATTTTTTATATATGTTGCAGTTTGTGCATCGCGTCCATGGCTGATCCTGTTTTTGGGCGGATGTGTAGTGGTCGGACTGTGTCATGGCATCAAATACCTGCAGATCACCACCGACCCCGTCCAGCTGTGGGCGTCGGCCACTTCACGCTCTCGCCTCGAAAAGACTTACTTCGACGAGCACTTTGAACCGTTCTATCGCACTGAACAAGTCATTATAAACGCGGTCGGCTTGGACAAGGTGAGCACTCAGCACACGTTCGAACTAAATTCAAATTTGATTGATTTATTGGAAAATTCATCAAAAACATTTGTTTCTTGGTTGAATGGTATCACATTATGTGTTTGTTATATCAGATTGTACTGTACTGTATTGTATGATGAATTTAATCATGAGTTTTCAAGAATGAAACAAACTAAAGATCCCGAATTGGAGACGTTGAAAACAACAGTATTCTCATGGAAATCGATGAATGTCACCAGATAATAGCTATTTTTGTAACTAGAGTGCAAAGCAGCGTTTTTCTGCATCGAGAGAAACAGTTTTTTTCACGAGCCAAAGGCGAGTGAAAAAAGTTTCTTGAGTGCAGAAACAATACTTTGCGCTCGAATTACACATTCAATTTTTCCTACAGTAATGTATAAAGTAATTTACACAGAACAAAACAGGACATACATAACCTGACAGTTCCTAACATATCCTTACCTATCCTTACCTATCTTCGAATCAAATCGATTTCAACAACAACTACAACGACTATTTCACAGCTGAAGCAGAGTAGCCAACCTATTTTTGAATGCAGATTAGGGAACCTGCGTATTAAATGCTCACTATTTTGTGTTGTTAAGTTGCAAATCTGGAGTGCGGAAAAGTACTTTCCCGCACTGGAATTTACTTTCCCGTACTGGTGCAGGCATAGACTATTTTGCGTGCTACAGTTAGTGCAAAAATAGGCACTTTTTCTGGTCACTGTATGAAAAAATATTTTGTCACCGCTGGGAATGAACCCAGATCTTCTCATTACCAGCGAGGTGTTCGAAACAACAAAGCCACTCTGACATATGTGTTAAACAGCATTCATTTCGGACTTGGACAGCCTACGTCCGAGATGGAGTGATTGGATTACAGTTATTGAAATTCCAAATCAATTGCTAATTAGTGTAATCATGATTTGCATTATCTGTTTCATTAGATCAATCAAGTTAATTAGAAGACAAGTTAGTGTTCACGCGTATCTCCTCTCATCTGACGAGCCCTATCAGTTGACGGAGTGATGTCACCCGGGTCTCTTTTCATGATTTCGCCATTTTACATGTTAAACCGCATAAATTTATAAGTATTTTTCTCAAAATATATATGCTTTTCAAGAAGTCTTTCAACTAATTATTAAGTACTTTGAAAGATTAAATATTCTATTTTTTAAGGACACTGATTAGAAAAAAACATATACGATCAACCTTAATCAAATAATTGACCTCCAACTAATTATTATGTGCTTATTGGAATTCCATATCTATTTCTCCAATTAATTTTCTTTAAAAATTGAATATTAAATCTTTCACAGTACTTGAAAATTAATTGGAGTTTAAAGAATCAAATAACGGAACTACCAGAGAAGTACTGTCCTTGATGAGATGTACATGCCATAACATTATCAAGTGCTATGAATTAAATAATTGTATGACCACATCAAAAATGCCATAGATTAACAGTTAAATATACCATAAACCATAGGAGAAGTTTCTTGTAAAGCATATATATTTTGATAAAACGACTTAATGAAATTTCAACATGTAGAAGATAGGCGAAAAGCGACAACGTTACTGCATCAGGTGACTGTAGCTTGCTACTGCGCACCATGCTGTTGAATACTTCCTTGTCTTCTAACTACCTCGAGATCAATGAAAGTGATTATTTAAATAAAGTGGTGAAACACCGTATTACACAAGACATAGTAGATTCACTGTCAATGAATTGGACTCCTTTGTCGTAGAATTCTCTTGATAATACTATAAATAAATATAGTTTTTTGAAACTTATCAACTTAGCATGATAGTTTGACAGTTTGTTTTTTGGTACGGCATGATTGGAATTTATCTAAAATCTAACAAGTGTTGGATTAGAAAGCCATTCGCTAAAAAATCAAATTAATAACAAGTTTTGCCAGTCCTTTGTGCCAGTATATGTTTTGTAGTGATTAAAGAGCGATTAGAAATGAAAGGTTTGAGTTTCATTTGACAAATAACTGAATAAATGTTGTACCAGCGGGCAAGGATGCTTGAGGTTTTGGCATCACAAGTTTATTAGTAGGTCGATGAGTGCAATAACAAATTTCTTCAATGGTTTTCAACCTTACATGAACTATTGGCTATGATTGATGTTATTGACTATCATAAACTTGCATTTACAACAAAACTAACTTTTGTGAGCAGTATCGGGCGCGTTACAGGACCTGAGTCCCATCCTCAGCGAACAGAGACAAACAAGTTGTCAAAAAATAAAAACATGATACATCTAAAAATTAAAAAAAAAAATGAAAACTTGATACATCTGAAGATTTTATCCGCAGCTTGATGATTGATACTCTATATTATGGTTAACTGAGAAAACTTTCTATTCGTTGTTTCATTCTTTGTTACTGACAAATGTAACTTGTTTTGCAGGTGAAACATAACACTTCTTTGAATGGTATGATAGAATACGGGCCAGCTTTTCACAAGGAGTTTCTACTTGAGGTGTTGAAATTACAGGAACAAATAGAAAAGGTGTGTTCATTAATAAGTCAATTTTTTTAATTTTATTCTACTATTCCTGCTTTATTTTCCACGTTTTTAGATTTTTAACATGAGTAAATAATTATGACTTATAGGTCGCCATTAGCCAGGGAGACTCGGTCGGCCGACTCTGTCTTCCTTCTAGTTGCTGCCAAATAATAATGGCGGGCCGTTTAGCGCAGTTGGTTGGGGCGTCGCAACTTCAGCTTGCTGTCGTTTAAGTGGTCGTAGGTTCGAATCCCACTCCACTTTCAGGCATTTATGTGTAATAATTCACCTCATTACCCACGCACAAGTCTCGGACTCATGTGGGCATCATCAGCAATAAAAACTTTTTTTTAAAGAAGGTAAGGAGACTGCGTTCTGACCCAGCCATTTCATTGTTTTATAGGGTCAGTGTCAATGATGGCTTTGACAAGTGAAGAGCTCATTCTTCTCAGTCTTCTCTTGAAGGAAAGAAGGAAGAGAATCACAAAATATTTATTTATTTATATTGGTAGCAACAGAACTCGAAAACGGATAGAGCTGTGAAAAGAGTGGTGGATTGGAGTACAATAGGCGAAGGGCCTATTTCTTTTCTTGTTTCTATCTGCATGCAGATAACCTGACCGTTCCGTGTGCCTAAAACTGTTTCCTGGTCTTAAGATACAGTAGTTCAAATTTTGGTGTAAAATGTTGAATCTGCAGTTCGTTGCATGTATTAAGCAATCCAAATAGCTATTTGTGTAACTAGAGGTGGGCTTTTCTGCTTTGAGAGAAACAGTTTTTTTCACGAGCCAAAGGCGAGTGAAAAACGTTTCTCAAGTGCAGAAACAATACTTTGCACTCAAATTACACATTACATTTTTCCTACAGTAATGTATAAAGTATAATTTAGACAGAACGAAGCAGAACATACATAACCTGACAATTCCTCGCATAACCTGTCTTCGAATCAAATCGATTTCAACAACAACTACAACTGACTGTATTTCGTAGCTGAAGCAGAATTGCCAACCTATTTTTTAATGCAGAATAGGGAACCTGCATATTACATGCGCACGATTTTGTGTTGTTAGGTTGCAAATCTGGAGTGCGGAAAAGTACTTTCGCGCACTGGTGCAAGAATAGACTATTTTGCATACTACAGTTAGTGCAAAAATAGGCAATTTTTCGGGACACTGTAGGAAAAATAGATTTATTGATTAATAAATGAATAAATAAGATTTTATTGTCAGCGGGCCGATAAGCACAAGACAACGTCAAAACATATTTTTAAATATACTAAAACAGTAGGTTACAAAGTTGAGTGCTATTTAAGCACTGTCAATCCCAATAATACAATTTTCTATTACAATAGTGAACACTAAACTTAATTATTGCAGTAAACTATGATCAATTATTTCGTCAAAATGTTACAAAAAAGACGCAAAATGATACACAATATTTATGTCAATTTCATAAATCTCACTTAACCTGTAGATCGGGTTCTGTATCAGCCAGTCGTGTATCTTTGTTTTGAAAACCGTGAGGGGAGCATTATGGAGATGAAGTGGCAACTTATTAAAAATGTATGATGTTGAAGATCCATCTTGTTTCCACTAATATGTATTATAAACTTAAAAAACACTTTTAAATGAAAATTGACTCACGTTATGGGGTGACGGCCGTTTCGCTCTGTTGTCTAGAGCATCATCAGACGACCCACAGTACACTGATTCAAGGCATGAGTTTGAGGGTTATGTATGTTGGAATGGTGCTGGGGTGGGGGGATGAGTAGGCGGGAGGTTTGAAATTGGGATTATTTTGTCAAATAGAGTATGTGAGAAGAAGTTAAGTTGATCATTTAAAATGTTGTCAGGTTGCTGCTTTGAATGTTTGTATATCTCATATTGTTCTAAAACATTGAGTTTCTGGCTTTTGTGAGTGAAGTGTAGTGTGTCTAAATTAGTGTCAATGTCTGTATAACTGTGGCCTGTTGAAATGATGTGTTCAGCAAAAGTGGAATGTGTGTTTGGGTGTGAGATGGCTCTTGTGTGTTCTTTGAATCTAGTGGTGAATGTCCTGCCAGTTTGTCCTATATAGAACTTGTTGCAGTCATCACATTTCAATTTGTAAATTCCAGATCTGTTATACTTGTTTTGAGATGTTGTCTGAGAATGCAGGTGTTTTTTGAGTGAATTAGTTGTTCTGTAAGCTATTTTATATTTGAGTTTCCTGAATGAAGCTGCTATTTTATGAGTTTTGTTGTTGAGGTAGGTAAGTGTGATGAATGTATGGGGGTTGTCATTCTGTTTGTTGCTGGTGTGAGTGATTGGTTTTGTTGCTATTCTGTGCAGTAGTTTGTCTATTAGTGTGTGTTTGTAACCATTCTGTTGTGCTATGTATTTTATAGTATTCAATTCTATATTGTAATCTTCTTGTGACATAGGAATGTTTGTTAGTCGGTGGAGCATGTGATTGAAAGCGGCATGTTTATGTTGGGTTGGGTGATTTGATGTGTTATGGATTATTGTATCAGTTGTTGTGGGTTTCCTGTAAATTCTAAAGGTTTTGAATGAATGTTCCTGCTTTGTTATAGTGATGTCCAAAAATTTGATACTATTATTGTGTTTAAGTTCTAAGGTGAATTTTAAATTTGGATGGATTTTATTAAGATTGGTGTGGAATATTTCAGTTTGTCTTTTATTGCCTTTGTATAGAATTAGAATGTCATCAACATATCGGTGCCAGCTGATGATTTAGTCTGTATTATGTAGGATATGTTTTTGTTCTATATTGTGGATAAAGATTTCAGCTAGGATGCAAGAAATTGGGGAACCCATAGGAAGGCCATGAGGTTGTGAATAGAATTTATTATTGTATGTGAAGTAATTTTGTGAGGTGACTAGTGTTGTGAGGTCTAAAATTTCTTGGAGCTGTTCAGGTGGTGTGTTGTTTTGGATGAGCATTTGTTTAAGGTGAAGAATTGTTTCATGTATGGGTACATTGGTGTAAAGATTTGTAATGTCAAGAGAAGATAGTGTGGAATTGTGTGGTATATGGATTTTTTGTAGTTTGTCTATCAGGTCTATGTGATTTTTTACTGCTGTGTGCTGATGGAATGTTATGTTCTGTCTTATTGTTTTATGTAGGAGTTTTGCAATTTGTGAAATTGTTATTAACGAATAATGGCTTGCAGTGCTCCAGGTATGGGGACTCAGTTATTACTCTGATGGCTTTCTTTTGTAGAAGGATAATCTCTTCTACATGCGAAGAGTTGCCCCATAAAATTATATCATATGCCACGACACTATGAAAAAATGAAAAATAGGATGCCCTTAAATATTCTTAGGCACCACGTTAACAAGACTCCTCAGAAAATAGATGACTCTACTCAGCTTAGAACTTACATAATTGATATGAGGCTCCCATGTAAGTTTTGGGTCCATATAAACACCCAGAAATTTAACACTAGAAGGATTACTGGCTGTGACTCCATTCTTCAAACTGAAATCCATCTGTTCAGTTTTATCTTTATTGAGAACAAAGTTATTTGATCTAAACCAAAGGGATGCCCGTTCCATAGTGGCTTCATTTTCTTGGATAAGGCTATTCAAATCACTATTCATATGCAGGAACGTGGTATCATCAGCATAAAGCACTGTATCGGATTTTATGTAGGCAGGGAGGTCATTTATCATAACAAAAAAAGGAAAGGGCCAAGGACTGATCCCTAATTCAGATTGATAACTAATAGCTCTGTGAACAGGAGACCTCACTCCCAATAATAAAGGCTTGCACAGAGGAACATTCTCAATGTATTCAATGAAAATCACCATCACAAAATTAGGCACAATCAATTTAATTTTCATAGTCGATTTCATGTTTGTTTTGAGCAAAACGTCACTCTGTATCACACCACCAAGCCTGTTTTTCTATTTTCCAGTCAGCTGATTGCTCAAATCAGATCAGATTTCACATGTCTGATGAATGAATTTATAGAACACTATCAATTAAATTTGTATAATTATCATTTAATTAGTAATCACTTGTTATTATATTCGATTAAAATTATTTGTTCCTCTCAAACAAATATGTTATTCTTATGAATGATAACTTAATTCATAGCAAGGCTCAACCAGATAAAGAAAAGGGCCTGAGAGCTATCTTGGAATCTGATTCAAATTCCATATGATGGAGAAGCCTATTTTAAAAATTATATGCATCCTATAGAAGAAATCCAGAGTGCCTTTCCTTTTTTCTCTTTCTAATATCCTTCAAATGCATGCTGTCAACAGACATCATTGGACAACAACAGACAACATGAGTTACCAACAGACAAAAACCGACAACACCAGACAACATGAATTACTAACTGACAAAAACCGACAACAACAACAGAGAACAACTGACAACAACAGACAACACCAGACAACATGAATAGCCGCGAGCCGTAGCAGGTATCTGTTCAATCAGATAGATAAGCTGCGTTCTCGTAGGTCCTGTTTGTAACGGTGACCGATTAGATTGGCCAGCAAAAAAGACACTGTTCTCTGCTGAAAATCACTTCCCGGTGGTTCGGAACCCACCTAAAACTGTAGGTCCAACTCATAAATCACCATCATCCAACTCATTACCCACGCACAGGTCTCAGACCTATGTGGGCTTCATCCTCCAAAAAAAAAAAAAAAAAAAAAAAAAAAAAATTACCAACAGACAACACCGAACGACATTAGACAACAACATAAAACAACTGACAACAACAGAGAACAACAGACAACAACGGACAATAACAGACAACATGAGTTACCAACAGACAACATTGGATTAGAACAGACAACATCATACAACTACACACAACATCAGACAACAACAGATAACATCAGACAACAGCAGACATCTACAGAAAACAACAGACAACAACAGATAACAACATGAGTTACCAACAGACAACATTGTATTAGAACAGACAACATCATACAACAACACACAACATCAGACAACAACAGATAACATCAGACAACAACAGACATCTACAGAAAACAACAGATAACAACAGACATTTACAGAGAACAACAGACAACATCACACAACAACAGACAAAATCAATCAACAATAGAAGACATCAGAATACAACAGACAACAACAAACAAAATCAGACAACAACAGACAACAAGATAGGAAATCAGACAACAGACAACATTGGACAACAACAGAATACATCATACCAGAACTGACAACATCAGACAACAGCAACTAACAACAGACAACAATTTTGAAAATCTAATCCTTATCGCTGGGCATTCCTTAAACGAAGATAAATGCAAAATTTCCTAGAATTTGGTCCATGCGTTTTGCTGTAATGTGTTACAAACAGTAAGACAGACAAATGGAAAACGGTCGTCTTTAAACAAAGAGCTGTCTTCATTCGGTCAATAAACGCATTGTTGCTCCTTTTTTTAGATTGGTGAAGATGAAGGATTCGGTTTGAAGAAGATCTGTTTTGCACCGCTGAGCTCGGCCGGGCGGGAAGCAAACAGTGTGCACCAGTGCCTGATCCAGAGTGTGTGGGGCTACTTTCACAACGATCGAGACCAATTTAAAAACAATGGAAGCGATCTCTACGGCTATCCCATTAACTATCTCGACTATCTCACACAGTGCTTTCAGTAAGTTTATTGCAGAAATATGTGAAAAGTGGTACACTATTGATTCAGCTACTTGCAGCTACAACAGCTATTATTACATTGCAGCTACTTGTACACTATAGTCCGTGGGATTTTACTTTTTACACGAGCGGTCTGAGAGTTTTAGATTCACATCCAAATTAAGGGAGTTCTTTTTTTTTGTTAAATTTATATTGTGAAGAATATGTTTGAATTTGAATGTATAACTATAATATATCTAATATTTATTTACACATGCACTATATATTTGACTAGATAATTGTATGAACTGACAAATATTGATGAGAGTCAGAATAAATTAAATGTTCACGACAAGTAAACATGATTTCACTTATAGAATAGAATTGTCTGAATACATTATTGTTGTATCGTGTCAAAAATAATATTTATTATTTTATTTATTCAAAAATACATAGATGAGGGCACAAGGATGACTCCCATGCTTGCCCTCTTAACACAATGACAATACAGAGTATACAAATTGTAATGAAGTGAAATAAAAAAGGAAAGATATATAGTATTATAAAAGAAAGTAATCTAAAATAGTAACAAGAGTATTAAGGAGAATAATTAGCCTATGAACTATTAAAAAAATCAGAAATTAAATATTTTGAGAAATAAGTTAGTACTTATACATATTGTAATAAATAGAAATAAGAAATAAAAGATATCAAGTTAAAGTCTTAACAAAGTAATATAGAATTGGAAATCAACACTATGTCAATACAGAATATGAAATAGGAAAGAAAAGATATACATAGTATTATAAAAGAAAGTAATATAAAATGAGAGTAATTGCTTCAACAAGAGTGATAAAATACTCATAAGAGTTATGAGTAATTAAAATAAACACAAAGACATTTATTTCTCAAAAGTAATACAATTTATAATGTTTTTTTTTTTTTTTTTTTTTTTTTTTTTTTTTTTTTGTAGATTACGTCTTGGAGACTCCAGTTAAGGAGTATAAGACAAGTCAGATCAACAATATTATACACTAGATACCATAATTACTTCAATTAGTTGAGGTGAGGCTTAATTTTGATGTGAAAGGAACTCTTGTACACTATAAAAAGCTTTATCAACTAAATATTTCTTCAATTGATTTTTAAATATTTCTCTATTTTCAAGACTCTTCAAAAACTGCGGTAGCTTGTTGTAGAATTTCCTACCAATATAACTAGGTTTTTGTTTGAATAGGCTACTATTGTGACTCACCAAGTGATAATCTCCTCGGCTTCTTGTATTATAATCATGTACATCAAGATTTTGGTTAATATCATTCGTTTTTACATATAAAGTAGCTTCATACACATATAAGCAGGGTACAGTTAGGAGACCAAGTCTCTTGAACAACGGCCTACATGAATCTAATCTATTTACTCTTTCTATACACCTAACCGCTTTCTTTTGGATCTTAAACACCCTATCAAGATTTTGTTTTGATGAATTACCCCATACTAAGATAGCATACCTAATATGTGACAGTAAGAGCCCATGGTAAGCTGTAAAAAGTAACTTTTTGTCATTCAATCTAGCGAGCTGTCGCAGGACAAATACCCCAGATGAAATTTTACTACATATTTTCTCAATGTATGGAGTCCAGGTCAATCGTCTATCCAACATAACTCCTAGAAATGCAATTTTTTCTTCCTGGTCTAATTGATTATCGTTTACAAACACGTTTATAGCCCTATCTTCATTTAAATTATGTTTGTTTTTGAATTGAAGGTATTGGCATTTTTTACTATTTATAGTTAATTTCAACTGGTTTAAAAATTGGACAATGGACTGCACACCTATATGGGCACTTATTTCTAAATTATCTAGAATGGAATTGCTGAAAATGAGTGATGTATCATCAGCAAATAAGAGGGCTCTACCACTAATTAATTCTTTAGGTAAACGGTTGACATATAACAAAAAAAGCAATGGACCCCTGAGGCACTCCAGCTTGCACCTCTAATTTATTAGATTTATTCTTTACTATACTATTACCAACTACTGTAGTTAGTTCTACACATTGTTTTCTCCCAATAAGATATGATTCAAACCATTTCAGTTCAACCCCATTTACACCTACATTTTGCAGTATTTCCAATAAAGTTCTATGATTAACACAATCAAATGCCTTTGACAGATCTAAGAAGATTGCAGTAGCTTTATCACCTGAATCTAATATATCTATTAGTTTTTCAACTAGAGAAACTATGGCTGTTTTAGTTGATCTCCCTTTCTGGAAGCCATGCTGTTCATCACAGATAAAGTTAGCTTCTTGAAGGTGCAGAAGTAACCTATTTAGAACTACTCTTTCAAAAATTTTACTTATTACATTTAAAATACTAATGGGCCTATAGTTTTCTACCTTTTCTCTATCGCCTTTTCTCTATGTTACGTACTTCTACACTACAGGAATTCATGTACTTAACATTTTTGTATCCCGTAAGGGTCTCACCACCAATAAAAGCCTTACGCGTATTATTACTCTACATAATCTCAAGTAATTTTGATTCAGGTTTCATGTATTATTTATTCATTTATAAAACAAAGCACACACATACAAGTTATGCAGAAAATGAGAAATATTAAAATACAATAACTGATATCCAAAATTATACAAAAGTAAAACCTATAAACTATTTTAAAATATAAATATACTACTATATATGTGGAGATGGAAACACCTTCTAACTATGGTTGCCCACGTACTAGGGAGGGGTTATCATAATATTACTGTTTTAAAGTTATTCCATTCAATTCACTAAATTCATAATGCTTTCAAACCCCAAAGACGCTGTCTACATGCTCATGTCGAAGGTGGAAAATGATAGCAACATCTATACTCTATAAAATGGGTTTAAAATGAGCCATTTGAAGATCTTCTTTCTTGTGTAAATTTACATCATTGTGAACAATATATATTTGAATGATTGTGATCATTAAAATCAAGCAAGATGATTCATACAAAAGAAATGATAATAGTAATAATACATTCAAGAAAGATGCTGGTAATATTTGAAATCGTAGACCTTAATAATACGTTTCAGTCTGAAAATCCGACTAGAGAAAAGAGGAGTGAGGTGATTATTGGAATTATAGAATTCAAGATCACTAAAGTATTGTTAATTTGTTGGTCATTCTAACTTTAATTTTTAATTGTTACTATGAAATTTGTTTTCAAATTGATTCTCCCATAAGGCTCAAATATACAACATGATTCAATAATCAAGTATCGCAATACATTAAAATTTAAATTGTATGTCTACTTAATACATATTAGCGTAGATTATAATTAACACAATACAATAAATTTAATATGAACATAATTCACCTTCCATTGCCTTATTTGAGATTTTCATAGTTCAATCAATTGACAGCCAACAATGATATTAACTCTTTCAGAAGTTCGTTTTTCAATTTCTAGGCTGTGTAAGTTGTATAAAAATGTTGGTTGTACACTGCATGATAACTTTTATAAAAATTTTTAAAGTAATAATAATTGTCGCTATTGTCAATATACGTAATTCGGAAGAGTTCAGTATAACTTATTTGTGAATTTGAAATCTACTAACTGTGTATTTGGCAATTATTGCTGCTATTGTTAATATACGTAATTCGGAAGAGCTTAATACAACTTTATAGCATTAAAATGAGAAATGTATTAACGTCTGTATTTGGCAATTATTATGAATTGTAATATTGGAAGTATTAATTCCACCATTTATTTTTGTATAGGCCTTCTATGGACCGCATTTATTTACCATTCAATTCTTGTTGGTCTCTTTCTTGAGACCAAGTTTCAATTTTTGGCTGCTCTGGAAAATCATAAATATTTAACTTTATTCTTAGGTCTGCCCTATCACAAAAATCAGTTATTGTTATATCCTATCCCTGCATATCTTTTTTAGATTCTATGAACCAACTGAATTTCGATTAACTATTGCTTATTTTATTTGTCTGTCTGTTCGGATCTATTCTAAATAAATGGGCATAAAACGCTACTCTTCTTTTTCTAATTGTGTCCGTGATTTTTTCAGTATGCCTATAGATTTTTTCATTGCTGTAGGTGAAGATATTACGTTTCTCATTATACTAGCCAACATTTTTCTCACGATTTTTCACTCCTGTACTTTTGGCAATCACCTTTTCTGTTTAGTGTTAAGCATTCGGCAGCATATAAAGCTTCAGATTGAATGACAGTAAGGTAATGCCTGTGCTTCGCATTCTTTGAAATTGACCTTATGTTATAAATATTATCTGTTAACTTACAGGCAAGTCTCATTTTGTTAACCCGCTGGTTTATAGAATCTTTCTCGGATAATTTGTCATCAATTATTTATCCTAAATACTTGAAGTTTCTAGTTCTTTTTATTCAACCATAGTTTGTATTCAAGTATTCTGGCGTATTTTTATTATTGGACATGCATTCCATCTTAGAATAAATTTGTAGGCCGATTATTTGCGCTTCTTCTTTGAGAATATTTCCGTGAATCTGCAATTTCTGGAGACTCCACCAAAACCACTAGATCATCTGCAAATGCTAGACAGCCAATATTAAAATTATCTTTTCTATAAATAGCTAATTCTCAGTCCACTCTCAATTTTCAAGTCTATTAGTCTTTTCCTCCATTCCCTGATCACTTTTTCCAACGCACAATTGAAAAGTAGTGGAGATAAACCATCCCCTTGTCTCACACCTGTCATTGTCTGGAAACTCTCAGAAAACTCCCCTCTGAACTTCACTTTGTTCATGGTATTTGTTAATGTCTGGAGTAATAAATATTTTGTCTTTCCATCTAGGCCAAATTCTGTCAGAACATTTAGCAGAGTCTCCCAGTTTATGGAATCATAGGCTTTTTTAAAAACATTATCATATAGTTTTTGCTTCTGACTGCATAGCTGGAGAGTACAGGTTTTGATTCAAATATCTGTTCTGCACAAGCATCATTTATAATGATTATTTTATTATTTTCAGCAACAAATACAATACGAATTGTTTAGCTCCATACGGAGGTCCAATAGATCCAGCCATAGCTCTAGGGGGCTTTTTGAAAAATGATGAGAGCATTTCGACCAAACCAGCCTACGAGCAAGCGACATCAATCATTCTCACCTTCTTGGTCAACAATTATTATAACGCGTCAAAACTGGAACCGGCTTTGAAATGGGAAGAGAGGTATGGTTACTGTTTGATATATAATATTCTAGATAACTTTAGATTGAGGCTTCAACCCCCGTGAGTTCGACTCTGTAACAAAGCGTTTCCGGATCTATATTTATACAAAAGTCTTTCGTCATTTCTGCGAAATAAGTGTTAAACCCTAAGCGAAACTTACTGTTTAGATTGAAAATAGATCAACAAATGTATACAATGAATTATTACTATTGTTATGGGTTCTAATAGCTAAAATAAGACTGGCAACACTAAAGTTCACGCTTGCACAAATTAGTCTATTTACACAAATTAATTGCAAGTTAAATTAATGAAATAAAAACAGACCATCAAATGACAAGCTAATACCTATTTTCAGTAATTATTTACAAGAATTAATGAATAAGAAATTACAGACTGATCAATAATAAGAGAAACAAGAGTCCAATAAACTGTACAATAATGCAGAAAGAAATGATAAAAAGAGCAACTAAACACTTACAAAAACGCAGTACAATTCGTTATTTGACAGTCCCAAATAATATCACTTAACACAACGTCTTTAAACTATTAGTAAGCTGCATAAACAGTAAACACTTGTCTCTGCACTTGGCACTGTCCAAAGACTGAATAAAGCACTGTTTACTCCACTGGCACGAGATCTGTAATACAATCTGTCACGCTGGTTTGTAGAACATAACTGTCACACAAGCTTTTGTAAAACAACTGATTCACCGGTTCACGTGGACTCCTTTATATAGCTGTTGTAGTTGTATGATTCCAAGAATTGGAGTTCACCAGACACTTCGAGAATCTTCAAGAAACATGATCTCGATCGTTCAAGAAGATTGAAGAAATCACGAGAAGTCTTGAGAAATCAATTGACTGAGAGAGTTGCAGACTTGAAGAATAAGAATGACAAAGACATCTAAGGAGAGAGAATTAGAAGATCGGATGAAGATCAGTCGAAGTCACGTCCAACCATGAAAACAATTGAATGATTTAAATAGAACAAGTGCGTGACTAACTGCTTGTTTGCTCTCGTAACACTATTATCGTCTTTATTACTTGCTATGCGTTGTATTGCAGCTAATAAAATTCGAAAAATTACAAGTACGGTACTACAAGCGGACAATCTCAAAACATGCATTGATGTGCTCATTTATGTACACAGTAGTAAATTGAATTGACAAACTTCATATACATGTAAGTCAAATAACAGTGAAATAATATTTATTGGAAATAGCTCAAGTAAAAGTCTCAGCATCATAATTTAAAACCAAAATAAATTGAAATGAATAACCTCAACAGAAATTAGTGAGATGAACATTAAAAGTTACTTTTTACAGCTTACCATGGGCTCTTACTGTCACATATTAGGTATGCTATCTTAGTATGGGGTAATTCATCAAAACAAAATCTTGATAGGGTGTTTAAGATCCAAAAGAAAGCAGTTAGGTGTATAGAAAGAGTAAATAGATTGGATTCATGTAGGCCGTTGTTCAAGAGACTTGGTCTCCTAACTGTACCCTGCTTATATGTGTATGAAGCTACTTTATATGTAAAAACGAATGATATTAACCAAAATCTTGACGTACATGATTATAATACAAGAAGCCGAGGAGATTATCACTTGGTGAGTCACAATAGTAGCTTATTCAAACAAAAACCTAGTTATATTGGTAGGAAATTCTACAATAAGCTACCGCAGTTTTGAAAGAGTCTTGAAAATATAGAAATATTTCAAAAACAATTGAAAAAATATTTAGTTGATAAAGCTTTTTATAGTGTACAAGAGTTCCTTTCACATCAAAATTAAGCCTCACCTCAACTAATTGATATAGGTAGTAATTAATTATGGTATCTAATGTATATGACTAATGTTAATCTGACTTGTCTTATAATCCTAAACTGGAGTCTCCAAGACGTAATATACAAAAAAAAAAATTTTTATGTAATTCTCATCAACGGGTATTTATGTACTTCATGGAAGTTCTATATATTTTTTTTTTATAGAAAACTTTTGCATTTGTGTCATGCTAAAGCGACTTTCATTGATCTGAAATAATGCCTAAATTGAATTCTATTCTACAGATTCATCCAATTTATGAAAAACTGGACTAAAAATGAGAAGCCAGACTTTATGGACGTTGCTTTCACGTCGGAGCGTTCAATTGAAGATGAACTGGACAAGGAATCGAAGTCTGACATACTGACTATTCTGATAAGCTACCTGATTATGTTCGCCTATATTGCGCTATCACTGGGACAAATTCGTAGCTGCCATTCTTTGTTGGTATGTCACTTGTTATTTTTATTTGTTTAAATACAGTTCTTATATGCTTTAATATCAAACCAAATTCTGAAGTTTACAATAATTCATCTGTTGAAAATATTGTTGACATTCTGGATTGCACTTTTGCAACGGTTGTGAACATTGTTACAAATATTGTTGCAGTATCAAAAATTGAATTGAAAATAAATAATTAGATTGTTAATGGCTATTACGTTCAACTGTGGTTTCTGAATAACAAAATTAAAAATAAAAACAGAATCATGACTGAACAACAGTATTTATTGATTGAATAAATATTTATTACCTCAATAATTACATACATAGAATAGAATAAAAATGTATAATTGTAATACAAATTATAATTTGTATTAATTACACAAGTGTACATTATGCATGGTTACAATTTCTATAATTTAATTCAACATAAATAATTTTCGAATAGAATTAATTGAACAAATTACTGTGAACAGAAATATCAGGCATCCCTGTATTATAACTGTATTGGGGTTACCTATACAAAAAAAATGAGCCCGGTACTTTAGATTAGCTTGAATTATTTATTTTCATACTTAAATAAAAAACAGAAAACTACCAATCAGTTGGTGTTTATATATTTGTTTATCCAATTTTTCATTAGACAATGTCGTCATCAAACCAATATTCTTGTCCTTATGTGTAGGATCCTGCTAAAAGAATATAATATGTCCCTGGCACTGAATTAGTCTATCAAGCGGAAATGATATTGTTTGTTGAATGATAGTTTAAATTATTTGTCATCATTTTATTACGTATGCGACAGGCAAAGCCCAAAACCGCACTCCACAAAACATACACAATAGTTTTAACTAATTAAAAGTTTTACAAAAAGATTGAAGTGATGGTTTTTTGAAGGAATGGAGAAATAGTCAGAGGTATTGAATTGTATGGGGAACCATTGAAGAAAGTTGGGAGCTTCAGGTACCTGGGAAGTGAAATCCAAGCAGATGGAAGGATCAATGAGGAAATATAAAAAATATTGAATAATAATTAGACAAGCGCCTGAAAGTATTGCATTTTGCCTACATTATAACTGACTGTAGTAGTTAGTAGTTAACTGTAGTTAACTGTAGTAGTTAACTGTAGTAGTTAACTGTTCTGAAGTAGTGCTGCTGATTTGTTTGCTTCGCTACCTCTTTATGTGAATTTTTACTGCTCTTTATTAATGCAGGTTGTACTTTCTTAATAATTATAACACAAATTATTGTATTTAATTTCAGGTTGACAGTAAGATCACTCTGGGCCTGAGCGGTGTTGTTGTGGTTCTTGCCTCGGTTGCAAGCTCCATTGGATTTTTCGGGTTTCTTGGCGAGCCATCAACGTTAATTATCATGGAGGTAAGTGAACTGAATAGTTTCTTTTTCAAATAAATCAGTCCTTGAGAATTGATATTGCTAATGACAATTGCTAATGTCATCTTGTGTCTCACTTTGAAGTTACTTAATAGCTTGGATTATTAGTAGTATAGAATATCTAATGTTTTGATTTGGAAAGATTACCTTTTGTCATTTAAATTAGTACCTAAGTAATGCACTCCAGAATCGTCTCCCACACATTTATGTAAAAAAACGAGGTTTTAAATTCCCTAAAACCAATTATGGTTGACGTTGAGGAACCTTTCCATAATAGAAATTAATTGGGGGAAAAATTCAACTCACAGTAATAATTGAGGGAAGTGTTAGCCGTGAACCGTAGCTGGTAGCTATTCAATCAGATAAAGAAACTGCGTCCTCCTGGGCTCTCTTTGTAAAGGTGACCGATTGGATTGGCCAGCAAAAAAGACACTGTTCTCTGCTGTAAAATCACTTCCTGGTGGTTCGGAACCCACCTAAAACTGTAGGTCCAGCTCATCAATCGCCATCATCCAACTCATTACCTACCGGTACGCACAGGTCTCAGACCTATGTGGACTTCATCCTCAAAAAAAGTTTGTCGGTTGAACTTAATCAATTCAGGGTTCCAATTTCGTGTTACTGAATTTTGGGCTGAAATTATGTAGTAAAGTAGCTCAAAGTTCAGGGAAAGATATGTCCGAACAAATCAAATTAATAAAAAATCCAAGAATAAAATGCAATGCAAACTTGATTGAAATAAATAGTAATGAAAATCTGTAGGTAAAATATAATCATGTTTACAATCAATGAGCTATAAGGTAATAGCAGAAGTAAAACTACAATTGACATGTAGCTCATATATTTCTATTTCATTCAGTGCACTTGTTAATTTCTCAATCATTGATTTCAAAATCAGTTATAATTAAAAATTTACTTTGTCTTATGTGTATATATTCTGAACGTATCAAAAATATATTGATGTTTATTTGAAACAATAGATTTGAATGCAAAATATATCTTTTAAGCTTATGCATCTAGAAACATTACCATTTCTGATAACTACATTAAATTCGAGATTGATACTGTAAATCTCTTCTATATTGCAAAAAAGATGAAGATTTTGCTAACTTGATATTAAATCTGTTGACTTGAACAAGATCATGTTCTGTATCCCATCTATTTAATTTATTGTGATCAATGTTTTCAACTGTGGCAATAATGTTGACCTGTTGGTACAGGTGATTCCGTTTCTAGTCTTGGCAGTTGGCGTGGACAATGTGTTCATACTGGTGCAGACCCATCAGAGGGAGCCCAGAAAATATGGCGAGTCTCATGAGAGGCACATTGCAAGAGTGCTCGGTCAAATTGGACCTTCCATGCTGCTCACCAGTGCTTCAGAGTGCTGTTGCTTCTTTATAGGCAAGTTCTAAGCTCATATTTCAAATCAGAAATTTATATTATTTGACTGGACCTCCGCTTCTTGCACATGACTAACATTCATTTAAAACTTTGTTACACTAATATCGGGATCACATAATTCACATTGTATTTAGGTTCTTCTTGCACACTCGCACGATATTTTTGTACATTAATTTAATTTTTTTGTTTAACGGTGATTACACAATGAAGGATCCAATACTCGGAGATAATCACCATCACAAAATCATTCGAGCAGCGTGAATATCACCATTCCACAGCATGACTTTAATTTTGCGATAGGGATTATCATCAAGAACGAATTAAGTGAATTACTCGAGGATAATAAATTGAAGACACTGAATAGTATTGAGGGTCATCACTCGAGGATAATATTCAACATCAAGAAATAAAACACATGCTGAGGAATGGTGAATGACAGATTGAAGCAGTGTGAACACTTCCATTCCAAAGCATGTGTTTGATACTCCGATGGTGGTTATCATTGGGTATTGGATGCTCCACTGTGCAAGTGTCCTAGTGTGGAGGAAATCTAGATTAGTAAAGGCTTTTCACGTCTGACCATTTTCATTTTGAAAACCTACCAATATGATGCCGATAAGCATGACAAATTAACAAGCAAATCATGCCTGTGAAGGCTAAATTTCTACGGGGAGTGAAGTTGCAAACTAAAATTTTCCGAATTCGCACAAAGAAACAAACATGTGGCTCGGTTGAGAATATATTATCTCCTAAGCCTGAACCGTATTGAAATCAAATGAAGTTACAAAGTTTTTATACAGGGTGATTCAAATCTATAAGGCAATCTCTTGGGAGCTCATTCTATAGCTAAAAATAAGAAAAAAGTTCATATAAACATATGCCTGAAAACGCTTCATTAGCGAGTTACGGGTAGCGGAAAATTTCACCTAGAACTCAGTACTCTCGGTGAAGTAAGCCCATATAAAAATGTTTAAGGTGGCTACAAAATATACAATTGTTTCTTATGTTTTTTTATATGAAAAATTGAATAAAATTGGTTACAGAGCTGTAAATGCAATACTTTTAGAGAAATCTCACGTAAAACACATGAATTAGTGCAAAGAAATAGCACATTTTTGTGTTTAACATAAGATTACTTTCACGAATGGTAAATAAAGGTGTATTTTTTCTTAATTCAGTTTGTAAAAAATTTAATTTTGAAAAGAGTCATGAAAATTACTCAGGAAAAAAATTATATTGAAATTTCGCTTTATTTAAAAACAAAACAGACGCACATAAAACACACATTCTTAACTGCATAAAATATTAACGAATTTAGGTTTGAAGTAACAGCTGATAATTTATTTGAAACTGAACATTAATATAAAATGTTTTCAACTTCATAAAAATGTAATAATCACCTACAATAGTTGCTCAAAGTGTCCCTCCGTTTTGATCAATGCACGTTTTCGCAGAGCGTTTCATGATGTTTGGAGTATTCTTCATAGTTTCTGCCGCTTCTGTAGACTAGTGCGATTCTGTAACTCCTCTTGGGTGTTAATCCGTTTTGAATAAACAATTATTGCCTTCATCCAACCCCATAGAAAAAACTCTGCTGGCGTGAGGTCGGGAGATCGTGGTGGCCATTTTACTGGTCCGTTTCAACCAAGCCATTGTATACCGTATGTATTATTTAAATAGTCTTTCCCATTATTAGAAAAATTTGGAGGTGCCCCGTCGTGCATAAACCATAGCCTACATCTAATCTTTTTTTTTCAAATGAATATCTTCCAAGAGGGTTGGCAGGTTTGTTCTTAAAAAATGTAAGTACGCTTCTCCGGTAAGCCGATTGCGTAAGAAAAACGGACCAATCAAATTGTCACCCAGAACACCAAGCCATACATTGACTGAAAGTGTATGTTGAAAATGTCTCGTCGTAGTTTCATGTGGGTTTTCGTACGCCCAAGTATGGGTATTATGAAAATTTACAATTACATTTCTAGTGAAGCAGGATTCATCAGTAACCAGAATACGCCGAAGAAAAAATACTGATGTAAACATTTTCTTATAACCAGCGGCAGAATATCTTCAGTTTCTTAAGATTTTGTGGTAATAAGTCTTGCACGCGTGTTGTATGAAATGGGTACAACTGTGTTTCATGAAGTGTCCACCCTTGACTGTGAAATATGCCGTGATATACTCGTCTGTGGTTGGCGATAATTATTCTGCAGCTTTGATTATTGCTTGTTCATTATTATGGTTCCTCGCACTACGTTGACGACCAGTATCTATTCGTATTGATGTCTAAAGCAACCAGTTTTTCTACACAATCGTCTCTCTACAGCTTCAAACGTTTTGCGATCAGATGTGCGCCTGACTTGTTTTTAAATAAAGCGAAATTTCAATATCTATTATTCATTTTATTCCTGAGTAATTTACATGACTTCAAAATTAAATTTTCTACAAATTTAATCAAAAGAAATACACCTTTATTTACCATTTATGAAAGTAATCTTACGTTAAACACAAAAATGTGTTATTTCTTTGCACTAATTCTTGTGTTTTACGTGAGATTTATCTAAAAGTATTGCATTTACAGCTCTGTAACCAATTTTATTCAATTTTTCATATAAAAAAAACATAAGAAACAATTGTATATTTTGTAGCCACCTTAAACATTTTTATATGGGCTTACTTCACCGAGAGTACTGAGTTCTAGGTGAAATTTTCCGCTAGTCTTAACTAGCTAATGAAGCGTTTTCAGGCATATGTTCATATGAATTTTTTTCTTATTTTTAGCTATAAAATGAGCTCCCAAGAGATTACCGTATAGTTTTAAATAACTTGAGACAGAATATCTGTATCAAAATAATCTTATATAAACCCAACTTTAAAAACTCAGTCTTTAAAATATGAGTCTAGTTGACTAAAAAATTGCAAATATTATTTTGATAGATGGAAGAATAATATGAATAGATTTCCATTGATTTAAATAGAAATGGACTATTAATTTATAAATATATTTGAAAAAAAAATACAAACTACCTAAAAATACTAAATAATAATTACCTACATAATAGGATACAAAACCTAAATAGGTTTTACACAAAATAGGATACCATACCTAACAATAATAATAATAATAATTAAAATATAGTAGCCAAACAATTTCAGCTCACAATCGTTACTTCTTGATCTGTAATTAAATTTATTGGATTTTTTATATAGTCCAGATAATAAAATTAGTAGAACTGATGTTGATATTGTGAAATCTATCCATAATTGAAACAATACAGAAGTTGTCAAATTTCACTAAACTAATAATTTGATAAAAAGATGTGTTAGTAAAACACGTAACAATGGTCATGTGACTCAAATTGTTAGTTTAGTGAAATTTGACAAATTCTGTATTGTTTCAATTGTCCAAATAACTTTAGAAATTTGTATTTTACTTTACAATTTGCAGCTTTCCACTGAATAATTATAGTGGATGCACATCTAAACATTCGTGAGCTTCAATTCTGTGTATTCAATTTTTTGTTGATTTTAATAGTTCAGTTTAGATTAATTTAGTAGATCATGCTTTTTTTGTAGACTAAATAATAATCTTTGTAATTTAATTAATTAAATTGATAATTTTCTTGCAGGTAGCTTGTCTGACATGCCCGCTGTTAGAGCGTTTGCTTTGTATGCCGGCGTAGCCTTGCTATTAGATTTCATTTTTCAAATAACATGCTTTGTTAGCATTCTAACTCTGGATACGTTGCGGCAAGCTGTGAGTTCTACATCTAATTTTATCATTTATTCAGCATGATAATCTAATTTGAAAACTTGCTGATGAAACAGCATGCTAACTAGAGAATAGAAATAGATTTGAGTCGGCCAATCTTTCTTGGCACTAGGCATCTGGGTGTGCAATAGATAGGCCTAAGCCTCCTGTGAAAAGCCAAGTAATGCTGAAAATTGAACATAAATAAGAATCAAGAATCTTGAAGTAATAGAACATTACATTAGGCGTCGTCAAAATACATGCAAAATATACATGTAATAAACGAAATGCATAAAACATAAAAGAAGCTCAATTTTATATGTTCAATAATATAGAGGGCTTAACCTTTTTTCTTCGTTGGCTTCGCGCATTTCAGCTACTAAGAAAGATTGGTCAACCTGTAACCATAACAATTATATTTTCAATTTCTAAAGAATGCTTGTTTTCAATAACCTGGACTAACACTACTACTCAAGAATGTTATCCATTAATGGTTGAGTTCATGGGAGCCTTACAGTTTGCCGGTAAATGTGGTGGCGTGTGATTGGTCTATTGAAATTTTTGAACGTCTTACACATACCGGTAAACGGTAAGGCTCCCTTGAACTCAACCAATGAAACACGGACTGGGTCTAGCGCCACCTGGTCATCCATATAGGCAGAAAAATTCAAGAAGTTGAAAAAATAAAGTTATTAGTTAATAATATTAGCTTTGAAAATGTATTACTGTATGTTATACTTAAAACTGTTGTTAAATATACTCTCACCATATTGCATATTTTAATTCCATATAGTCATATGGAAGTACAAATTAATTTGTTTATTCATCAAGGCTAAATCATTGAATATATTGTTGTAGATATTATATTATAAATATATTTATCGACTAAATACAATCGAATGAGTTTGTTTCCAACTCATTACCTACGCTTTCTTTGTAGTGGTGAAGATGATATTGTGGAAGATATCCATAATGAATAATAAGACGAAGTTGTCACTGCCACATTTATTAAAAATAGTGAGATACTAGTTTCGGTTGTTATACCATTATCAATCTCAAACAAACTAAGACTAAAGTACAGAGTAGCTTAATATATAAGCCTATGCCTTAGTCAATAGTATCATTTATTATTTCTTAACCAATATTATCATATATTAAGCTACTCTGTACTTTAGTTGTAGTTTGTTTGAGATTGATAATGGTATAAAAACCGAAACTAGTATCTCAATAAATGCGGTTGTGACAACTTCGTCTTATTATTCATCTTTACATACGCACAGATCTCAGACTTATGTGGGCTTCATCCTCAAAAAAATTAAAAATGATAATTTACAGCCACTTTAAACACTGTTTTATTTAAAAAAATTAAATTAGAGTGAGATAATATAGTGTATTCTTTTTTCAATGATCTTAGTGTTATTAGTTTGTTGTCGATTTTTTCTATAATATGTTAATTTTATTGTATTTTTCTATTGCTATCAGGAGAACAGACTGGACGTTCTGTGCTGTAAGCAAGCGTCTTCTAAAATAAAGCCGAAAAGATCGGACGGCTTTCTGTACAATGTGTTCAAGTCGGTATATGTTCCTACGCTAATGAATAAGAAAGTTCGAGCGTTTGTGGTTGTAGCGTTCTTCGGTTGGCTGTGCGTCAGTATTGTGGTCGTGCCTCACATTGAGATTGGCCTCGATCAGCAACTGGCACTTTCTGAGGAATCGTTCATCAACAAATATTTTAAGGTTGGTTGTTTTACTTTAAAAAGGGGGTGTCAGTAGAGCTTACTTTTTAAAACTAAATGAAAGTCATTCTCAATAAACATTATAGGAGGTGAGACTTAATTAAGTACAGTTGAATTAAGTGAGAATATTTATTTATTTATTTATTGTGACAAAATTACAAATGAATGTGAAGGCGCAACAGACTTGAGTCCAAAATTGCTCTCTTCACAGATTTTGAATACGTTATACTGTCCAAAACAAAAAGGTTGATTTCAATGCTGAAAATTTATTTGCCATAATACTGCACACAAAATAGTTATTTATGTATTAAGAGCGTGAAGCGCGACTTTATCGCTCGAGCCAAAACATTTACTGCGCAACGCATAGCGGAGCGCAGTAATTTTGCGAGAGCAATAAAGAAGCTTCACGCGCGAATCACATACAATATTTTTCCTACAACTGAAGTTCTGGATTCCAACACAATAAAAGCTTGTAGTTTGTAACATCACAGACCGTTCGCGGATTTGGTTAGCGTGCGCCATTGTTGAGGTTATGTGAATTTCACGGATTCCATGATCCACCAATGAGAAGACATCCAAATCAAAACAGAAGCGTAAAGAAAACAGCTGGTGAGCGTAAAGTACTTTACCGCTTGCGGAGCAGAAAAGAGGTATTTTACAATTAGTTTTCAGTACTTAAAGAACTACTTTACGAGCAGTTGTAGGAAAAATAATAAAATTATTCCTTTTCACATGGAGGCAATTAATTTGGAAGTTCACTCAAAACAAAACACTGAAAACCGTAAATAATATATAATTCAGATTTATGATTTTTTATACATCCTTAACGTGATGAAGCCTCTAGGTAAGTTCATAAATACGGCCCTAATATGAATTAAATAATGTGGATTAAATATGTAACTTTATTTTACAATTTACAGTATTTATAGTGTTTTACTATTGTAGTTGTTTTCCAAATATATACCGTTTCTAAAATCATAACAGGCTGTTAGGTGTTTGGAAAGAGTAAATAGATTAGATTCATGTGGGCCGTTGTTCAAGAGATTTGGTCTCTTAACTGTACCCTGCTTATATGTGTATGAAGCTACGTTATGTGTAAAAAAGTGATATTAACCAAAATCTTGATTTACGCGATTATAATACAAGAAGCCGAGGAGATTATCACTTGGTGAGTCACAATAGTATCTTATTCAAACAAAAACGTAGTTATATTGGTAGGAAACTCTACAACAAGCTACCGCAGTTTTTAAGGAGTCTTCAGAATATAGAAATATTAAAAACCAATAGAAAAAATATTTATTTGATAAAGCTTTTTATAGTGTACAAGAGTTTCTTTCACATCAAAATTAAGCCTCACCTCAACTAATTGATATAGTAATAAATTAGGGTAACTAGTGTATAAGATAGTATAATTGTTAATCTGACTTGTATTATACTCCTTAACTGGAGTCTCCAAGACGTCATCTACAAAAAAATATGACCCTCTCTGAAATTGTTGGTTAAGATCATTCACCTGGAGATCACCTTTAGACAGCTGACATGAGCGTGCGCGTTGAAATTGAACATCCTTGCGAGTCCAATACACCAGTAGTAGTTGTATGTGTAGTAAACTTCGTTTTTTAACAGATCAAAATAATGAATGTTTCACCAAATCAAAATCATTATATATGATAAAACTCGTGATATGATAAATTACCCGTGTTCAAGTGAAAAAGTCTCAAGACTCATGTGAGTATCATCCTACTAAAAAAACTGGCTTAAAAAACATTTTCAAATTCGCTTCATTCAGACTGACCTGACCCTAATTTACAAGAGAAGCTTAAACTCAGTACATAAGCTGGGAGATATTTTTTAAATCACTCGAGCTGAGCTCAAGCTCCGGTCGTTTCATTCTAAGTATAAATGGATCATGTTTTTTTATCTGGTGAAAATTAATAGTGAATCTGTGACTTCTAGACATAACCTTTATTTGGACATTTCTGTATTGAAATTTTGAAGCGGAAGCAGTTTTGGGCTGCAAAGCCTGTTGCTTCCTCTTCATACTACTGCAGTGTGATGATGTACATAGATTAAGCTGTTCCTTTTATTTTATCATTTTTATCATCATTGTTTTCAGTTTTATTATCACTAACATTTTCTTGTTTATTTTAGGCACGGTAATGTTTCTTCTTTTTTCTAATTTATATTGATTTTTTCTAATTATTTCAATTATTATGTTGGGGGGGGGGGAAACATGGGAAATGTTAGTGCCTTAAGTTGTGTTTCAATAATAAATCAATATATTATTTGTTTATAATTTTGACGATATTGTAGTTATTTGACATTTATTTTTCCATTGCAGTTTCTCAATAAATTCCTATCTATCGGACCTCCAGTTTATTTTGTTATCACTGAGGGACTAAATTTATCCGACTATCGGGTTCAAAATCTCATCTGTGGAGGACAGTACTGTAACCCCGATTCACTTTCTGCTCAACTGTACATTGCATCGAAGAGCTCTCAAGAGTGAGTATGACAAATCATGATTCAAGAAAATATATACGCCACAGTTAATGATTAACCACACAAAAGATGTATCAGTTTTAAAAATAATATAATAAAAGAGATTTTTTGTGTACTAATATCTCAATACTAAAGAGATTTATTGTAAACTGTCACTATAGCCCAGGCAATGAATGCAAAAAAAATGGCCATTGTCGTAACAAATTAGGGGAAAGCTGAATTTTTGCAGGATGTCAGTATACATAGTACTTACTCGAAAAAACCAGTCCCGACCCCCACCCCGCTTGCTTACCCTCCACCCCCCTCTCAACATTGCAAGAACAGTACTTCAGTTAAAGGCTTATAACTCGGAAACTAATTAAGGTATCGTTGTGATTCTCATCTCATTTAATACTTAAAACTATTCTCTAAAATATATGTTATATACATTTTCTATTTAGATAGCCTAGTTTTTCAGTAAAAATTTAGTTTATAGAAAAAACTGTCACCACGAACCACAAAAATCAACTTCAACTGATCATATCCTTTTTAGAATTGCGTTATTGGTTGTTCTGTTCCTTACAAAACTTATATATAATTTAATAAGCTTTAAAATAATGTGTCTATTGATTATTATCGTTCAAGTTATGGCGTCATAATGAGTGATGAAATAGTAGTGGACACCGCGTCGCCGAACCCTACAGCACTGTTTATTGCATGGCGCTTGGCTATCCAGCCCAATCAAATAAAGAATTATTGTCAGAACAAATTAGAGACAAGCGAGAATAATACTACCAATTAATAGTACACGTTTAGAAGTACATTTTTATGAAAAGTCCCCTCTTGGCTTTTCCCCCAAGCCCCCTCAAAGTTGAAATTTTTTCTAATTATTGGAAATTCGATATCTCTGTAACTAAACATCGAACAGAGTTGATTCTTCTTCCATAATATCAGTCATATAATATTCTGCAATAAATTTTCTTTTTAATTAAAAAATTACCAAAATTTGTATGAACGAGGTGTGAGGAGTTCAGGTGTTCGGCTGTATAATTTATTGCCAGCTCATATTAAAGAAGTTATTGGAAAATTTTTTAGAATTAAATTGAAGAAGGAGCTGCTGTCTATATGCGCGTACTCTGTGGAGGAGTTTATAGAGTTTTACGAACCTCGAGATGGGGGTTTGAGAGGGTAGATAATCTATTTTATGTTCGACTAACGACAATGACAAGTCCATACACCCCTTTTACAGGAGGTCAATGGATGCAATGAAATAATAATAATAATAATAGTACACCAAACTGACCGTGTATAGGCCGCTTTATCTTTACTTTTCACGTACACAAAATACGCAAAATTAATACATAGATCTACGCAAGCGCACAGCGTTTTAAAATGCCTTGGCGTAGTACAAAAACTCAAATAGACCCAGACTATAGTCTGTTTCACTGAAAAATTCACATGTATAATGCCCATGTTGCTTTAACGTAGTATCTCGAAATACCCCACAAATTTCAAGTATCAATGTAGAATAAATAATCTTCAATTTTATTTATAAAACAATAATCCAAGTTGAGTATTATTTGTTGTCTATAATGATTGGTTCACCAATTATTGCATGGTGCTAATAAACAAGATTCCTGCACACTTTTTAACACAAAGGTTTACACAAACTCTATTGAGAAATGTAGAGGAATGGGTCAAAAGTAACATATATTTTAAGTTATAGTAACGTTTAGGTTGAGTAATAGTTGCCTATTTATTGTATTTGATAAGTTTTCTTTTTCGTTCTACTGTTGTTTTGCTAAAGATAGTGATGATAGATTTTCTTTTTTGTTCTACTGTTTTTTTTTTTTTTTTTTTTTTTTTTTATTGGCTGGATGCTTGATTTAGTGAATTATTGATGAACATTCCAGTGTAATTTTGGGTAGTAAAGAGGAAAAATTTTCATTTGTAATAAAGGAGAACTCGTCGTTAGCGAACAAGCTATGCTTTGCTGATGGCGCCAAAAAAAAAATGTATTAATTGTGTGTGATTGATTGTTATTTACAAGAGTTTGGCAATAAAAGAATTTTGATTGGTATAACTGGAAACATGGGTGCATTCTTTCTTGAACCGGACAACAGTTTACGAATAAAAGTTGCATTGTCCATTCTGTACTTATGTAGGCCTACCCTACATAATTCAAATTCAAAACCTAAGACATGAAATTCAAAATGTTGGTTTCAAAACATGTGTTTTTCAAGTTTAATAGTCTAAGGTTAGTTCAATAGTTACTTAATAGTCTAGGTTAATTCAAAACCTAAGACATGAAATTCAAAATGTTGGTTTCAAAACATGTGTTTTTCAAGTTTAATAGTCTTTCTAATAACCTTGGTCATTTTTATGGCTTTGCAGGTACTGTGAGTGAACAAAATACTCTAAAATAAATAATATATGTGTGAAAATACAATTCGTTAAATTTTAGACTGACGTTATAGGCGTTTCTTCAGTATTTATCTATGGTTTAGACTTGGGTAATAGAATACTTATCATAATATCTTCATGAGAAAATTTAATGTAAATTTGTTGAAAACTGCTCATATTATGAATAACTGGATCCGTATTTTCAAAGTTTGCTCAGACTTCATTGTTCAAACCCCTAAATCTATGCTTAGATCTCCATCAATAAATGATTGTCATTCAAAACAGATTTCTTCTGAAAATGAGTTTAGAATTCGTTTATTGTTAAGCGCTTTGATAGTTGACATGTTATATTCTTATAGAGTAAAAAAATGACAAATTACACACTCAATTGAGCTATTGTTGATCATGGCTCTGGTAGCGCAATAGGTTAGAGTGCTTGTCTGATATGAGATAAGGTAAGGCTCTAGCTGGCTTCGTTTCCTGCAGCCTTGGGTTTGAATCTCATTCAGCCATGGATGTTTATCATCATTCACCTCATTACCCATGCACAAGTCTTCTGACTTATCATCGGCAATAATTTTTTTTTTTTTAAATCTATTAAATATTGAGAGATGAATTAAACACAGAGTCAAATAAGTGTTGTATGAGTGAGTACACTAAAATATTTTCTTCTTAATTCAAATTGTTGAAAATTCAATTAAAAATAATTTTATGAACCCGTATTATTTCAGAACATTTATTGGACACCCACCTTCTTCGTGGCTTGACGATTACATTGACTGGGCCAGTTTACCATCTTGTTGCATGCAACATCAAAATGGCACGTTTTGCCCCAGTCTGAACAGCGCCGATAGTAAGCTCCATTTCCTCAATTCACAATATTGATAGTTATATTACAATAGTAATATACTAGTTATATAATATAGATAGTTAATATACAATATTGATTGCATATTTATAGTAGTTAACATTTCAGTTAAGTACAAATGGATCAAGATTACCCGCAATATTATTTTTGGGAAACACCAGAAAGAAGAGGAAAATATTTATCTTCACTGTCTGTTGTGTCAATAGTACTTCCGTTTAAATTGATAGGTGCTTTTTGTTTACTCCCCCTTGCCGTCATCTAGAATGTTCCAGTCAACATTTATCTGTGTAATTAGAAAGATCTCGAAAGTTACAGACGTCCCTAGTGATTCCTGGAATGTCACTAAGACTTATATTACCGGATGCTCTTGTAAACAAACAGTGCAGTTATTGTCCAAACTTCCTTGCAATTGTTTGTAGCGAATGGCAGTATCCAGTGAGCGTTCGTATAGACCGTGTAATCATGTGTCCAGGGACCGCTGTTACTGACAGTTTTATACGTTTTAAGTGATAAAAGTGCATCACTTCAGACCTTCTTCACAGTTTATACAGTGTACACTTACTCATTGCTATTATTGTAATACTGTGACAGACCAGTGCTCCGTAAGTGTTCCATTTATTTATTTATCTACGACCATGTCATAATGTATACATTACAGTTTCAAAATTGATGCCAAAACAGCTGTCTTTTCGAAATGCTTTTTGAAACCCGTTGTATAAAGAGCTCATTATAATACAGGTTCTACATTATAACACGGGTTCTGGACCAATCAGAAGCATTTTTGATGGAATCAATATCGTAATTCAATATTGTGAAACTATCAGCTGATTTGATCAAATTGCTAACTAAGCTGCTAACCTAACAATCTACTATAACTTTTCGTAATTGAGATGAGAGGTTAGGTATCTCTGACAATCACAGGTAAAATGAAATTGTTTTAATTAAATGTATACTAGTGATCGTAGATAAAATAGTGTATGCAACGATTTTATTTGGCCATTAAAGCACTCGTGAGATATTTATAACACTCGCATTCGCTCGTGTTATAACTTACATCTAACTCGTGCTTTAATAAGGGTCAAAATAAAATCGTTGCATAAACTACTATAAGTGTATAACTGTTATTTTTAGATGTTTATTTTTGAATTATTGAACAGTTTATCAAAATGTTTCATCTGCCTATTTTTTTCGGAAGTGATTTCACAGTAAAGAACAGTCTTTTTTGCTGGCCAATCCAATCGGTCACCCGATTGCGCCCAAGAGTTTCGTAGCTTATCTTTTATTGAACAGATACCTGCTAGGGCTCTCGGCTATCACTTCCCTAAATTAGTAATGAAATAATAACTCAATTATAACAGACAAATTTCAACTTTTGTTGGCAGTGTTGAACTTTTTTCGTTTTACATTTACATACTGTAGATTTCATATAACTTGGCAGCAGTATGTTGGGTTCAGATGTGGCATGTCCCATCTGCTACACGCTGCCAAGTTATATGAATACTACAGTAGTTATGTTTTGCGTGCTTTTATTAGTATGTAGGCTTCATAGTACAGCATCTTATATGTTCTCTCAAATTTGTTTTTCTTTTTGTGGATGAAGCCCACATAGGTCTGACACCTGTGCGTGGGTAATGAGTTGGATGATGGTGATTTATGAGTTGGACCTACAGTTTTAGGTGGGTTCCGAACCACCGGGAAGTGATTTTCAGCAGAGAACAGTGTTAATTAAATTTCAATTGCAGAACTAATAGGCACCTAACTAACAAACAACTAACTACAAACAACACCTAAGACACTGTTCTCTGCTGTAAAATCACTTCCCGGTGGTTCGGAACCCACCTAAAACAGTAGGTCCACCTCATCAATCACCATCATCCAACTCATAACCCACGCTTAGGTCTCAGACCTATGTGGGCTTCATCCTCAAAAAAAAAAAAAAAAAAATAGCAAACTTGACAAATAATTTTTTAAGTTGAGTCTACAATTATAATTAAGTAATATGTTGTTTCTTTTCAGATAACTGTAGGTCTTGCGAAATGTCCTACTTAAGGAGAGACTTGCAACGTCTTGATGACAGGAGCTTTTCGTCTTACATATCCTACTTTTTACAAGACAATCCTTCGACTGAATGCCCCAAAGGAGGACATGCTGCTTATTCACAGGTAAGCACATCTTTTGTGGGCAAAAATCCAACAATATTATTGCCAAAAAATCTATTACCTATGATAATATATTTACCTAAAACCTTTTACTTAAACCTATAAAAAACTGGTCTATGGATTGAACTACTATAGATTGAAAATTACTTTTCTATTGACATTGAGTACGGCTTAATTATGTTTTGTTAATAGATTTAATCTTCAAGCATCAGAATGATGCAAACTACTGAAAGTAGCAGAATTACAACTATTATAATATGTCTAGTTTTGAAATAACTACTCATTCTCTTATTTTATCGAACAATTTCACTGGACAAAAGTTTTAGAACTTAAATTTACTACAAATCTGTACCCATCATCAATTTTCTCATACATGCTCCCTACTTGAATCCTACAATTTGTGTACTTGCCGGAATCTGAATCGATAAGCGGTTCTACAGTTTTTGACGATATTTTTTATACAATAAACATAAGAATCATACAAACTTGTGCAGAAAAATCTCAAAAATTACCCACTGTATTTAAATTTCGAGTTTCCACTCTAGTATGGCATTATAGGTCCATAAACTCGAGCAAATTTTATCAATAATTAAGAAAGTGATATTCGAATTGAAAGGATGGAAAATTTCAAAAGGTGCGTATTCATGAGCCTACCTTGAGGGGCCCATCAGATTTGAGAATCATCCCTTCAAGAGGATTCACAAGTATTCCTTGAGCTAAGGAAACCATAAGGGAAGTTCATAGCAACGGACCCTAGTCGAATAGTTTATTCACAATTAAAACCCATTTCAAATGCTTCTATGCTTCTATAGAGTTTTATTGGGAGTGCTTGTACTTTCATGGAGTTTTATTGGGAGTGGAGCATCCAATACTCAAGGATAATCACCATCGCAAAAACAGACACATGCTGTGCAATGCTATATGCCAGATTGTTGTAGCATGAATGCATCCATTCCGCAAGATGTGTTTGATTTTTCAATGGTGGCTACGCTATCCATCGGGTATGGGATGCTCCACTGTGCAAGTACCTTCATCTACGAAAAATTTCTCATTTATTGTTTCTTTCGATGGGTTTGGATTGTATTTTACCGTTTTGAAACCAGCTATCTTAAAAATACAGTTGAACTTCTATGAAACAAACTTCCAAATAATTAAATCCGACATAATAAAAAAAATTATGGCATCCCTTGACATTGCATGCTTGACAGGACGACTTCTCATTAGCAAATAACTCTCTATACGATTTTCTGTCTGAATTATCGATACAATTGCTATGTTCAATGAATTTTATTCAATCTTATTTTTTCAAATACAGTTTATGAAGTATGTCTGTTTTGCTAGCCTGACTGCTGTGTCCTGCAGAGTAGAACAGTTACAAAATATATCATATTAAATGTAGAAAAGAGAAAAATTGATCGGTTCAATCCACGATATTAGATATTTTGTAAACGTTTGTCTTTTTGTATTGTCTGTATTAATTTCTTTCTTACAATTTCAGGCCGTTAATTACTTGATAGAAACTAATACAACAAAAGTGGGAGCTAATTATTTTATGTCTTTCCATACAATACTGAAGTCGTCTGCCGACTATTATGGATCGATGAGAAAAGCTAGAGAAATTTCGAAACAACTAACAGAAATGATCAACACAAACATTAAGAGCTTCGGGTACAATTCTACAATTGAAGTTTTTCCTTACAGGTCAGTGAAATTGATTTTATCAAGTTTGTGGTCGGTACATTCCATTGGAACAGTTGCTCATGTTTGGGACTCAGAGCAACTTGGAACAGTGTAACTCACAACATATCAAACTGTTTTTAGTGCTTTTTTTCAAAACTTGAATATGATTAAATTCTCCATCCACTTGCTTTCATCTCACGGTATATCAGGGTACTCCTAACTCCTAGCAGTTTGTTCATATTTGAATTCATAATAAAGGAGAAAGAAATGAAATAGCTCTACAACACAGATTTCAGGTATTTGAGAAAATGTCATTTTACAATGGAGCAAGATTTTACAGTAAATTGTTAATCGCATCACAATTTTTGACAACAAAATTGAGCTCCCTAGTGATGGAAGCATCTTATAGTCTAGAGTCGTTCTATTATAATAGTAACTCAATTTCTAGTCATGAATTCCTGCATCTTGTGCTATTAATTATTTGTTATGTTTGTATTCTCTGTCCACATTTTCGCTTGGAGTTTTAATGTCCAATTATTACAATATCAATGTCTATCAATTGCTATGTTCAATGAATTTTATTCAATCTATTTTTTCACTTCATTGTATCTTACAGTTTTGAAACCAGCTATCTTGAAAATACAGTCAAACTTCTATGAAATGAATTTCCAAATAACTAAATCCTACATATTAAGAATAATTTTTATGGTATCCCTTGATATCGCAATCTTTGCAGGACGACTTTCCATTAGCAAATAAGTAACTCTCTATACGGTACGATTGTTTTTCTGAATTATCGATTCAATTGTTCAATTGTACTTCCTATTCATTTAAAGTGTTAATAAACAACAAATTACAGCTTTACTTGCCTATATAATCTATAGCTTACTAATCTATTAGCCAGCAAATTTGGCGGCTGTGAAAAATTGCGCTGTTGCCAGATATGGAACCTGCCAGCAGCTGAAAGTAGAGAATCATCAACTGCAATGCATGAATATTGACATCACAACTCGTACCGTGTTGCCTAGTCTACAAGTCTGACGCTAGCAGTCATATGGTTTGTCACCGCAGTCAGTTGTTTTTTTGTTGTATTGCAATTTCCTTGAGCCGCCAAATTCTCCAGCGAAGTATAGTTTGAAATTTTCACTTTCCTATATATATATTATAAAGTACTCTGCTGTTAATACAGATAATAATTATTTCAGCGTATTCTACGTATTCTATGAGCAGTACCTGACCATGTGGGAGGATACAATTAGAAGTATAGGAATATCTCTGTTGTCCGTTTTCTTAGTAACACTGCTTTTGATGGGCATCGATTTATGGTCGTCTGCAATTGTCCTCATTACAATTACAATGATAGTTATCGACATTGGAGGACTAATGTACTTCTGGAACATCAGCTTGAACGCTGTATCACTCGTTAACCTAGTCATGGTAAGTATCATTATGGAAATGGTGTATTTAAAATTGAAAAAAACCACTACTACCTAACCTAACATTTACATAAATTAAGATACTAAAGAAAAGTTACTTGATTTAAAATACTATACCGTAGTATTTGTAAAGGTTTTAAACTTTTGATCTCAACCAGCAGCCACTAATTTACCTCCATTTATTTTGGTGTTATTGGATTCAGGCTTGTTCTAACAACAGAACTTCATTTTTGAGTTGTAACTGGACGCCCATCTTCCCGGTGTTGCCTGGGTCCCATCTTCAGCGAAAGTGAAAACAGGTATTTTTAATAAAATTAGTAGAACTGGTGTTGATATTGTGAAATCTCTTCATAATTGAAACAAAACAAAAGGTGTCAAATTTCACTACACTAGCAATTTGAGTCACAGGACAATGGTTTCGTGTTTTACTAACAGCTGAAGATGTGTTAGTAAAACACGAAACCATGGTCCTGTGACTTGAATTGTTAGTGTAGTGAAATTTGACAACCTCTGTTTTGTTTCAGGTATTGTAACATAGGAAACAGGTATTCCCTTTTCGCTGAGAATGGGAACAAGTCCTAGAATAAAACAGGTATTCTGTTTGTCGAGAATAGGACCAAGGTCCTGAAAAGCGATCGTTACCATTAATTGAATTGAATTGAATTGAATTTATTGCCACATAAAAAAAAAACAGAAACATTACAAATGTCATTGTACAAAATAAAACTAAATAATAATACACTTTTACATTATATTAATCTACATAACTACAAGATCTTTTGTATTAGTGATTACAATGTAATTATATGTAAAATATTTGAATATAAATTATATGTAATTAATTAATTATCTGTATATCGTCTGTAGCCCTATTACAGTAATGTGCTCAATTACTATTATTTAGTTTTTATAATTATTATGGCATCACCAGCAAAAGGAAAAACCTTGTGCGCTGGTGAGAGTCGCATTTATAGTTTAATAAGTTTATTTATTTTTTAAAAATTTATTTAGTAGACAATATAGTCACTTGCATATAATTTTATTTATTGAATAAAATTTAAAGATGAGAAAAATTTTGATCTAATCCATGAATTAATGTTTCTGTTCATGTGAATTGTTTTATTATTAAGTCTGTTTCTCAGGTATTCGTTTTGTAGGATATTAATGTATTTACTGCTAATGTAGAGGAGCTGTCTTCTAAGTAGTGTTGAATTTGTGTAATAGACTTGATATTCGGTTGTTGAATTGGGTCTCAAATCATAATTTAATGTATCAGTTAACGAGAATTTATTTTTATATTTTAATATGTAATGGGTGATGCAACTGAGATATAACTGTCGTACAGTTAGCACCTGGAAATCGTCAAATAATTTCTTGCTATCATAAATCCGTGGTCTTTTTAGGATTGTTTTAATAATGTACTTCTGTATTACGAACAGTTTATTCAAATGTGTATCAAAAGTACCACCCCAAACAGCTATACCATAACGTATTAAAGATTCAACCAGGGCTAAATAAACTTGCTTATGTTCATTTAGGGATAGGATATTATTCAATTTATAAAATTTATATGATAGGTATTTAAGTCTCTTGCATAGAAAATTTACATGGAAGTCCCATTTCATACATTCATCTATCCATATCCCGAGGTATTTCATACTCTTTTTCCTGTGTATTATAGGGCAGGTACAGTTATCAGTGTTAAGCCGGTCACAGTTTGAATGGATTTTTAATTTAAAGCAGTTATCAGGTTTACCTGAAACCTATTAAAAAATATAAGTTCTGTTGTTAAAGCAAGTTCATATTCAGTTGAATCTATATTAACCGACAGATCAAGTAAGGATGAATACTAAAAAAGAAACTTCATCTTATCAAGTAACATATTTTTTTTAAATTATTGCTGATGATGCCCACATGAGTCCCAGACTTATGCGTGGGTAATGAGGTGAATGATAACACATAGATGCCAGACGGAGGAGCGGTACTCGAACTGGAGCGAACGCTGAACGCGAGCTCGAACGCTGAAGCGACAGTAAGCTGAAGTTGCGACGCCTCAACCAACTGCGCTAAGCGGCCAGCTAGAAATAGTAAAGTAATAGGATATAGTCGAGATCTACAATAATTCTATTTTCAAAAACAGTATTCCTCCTGAAGGAGTTCCAAAAGTGTTGAAAAATGTCTATTATTTTGTATATCGTTACGAATCCATAATGTTAGAAATTAATGGCTGATCTATTTTCTATGTCTGGCAACCTGAAAAACAAGGAAAGTATAGACAATTAAAAATTCTTCATCTGCGCACTATTTCTTAATAAGTTATATTTAAAAATTCCATATTTTTTAAATTTATCATTATATTTTTCAGTTTTTCCATCGCAAAGTCAGTTCGAATTAAAATTAATTTGGATTCTCTCATTAATAAACCAAACAATGTTTCCAAAGGAATGTTAAAAAGAGTTTTTTAAAAATGTTGATATATTTTCAGGCTGTTGGAATATCGGTTGAGTTCTGCAGTCACATAATCCATTCATTCGCTATGTCAGTCAAGGAGAATAGAATTAGAAGAGTTTCCGAGGCGCTTGTCAACATGGGAAGCTCAGTGAGTCCTCATTCAATGTATTTTGGTTACTTTTCTTTGTTATATAATAATAATCATCATTATATATTTTTAGCGAATTTCTTCAAATTCAGCTATTACAGCAGGTCGTGATGTGCGACTTTCACCCGGGACCATGATGGAAATTTGTTTTGGAGCCCCCAGAGTACAAAAATCATAGTGGCACAAAATGTTATATATGTAGATATATATATATATCTATATATATATAGATATATATATCTATCTATGTGTCTGATAGCACGATAACGTTTGAAGGAGATGTCCGATTTCCACCAAATTTGGTATACACTTTCCTCTTGTGAATAGCTTGGACAAGTTCGTTAGCCAGGAAAATCCAAAAAGGTTAACCCCCTTTTCGGGGGTATTTTCCCGCCAAAATTAGGGGTTTTCAAGAAAAAAGGGTTGTATTTGAAAATTTTAGTTCTATTGTTAGACTTTAAGATAGAGCTCATGGAGTCAAAAATTTTAAGGTATTGCACTGCCTTCTAGCTCAACAAATTTTCAAGATATCAAGAAAAAACCATTGTTGTCAAAAGCTGTATCCTTGCCCTATGGAGTTAGTTATTTTGTGCTAAAAAAGTGTTTCAGGAAAAAACTTTAATCTTTTTTTTCTTGACTGTTCCTTATGGTTTTTGAGGCGCTGAATCCGAATTTCAACTCATCCACCTCGAAAAACCAGTGCGTTGTGAGAGAAGCAGCCATTTTCAAAATGGCGTCGAAAATTTTTTAATTTGTCAATTTCTGTGCAATATGAAAAAAGTGATTAGTTATCAGTATTTTTTGGTGATAAAAGCGAATATGGAGCTAGTTTTTTTCAATTTCAAATTATTTTAATTTCGTGGGGGGAGGGTTTGAGCGTTGATGCTCTTTATTACGCTTTAAAATAAGTCAATTTTATTGAGGCAGAACAACCATCCATTTTGAAATTTCCAAAAAAATTATTCTATTGGGTTTGAGCGAATTTCTTGAAATGTAAATATTGCAGTTGGTCGTGATGTGCTACTTTCACCCTGAACCTCGATATAAACTTGTTTTGGGGTCCCTAGAGTACAGAACGCTTCGTGTTTTTTTCCAGAAATTAAAAAAATATATAGCCTATAGATATTCATAAATATTTGAAAAAATACAGAAATTCGCTAAGTTTTGCAGGTCCTGCGAAAGGAGTATTTATTATCTCTCAATGCCACTCATTTTTTATTTCTGATAATGCGTTTATGAGTGATGTGTACGTGGTTGAAGAGGTAAAATATCACTTATCAAAAATAACAGTGTTTTTAATTGCTGATGATGACCACATAAGTCAGAGACTTGTGCGTGGATAATGAGGTGAATGATAACATATAGATGCCAGAAGGAGGAGCGGGATTCGAACCCACGACCGCTTAAACGACAGCAAGCTAAAGTTGCAACGCCCCAACCAACTGCGCTAAGCGGCTTGGTATTTGATATTTAGTTGATATTTCAGTAAATAATATCAGTTGATATCAAAATATCATTTCAAAAATATCAGTTCTAGAACTTGTGGCCATCAGTATAGTCTAGTCAGAATTTAGTCTCGGTTTTTTGTGCATGATCGACATTGTACATCGTCTGATGAGGTTAGAAGACAGAAAATGTCATACTAAACCGGGAATCAAACCCAGAACCAGCAAAATCACATTTATATAGCCTGTTGTAATCGATGAGGCGAATACATAAGTCAGTGCATTGAAGATGAGGTGATATGGTATGAAAACTCTGTAACCAACAAGTTAGTTGTGAACTATTGTGCTTAACCTTTACGATGGTATCAAAATCTTTCAAAATAAAAGGAAAAAGTTCGTTCTACACTTTATTGTAACATTTTCCTCTCAAATTTCATGAAATATTCTGACTTTCTAACTTTTCAATGATTTCATTTTTTCATTAACAGGTATTCTCGGGCATCACATTGACAAAATTTGGAGGCATCTTAGTATTGTGGTTTTCCAAGTCGCAAATTTTTCAAGTTTTCTACTTCCGGATGTACTTGGGTATTGTTCTTTTTGGGGCTGCTCACGGACTCATTTTGCTACCAGTTCTTCTTAGTTTTATTGGTAAGCTTCAGTTTTTCAATCGTTTTACTTTTTTTGGGAGGATGAAGCCCACATAGGTCTGAGACCTATGCGTGGGTAATGAGTTGGATGATAGTGAGTGATGAGCTGGACTTACAGTTTTATGTGGGTTCCGAACCACCAGAAGTTATTTTACAGCAGACAACAGTGTCTTTTTTGCTTGCCAATCTAATCGGTCACCCTTACAAAGAGTGCCCAGGAGAACGCAGTTTATCTCTATCTGGTTGAACAGATACCTGCTACGGCTCACGGCTCATATGATACATGATTAAAACTATGCTGAATTAATTTTGAAAAGGGCTCGTGGTTGTTCTTTCACAATTGAACTTTTACATAGAGTTGATTATATTGTGGTCGGTTTTGACAAAAATTTCCCAGTTTTTATTTTATCCCATTTTTTTCCGAATTTTTATCCCATCGACATGCAAAGTTCATGTTTCTAGTTATACAAAGTAATTATATTTTTTTAAAGTGAAATGCCTTGCTATCTATGCAATTAGAAATAAAATTAGTGAACTTCACATAGTTCGAGAAGAATTAGGAGCAGCTAATTTTGATCGCTGCTGAACCAGCACCAGCTGAAAACGGTATAAGTGGGTGAAAACGGGAAGGTGGTTCTAGCTAAACATAACACTTTTTGTTCGCATTTAATACTTATAACCGTCTAACTTGGGGAAGTGATAGCCGTAAGCCGTAGCTGGTATCTGTGTTCAATCAGATAGAGATAAGCTGCGTTCTCATGGACACTCTTTGTAAGGGTGACCGGTTAGATTGGCCAGAAAAAAGTCACTTTTCTCTGCTGTAAAATCACTTCCTGTTGGTTCGGAACCCACCTAAAACTGTAGTCAAACTCATCAATCGCTATCATCAAACTCATTACCCACGCACAGGTCTCAGACCTATGTGGGCTTCATCCTAAAAAAATTCTGTATAAAATATATGTTGCCAATCATGAATCTTGATAAGATAACCTAAACAAATGTTTGTACTTGGTGTACCCGGGCCCGATTCTATAACTGGGCAACATGGCCACTTGCCCAGGGGCGCAAGGGTTTTGGATCATAAAATTTTTTTTAAATTGAAAAATGACAACCATATTAAGGCAGTATGTGTCGATAAAAGTTTATAAATTTAAAAAACGATAAAAAATTAAAAATAAAAATTTTAAGGTATTACAACCATTCTTCAGATCAACAATTTGGTAACATTTCCATACTTATCGGTTAGAAAATAGCGTCCGACACCCGCGCATCGCAAAAACCACCTCGTTCGTATAAATTCATTCAATGTGAGTAAGTGTAAGGCCTCTTAATTATTGTACTCATAATTCATCGTATAAGTTTTATCATTGGTGAGGGAATATTGGTTCTCCTCTTATTAAATAGTCTACAATCTACATTCTCAGGCTCAGCCTGCATGACAATTTCTAGGAAATCTAGAGCGTCTAGTGTTTGATGTTCTCACGCACTCACGGTTGGACTAAACAGATATGACTAAAATACAAGGTTGTTATGTTGTGACATCAACCATAACACCTACGCCTGTAACTGCAGTAATAATACTTGCAAGTTTTTACAGTAGCCGGTTGCCAGTCCGGGACATGGCGGGTTCATAGGTGGTGGATAATTGAAAGACTTACCGTCTCACCAAATAAACTGATAGCAATTAAAGGAATTCGAAATTAATAAATTCTGTTTAAATAAAAGGAGTTCGGTGGAGTTTTAAGGGAGAAATCCCTCCCGAAACTGGCAAAGATGAATTAATAGGGTCGGGGGGGTATCTCTTTCATTTGCCCAGGGGCGCTACAAGGGTTGAAAACGGGCCTGGGTGTACCCTACGTGAATTGAGTATTTAATTTAATGTGAATTAAATGTGTAAAGGAACGCCATTTCAATGCTAAACGTTTTTAGATGTTTGTCAGAATATCGTATTTTTTAAATTGAACATAGTTGCAGTTTGCGGTACGTATAGGTGTGTTCTTAATACTAACGTTAACTTTCGTAAGCTCTGTTTAAGACATTTTTCAAACGAAGGGTTGAAATTACATCATTATTGACAATGAAGGAAATAAATCGTATTTCACATCGTATTTTTAAATGAAAACCTTATTCACGTGGTATTAGCCTCAATGAGAAATCAGTCTCAAGTATTTGGTGGTGTCTTCTTGATCTATGTTTTACTTTTGCAAATTGTGTTATTTCAAGAAACTTTCCAAAGGGGGCTTGAAAATCTTACCAGTATTGTCAATTAAAACTAAAAATAAAAATAATTTTAAGTTAATTCAAAAAATTTCATAACGTAAAATCCTATGCCCAATAGTCAGTATTTTCACCTATCCGACGGTATACACAGTTCAAATTTATTTATTTATTCCATCAGCAAAAAATGTAAGCGACATTGCTGAATTTACTATTTTTACAATTTGTTCCCAGGACCGCCAATGAATAGAGAGAAATTCGCCATGCACAAAAAACGGACACTGAAACAAGAATTGGATGAAAGAAATTCATCAAGAGAGGAAACTTTTGATAAATCGTTGAATGTGAATGTATCTTTGCAAGGTGAGAAAAGAAAGTTGAACTATTTTTGCATACAGTAGTTCATATTTAGGCAGCATGTCGGTGGCGTTCAATGGCGTTAATGAGTGTTTCATTATTTTATGCAGCACAAGTCATGTGCTGTTTTATTTATTATGTCATGAAAGCCTATCGATAGCATGTAATTGAACAAAATGTATTAAGCAGGGATTAGAGGTGTTTCACACAAATGGTATTGCAAAAGTTTGGTATACCACAGGGATCTGTGATGTCAGGGCTGCTGTTTTGATTTATATCGATAGCTTAGCCAGGGGTTCTCAACCTGGGAGGCACGCCCCCCTAGGGGGACGTAGAAGAATTTCAAGGGAGGCGTAAGTTGTTTAACAGTGCAAGCACTCTCATTAATAAATTGAAAGTTACTGATATTACCTGTCAACTTTATCCAGATCCTAGATTCCCTCAAATATATATTTGGTCTGTATTTAATTCTTCTATTTCATGTTTTCTAAGAATAATATGTTCCAAATTCAGATATGTGTATTAATTAATATTGAAGCTTGGGCATGAAATTATCTATATTTTCATTTTAAACCAGCTTTGGTTTTCTATTGCAATTGTACTACTTGTATTGATCACATATGGTGATTGTGGGGGGGAGGGGGTAGAGGAGGCTTGAACTTACATCAGGGCTTAAAGGGGTGGCACAGAGCCTGAAACGTTGAGAACCCTTGGTTTATGCAACAGCGTATTCAGAGATAACTTGGTTGCCTTTGCTCCAAGGCAATGTGTTGGTTTGTTCACGAATCAAATTCAATGGTTGAGTTGCAAGACAATATGCAAAATGATGTGAATGCATTTAGGTGGTGGTTTACCCATAACATTATGGTAATGAGCCCAAAAACAAAGTAAAGTACATCATATTTAACGGTCCATCTCCTACCCCTCTCAGATACGGTAATTTCAATTCGTTGATATTCCAATGAGATTGTGGTTGACAATACTTGGAACAGGTACAGGTCATTAAAAATCTTTGGGTGAATAGCAAGGTAAGTTGGAGGTTGAAGGCTACTCATAGTTTATTTGAAGAAAAGGTTAGTAAAGTATGTCAGAATTTTGTACCTACTTCAAGGACAGTGTGTCACTCGGATTGATTAAAAAGATTCATTTTACTCTTATCCATTCAAATTTTAGGGGTATGGGGAACAAATTTTAGGGGTGTGGGGGGAGCAAATTTTAGGGGTATGGGGAGAGCATATGACTGTTTTCATCCGCTCACTATTCTACAAAAGGCATTTGTACGAATAATGTCCTTTACATCTTGCACTGCAAATTCTGCACTAATTTTCAAACAATGAAGAATATTTTCCTATTATAAACATATTTTCCTATTATATATATATAAAACACTGAAAGTGTTTTTTGATAGAAGTGGTGAGATGCAGCTGAATGAGGCGCGCGAGTTGCGAGAAACCAACTTAATTGTGATTGCTCCTAGGCCTAATCTGACTATATTCAGAAGGTTCTTTTTATACTTAGCTTTAACGTTTTTTAGTCTGCTTCCGGAGGATATTAAGAGATGTAGGCGATTTTTTTAAATTAGTGCATGGATTCCTTGTCCAACAAGATGATGTGGGGGGTGGCAGTGGCGGCTCGTGCAAACACGCATTGGGGGTTCACATTTCAAAATCAATATGCACCCAGATTTATTATAATTTGTAAAATCCCATCTTTCAAGTAGGCTTTTTTGTGTTTTACCTTGTAGATGCAGCACATTCATTTTGAATGGAAATTCCAATATATAATATTACTGGGAAGATTAAAAAGTGTTCTCTACCTACAAGATGTACTTCTATTGAATAATTTATGATAGGTATATAGGTGCACAAGCTTATAGTGAGTGATCTTGTAAACCACTCACTCTAGTTTTAATGAGTTTCTGTAGTGCAGTTTTTGTAGATGAAATCCATCCTCATAAAATCCATTTTCAACCCATGCCAGATCACCTTATTCACGAGCAAACAACAAACATGTGAAACAATAAAGTTTGTTTGTTTTTTCACAACCACAAAGCCAAGACGTTTTTCCATATAATTGTTCTTTAAAATCTCTATTGTAAGTCCTAGTTTTAGATGTTGAGGTCTGATGTATTTCAACTTTCAGCATTGGCCTACCACTTTCTTTAATCGATATTTTATCCTCCAATGATAAACTGGCAAACGAAATTTCCTTCAAGTCACTCAATGTATACTTTCTTAAACCTTCCATTCTTCTTTTTAAAAACAATCACTTCATTAACCTCAAAATCGAAGCCGAACAACGCGTGACAACTGACAACAGCCAGAGTGCTGCAACGGCGGGTTACCAACTGCCCTACCTGTCAGTTGCCCAGCCAAAACAAACTACGAAAACTAAATTTTATGAAAGAAGTAAAGCGTACATTTCATAACATTGTCAGGCTAGGTTAAATCGTTAAGTTGTCTTTGGTCCGTCAACTGGTAGGGTCGGGCAGATGACGGGTAAGGCAACTGGTCACCAATCTGCCACAACGCAACAAGGCAGCATTGGAGCACACTCGAAGGCAGCTCCCCATTTAGCTAATGTAAATAGGCATACACCCTCCCTGGGGAAGCAACTGAACTCGTCCGGCTATCATTTAAACAAAATGCTGAACGCTTGGAGCTGCTTTGAAGTGTGCTATGATTCAGTCATATTGCTCTCAGGCGCGTTGGCGCATAATTCAAAACTAAATCGCAGTTGGTGTGCCTTCTTATCGTATAAATAGATGAGTAATCTTAGTTCTGTTTTGCCCATTCTAGTATCAATTGAAACTATAGTTATTGTAGCAATTTTGTAGGGGGTTCACGTGCTACTGTGCTCTCATGAAGCCGCCGCCACTGGGGGGTGGGGAACTACAGGAACATCACTTAAAACAAGAGTATCAAGAACTTTGTATCTTAATAACTTATCTATTTGAATAATATGCTTGATAAAGACTTGAAAAAACGCTTTTAAGTGGAAATTATAACTCACGTTTGCGTGACGGCCGTTTCACTGAGTGTACTGTGGGTCGTCTGACGATGCTCTTGACAACAGTGAAACGGCCGTCACGACATAACGTGAGTTATAATTTCCACTTGGAAGTGATTTTTAAGTTTTTATTATATATTAGTGGAAACAAGATGGATCTTCAACATCTTAATATGTTTGAGTTATTGGCCGATAAGCGAAGCATTCTCTGTGATTTTGACAATGTGTTAATTGAAGTATTTTTCCTTGCTTTCTGTAATTTTACTTTTATCCTTTCAACTTATTTCTAGAATTTCTGTTGATGTTGTGGAACTCAATAATAAAAGAGTGCTGTAATAGTAAAGAAGTGGAATTGTCAACATCTAACAGTGTTTTATTATTTTATCCTTTCATTTTATTTTTTTTAATTTTTCCTGTAGCTTGTTTCTTTTTTGTTACATATTCATTTCTCAACCAAATAGGTTCTAGCCATTAATCTCTCTTTTTCAAAATCATGAAGCAGTATATTTATCTCTCTTATTTATGTATATCTAACACTTTTATTTATTTGTGATAACTCTGTATCACCTGAAAATAATTTCGCTATGATATAAAATAAATAAATGTATTTCTCTCAAAAAGAACATTACAATTTTTAAATAAATCAGAAATAGAAACATTAAATAATACTATTCATTAAACATTTTTTGTTTGAGAAATTAGGTACTCCTGAGAATTCCTTTATGGGAGTTACCAGCTGTGAAATTTGAATACATATTGCGAACATAAAAACAAAAATAATAATGTGATGTGGCTAACAGAGTAAATCAGATTTTGGATCTCACCACGCCTGAATACTGGCACCACATTTCTACTGACGATAATCCTGCTGACCCAGCACCACGTGGACTATCTCCCAGTCAACTTGTGAACCATCCACTGTGGTGGAATGGACCCTCCTCACTAAAAGTTCAGTTTAATCCAATTCTTTCACCTCTGCTAGTTATTGGTTTAAAACATAATAAACCAATATACATATGAAATATATGACTGTATAATTTACACTAAAACATTTCTTTTTTTTAAGGTATACCAGAGAGCCAGCCAAAGAATAGTAGGCTTTAGCATGTTACTACATCTACTCTACTACACATATCAGTTCAAAGACGTCAACCTGCAAGAAAACTGAGCTTGAGTTTACATTGTAACAAATTAATATCGTGCCTTTATTCATATTTTTAGTGTTGAACTTTTTAATGTTGAAGAAGCAGTGTTTGAAATCTAGTATTCTGGGTATCAAGGCGCGTGCCGCAACAAATATTTCGTAGAGAAGTCTCAAGGCTTGATGAGTAATGGATTCCTGGTCTCCTTACTAAACTATGCAAATGCTGGAGAGTCTCATGAAATTTTCTACAACATTTAGATACTCTCAACTTTAGCTAATAACTGTGATAAACCTACAGCCCACATTATAATGCTCTCAGATTTTGTATGAATGTTTGGCCGGTTGCACAAATGGCAATCAAAAGGAGAACTGATCTCAGATCACCTGACCCGAAATCAATTGTATTTTAGATTTTCATTACAGGAGAGCATTTCTGTTTTTGATCGTTGATCACAAGATCCGGTCACTCCTCCAGTTTGTCAGAAGTTCAAATTGGCCATAAATTTACCAATTTTGATCAGGGTTTACCTCTTGATTGTACTCTGTGCGATAACATTCTCCTGATCTAAGATCAATTTGACCAGTGATCGGGGATCAAATGTTGATTGGCGTTGGTGCAACCATGCCATCAAGGTTTTAACTAATTTTGTTGATATTACTGTGATAGGACACACGTTTTTAAAAGTTGAAAGCCTTAGATTTTATACGTTCATAAGTAGTAGAGCTTAGACAGGAATAATAATTATTGTTAATGATTATTCCGTTAATAATTCAATAATATCGTTATTCAGAGTTTCACACAATCACAATGTACTAGTGTGAAGCTATTAGCTCTCTGTTATATGCGACTGATCAATCATGAGTACAGAAAGCTCTGCGCGTATGAGCAGAGTTGATAGCGTCACATTATAAAATTTTTATATTGTAATAATAAGAGTACTTTAGGATGTTTTGCATACTTTCATGAAGCTAAGCGATTATGTAGAACGTCAATAGCGTACACACTGAAATTAGAGAGTTGTAGCATAGCGTTCCGCTATTTTCACGCTCGTTATTCTTGATCAATACTAATTTACCTTTGCTTGCGCATGCGCAGAACTGATCAAATCAAGCAAATAATGAACGAAAAAATAGCGTTACTTTTTAGCGTGATCTCTATTTTATGGCGATGTGCAAAAATCTGTATTTTATCTCCAAAGATGATTAGAGTTTTTGGGAGAATATATTAGACTATATTTTAAAAAGGGGCTCGAATTTTGTTGGTTTTACACTCAACTTAAGCGTATCGGATTTGGTAGCCAGCGTAACTGATGACTTCTTCCTGATGGCCCTGGAGTTTATTCCTGATTTCTGGCAGTTTTATGGTGTCATTTCATCTCATCTCCCACGCACAAACTAAAGCTTATGTGGGGGTTATCTGCTACGGTATAGAATATTATGTAAAATATAGGCCTAAGTTAACACAGGCTATCTTAGGAAGACTATATGGGGCAGAAAAAGCGTGTTGTTAACATTTCCCATGTTATCTTATTGGCAACATTATTTCGGTTGGACCAAAATTCTGTGCCGACAAATGCCTTGTGAAGCAGTAAGGCAGAATTTACGCCTACCAATGCGATCCTAGCGGCTGTATTAAGAATTTGCCATTCTACCTTTGACGAAATTATGTGAGAAATTTCACAGCTGTAGAAATTCGGCGAAAAATATGCGCAGAAAAATTTTGCTTGCATAGATAGATAGTTTATTCTCAAATAAATAAATTCACGACAAAAGAACATTTCAATGTCTTACAACTATGTTGTCAAAAAAACAAATTCAATATAAGCTAAATAAATGAATAATTTTATTTCCATTTTTCAATATACAATACAAAGAATTTTAACCAAGCGGTTCAATAATTATATTCAGGTGATAAGATACATATAATAAATAAAACATATATTTTGGAAATCATCCTACCCCACTATGGTATGCCATGTTCTAGAGTAAGTGTTAGTAGAGGAAAAAGGAGGTTTAGTTAAAAATAGGATATAGGATTAAGGATTGGTCAGTTTTCAAAATTACAAGTTTCAAGCTATAATAGAAACTAAATAAAAATACAAAATTTTATTATTTACTGAAAGAATTTTTGAGAACATACATTCCAACACACAAGGCACACTTTTGGGCAGCTGGAGGGATTCGAATGCAAAAATATGCAGATGAAAAAACAAGAAAAAGGCGCGAATTTGGGCGTGGCAGAAAAAGCCGCCAATTTTGTCTGTCTATGCAAGCAAAAATTTTCTGCACAGATTTTGCGCCGAATTTCTACAGCTGTGAAATTTTCTCCCATAATTCCGTCGAAGGTAGAATGACTAATTCTTAGTACAGCCGCTCGTATAGCATTGGTAGGCATACGGTTTACGTTTATTTGGTTTATTTCTTATTTTATTTTAACCATTTTATCTAAATATTCTGCCTCACTGCTTCAAAACGCGTTTATCGGCGCTAAATTTCGGTCCAGCCGCAATAATTTTGCCGATAAGATAACATGGGAAATGGTCCCATGACGTGAAAAACATGAGTAAATGGTCCCGAACCAGAGCCAACGGAAAAGTAAACAGGAACGTGACAACTAATGCATTGAAGTTGCTATTTGGAAAAATAAGTGCCTTCTACTCTGATCAATCTGATGATAATATTTGTTAGAACCAACTCAATTTGATTCAGAAACGCCATTTCAGTTCAACCTATGGTGGGGGGGGGGGGGGGGGGGGGGGATCAAATGGCAAACAGATTTGTTATAAAATCTAAATGCTTGAATTTTGGCTAAATTATGTTCCTTTATGTTATTTAATTGTTAGTTGATATGTTATTCCAAAAATAAATTATTTTCAATATAATATCATTGATATAAATGCACGCATTTTTGACATATCTTGGGAGGAGCCATGTGCTCCCCCTCATGCCCTCCCCTATGGCGCCCCCTTTTTTATTCAATTTAGAAAACGTTATTCGACACTTATCTTGTGAAGCCATTCTGAAAATGATAGTAACCATCATTGTAAAATTACTTTCCTTGTTAGTTCTAATAAAATAGTGTTCGTTTACCAAATTACCATCAGTATGTTCCAAAAAGTGTAGCCTGCACCATAGCTGTTGAATATTTTTGATAGTTGAAATTTTTTATAGATCCTTGGTTATGTTTATGATAAGGATTTACTATAGTATGCTACCATAGCCTGATATTATGAAATGTTCCAATCTGTACTTATCTATTCTAGTCATCAATAAAATTATTTTTATTCGCTATTATATTGTTTATCAATCCTTCATTTCCCTTTGCGATGCATAGTATCATAATTATTTTACTCATAGTAATGTAGCTTATATTATTTATTCTAGCGGATGGTATTGTCGAATTTATATTTCTTGAACGTGCAGAAATATGGAATGCTATTGTGACTTGGCACCATTATAAAAGTATAAGTTTTGTAGGTTATGTAGATTGTTCTTTTTTGATAGAGGTTCTATCAGTTTTAAATTCGCAAATTGAATTATGTAGGCCAATTTCTTTTAAGTCGATTCCAACTGAGTGACTCCTCAGACCTATTCTTTTAATACTTTGATCTAAAATACTAAGCAACGAGGAGTTGAGTTGCAATAATTGCTTTCCTCACTGAACTTTATCGGTTGGAGTTATATCAATACGCCAAGCCCACAGAAACAATTTCTGAAGTTCTATGTTTATTCTCGTCGGTATTTATATAGAAACGTTACTTGTCAAATTTTCTAACAAAACTTTCCCTATTTCAACTTAACACCTTACCGTACTGAATTTTTACTGTGTAATTTTTTGGGGGCAATGACTATTGAACATTAAAATTTAATTTTTCCAGTGATACTATTTTTCTTAGGCGGAAGATCACATTTCCATTTGTGAAAAGCCGCAGTGTCAAAAATCATGACGTTCTTCAAGTTTGAGAATCACTAATAAAAAACTTATGATGTTGTAGATCCATCTTGTTTCCACTAATATGTAATATAAACTTAAAAAAACAATTTTAAATGGAAATTAACTCACGTTATGGCGTGACGGCCGTTTCGTTCTGTTGTCTAGAGCATCATCAGTTGTCTAGATCTTAGAGTGTACTGTGGGTCGTCTGATGATGCTCTCGACAACAGAGCGAAACGGCCGTCACGCTATAACGTAAGTTAATTTCCATTTAAAATTGTTTTTTTAAGTTTATATTAAATAAAGAACTCTTGTTTGGGGCACGGCTTTAGCCGCGTCTCCACCAACCGAACATGCTCGGCGAACAGTGTTCGCTGGAATCAGCTGATGTCGCCGAAAATTTTTTGAAGTTGGTTTGGTGTGGACGCCTTCTCGAACATTATGATCGGTGTGGTGGGGTTAATGGCGGGAACCTGTTGTTGGTCGTCACTGTTCGCTCACAGACCGAACATTTCAATTGAACTCACGAACATATTTGGTGACCCATATGTTTAAAGTTTGACCATTTTTTGTATTCGCGAACAATGTTTGGCAGACATGTTCGGTTGGTGGAGACGCGGCTATAGAGGCATGCCTGCTCACAGTTCTAGTGAATTGGAAAATATGTATTGATCTGTATCAGCTGTGATTCCCTATAGCATAGAATCGATTGTCCTTACAATATTGAAAAAAATTTTTTTTAAATAAAATGTGTCCTATGTCTTTTGCAATATTCTTGAAATATAAGTAAAACATTTTATAATAATCGGTCAAGTAGTTTCCGCGGAAAAGCGTACCAAACAAAAAACTCATTTTTGCTTTTAATGATTTCCGGGAGAATAATTCTGTTAGGCTATAGTTGCATACAGAGAAACGTAGTCATTCTTGTACTGTCTGTTGTGGTGTAGAGTCTGTTTTTGTGTGTGTGTGAAATGGTTATTGCTGTGTGGTTAGTTATGGCGTGTGTGACGTGTGAAGTGATTAAATTAATTAACAGTGAAATAAATTAATGATTAGCTAGCAAAGTTTAGGCGCGCGGTTAGGTATTTTTTGAGTTAGTTCAGTCACATCTAGCTTTGTTAGGCACCCAGGGAAGGTGTAAGGCGCGTGGAGCACACACTGCGTTTGGGGCGGTAGTATTTTGGCAATGTTATAATTCACTTGATCTATGTCGTTTAATGGTAAATTAGCTTGACGTGTGTTTTTTATGCATCAAAATAAAGGTATGAGTTGGTTCAGTCACATCTAGCCAGGTTAGGTTAGGTTTGGTTATGCGCGCTTCGCGCGCACTGCATTTGGGGGCGGTAGTGTTTTATTCACTTGGTTTACATTGTTTTAAGATTTGGTACTCCTCTTATGTTTGCAAATTATGTATTTTTCAAATGAAAATATAAATTTTCATGAAAAATGTTTTTTTTTTTTTTAATTTCAATTTTTCTGTGAAATAATCGCGACCCCCAAAAAATTTCAACGGATTATTGCTTCCTGGGGTGTGTAGATGTCACAGAAAAAAAAATCACCACAAAACTCAACAAGTAACGTTTCTATATATAATTACCTTCTCGTCTATCACAGGGTCTAGCTGCTTTGGTGAGTGTGTATACTATCTAGCACATCTCTGCTGAGCTACCGTTATTCCTGTGTTTAAGTCATTATTCGACAGAGGCGTTTGGGAAGCAACGCAATAGGCTATTGATGTAGCCTTTTTTGTACCGTATCCGTATCTCAATTCACATCAAGCCACAATAAAGCTATTTCATGAAAAGGTGATGGCATTTGTATTTCTCTTTGTAAAAGATGATTGAGAAATATAAAAAATGTTAGAGTGATAGCGTTATAATTTATGTCGCCCGGCTGTCCAAAGGTGTGCTGGGACAGCAATTTAAACAAAGTCAATGAAATTCCTGGATTTCTTGTTCCATGACGAACTGCGTTGTTAATATTAACTTTTCAAGTGAATTCATTGATCTGACTGCAATTCGTTGAATTCACTTGAAAAGTCAAGTCAATGATTTTCAACTAATGACCGGTCACCGAAATCGGTGCTGTGCTGCGCTGCCCTGTGCCGATGCTCTCATTGAAAATCATTGATTCAGTTTGAAAAGCTGTCCCAGCACAGCCCAGCTTTCGGTGGCTGGCTACCCTTATACCTGTAGGCCTATGACCTGTGTGTTTTGTTCCACTCGGAAAGGTAAGTGAACTAGAACAGTCTATTTGAATATTACTTAAATAAGTATTAACCAATCATATGCCCGGTTTCTGAGTTGTTCTTTAACTTAATGGACCATTAACTCAATGCTGGAGCAATGGGTTAATGATCCATTAAACTTAATGAACAACTCGGAAACCGGGCAAAAGACAACCAATTCGATTTATTTATGGTTTATTTGATTGCATTATTAGGTTGCAATTGAGTTGAATATCAAAATATATGTTTGATTTTTAGAATAATCAGAATATAGTATGTTTTAGACTCGGCGCTTCGGGTTCTTGTTATTTGATATGAAAAACATTGAGTCAATCATAGCTGTTTCTCATGCTTTGTTATCGGACTCCCGTTGACTCAACAGCCAACTCCAGTCATTCAACTTACTCTACTTTAATCAGACCTCCCAATCGTTTAGCTTTTTATGGCAATTTATTCTCATCTGTGTAGTCAAAGTTACTCAAGACGCTTACAAGATGCAGTCATTATCTTGAAACGTTGAAATGCAGTCATTATATCTTAATGCACGTTGAAAAAAGCTAGAGTCGACTCCAGTCACTCAACAGAGTCCGTTCACTCGACGTACTCAACTTTATTCAGACCTCCCATTTGTTTAGCTTTTGTTTAGCAATTATTCTCATCAGTCGAAATTACTCTAAAGACTACCACATAAGGAAGCGGTCCCAGCTTGGGAGTTTGAAGGGTCACCAATGCGTCTTGTTGACCTTTTATTGCAAGATTGCCCCTCCTTCCTAAGGCACTATAAAGACTCTTTTTACAGAGCCCTACTCCTTCCAACCCCCTCATCAGTGAATTTCCGATTGGGGAGGGGGGGGGGGGTCACAAATGCGTTTTGTTGACCTTTTTCGCAAGATTTTTAAGCAATTATTCTCCATCAGTCGAAACTACTCCACTAACCACAAGCGGTCCCAGCTCGGGAGTTTGGGGGTCACAAGTGCGTCTTGTTGATCTTTTATTGCAAGATTGCCCCTCCTTTCTACCCCTCAACAGTGAATTTCCGATTTGGGGCGTTCATGAACCCCCCACCTAGGACCGCCCTTGACGCTAACAAGAAAACGGACCGTCAGTCCGCCCGTTGAAAGAGAAGTTCTATAAGAGTCTACATAGACAGCAATAATAATTTATCGTGGAATGTTATGTTGCCTGAAGAATACTGCTGCCCTGCGACCTGCACAACCAGCCGATCATCAATGGTGTGAAGAGCTTCCTGGACCTAAGAGGCCGGTGGGTGGTTAGCCCTCTCGTCCTCTCTCACTCGCTCTGCGACCAAAGTGGAGTCAGGTACTTCTCTGTTGGACAGGGAGGCACGGCAAGCAGGCGCCAGTCTAGACATACAGTTGGCGGCGGCGGACAGCTCTGCTGGCCTCTGTTCTCGCCGCTAGCCCAGCCAAGGTGTTGTTTGTGACTCCACTCCGCTCCCACACACTCACACACATTCTCTTGCATCCCACTCGCGTGCTTGTGAGTGTGTGTGTGAGTGTCCAACAAGTGCGAACACCTGCCTCAGTCTCGGCGCCACCTGCTGGCTTATCCAATCAGCCCTCTCTTCCTCATTCACTCTTCCACATCATTCTTTCTCTCTCCAACTACACCTTGCCGATCACATCGTCGTTCATTGCTTTTGGTCAACATTACAGCATTCGAATGACTTTTCTACCTTCTTTTTCTTATTTTACTTCTACTTCACATTCTGCCAACCAGGGAGAGTGAGTTGAGTGGAAGAGGGGGCTCTTGCTCCTCAATTCCATCCACAGCACTTTGTATTGTAAAGTAATGAAAAATAAAGACAATTATCTATTTATCTAACCAAGGCGGTGTAGAAAGAGAAGTGAGTTATCTCGCTGCCCTGACGCGAGGTAATAAAAATTAACTTTTTTTGTAAATTTATAGCGACTTGCAGTCAGTTTTAACTTGTGAATATATTATAAAAAATGTACTCACATTTGGCCGAACGTTTTCGAGTTATTGAATCTCATCTTCGGATGAACAATCTGACTGCAAGTCGTTAAATTTACAACAAAAAGTTAATTTAAAAATGCAGATTGTTATGCAACAAGAAAACCAAGAATAATAAAAATTGATAAACAACTATGTGTATCTATACTCCCTTTTGTGTTCAAGAGTGGACGATATTTGTCCAAACTTCGCCGTTTCATGTACATGCACCTCTTAGATTCTCATTCTCATTACCGAACTTGATATATATTCTGCTTCATCAATAAAACCATTGATCATACTTTCAACACTATTGCCCGTATTTTATGAAAATACCTTGCGGCATCCTTACTACTAGTCAAGGGAGATTGAATTTCTATTATTGGGCTTACCCCCTCACCCCGCCATAGTAACGTAAGATGTAATAAGTAAATATCACCACTAAAAAAATTAACCTATCTTCGCCAATGACTCAACCGCTCTCCCACTTTCTTCAACGCCTTGATAAACATTTTGCAGAAGACCTTTCGATAAAGAAACGTTGCAGATTTAGTGAGGAGATTGCCGATGAAAATACGTTTTTGATATTTTGATATCGATTCTTAGACAAAATTTTAAGCATTAACTAGTCTGTAAAATTTTTATAAATTAATATAGTGTAAATTTTAGAAATTAATAATGTCTGTAAAAAGAACTAGTGTTGTATTCCAAAGTTTTAGGATTTAATATGTCTGTAAGAATAACTAGTTGTATTCCAAAATTTTAGGAATTAACATGTCTGTAAAAAGTACTAGTTGTAGCCGCTTAGCTGGGCGGCTAAAAAATTGCATTGTTGCTAATTAGATAGCTCACGTGTGAATTAACAGTATTGTGTAATCACTTAACAGTATTGCCATTTTGAGCCTTGCTGATGCGAATTTGACATTTCTTTCAGAATTGCATCATATCAATTTTCACTTAACTAATTTGATGGCCGCTACAATAGTATAGTGTGAACATCTGCTAAGAATACTTGACTTGGGTTATTACTAAAATAAACAAGGAATGTAGAAGTTCACAATCAATATAGTTGATATTAGCTACCAATGATGGTGAGGGTCACGTGGTGAGCGTGGTGTTCATGCGATTATGATTTTCAGTCACGAGCGTTCAAGACTGCGCTTGGATGGGTGACCGTGCTTCTATGAAAAAAACCTAGTTATATTGGTAGGATATTCTACAACAAGCTACCGCAGTTTTTAAAGAGTCTTGAAAACATAGAAATATTTTAAAAACCATTGAAAAAATATTTAGTTGATAAAGCTTTTTATAGTGTACAAGAGTTCCTTTCACATCAAAATTAAGCTTCACCTCAACTAACTGATATTATGGTAATTATGGTAACTAGTGTGTAATTGTTGATCTGACTTGTATTATACTCCTTAACTGGAGTAATTATGGTAACTAGTGTGTAATTGTTGATCTGACTTACTTGTCTTATACTCCTTAACTGGAGTTAGGAGTACGTCTCTCCAAGACGTAATCTACAAAAAAAAATGACTTGATGTTATAAGCTTTATCATCAATTACCTGGTGGTTCAGAACCCACATAAAATTTTAGGTCCACCATGTTCCCCATGACATCGCTCAAACGGCTATGGGGTGAAACTCATCACCCATGAAAGCCATACATATTAGCTACTGCTGAGTAATTCTTAGGTAGTACTGTTCCCGAGTTTTTGTGTTGACTACAGACTACATTTTATAGGCTTAGTGGTGTTCAGCTACTATAAATTCACTTTTAATCATTCCACTACAGTTCATTCACTTAATATAACCACAATCAAGTGCAGACCGCCGTGCATGGGTGGTTTTGTTTGTAAATTAATGACTGTGATTGGTAAAAACGATTGATCAATATGAGTGGTCAAAGCCAATGACACTCAGCTAATTACTGCCATTCACAACGAATCGCTTACCGAACGACCTTTATGTGGACCAGAATGAATTGGATAATGCACAAACTCAATGTTGTATTTAGAACAACGAATAATACAAGTTGCAACTAGTCAATATTAACTAAATACTGAAAATAAAGCCTGTGATTGTGTAGTTCTGGGTAAGGCTATATCTATGAAATACTTAGGTGTAATATTTTATCGGCATCTCAAACGGACTAGCTACATTGAACACTTTGTATCCCATCTAAGAAATCTGATTTATCATTTTTATAAATTCAATAAAATAAGGACCTTAAAAAACATTCGCCTAATTTATCATTCCTATGCAGAATCCCCTTTTCAGTACTGCACTCAAGTGTAGTGTGGTGCTATGAATGCCCATATTTATCTACTATTCATACTTCAAAACCACAGAATCAGAGCGGCTCTGAGTAGACCCAGACTCTATCCAAGTAAATTAGCATTTGAAGAACTAGATGTTATGGCTATGAGGCAGTTATATAACAAAAATAGTGTTCTACACTCGTGTGAATAGACATTGATTTTAATCTAGGCAAGCTCCTTACAACATAAAACCTTTAAGCAATAGTATTTAAATTCCACATCAAACTCACTTTATGTGCTGAAGATTATTAAATATTATTCCGATTCATTTTATTAATGGCAGTATGAATGGATATAAATGTATATCTGTGTATTTATTTTTGAGTGAAGAATAAATTTAAATTGAATTGAAATATTAAACTTAAAGGTTTTATGTATTGTTGCATATGCACAGTATATTGTATATTCAATCCTCGTAGGTGCAGACAGTGGCGGATCTAGGATTTCATTTTTTGAGTGGGTGAAAATTTTGTGAAAGGACTTTCATTCACGTAATGGAGCGATCAAATCAGTAGTTTAACATTGTATTATGGAGTAAAAACGTGTGTTGACATTTAAGATTTTCAGGATGTTTTGTTTACTAATTTATTAATAAAATACAGTAAATTTATCCGAAAGCCTCCCCCCCCCCCACCGTTGATCCGCCCCTGGGTGCAGACTACTTGAAAGTTGTTAGTAAAATAATACAAAAAGCACAATATTAATGAATAACTGAGTGTTTATTCTCGAATCTTTTTGAACATAATATACAGTATAATCATTCATTGTACAACGATATATATAAACATTAATTATTTACAAAATAATATACACGTTCATATCTTAAGTATATTGACAATATTTGAATATCTATTTCAGTCAATAATAAGGTATAAGAGGCTAAACAGTATTGTCAAGCATTGCAATTATTTTCTAAGCCTCAGTTTCATCTAAGAGCAAACTATCACAGATAAGCCAACATCTCAACTGGCATTTCCATCCAAAACAACGGAACAGAAAAGAGAGAGATGTACATAATACTACTTTTTAATACATGTATTGATTGTAAGTATTTCCAAAAAAATCTGTTTTCCTTCAATTTGTTACCATTTAATTAAAAATAAAATTTACTCAAAAGAGCAATGCTTCAACGTTTATCATAAAGTCTTTTTTCATTTTTTCTTGATGACATTTATTTAATCTCAATTATTAAAAATTTAACTAACCATACAGCATATAAATTGTTGTTACTGTACACAATATTATCAGAAACTTCTGTTATAATGTCTCCTACCAATAAAAGAGTATTTTTCATATGAGCTCCTTAAATTATTAATAATATCAGAAGTAATTACAAAGTTTTTTAAGCAAAATAAAAGAGATATTGTTCCACTTGACTGTTTGGCTGATAATGTTACTTGTATGGTTGTAAATATAGAATAAAAAAATTGGAAGTAAAATTTAAAAATATAATATAGAACTTGTTTAGAGTTGCAGAAATTCGATTTTGAGCAGGAGGAGCTAATTCGGGAAATAATAAGCAGTATTTAGTAATATCTTTCTCACAAAAATTCACAGTAATAGTTTGTACTTTGTTTAATAATTTGACAAATCAAACAGGCTTTTAAAGTGCTTTCTACTACTCAATCAAATACTGGACTTATTGGGTTCAACTTATAACAAAATGAAAAGTTTAATACAAATACTGGAAGAGCTTGGTTTTAAGTTCTTATGATTTCGTGTAGAGCCTACTATTTTTACTGTTACTTTTTTACTACTTTGTACTAGAACAGTGTTAAGGAATATTCTATAACTCACAAGTATAAAATGCTAACTTTCAAGAAAAGAAAGTAAAATATATATTTTTTGTCATGGAATAATTCACATCAACAATCCAAATAATAATTCCATATTTAACAGATGATTTTACAAAACATTAAACATTCCGAGCACGGAGATCATCATCTCACAGGACATTTTAAATATATTTACTTTTTCGAAACCTTATAATATATAAATAAACTCATTAAAATTAAATAATCAAATTGATTTTATTAATCGGTCAACTTTAGCTCTCTATACCGTACCAAACTTGAAAAATAATCTCCAGTTTGAATTAATTTAAACTGTTCAATTCAGTTTTATCTGATTTTTTTTTATTTATAAATTTATTAAAATCTTTTTAAAAGTTGTTTTTTGTTTAAATAATTTCTTTAAAATATTTAATTAACTAAACTGAAAAGTTAATATCATTTTAAATATTTTTTGTGTTTGCACTATTTTGCTACATTGAAGCATAGACTATATCCAACATCCGATTTAACTCAAAAAAAACTATATAAAATTAGCAACAATAATTATATGTGAAAAAATAATTTCTTTGACAAATCGATGAAATTGAACACAGCGTGAACATTTATCAATCAATATATTGAGCAGTAGTTGCACAAGTCAACAGTTGAAGCACATTTAATCAGAATAATATAAATTTTTCATCAAATATCAGAACACATTATTCGTAATACACTGTATCAGAATACACAAAAAAGTGATACAAAATACAGGGAATTATACTCATATTTTGTAACACACTGATACTTGAAATGCCTACCTGTTATTCTGTACGTAGCCTAATGACTAAAAAAATGGCGAATCAACGCCGTGACTTTCTAATTATTAAAATAAATAGGCTTATCTTATATTATATTCTATCTACGAAATCTATCCCAATCTGATCTTGGAGAAAATTATGAAACCACCAAATGAATAAAAATCGAATTGAACAAAAATAATAATATGAACGTCATTTGATTATTCAAATAGGCTGAACAGAAGGCTCGCCATCTCGTTAGTCACAGACTATACATTGCATGACATATAATATGACAATTATTATAAACTTATTTCAATAATAATTGTGGTAAGCCCTGCTTTCAATATCATGTTCTGTACAAAGGTCTTTATATTTTTAGTAGTTCAGCACTTCAGATAGGTAAATTTTAGGTAATTTCCTACGTATCATATGTTGATTTGAAATATCATTAAATTTTAAGTTATGAATTTAAAATAATTGCATTAGAATTTCTACTTGAATTTTTCATACATTAAATATGACAAATAATTTTTAAACTTTCAATATACGGTAATTTTGGTTATTATGTACCAACCAGCATCTTCTGGTTGGTGCTAATTCAATCCATATTTTTTCTATTGCAATGAATAATTAGTGATGATCATTGTGAGCAAGTTTAATTAACAGTGTTTACATTGTAATATATATATTTTTCATTGTATCTTCTTTATAGCAATAAAACAATTCAATTACATATTATGTAATTACATTCTTTGAGCCTTCATATTTTATATTTTTAGTAAGTTAGTTCAGCTAGGTAATTTCAGTATCGCGAGACAAGTAGCAGTAGGCGAATTTCATGTTGACTTATTAAATTCGAAATGCGTTGAGTTCCGTTTCATATTACCTACTTTACTTTTATTTATCACAAGACAACACACAATTTGCGATAATTTTCCATCTCATTCGTCCTTCTTTTTGCGCAGTTTTCCCTCCATTTGTATTGTTTTCGACACATTATCGACACAATCGGCCAGCGAGGGTTGACTGCGATCGGCCGAATAGTCGTCCCCGGCGACTCGACTCAACGTGAGAATGTAGGCGCACGCAATACGCAGCACTGACAGTTTGGACAGTTTCTGACTGTGCGAGTAGGCCGGAACACTCCTTCTCAACGTATCGAACGCGGCACTGATCGTGTGAACTCGGGTACGCTCGCGAGCATTCGCCTCGATTCGTCGTTCGCGCGTCATGTTCTTGTAGTTCCGTTGGTTTGTTTGTTGATTATTCTCATGTTTATTACTACTAATTACATTTGTATTATTGTTATTACTTGGACTAGAACTGCTACTGCTAGAACCAGCGGCCAGCAGCTTATTTCCACCGCCAACCAGTCTGACAACGTCCTGAGGTCGATGGTAACTTTGACTGTCGTCATCCTCTGTTCTCAGAACGAGCGACAGAGGTTGTTCGTCGGAAGTAGTGGCTGCTGCTGATGTTGCACCACCCCACGGTCGAAACGGGTCGTCGCTGTCCTTTTTCCGTTTGCGACGTTTTGCCGCCGGCGTTTCTTGAGCGTCTGCGTCGCGTTTTTGTCGCTTGACGCTGGTGGTAGCGGTTGGACGCAACCGCGCCTCAATGCCCGCATCGCTGCTGCCCGCCGGCGAGTGCACGTCGTTGTCAAGGTCATATTCGGCCGAACTGAAGCCAGAGTCTCGGTCCTGCAGACCACCTGCAACAAAACAATTTAGCATCGTTATTATTACTTGTTATGTATTGTAACAGATACCATTCAAACAACAATCACAATTCATATTTTAATAAAATTCAAATTAATTCCAAATTAAAAATTATTATACAAATAAAAGAAAAATCACAACTTATTCATTCTCAATAGTAGACCGAAGGATTAAACCTATAAAAATGCTTACTAAAGTAACTACAGTACGGTACCTAAAATTAAATAGTGTCAATATTGCAAAGTTGATTAAAGTAACCTGATCCTTAATAAATAATTCATTCTTTTGACGATGCCAGCAAACCCGTAGTTTGTGGGCTGGCAAAAAGTATGGTAGGCTACAAGATTAAGGCACAAGTAGAAAGCTTATTGTAGGGGTAAGGTAGTAACGAAAAACGGTTGCTTTGAAGATACTTATTTAAAAATTCACAAGACATATCACTTCAAGTTCAAGTTCATCGTCGTTGCTCTGATACACAGATTTATTTTCCACAAAAAAGACCTACCGTAATCATATACCTATATATAAGGGCAATGGAATATATTTAGTAGATATATTTACCACATAAAAAATAGCTGTTCATAATTATATCCAAATATCAGGGCAATGAAATTAGTATATCAGATACAGATTCTATAAAAAGCCTGATCACATTTATATTCACCTACAGCTGATAATAACTCTATTGCAAATGCCATCTCATATGGTAGAATCGTAGAAACAACTATTTTCTATATATATATATATATATATAATTATATCAATGAAGGTCCTATTTGATTCGCCTCAAAAAGGATGAAGGAGTCGGTTAATTTTATTGGCCAACGAACTTGACCTGTCTAAAGATACCAAGAATCTGTGTTTCAAATTTGAAGTTGATTGATAAAGGCGTTCGAAAGTTATCGTGGAACATACAAACACACAACGCCTCGAGCCTCAAGTCAAAAGAAAGAACTCGCTTCGCTCGTTCAATAAAAAGCAAAGGCAGAAGAAAAATAGAAAGTGAATAAGAAGAAGAAGGATGAGGGAAAATAATAAAGGAGAAGGAAGAAGAAAAAGTAATAATGTACACTTTTAGGCTGTAGGAGATGGTAGGATGTCATTTGACGATAATTATGTCATTTGGCAATAATAACACACATATAATTTCAATTCTATTTCTATTCTTTACTCAAAAAAATACAATAATGCGTGTATTGGTATTAATATTTAACATTGAAGAAAATTTATCCAATGGAATAACAAATCAACTTAATAATATAATAAGAGGAAAATGAAACACATAATTTTTTTCTCTGCTGGAAACTTGACAAAAGTGTGAGGACAGGAGCTAGCAGAACCAAAGTGCGTAACGTGTAGAAAAGACAAGAGGGTGCATTGATTTGATGAGAAGCGACAAGCCAGTGAGCCAGTAAATAACTACTACAGTCTTCATGTCTTCAGTTGTTGTTGAAGATTTGTTGCCACTGCAATGGTTCCGGTCTACTGGTCAACTGGATGTGCGGTAAACCAACCGGTAAGCAGCACTTCCTCTTCACTGCCAGAAACGCCCATCGTTTGTCGCGTCGCTAGGCACGCGACAAGCGACACAACACTAGACTGACGCGCGACACGAAGTGACACAACACGCATGTGACGCGCAACATCAATATGCTTTGACAGATTGCCCTAACATTACTAATTATTGCTACATTCATTGATTGTAATATTTGCATAGTATTCGCTGAATTTCCACATGATTATGAAGGGAAGGAAGGCCATCAGATTATTAAATATTTTAGAAGCGCTTGAGAAAATTGGGGTGTTGAAAGCTAATCCTATTCCATAATCCAGCCTTTTAAAAATCTATTTTAACCAACACCTAACCTTTAAATACCTAATATGTTTTCTCTTTTTATTCCCCAGAATTGATTTTATAAATCGTGGGTTGAGTGATCGAGGTGGCTCATTCCCGCCCACAGCTACTTTATATGTAAAAAACAGAGAAATTAACCAAAATCTTGACATACAAGAAGCTACAAGAAGCCGAGGAGATTATCACTTGGCGAGTCACAATAGTAGCTTATTTAAACAAAAACCCAGTTGGTAGGAATCTCTACAACAAGCTACCGCAGTTTTTAAAGAGTCTTCAAAATATAGAAATATTTAAAAAACAATTGAAAAATATTTAGTTGATAACGCTTTTTATAGTGTACAAGAGTTCCTTTCACTTAAAAATTAAGCCTCACCTCAACTAATTGATATAGTAATAAACTATGGTAACTAGTGTATAAGAGTATAAGATTGTATAATAATTGTTGATCTGAATTGTCTTGTACTCCTTGACTGGAGTCTCCAAGACCCCAAGACGTAATTTAAAAAAAGACACTGAAGGGATGCATTTCACTTCTAAAGAGAAGTGAGGCTGATGAAGCTTCTCTTTGGAAGTGAAATGCATCCCTCCAGTATCTCCGGTATAAGTGAGTGAAAATTAAATATTAAGTAGAAATATTTGTCAGTTTTGATATTAGAGAATAATATTTACTCTTTCATTTCTATTCAATTCAAATTCAATATATTCACTTTTAAGGCAAATGAAAGAGAATGTAGATGCTTGCCTGTAGTCAGTATGTAGGCTATGTAATACGTATGTCATGTTTGTATTCAGTTTTTACATGTCATGCCTTTATGTTTGTTTCTTTTTGCACTCTGCAATACAACCACCAAACCTTTCATCTATCGCAGTGGACTAAACAAAGGACAACAACAAAAGGCTATGGGAAAATGCGATTAATTTCAAACAGCCTTCCGGTTATAAATTGGATAAAAAATTTAGATACATTTTAATGCAAATTTGATAGTCTGCAATTGTGTAAAGCTGGACCAGATCATGAATAGCGTCCCGTTAAAGATTCAGATAGCTTTATTCGAGTGAAAGTACAATTTAAAATGAATGACATCACCTAAATTCATGGAAGATAGATAAAAAATAGATACAAGACGATAAGTTACTATTACATTGTTTTGTAAGTTAGATTACTGACATTAATAAGAATATTTGCATAATAAATGAATTGTAATATCAAGGTGATGCATTTACACAAAAGGGCGGAGTTAGGGCGAAATAGCCCTTTCTTACACTCAACCTACTAAAGATATGAGATCGATAGATATAAGCTCTCCAATATTCAGAGAAAATCACCAAAAATATATATAGAACGAGTAGGCTAGGGAATTATCTTTTCCCCCATAAATTGCTGAAACTATAATAAGAGTTCAGCTTAAAATTATAAGTGGTTGTGATAGGATTCAGCCTTATTTATTTTGTTCATGACCAACATATTGTATGCATAATAATATCCAACTTCGACTCTGTTGTAAAATTGTAACTCATCTAAACGATTCACATTCGAAAGCCATCTGCCATTATTTAACAATATTGCACTCAACAGCATCTGAGTAAACAAACTAGCGTCAGGCAGAATTTTCCGGTTTTATTACATTCAAAGCCTCAACATTAACCGATATTGAATAAGTTCTACGATCTCAGTACGGTACCTATATAACGAGATGTTGCTTGATAACACCCTAAAAAACCAAACCCCATTAGAATTCAATAAACTTTTTTTGTGAGGGGCCTAAATAAATAAATCTATTGATGATTGAAGTGGTGCTTTCCTATTTGGGACACTTCAGCGAGTGGATGATTATTGTTGAACTGACAATGAGCATAAAGTGTTATTTTTGAAAGGGCCCCACCTTTCTAAACACCTCTTTCTTGAATTTTCAAAGTGGGACGTTCCGTTTCGAGAACTGGATACGGGAACATGGGTCGGCAAGGCTCTGAATAGACACAAAATTATAATGGATACAAGGATACAGATGAGGGGTGACATACACAGGTATAATAGAAGAGCTATGGGCTATTATTTCACCGATCACTTCTTTCGCGACAGGCGACAGTTTTGTAGCTTACATACAATATGCTCGCCAGGATACGGACCGAATTCTCTATGCGTTGCAAAGCAACGGAACGGATGTGCAGCATTTATATCGTCCGTGTGTTATCACCATCTCAATCACAAACATTGTTGTGAAAAGGAACCTCATTTTCTATCAATAAGGTAAACTCTATAATGCCCGTAACTGTCCAAATAAAGACTTAAATAAATAAAAAAATAACGACTTAGTAATTTGGATTCGAACTCGAAATGCAGTGGAATAATGTATGAAATGAATGAATACGATAACTGATATTTAATTACAGGGCTTTTTTTTCTAGAAAATGAGGTTCAGGAACTGTAAAATTTTCGCACAGTCTATACTCTATAGGGTAGGCCTACTTATTTGTCGACTATTTCCTCTATGTAGGCCTAATATAAATGTATGAATAGCCAATTTTGGTACAAATATCTATATATCTACTTGACATTTCAAATTTACAAATATAAATTTAAAAACTAACTATATACTAACTAACCTTATTTGAAAATTTTCCATAGTTCTGACATGTCTATATTTCCTTCTTCCCTGTTGCATACTTGACTTTTCAATGTTTGGAAATATAAATGTTAATGAAATTTTGTTCCTAAATAGTAATTAATTGGCAAAATATTCATATATGCCAAGCAAAAAGGTACCGGAACGCCGTTCCGGAGCGTTCCGTCTGATAAAAGCCCTGATATTTAATAAGATTTTAATGCGATATTTTTTATCTGTTATTCTACTAAACAAGCACAGATTATCAACAGCATCAAGATACCGTGACTAGATGCGAAAACTTCTCAGAGTAATGTTCAAAAAACCTTAATAATTTTTTCTTAAACTGTATTGAGCACAATGCCTTGAGAAGTGAGACTTCTCCAGCCAAAAGTCATCAAGACTATAAAGACAATCGCATATGCGGAATTTTTGTCAAATTAATTACAACGACTACATATAGCTCCACATTTTCAGAACACGTCTTTCATCACTCACTGAATTATTTCCTTCAAATTTTTTTCTTGATAATTAAAATATTTTCAAACCAGTCGGCCATGGCTTCCATTCACATTCACCACCCACTTCTTGAGTCTTGAATTTGGCATCTGACCTTATAATATTTCCTTGTTTTTATGACTGTATTTGTATTATAACAATAGGTGAAGCAACCTTAGTGCCTCAAAGTTTATGAAAGTGTATCTCATCCTGAATCCTCACAGGACAGCCAGGCAGAGCGCGCTCTTATTAGGTTCATTCTGTTTACCCGGATCCTCACCGGGTCTTGTCTGAAGTCGTCTCCGCTGCATCACAACTAATTGCCAACTCAATTTCAAACTTGTAAACGTTCACTTCCGGTCTGTGTCCTGCTGCTTCTCCACTGTTTGTCGAACACGCTTCCTGCTTCGGATTATCAGGGTGTTCTGTTTTGGGAATTTGGTAGTTTGAGGGGGAAGGGGGAAGGAGTAACAAACAGCTGGCGCAATAAGTGCCGACGACACTGCAAAGAAATAATCTCATTTCTAATCGGAGGGTTGCCCCAGCCTCCTTCGCAGCGTGTCTACACACCACACCGCACACATGATGACTTATTTCGGTTGCTCACCCTTTTTCCTAAGCTAAGCAGCCAACACACTTGTCACTAATTTTGGAACACAACAGTGTGGTATGTTCCTTCTCCTTTTTCTTCTCGTCATTCTTCATTACCTCCTCCACCTCCTATGCTTCCCCCTCCCCATTCCCTCTTGTTACCAAAGTGAGGTGTGGTCTGCTACATTTTGTTACAACAGACCTGCTCCAATTCTTCTCAATTACAAGAATACTTAGATTCTTGTTATAAAATACATTAATTTGGCATAATTTTTACTTGGTATGAATAAAATTCTGCGGCAGCCGTGGTAGTATAATCGGTTAGAGCGCTTATCTCTGAATGACTGCGTTCATGGGTTCGATTCCCGTTCAGCCTGGTATATTTGTTACCCGGTATATATCATCATTCACCTCAAGCAGACATCTCACTCATGCGAGCACCATCAGCGAATAAATTGATTCTCAACTAAATAAAATTAAATTTAGATTTGAAATTTCATCTAAATGATTGACAAGATTCAATTAAGATAGATAGAATAAGAACATAGTCTTATTCGAAAAATAAATGTTGAAATACATTATTTATTTATTAATTAATGAAAAAATTCAATACATCTTTTTGCCTACACAACTTTGAAAGGCAACTTCCTAGTGAAGCCATCAACCAATTCCCGTAAAACATATATCAATATCCCTATATAATAAATAGATACTTGCTGTTAACTGTCGACGAAACTAACGCTGGAGAATAAGGAATTGAAGAAGAGAAAAAAGAATGAGGAAGAAATAGAAGAAGTTGAAGAAGAAGGAAGTGAAGATGATGAAGGAGTAGAAGAAGAATAAGAAAAAGAGACTATTAAATTACATTTGTAGATAGACTATTACACGTTCTAGAAATTTAGATTCAATTGAATCGGGCCAGTTGCTAGTTGTTAATATCATATCATCAAAATTAATCAGATGGCTTTTATCTAGCAATTAATTATTGCTGAAATCTATATTAATAGTCATTTCCTTCAAAGTTGGGCATATTGTACTTATCAGGGGTTAATTTCAGCGGGAACGCAAGGGAACGGCGTTCCCTTACCTCCCAAGAGTGCCGGAACGCAAAGGGAACGCACAGCTTGCACCAATCTGTTTCCAAAGGTGTCTCATCTCGCTTTTTATTCAGATAATCATGAAAAATATTGCGAATAATAATAAAGTACTGTAACATAGGGCGAAGCGAGATCTGTGTAACTTACTGTATATAAATGAAAATATAAAGAAGGCTTTATTTATTTTTATTTTACCATTCATTAAAAAAGTATTTTGGTTAATGTAAGCTTCATACAAAATGGTTGGTGCTTATCAAAACAGGTTTATAGGAAATTTAGAGTAGGCACCGAGATGTTAACTGGGTGGAGCGTGGTGGTGAGGGGATGTTTAACTAGGCCTTATTAGAAAATAGAGAGGGTGGTTTATAAGAATATATGAGCGTTCCCAAACCTAAAATTTTAGAAATTAAGCACTGGTACTTATTTTCCTCAAGTAAGTATGAAACAAATTTTCACGAAATTATGTTAGGACATGTTTAGTCCTGAGAAAAGAAAGCGGCAGAAGGAAATAGCCAATTCAATGTGTGTGAGAGAAAGAAAAACACAAGAGAGCATAGTAGAGAAGCATGTAGCAGAAAGAATGAAAGAAACAAGGATGTCATGGCTAGCATTGACAAGGGGGGGGGCAAGCAAACTGTCGACGCCACTGCTGTTTTTAGATGACTGCGAGCGAGATCTGTATGTTCTTCCAATGTGTGGGCGAGGTGTGTAGATGAAAGGGGGGAGGGGAAGGGTGGTGTCGAGTCCAGATGGCCGGGGCTCCTCTCAGAACTCAGACTGGCAGGAATGTGCACCAGGCGCCAGTTAAACATCTGGCGCCAGACCACCTCCTCCTCCTACCCCTCCCTGCTCCTGATCTATCGCGCGCTAGCCAAGAGACGCGCCACCTGACCAACAAACCCCTCCACCCGTCCAGCCCACCAGGCAACAATCACTGATTTAACACCGACCTCTACAGCCGCTTTCACGGTACGGCGTCCGCTGCCACGATGGTGGTGTTGCCTGGCATAACTGACACCCCGCCTGATTGGTAGTTAGGAGTGGGTGAGTGGAGGCTTAGCACTTGTTCTTTTTCTAGTGTTGCCAAGATGCATCCCTCGTGTTAATTAAAAATTGAACTATCTCACATACACTGGTTAAGTGTCAAGAATGGACGAATCCTTGTCCAAACTTCGCCATTTCATGTAATTGCATCACTTAGATTGTCATTACTGTAATTAATATCATACAAATGAGATCTTTGTATATAATTCTTTGCACTATAAAAATAGTATTTTCTGAGTTCACTACTGTATATATCTATGTGATGTTGATAGTCTTGATTTTAACCATTCATATGCAAATTTGTAAATTTACATGAATAAAGAAATATAATCTAATCTAATCTAATACACATCTTAAAGTATTGTACTTGCAACTGCACGTTTTGTACAACTTGCAGCACCTCGATTATCCGTAACCTATGGGGCTGGGTTTTTCAAGAATATTTGCTACCAATGCTTGAGTTCTGGGTGTGTTACCGGTTTTTCTCCCAGGAACTCAACCATTGTTTTCAAGGGAAGAGATGGAAGAGATAGCCGAGAGCCTTATTCATTCAGATAAATGTAAGCCACGAACTCCTGAGCCCTCTCTTTGTAAGGGTGACCGGATTGGCCTGCAAATCTCTGCTGTAAAAATCACTTCCCGGTGGTTCGGAACCCACCTAAAAATGTAGGCCCAATTCATCAATCACCATCATCCAACTCATTGCCCACGCGTCGTAAACCTGTATGGACTTCATCTCAAAAATTTGTTATCATTTCCTATAAGGCAAATCATTTCAAATTTAAATGTGATTTTTGTCGTCTGCCTGTAGCTAACGAGTGAAGAAACTGATAATTGTGTCAACAGTGATTCGAGTAATAATTGAAAACAATAAGGGATATGAAATTGGTCAATTTGGAAAATATTAAGCTAAAGCATTGATCCAATCTGTTTATAGATTCCCAACAGTTGATAACAACAGGACATGTACAAAAGTAAACATCGTAGACAAAGCACTTAAATATATTATTCATTAATGTTATAGTCTTTGCTGAAATTTAGCCACACAAAAAGTATGTTCAATGTTCCTTCCAATTGTCGAATTGCTTTTGTCTGAAAACTCCGAATTTTTCGGGACAAGCCAGTAAATTGTAAACTAAAATTTAAATAATGTGTGGTGTAATCATTATAAAAAACATAGTCAAATTATTGAGACAATCAGTTTCAAGTATAGTTTATTCTGCATTATTCTACGCTTAAAGGACTTAAAGGAAGGACAGTTGTGGGGCATCACTATCAGATTTCTAAAAATAGGCCTACCAAACAAATTCAGTGTAACTTATCATCCTGATAGGCCTTAGTATATTTGAAAATCCGACCACTGATGCATCCTCTCAATTTGAGTGGACGTTAATGATTCTAGTGATAATAAGTGTCTACTAATTATTGTGGTGCTACAGAACTCCCCCATCAAATTGCTTGTTGAAGTTCACGAAACAAGGATTTTCCGGTTGCTGTCTCTCGGTCTTCATTCTAAACGACCACCAACCTTTCTGACGTTTTTCCTAACACTACCACTCTCTATCCATCTCTCTGCTCTGATTCTCGGAACAACTATTTTTCTCTCTTTTTGTTCACACTGACAGTTTTTTCATGACATTAATTTTTTCAGTAAATTTTATTTGATACCTTACCTTACTTCGTTAGAGTAACAATTCTTATAATACCAATTCCAATACTTATAATCTGTTATCAATTCGTTCTTACTTCTTAAATGTGCAGCACATTACTTCAATTGTTGTAGCTTGTTCATTTTCAGTGCACTCAGACTTTTTCTAATTATAAAAACATTGTAAACTTGTGTCTTATTATAGACATCAATTTTATTACCATTTTTTGATCATTAACATAATTTTATCCTTAAATTTTACTGTACCCTGTTATCATCATCAATCCTTTATTTTACCGCATTTCCCTACCTAATACAATCCTCCCCCATCAAATTGCTGACTGGTTTTGAATAGGCCTATACTCTTACATCCCAATGAAATTCATTCTGATACTTGTATGACATCATTGTTTTGTTTTAGTGAGAAACCTTCCACGGGTACCATCATTATAATTATTATTATTTAGACAATCAGTTTCAAGTATAGTTTATTCTGCATTATTCTATGCTTGAAGGACTTATAAGAATACAGTTGTGGGGCAGCACTGTCAGATTCAGTCGTCCACTTATGCTTTTTTGGAAAGGTTCCTTTTTTTATTTTCCTCCTGGTTTCATTGTTCAGAGATTTTGAACACTTTTGAAATCTCAGCACTTGATACATTGTCTTCCGTCTCTTTCTTATTTTTATGTCCTTTCTATTGATAGTCTATCTTTTCTCACATTTTGACTTCGGTTCCCTTCTCACCATGACCCTTTCTTCTATCTTGTATCCTGACGCCAATGTTCTATTACTCTTCTATCTGTCTTATTCTTGGTTCTATTTCGATCTCTCTCTTCCATTGCATCCACTTCAATTCCTTCTTTACTCTATTCTTCTTCCTTTCCCTCTACTGTATTACCATTTGTGGTCTGTCTAAAAATTAATGTGCTTATGGGTAAAGATTTGAAGTTCATCTGCATGAATTGATGGCAGCGTAGTTGAGATTTCCAAGTCTGCAGAGACCTCTCAGTATAGTTCATTGAACTTGTGCATGGCCAAATGTTTTTCTCTGTATTTCAAATGGATATTATAAAGCTTGAATCTGCAGTGACACCCAACAACTTGTTCTATAAGCATAGGCAATTGAAAAAATATTTAGCTGATAAAGCTTTTTATAGTGTACAAGAGTTCCTTTCACATCAAAATTAAGCCTCACCTCAACTAATTGATATAGTAATTATGGTAACTAGTGTATAAAATTGTATATTTTTGTTGATCTGGCTTAGTTTCTTTTCGGGAAGTGATAGCCGAGTGCCGTAGCAGGTATCTGTTCAATCAGAGATAAGCTACGAAACTCCTGAGAGCTCTTTGTAAGGGTGACTGATTGGATTCGCCAGCAAAAAAATACTCTGTTCTCTGCTGTAAAATCACTTCCCGGTGGTTCGGAACCCACCTAAAACTGTAGGTCCAACCATCATCTCCACGTTCATTAACCACGCACAGGTCTCAGATCTATGTGGGCTTCATCCTCCAAAAAAAGAAAAAAGAAAGATCTTATACTCCTTAACTGGAGTCTCCAAGACGTAATCTCAAAAAAAAATGGAATAATGCCAAAAAACCATTCTTGAAGCTAAAATATTAAACATTTTACCATGCTTCTTATGAATGAATCATGAATTATATTATTATACATTGAAGTATATTTGCTCATATCATACAAATTCTAAGACTATTTCGAATTTTCAAACCAAGCAATTTAACAAAATCAATTTTATTGATGTGATGTTTATTAGCAGGGATTGTTGCTAATAAACAATAATAATTGTGACAGACATAGTCTGAAGCTAAAATTTGAAAACCATGTAAGATTTGAATTTTTACTCGAATTACTGATTGTAAAATTGTGTGGATGTGCGGCCGTTCGCTGACTTAGGGAGAGGAAAAACACAGGAAGTAGAGCAAATAATGACATGACTTTCGTAATACCTGATTGCATAGTAAGTTGATGAGTAGATTTGTAATGAGAATGAGTAAATTTATTGGTAGCCAAAATGCTATTGGAGAAGAGCTCGTTTCACCACGCGCACCCTGTTCTAATTAGTTTCAAACGCTATGAGGCCACATAAATTGCGCGATCTGAACCCTTATGAAGGAAAGGCGCAAAATTCTTTATTTCCGGGGGCTGCAAGGCTACCTTGCTACACTTTTGTCTGTTTGCATAAAACTATAATCATTTTTAAAATTCCATGAAACAAAATACAAAATATATACTGATTAAAACTCAAACAATGATCTGATTGGATGTGTCTTAATAATAAAATTTGGAATGTTCGATGAAATAATGTAACGTTTTATTTGATTAGTTGACAGAACGATCTTCTATCAAGAAACCAACTGTGACTGATAGACTACCGTACTTTATAAGTTAATTGACAGTAGACGTTGTAGTATATCATTTAAACATTTCGGTTTTATTCTTAACCTTACTATTATTGATGCTAAAGGTATTTCAAGTGATATATTCATAGGTTTTCGAACAATAAAAAAAACACAATAAAATTAAAAAATTGTTGATAAAATTTTGACAAACTATTTGGGGAATTTTCGATCTCTTCAAAAATTTGAATTTATTTACTGTATTCAAGTTTGCATGGGTATTTGTATCTTTCATTATTGCATAAGTATAATTTATAGGAAATAAATAATTTTTTAATAAAATATAGAGATCGTTTTACTTACCGGGTGAATCTTTAGATTTGGAGCCCTCATCAATGTAGGCATGCTCAGGCGCCAGTCTATCCATTGCTGCTGAAGACTTATATTGGTCACATGCCTGTCACTGTCACTGTCACTTGTCACAACCACACTGCCACTTTGGCACAAACAAAACGTGACACAATAATAATATTTCGCGATCTAACAAGACTTGAATAATTGCATCAAGCTTATTCACATCACAACAGTGAGCCGTGCGTTTGAATACTGCCTCCAGATCTTTCCGCTGGCGCTTACAACTTGCTTACAGACAGGAAACTCACATGATACGAAAGATTTACGGCGCCTCCTAGTCTGTAGCTAATGGTTTGTCTCACACTACGATACTGTTGCATCACCTTCAAAAAGTTAGGCTTAAGTTACGGCTTTCAAATACATTTTTTTAATTTACACCCAGATCATACTCAGGTCAGGGAATTGATAGCCGTAACAGGTATCTATTCAATCAGATAGAGAGAAGCTGCGTTCTCCTGGGTCCTCTTTGTAAGGGTGGCCGATTAGATTGCCCAGCAAAAATGACACTGTTCTCTGCTGTAAAATCACTTCCCGGTGGTTCGGAATCCACCTAAAACTGTGAGTCCAGCTCATCAATCACTATCATCAAACTCATTACCCACGCATAGGTATCAGTATCAGACCTATGTAGCATCATCCTCCAAAAAAAAATTACTCATCCATTAGAATTAAAATTAAAAAATTAGACAAACCATTGTCTGTTAAATTTGTAAAGCATGTTACTAGTCTTAATAGATTATCTCAATCAGTATTTTTAAACAATAATTTCAAATTCTAATCAAAATTAGTTGAAAATAAGTAGGTTTCTACAAGTAAGGAGCGAATAAATATAAAATGGGAACAAGAACGTTTTGTTTAGAAAATGAGCCATGTTATATATTGAATAGATTATAGCCGAGGAGATTATCACTTGGTGAGTCACAATAGTTGCGTATTCAAACAAAAACCTAGTTATATTGCTAGGAAACTCTTCAACAAGCTAACGCAGTTTTCAAAGAGTATTTAAAAATATATAAATATAAAAAAACAATTGAAAAAATATTTAGTTGATAGAGGTTTTTATAGTGTACAAGAGTTCCTTTCACATCAAAATTAAGCCTCCCTTCAACTAATTGATATAGTAATTATGGTAACTAGTGTATAAGATTGCATAATAATTGATTTTTCTTATACTCCTTAACTGGATTCTCCAATACGTAATCTACAAAAATAATAATAATAATAATTCAAGCTCAACTCACGTTCCTATAGGAACAGGTAGATGTTAGTTTAAATTTAGATCTGCAACCCTGTGTTTACAAGGTGGGAAAATCACAATTTTCTCGAATTTTCGGATTTTTGACAATTTCTTAATTTTAAGTTTGTTGAAAAAAATGTGCGTTCAAGATTAATTACACTCTTAATTACTCTAGATTTTCTTACAATTTAAAAGTTAAACAATAATAATGACGCACTCAAAATTCAATATAAGTCATACAAGCAAGTCGTACAAGTAAAAGACATACATTGACAGTGACTGTTGAAAATGGTATACTTAAATAAATATTATGTAAGTTTAAAGAAAAACAACATACAATTGACATATTTCAAGATTTAAAATATCTTTAGCAGAAATTCCAACATTTATGAGTTGTAATCACAGTAAAATAGGATGAAGTGAAGAAATAAATAAATATGGCATCGTACTTCAAACTTCAAATAAATTCAAAAATAATTTATTTCACAAAATTGATACAATAAAATAGAATACTAACTGAATACACTACAGGCAGTGGCGTAGCCAGGGGGGGGGGCCCATGGGGCCCGGCCCCCCCCCCCCGAAATTTCAGAAATAAAAAATTCTCAAATAACTAATAGATAAGGACTTATTAAAGCCGAAGGGTTCTATCTGTTTTGTTGTATTATAACGAACAGATTACAGAAACCCTGTTTGTGTAGTGGAATATAGCTACAGTTATAGTCAGATTAATGCATTTTTTCAAATTTTTTCTCAATATTTACTCATATAGAAACTTGTTAGGTGCTCAAATGGATAATTTTGATTTAAAATGAGCTACCAAATCAAATAAAACATGTTAGAAAACTGTGACTACCATAATTATTTATTTATTACATTGAATAAAATGCAATTTTCAAGTTTGAAGTGGATTAACTTTGTTAACTATTGATAAATCACCTTTTTGAATAAACTCATCTTGTAGAAATTTAGTTTTGAAGTTAAAATTCAGTATAACCCACTAGCCTAAACGCACCCAAAATTCATAAAATCGGGATTTTATACATGAAAACACACAAATAAATGCAAGTTCTATGCAAGCGTGTAAAATCAGTGTGCTATGATAAAAAAAATTCCGATTTCATGAACTTTGGGTTGGGTGTGTTTTAGGCTAATGACATAAATTATATGAAACTTATAATAATTAGTATTAATTTTGAGATTCAGTACATAAGTTGAGTATGATTAGTTCCAATTCAAGGATTTTGACTCAAAATAGTCACAGATATCGGGGTATATCAAACTTTATCATTTCAAACCTGGCCACCTAGGTTCTTGGGTAGTAATTTTTCAAAACTTCCTTTTGAACTTTAGAGCCTAACAAGTTGTCTAGATTAGCTTTTTACACCACTAAATTTAAAAAAAATCCGGACCGTCCTATACCCCAGACCCCGCTTTGGTGAGCCCCCCCCCGCCTTGGTGAGCCCCCCCCCCCCCCGAAATTTGATCCTGGCTAAGCCACTGCCCACACCCCCCCCCTGGTGAGCCCCCCCCCCGAAATCTAATCCTGGCTACGCCACTGACTACAGGTATTCATGCACTTAACATTTGTACACCGTAAGGGTCTCCTCACCAAAAGCATTACGCTTATTATTATTACTCCACAGAATCTCTCAAGTAATTTTATGTTTCAGGTTTCATGCCTAATTGTTTTAAAACTATTTAATTCAATGTTATTAGGCTACTTCTCACGCGTTTCCAAGAATTGGAAGAGGGCTGCTGCCACTAGTCCTAGCCACTCCCTCGATTAGGTGAGCATAATAGGTGTCTAGAGTCTGGCTCCAGCGCTCTTGGGGGTGGCGGCCCCGACCGATTATCATTATCACTATCGTCATCATTTGAAAGACCATCGACCACCGAAAGACCACAAGTGCATGTATATCCTGAGCTTAGAAAGGATAAAAGGACGATAAAGGATGAGAGGTGTCAGGATCAGGCGCCGTTCGGGCATTTAGTGTTACGAATGATGATGGTGGTGGTGGTAGTGATTTGAAATGCAGGAATGCATCGCTGCTAGACAAAACTCTTCAGCAGCAGCGCAGAGCCTCTTCCTTCTGACCACAGATCAGCGCGATTTATTTGTTTTGTATTTTTTAAATAAATAAAAACGTATGTGCCGTCCGTCGCGCTGACTACTCAAGTCAGCAGTGACGTCACAATGTCGCACGCTCCAATGACGTAGTTGTAGTTATATGATGATGATGATGATGATTATGATAAAGAAGAAAAAGATAAAGTACGAGAAATGAGTAGAAGAAGTAGAGTAAGAAGTAGGAAAAAAGAGAATCTGGAGAGGAAAAGAAGAGAGAAACAGTTGAAAGGAAAGGAAGAAGAATTGAAAGGAAACGAAGAAAAGAAGTGAAAAAGAAAAGATTACGGGAAAAAGAAGACGAAGAAAAAGGAAAAGAGATAATAATAATTATTTATTTATTCATTTATTTATGTGATGATGAATGAATAAATAAATAATAATAATTGACAGGAGAAAATAGATATTGAAAGAGCAAAATGTGAATGATGATGAAGAAGTAAGAGGAAGGAAAAATTAGATGAGTGCGATGATGAAGGTAAGGAAAAAATAAGATTAAAAAAATGAACTGATGAAGAAGGGTATGGGAGCGACACAACGGCGATACACCTGGCGCCTCGGCAAGCAATAGACCAGACCCGCCGCCACAACCATACCCGCCAGCCAGCCAGGTCCCAGGTGTGTGTTTGTCCACTAGAGCCGACACACACACTCAAACTCACCTGTACCTAGTCGCGCACGCACCTACACAGCACACTAGAATGGTCTGTTAAACAGGAAGGCCCCTGCATCAGTGTTTGTACCGTAACAGATTACAAATACTGATACAATGTAACTTTCGTTGCATGCAGTGGTCTGTTGCATACTGTTACAGAAAACCGTTCAAAGTGAAGAATATATTACACTGTTAATAATTATTATAAACTTAAAAAACACTTTTAAATGGAAATTGACTCACGTTATGGCGTGACGGCCGTTTCGCTCTGTTGTCTAGAGCATCATCAGACGACCCACAGTACACTGATTCAAGGCATGAGTTTGAGGGTTATGTATGTTGGAATGGTGAAGGGGTGGGGGGATGAGTAGGCGGGAGGTTTGAAATTGGGATTATTTTGTCAAATAGAGTATGTATCTTCTCACATACTCTATTTGACAAAATAATCCCAATTTCAAACCTCCCGACTACTCATCCCCCCACCCCTTCACCATTCCAACATACATAACCGTCAAACTCATGCCTTGAATCAGTGTACTGTGGGTCGTCTGATGATGCTCTAGACAACAGAGCGAAACGGCCGTCACGCCATAACGTGAGTCAATTTCCATTTAAAAGTGTTTTTTAAGTTTATAATACATATTAGTGGAAACAAGATGGATCTTCAACATCACTGTTAATAATTATTAGATTCTATTGGTGGATTCATGTAAAGAACTGCTCTAAAAGGTTACTAAAGACCGTTTTTTAAGTATTTCATGGAGCACAGAGGATAACTCAGAGGGCTTTCCTCAAACTAGTTGTATGAAAGAGTAAATAGATTAGATTCATTTAGGCCGTTGTTCAAGAAACTTGGTCTCCTAACTGCTTATATGTGTATGAAGCTAATTTATATGTAAAAAGAGTGATATTAACCAAAATGTTGACGTAAACGATTAGAATACAAGAAGCCGAGGAGATTATCACTTGGTGAGTCACAATATAGTAGCTTATTTAAACAAAAACCTAGTTATCTTGGTAGGAAACTATGCAATAAGCTACCGAATTTTTTAAAAGTCTTGAAAATATAGAAATACAATATTGAAAAAATATCTAGTTGACAAAGCTCTTTATGGTTTACAAGAATTCCACACATCAATAATAAAATAAGCCTCACCTCAACTAATTGATATAGTAATTATTATGGTACTGTAACTAGTGTATAAGATGGTATAATTGCTGATCTGACTTGTCTTATATTCCTTAACTGGAGTCTCCAAGATGTAATCTACAAAAAATGAGCTTATTCCTCAGTAATTTATTAGATGAAATGTCAAAATTCTGAATTGGATTGTCCTTTCTAAATTGACAGTGGAAATACCCATTACGGGATCGAGCTACTGGTTAATCGCAAATCAAAGGGCTTGGAAACTATTCGTAAGAACTGGTTAATGACATTTCAGGTAAAGGATCGAGGGTTGAGCGCAAAAAGGCAACTTTTCGGGATTTACGCAAAATTAGCTGGGTGCATCGTTCCTACATTCGATCTAGAATAAGAGAGGAGAGCATAAGTGATATTTTAACTGGAACAGCCTTCTCTGTTACGCAGAGCCGCAGACTGTAAAAAAATAATAATGATCATAAATACATATAGATTATAATAATTAATATACATAATTAGTATACACTAAGAATAAGAATTTAATTTTCATTTAAGGCACAACAATGCAATCGGAAACGTCATTATACATTTACATATACAATACAAAACATTTAGTATACTATTAACTTTTCATGTGAAATTTAACGACTTGCAGTCAAATATTTGTTAAGAATAAGTATAATAACTCACTTAATCTGGCCGATCGCTTTCGAATCTATGAGATCCATCTTCAGAGGCCAGATTAAGTGAGTTATTATACTTATTCTTAACAAATATTTGACTGCAAGTCGTTAAATTTCACATGAAAAGTTAATATTAACAACGCAGTTCGTCATGGAACAAGAAATCCAGGAATTTGGTATACATCAAAACATTTAGTATTCATTAAAATATAATAACAATTATTGATGAAATTGTTGAGAAATTAGTGAAAAGTTTAGGTCTGAAAGGAGAAACCTCCATAATTAGTGGTGATGGGTTTTAAAAAGGCTTTTTAAAGTTCTGGTATCGACTTTAGCCTCCAAAATTTCTTCTTTTATCAAGTTGCTTGGAGCCAGTGGCGTAGCCAGGGGGGGGCCCGGCCCCCCCCCCCCCCCCCGAAATTTCAGAAATAAAAAATTCTCAAATAACCAATAGATAAGGACTTATTAAGGCTGTGCGCTAGGCACCGTGACTCTGACCAAGTCTCGAGTCCCGACTCAAGGCAACAAACAAACGAGTCTACAATCGAGTCGAATCAAGTTTGGTCCGGTTTTGAATCACTCTGGTGGATTTGTACGTAACTACCTTTCCATAGCCCTGGAACGTTGCCAGATCTCTCGGCTCCCGTCTGCTCCGCTCTTCGCCTGGTCTGACTAGGCCTTCTTGGGAGGGAGGCAGAGTCGTTCTACTACTCATAATCTAGTAAAGCAAATATAGTTTACAAGCCTCAGCCACAGATATTCTAATACCTGAGCTTTCATTCACAAAAGTAATCCGATATGTCTGACGGCTAGAGAGCCTGGACAGTTTTTGCCCTCTGTTCACTTGAGGGTGGCATGAGTAGTTTGGTACATTGTTTTGTGCCGTGTTCCATTTTTAACCTAATATTGTACAGAATTCGACAATAATAAAACTAATAATTGATTAATGACATTAATGTAAGGAGTTTTCTGTTGTGTTAATAATGGCAAGGCAAAGCATTAGTTGGGTCATGTCTTTCAATATTTTGTTTTTTATTTTTCTATTCACCCAGGGTTACTCCTAATTCAATCGGTTACATGCTAAACGCGTACAGTGCTAAACGCGCACAACTGAAATTCCATGGAATTCTGTGCAAAACGCGCACAAGTTTTATTGAAGGGTCAAGAAAGGGCCTCGGCTACCTGAAAATCGGTAGTAGATTCGGAAGTATTATTAATCACTTTTAGATCATTACAGTGATCAATCAAATCATAAGTAACAACAAACTGTATACTTTGAATGGAAATTGTAACATAATTTTTTAAACAATATCAAATTATGATTTGATTGTGTGGAGTTTCATCCACATTAATATTATTATAATATTATATTCAGTAATATTATCAATATCATTGAGAAGCTGAAATGATCTTTGTAATCAAAACATTACAGATTTTCATTGAATGAATCATCACAAGATCAACAACAAGTGGTATTTTGAGCTACAGAGAAATTAAAAATCTCAAGATCATCCACCACAGACTAGACTACATATTTTTCTAGAATATATTCTGATGTTCTGGATTTTTCTATCATCCGTTCAATTTTAATAGGTTCTATTGAATAGTTTTATTAAATTAACTTTCGAATGTAGATAAAATTGATTGATTTTTAATTTATTCAGTGAATTATATTTCCATGTTTTAGCAAAACCCAGAATTTATTCTTCTATTTAATGATTCCACTGTTACTGAAAAATCAAAGTAAAAAAACAAAACAAACATTGCTATTTTGTTACTGGTACTAATACAGCTCAACTAGAAAATATTTCTTGGAGAGCTGATCAAGAGAAGAGGAAGAGTCTCCTAATTTCATGAGGTAATACATTCAGTTCCTATCATAATATAGGCTCCCATTGTTTTGTAATATGAATTTGTATAATGAATTTTCTTCCGGTCGGTTCACTACCAGAGCGGCAGTTCCAGGTAGTGGAGACCCTTTTCTGACCCTTTGATGAATCTTGTGCACGTTTAGTTTAAAAAATAGTTTCTGAGTGAGTAAAACCGGGGGCCATCACGTGTTTTTGGCGCCCAAGGCAAATATCTTAGATTTTGGAAAAATTGATTAAATTTGGAAAAATATCTAATGTAAATAAAATTGACTATTATAATTTGGAGAAGGCTGTTTTACAGACAACCATTTATTACCTCATATTCAAAACATATATAATATTTCCATAATATTCTTGTAATTTTCTAAGCCAATTCTTGGAAATACCAATATATAATAAAAATATATATATAATAAACCTTTATTGCAGCAACTCCTGAGGTCGTCAGAAGCATTACAAATTGTCATATTTCATATCAAAATAATTTTGTCTCATACAACATTGCTAGAACGTTAAAACAGATAAAAATACAAAATCACATTCAAAATTAGCCTACCTATCTATTGCGGTGTGTCATTTAAAGCTGTCTATAAATTGTCTACAAAGTCTTTTTGGCCAATTTGTCGATGAGTAGAAAAACCTGAATCACTGTATATCAAACCTGAATCAATTAGGACAGTAACCAAGTTTCATAAGCAAGTGATATCAGGAAAAACATTTAGTAGTTATTTTCTCAACGAATTCAAAAATGTAGTTGGTGATTATAGAATAATTAAGATAAAGTGTATTTATTCAGTCAGAGAACGAATTTGCTGAAGAAGTCAGTATTGTCAGATAAATTATAGTCAGTCAGACAAATGTAGAGTAGGTAACATAAATCGATAGTAAATGTTAAAAGTGCATATTCGTTTTATAGCTGATGATGCACACATGAGTCCGAGACTTGTGCGTGGAAAATGAGGTGAATGATAACACATAAATGCCAGATGGAGGAGCGGGATTCGAACCCACGACCGCTGAACGACAGCAAGCTGAAGTTGCGACGCACCAATCAACTGCGCTAAGCGGCCCGCCAAATAAGTGCAATTATGTGTCTTTCAAAGTGCACCAAGATAAAAAAAAAAGCTAAAATTGATGGAAACAAAATGATAATTATTATTTTGCTTTTTTTCTCATTTTTATTTTATACTTTTATACTAAGATCATTTCGTTATGAAATTGTATTTTATTTTATAGTACGGTATAATATGTTCACATATTGTTTTGTTGAAACTGATTTTAAAATGTGAAGGTATGTATGTGATAAGTTGATTGATGAATTGTATAATAATCACAACAAGTTACCAAAGACGATGACATTGAATGTTCGTCTGTGGCAATAGGTAATTAATATTTACGCGGACGTTATTTCAAGATGTGTGAAGTTAAAATCCGCTATGGTTACACCACCCAGATGCAGGTAAAACAGCTTAGATGCTAATAAAATTTTACATCTAAGACTGAAATGAAAAATGTTTTTTCTTCATTGCCTAATTTTTGTGTTAAATAATATAACACAATTTATTATAATATTGAGTATAATAATATACTACTCAATTGTAATATTTATATTCTCTTTTTTTTTTAGTATTTCATCTCATCATTTGTAGTAAATTTCTGTTTGTAGAGCAACTTTTTCAATTACACTTCTACTACAGTTTTCGTTGGAAGCCTATTTATTATATATCAAAGAAGTCCTACAATATTATTATAATCCCATTCACTATGTAAATCACCCAATAAACCATAATGTAAATCACAAGAGTAAGGTACAATATATGGAACAATCGCAAAAATCTTATAAATAAAGAAAAATTCGGTTCCTTCCTTCGGACGCAATTTGGCATATGTTTGTTTGAGAGAAAAAGAATGAGGGTGAAAGAGAGTGATATAGCGGAAAGGAAATGTGAGTGCTACTGGAGACGTGTCATTCAAAGCAATTATTTTTGTCGATAATAATTATTCAAGAACTGCAAATAAAATCCATCCGGTAGACAGGCGAGTGCCGGTGTTGCGCGTGAGGGAGCATTGATAAGGGCGAGTGAGTGATGAACGAATATGATTCAAACTGGCAACATAGCAAGTCCTTGCATATGTGTGAGTGAACGTGCTTGCGCATTCGCATGAGGAAGTTGACTCTGTAAAACTGAAGAGAATCCAAGAAAACTTTGGGGCAACGTAGCTACCCAACGATTCAATTTGGATTTACAATAATTTCTCTATTACTAGAAGGGATATCAGGGATTTCAATGACATATTTTGTATTTCAATCGGGAATAAAGTTTTTCTGTAATTAAGGTTTCAAAAAAATGATTTTTAAAAAAAATGAAAATTTTGAAAAATGAAATACCTCATTACAAAAACAATAATTTGTTACATTGATCCTGGAAATTACACTTTTCTATTCACAACCGTTCATGATACTGGTTGCCCCCAAAAATTAACTTTAAGTGCTCATATCTCAGAAAATAATTGATGAATTTTTTTTTTATTTATTGCAATAGACTACATTTCAGTAGCCTAATAATCTCCAGTCAAAGAGACTTTGAAAAAAAATATGACCAAAACCCTATTGCACAGCCTTAAAGCCGAAGGGTTCTGTCTGTATCTGTCTTTATCTGTTTAGTTGTATTATAACGAACAGATTACAGAAACCCTGTTTGTGTAATGGAATATAGCTACAGTTATAGTCAGATTAATGCATTTTTCAAATTTTTCCTCAATATTTACTCATATAGAAACTTGTTAGGTGCTCAAATGGATAATTTTTATTTAAAATGAGCTACGAAATCGAATAAAACATGTTAGAAAACTGTGACTACCATAATTATTTATTTATTACATTAAATAAAATGCAATTTTCAAGTTTGAAGTGGATTAACTTTGTTAATTATTGATAAATCATCTTTTTGAATAAGCTCATCTTGTAGAAAATTTAGTTTTGAAGTTAAAATTCAGTATAACCCACTAGCCTGAACGCACCCAAAGTTCATGAAATCGGGATTTTATAAATGAAAACACACAAATAAATGCAAGTTCTATGCAGGCGTGTAAAATCAGTGTGCTATGATTAAAAAAAATTCCGATTTCATGAACTTTGGGTTGGGTGCGTTTTAGGCTAATGACATAAATTTTTGAAACTTTAATAATAAATAGTATTAATTTTGAGATTTAAGTATGATTAGTTACAATTCAAGGATTTTGACTCAAAATAGCCTAGTCACAGATATCGGTATATCAAACTTTGTCATTTCAAACCTGGCCACCTAGGTTCTTGGGTAGTGATTTTTCAAAAGTTTCTTTTGAACTTTAGAGCCTAACAAGTTGTCTAGATTAGCTTTTCACACCACTAAATTTAAAAAAATCCGGACCCTCCTATACCCCAGACCCCTATACCCCTTGGTGAGCCCCCCCCCCCACCCGAAATTTGATCCTGGCTAAGCCACTGCCCACACCCCCCTTGGTGAGCCCCCCCCCCCCCCCTAATTTGATCTGGAGCTTTTATTAATATTATTATATTAGAATATGTCCTAAATTGTGTTTTATCAAAGGATTTGTGTTTCAACCTGGGTTTATCATTTGTTTTTTTTCTCTATTGATTAATTTTTCAGCATCGATTTAGACAGTTTTTACTCTGAAGCATTTTGCCTCAAAATACACTTGGGCTACTCAAGCACATAACATTAGGATGATAATTTGATGATAGTAGCCTAAAACGCATTTCCAATAAAAAATTCATACAAACTTATGCGTTTTAAAATTATTTGTTCATGCTTTTCTTAGCACAGAATAATTTATTACTTTTTCACAAGCTGTTATTTCAACGCATAGAGACAGTGGCGTAACGTACACCCCCGCAGACCCCGCGGCGCGGGGGGGGGGGGCCCGGGCTATAAGGGGGCCCGGAATGAAAATACATTTTTTCAAGAAAGGGCCCGTGCCCAGACTGAAATATATATATTTTTACAAAAGAAAGAAAACTGAAACACTGAAGGAAGAAAGAAAGAATGAATTGGCTAAATATTGTCAGGCCAATGTTTATTGTTTATTTTATCAATTAATTCTCAGATAGCAGATAATTCGCAGATAGTGAAGGAATTCAGAAGCAGGATGTTGTGACTTCAGGAATGGAGACATACCGAGGACAAAACACTCTTCAAACAAACTTATCTAGACTATTATAAATCACGACGGCTATGTCTCCACAGTGCAAATATTAGAGGAAATTAATATTATTTTCCCATCGAATTCCTCAATGTATATTAGCATATACGAAGTAATGGAAAGTGGGGGGTTGTGTAGAAATCAAAGTCAATATTTTTCTTCATACAGTATTTTGAATTCAGTCTCTTTTGAATCGTCCTGTTGGATACACGTGTCCGGTAAATTGGCCTAGAGTAGACCGTACTAATTATTGAGTTCGTGATCGTGAATTTTATTATTTGGAGTGCCATTTTTTTTCTTCATTTCTATTCTATTTGTCAACATGCTGCGTTTATGGTATTGTGATGTTATACGGTCATGCTTTAGTTATTTCTATTTTTTATCGACTAGGACATTTTTAAACAAAATGCTCGAATTCTAAAACGCGAAAAGGAGCGAAGGTGCTAACAAGGAGGATGTAAATGTGGATCCTATGGAAGACATCAATTTCAAGGTTTCTAGGTTTCAACATTAATTAATTATTTATCATATAATCAACTCTCAACTATTTCCATCTTTCAGAAGCCCGCACGCTACAGCCCAAATCATTAGACTAGCAGCCCCCCTTGAAACATGATTGAATTTTTAAATTTAATTTATAAAAAGGTGTTTAGTTCTTACATAATTATAACTGCCCACAAAATAATTATGCAAGTTTTTCAGGGAGGGGTGTCAAGGGTGAGGGGGGATATTTATATGATTTTGAGGGGCCCGGAAAATCGGTTGCGGGGGGGCCCAATTGGAAAACGTTACGCCACTGCATAGAGATATCTGTGGTTTCACAGTGTTTGTTTATTCATGTGTAATAGCGCTCGTGCTTGTTTAATTTTTTTTCCACCGCCATTTGAGCACCTTTCAGTCGATAATGATGTGTTATTTTTCTTATTTTTAATGTATTTGCTCGTTATAAGCAGCAATTGTTGCGTGAAATGACTGTGACCGCAATTGAAAAAAAAGCACTGAAAACACTATATTTACATGGCTGAAAATGAAAGAAACATAGACGTAGGCTATACGATTATTGTCTGCAGTACTCTCAGCCTGGAAAGTTGAAATAAAAATGAGAATGGCAGTAAAATGCATAAATTGTTTCTAAGTTGAGGTTTTTTGTGTTCTTGTTTTTATCATTGTATTCACACATATTTTTGAAAAGTGTGTCTTTGTTATAGTGTCTTTATTAAGATTGAGATAATATAATTAATAACATACATTATTTATAATTATATGAGGAGAAAAATTGATAAGCTGTTATAATTATTGCAATTAACATAGCCTCCTTTATCATGTTGAAAATCTCTGCTGACAAAAACTCTTTGTCTATCGCCTGAGGTGTTGACCTTCTACTTTTAGCAGCCTAATTAAACTGCTTGGCAAGCTCGATTGAATTTGTACAATACATACACTCTAACAACAACTTCAACTAAAATAGCCAAAAACACAAAACAAACCAATTTTAAATAGCCGACTCTAACTCACACCCCCTACAAAGAAATAATCCAAATTTAAACCGATGGTTTAGCGGCGCTGTTTACCAATCGCTGTCACCTACATAGCTGGGGGAACTAGAGTTGCATAATCCTCAAATTCATTCCTTGTTTCAGTTAACTGTCAGCGGTGGCTGAAGGTGTACTTACAGTCACACACTAGGGCGAAAAGGCCATCGCGTCAAAATGGAAGTGTCTACAAAAAGTTGAGTCATCCTTGGTTAACTTTAACTAACTAACGAGCTACTTTAAAAAATTGAAAAATTCAATTACCGTACTGTTATTTGAATAACCTATAGAGAAAAAACTAAGTAATATAGGTTTATGCAGCATTATCATTATGAATCCGTTTATTTGAATTAATTTGAGGATAATTATGATTTTACAAGCAAAAATTGTTTGCAAGAGCGATTACAGAGTTATTAATTGATGCGAAGAAAATATAAATATGGGTTAAGCGCAATTTATGAATCCGTTTGTTTTTACAGTATTATCATGTTTACTCGTGTAAATGGGACTTATCTTTTGCGAGATTGCCCCTTCTCGGATAAATGTCTCACTTTGGGGGGAAAATGACCCTCATAATCCCCCCCCCCCCCAGAAACCACATTTTTTCGTAGATTGTAATTGTAATTTTTTTAATTGATCACAGTCCAGGTGGGCGTTATCTCTATATAGCACACTTCTGGCTAGCAGCAGCTTCTCCTGACATATGAGGCTACGAGTTCGAATATCGTTCAACCTTGGATTTTTAGTGTTAGCATACACCTCATCGACGCACAAGACTCTGACTCATGTGGGCATTATTCGATTGAAATTTTCTTTTTAATAAATACATAAAAATAAAACAGGGAATTCAAAATTTGGTTGTCATGAGTCCATGGGTAGAACCGGTACCCACTAAAACTACTAGGTAGTTGAGGGTACTGGTAGAACACCACACCTCGTGATTTGTCGTTGAATGATTTATTGGAGAGAAAGAAGAGTGACAAAGTATGACAGAGAGATTGTGAGAGAAAAAGAAAGAATGAGAGAAAGTGAATAGAATTCTCGTTTCCATTTTGACCGGCTGTGTCTGGGCTTCACACCGCACCCCACATAGCAACAACTGCGTACGAGAATTCTTCTTTTTCACGCTAAGACCCCGCACTGTTTAATCTTATTTTAATTTATTTGTGTGAGAATGGGGAGGAGCAAGGAGATGAAGAGGTGTCGGGGAGAGGGAGACGACGCCGAGAGATATTGAGCGCGTGCCATCGGATTTTGTGGCGTGGCGTCCCGACGCCAGATGGCCGGCCCCAGCTAGCAGACGCCACTGAGACGCCACTAAAACGCGCGCACGCAAACGCACCTACCCTTCCCCTCCCCACAATGTCAAGAAGTGATCTCACGCTAAATATACAACTGCTAGCTGCACTGTCCGTGATACAGGCTACAGAAGTCACTGCCCAACTATTCTTTTTCGCTTTTCCTCTTCTATTCGTCATGTTTTACTTAATTTGATTTATTAGATTTTAGATTTATTTGATTTGATTAGACTGTTGATTTATACATTAGCTTTTTCTTGAGTATTTTACAACTTTAAGATAATAATTGTATACCACAAGTTAGTTTGAAGTGACTGACAATTGAATAAACTGACAAATATACATAAACAGAATTTATTAATTTCGAATTCCTTTAATTGCTATTACTTTATACTGAAGACTTCCGCAATGGCGGATATTGACAACAGCATTGAACAGCTGATGCGATTCCCATCAGCTGTTCAATGCTGTTGTCAATATCCGCCATTGCGGAAGTCTTCAGTATAAAGTAATAGCAATTAAAGGAATTCGAAATTAATAAACAATTGTATACCATTTTGTAGGTGGGTTCACGCCAAGTTGGAGGGGTATCCCCAACATCGGAACTTCACTCTGGAGAAGGGATATAGGAAGGAGAGTGGTCGAAGGACAATCTCGCAAAAAGGTCGGCAAATTTCTCATCCGTGACACCCTTCTAGCTTGGACCGTCCTTCGCCCGGCCTGGAAACCTCCTTGGTGGACGAGTTGGTAAAAAAGGGGGGCCTGCTGCTGGGGTCCTGGAGGCCCCCGGGAATTTTTAGTATAAATATTTATTAATATAAACTTGAAAAAAACACTTTTAAATGGAAACTAACTCACGTTATGGCGTGACGGCCGTTTCGCTCTGTTGTCTAGAGCATCGTCAGACGACCCACAGTACACTGGCTTAAGGTATGAGTTTGAGGGTATGAGTTTGACCCTCAAACTCATACCTTAAGCCAGTGTACTGTGGGTCGTCTGACGATGCTCTAGACAACAGAGCGAAACGGCCGTCACGCCATAACGTGAGTTAGTTTCCATTTAAAAGTGTTTTTTTCAAGTTTATATTACATATTAGTGGAAACAAGATGGATCTTCAACATCACAAATATTTATTGATTTATTGTACAGAATCAAAGTCCCCCTACTGTTGATACAGAAGATTTTCACATTGATATCTACATTTATATCAGCAATGTCATATATTGATGAGAATGCGTAAGTATTTAGGTTTTTTCAAGACGAAATACATTTTTTTTTTTGAGGATGAAGCCCACAGGTCTGAGACCTGTGCGTGGGTAATGAGTTGAATGATGGTGATTTATGAGTTGGACCTACAGTTTTAGGTGGGTTACGAACCTAATATAGATCAATAGCATACATTTTTATTGTTATCTCCCTCACATGTTAGTTTTATGAACTCTTGATAATTTTTTAAAAATCCTATTAAAATCACAGATAAAATGACATAATATTATATCTATATTTAAATTTTGAGTTTTATTTCCTAATCACTTAAGGATAAAACAATCCAAAAGCCAAAAGTTGATAAACCAAACTAATAAAGGAAGATAAACCAGATAAATTAAGACAAACCAGATAACTAGAAGATAAACCAAATAAAATTAAGTTAAGTCAGATATAATATTCAGATGATAATAATAAGGGAATTCTCTTCTATAGAGCGTTCACTTTTTAAGTTTTAAAATCATGTGTATGCCTTTCCAAGCAGGTTTTTTGTAACCTCGAGATGCAAAATTTTATTAGTCTAGGAATTTTTCTTAATGTGTGAATATTAAAATATATCATGTGAAAATGTTTTGTCGCTAATAAACATTTCATCCATTTAATCAATAAAGTTAAACCAAATCGAAGGAAGATAAACCAAAAAGTTAAATCAAATAAAATGATCCTATGAAGACAGGAGATTCAATCCATTGGTTGGTTACAGAAATATCGGATTGTGTGATTACTGACATTTTGAATCTGTGAGGGTTTGCTAAGGGGAGATGGAACAGGAGAAGCTCCAGTGGGAGTTTTAGGGAGTTTTTGCGAAATGTCCCTATTTCTCTCGATGGTGTAAAATTCAGCTTCAGCTTTATTATATTTTTCTCCCAGAAACGGTGTTTATTTACCTTTATTCAGTCGTGGTGATTATCAAGGAGAATACAAACATAAAGATATTAAAATATTTTTTAATACTTTCGATAAACCCGAGAAAGCTGTCTGTTGGACGAATGTCAAAAGCTGTCGTTGCATTTTCGTATTCACTGTTGTAGTTAGTAGCAAGAAGCAAGGAGTTGACGACAGGTGTTCCTGCGAATAGAAGTTACCTCTACAGACGGCGCTGCGATAAGATCAAGGAGCACTCCGCGCAATCGGCACCGCGCGCTCACAAACAGATGCGCGCATAGCAACGGCAAGGCTAAGGCAGGTTGATTATTATTTCTGATCCACCTGCTTGCTTCTGCTGCTGCTGCTGCTGCTGCTGCTGATGCGCCATATTCTCCAGTTGTTCTTCCTCCAGTTAAGTTCTCCAGGACCGGAATTTCCAGTGACTTGTTTCCGTTGCCAACGGACAGGACTCGCCATCTGCTCTGCACGCGACTGGCACGCCGGTTCTTTCTTTTTTGAGAAATTGTTTCTGCTGCTTATAAATTGGGTCATCATACACTTGTTAGCAATGCGCTTCCATTGGTTGCACGAATTCAAAGACCACATGGCTAAGGGCTAACGCGCACTAGCACGACCAAAACCACGATAGCATGAATGATGTGGAGCAACGCGCACTTGCTGTCAGACCAAGACACGACAAACGCACGACAGACGCACGACCATAGCTGTACGCTTTGTCGCACAGACCAAGCGCCAGACCAGATTGTCATTGCGGCCTATTTTTTATTTATATATATTTATTATATAATAAATATACAATATTATATATTTTAATTTCATTTTTTTAAATTTATATCTATATACTGATATACAGTTACATACTGGTCTTGATGTGCTGTGCCAGACCAGTACTGATCTTGGTCTTGGCCTTGGCCGTGCTAGTGCGCAGTGTTCACATGGCTAAAGATCTGTGATGTCATACAAGCTATAAAAGAACAAAGCATTGTTTTTTCGTTCAGAATGAATGGTTATGGATAAAAAAATGTATAATACACAGTTTTCTTTTGAGAATCAGTACATCGCAATTGTATAAGTAATAATATAAAATATGATCCATTACTTTCAAATGACATTTTGGCACAACCCAGGTCAATGGGTAGGCTAATTATTATTATTATTATTATTATCATCATCATCATCATCATCATCATTATTATTACTATTATTATTATTATTATTATTATTATTATTATTATTATTATTATTATCATCATCATCATCATCATCATTATTATTATTACTATTATTATTATTATTATTATTATTATTATTAATATTATTATTATTATTATTATTATTATTATTATTATCATTTGAACTTAGAATGTGTTTCCTAGTGAATTCGAAATTCAAATTCAAATTTTTTACTGATAATAATAGTTATTGTAGACAAGCAGGATGAACGACATTCCCTTTCAATAAACCAGTAATAAAGGATAATGTGTAAATCTTACAGTGCAGCTCATTCACACCTAACAAACCTTATTATCAATAAGCCCCTCCAATCGCACCCATTTAAACCCCCTAGCACTTGATCCTCCGACAGATTTCTCTAAAATGTGCCCTTCTCATTTCTCCTAATATCGGCCACCTTCCTATTATGAATAAGTGAATCTTCCCTCTCTCTCAAACGGCGCAATGTGCATATAGTTTGAATTCCCTCCCGTCCTGCACTACTATTTGAATATTACAGTCTTCCCCTTGATCTAAATATATGATTTCTCATAACAAGAGAAATAATGAATTTTATTCCTTCAAAGCAGAACAAATTTTTCCATGCAATTATTGCGCTCAGTAATTGGATCTAAACGAACATAATATAATTGAAGATCTCTTAAAATCAAAAATAATGGCATTTTATTAGAAATAGAGGAAAACATATTAAATATGAGTAATAAAATGAGGTTTAGGGCAATAACTGAGAAGTGTGGGATTACTCCTTCACTCTCACTCACACTCTCATTCACTCATTCAATCTCTTTCCTTCTCTTGCTATTTTCACTTAATTCTACTTTCCCCATCAAGCACCTGTTCTTGCTCCAGGAACATCTGCTCCATGGAACCTATTAATTTCCGGTGACCCATCATGATGAATTAGCTATCATATCTGCACATAATTACGGTAACAAACAACCAACTTGCAAGTTATCAGATACATTATCATGGTCTGATCAGATTAACCCTTTTATTATTGTGTGGATGGATATCTGGTTGCATGTTACTACTGATTGTTATCTATGCTGAGACTAGGCTTATTTTGAAGTGCTGTTCTAGTTTCGGGAGATTGGAAGCAAGAGATAATAATATTGATAATGAATAATTAGACGAAGTTGTCACAACCACATTTATTGAAAACCATGAGATACTAGTTTCGGTTGTTACACCATTATCAATCTCAAACTACAACTCAAGCACAGAGTAGATAGCTTAATATATTTATGCTAAACACAGAATGATACTATTGGCTGAGCGAGAAAATGTCTCTCATAGGCTGACCTTCATTGAATGTCTGTGATTGGCTGAAGGCCCTAACAAGTCATGCCCACTAGTGGGAGGAGTATCATGGAATAATCAGTGTCAAAATCAGGAACCAAAAAGTAACAAAATAAAATAACATATAAATAAAATAAATAGATAAAAAAACTAAATGAAGCTAAATAAAATGCAGTCAAGGTCAAACGAGAAAGTACTGTTATTAAAGAGTCGACCAGAACTATGATAAAACCAACTTAGTTGTATTGAATTGGTTGAAAACCCCCATTGCAGCAGTTGAAATTGGGCCCCATTAAAAAAAATTGTAATCTAATATCAATAAAACTGACACTGTATTTCTATTTAATATATGATTTTCAATCACTTTTACTGGAGATACTGCAGGGATGCATTTCACTTCTAAAGAGAAGCCTGAGGCTGATGAAGCTTCTCTTTAGAAGTGAAATGTTTCCCTTCATTATCTTCAGTAAAAGTGAGTAAAAGTCATACATTAAATAAAAATACAGTTTCAGTTTTGATATTAGCTTGTTCATCAAGTATTTCGTCATAGAAAACATCACAGATCACAGAAAAATAGTAATTCAAGACTCTGGAAAATTAATTTTACAGCAGTGGTCACTAAACGTGGATGAGCGTCTAAGCATTTAATCAAATTTAAACAGTTTACATTATTTAATTTACAATAAGCATTTAGGCCATTATAGTGAACCACTGGTGTATCATGGAATTTTTTAAGATAGGTTTACCTTGCAGGAATACAACACCCCCACAAGCACAAGATACCAACTTTGACTTCGTCTCTACTCAAAAACGCAGTTAATTCAGAAAATTTAATCAATAAAGCCTGCTTCAACTCAGTCAATTTATTTTCCAGCAGGCCTCAACAAATGGTTAATATTATTTTGAAGAATATTGTAATATACAGTACCGTATTTTCTTTTTCTGTTTGGATGTCATGCATTTGTGTGAAATGTTTGCGATAAAAAAGGAATCTTGAATTGTCTTGAAAGACAAGCTCTGTGTATGTGCTAAACAACTTCAGGGACTAAAATGATTGTCTGGCCAATTTCAATAATTATTCCAATAAGAGACCTCGTCTGCAAAATTTATGAAAATAAGACTCCAAAACACCATTTTTAGCTTTATATTATGGAGAGTCGATAAATGGTAGTTTGATATGAATTAACCAGTAGGTACTTCTCTAAAATATTACATTAAACTAGCAGAAAGTTCTTCAGTATCAATTTTCACAAAAAATGTAATCATAACAAAATAATGATAGCTTCATTACACGACCTCAACTTAAAAGTGTTGATTTTGTTTTTTATCCGGGAGTAAGTTACAGCAATTTGTGCAAAATGACCACCTCTCTTTTATAGAGATATAAAATTATTACGGTGTAAATTTAAAAGATAATTCATCAATCACTGATGTTAAAGAACAATTAATTCATTCCAGCAATAATAATTTATGTATGTCAATATGGTCCATCATTTGTGCGACCGTGAATCAGAGTAATATTGTGAAATTTTCCTCTTCTTTCATTTTCGCGCTTGTATGAGTCGACTATCACACAGTATCAACGATACACAGTATGTATCGACCTTCACACAGTATCAACGTGAATAAATCGATCGCTGGTGACTATCGATATTACATTTCAAAACAGCTGTTCAGTGTTCAGTTCGGCCGGTTCGGCGTTTGGAAAATTTTTAGGTTGGGTTTTCTGGAGTTTATTTATTGTGCTGTGTGATGTACAGTTTCAGGAAGCATTTCTTTCGATATGGAAAAACTATTTGCCTTTTATCTACTACCACTTTAGTGAATACACCAGCTTCAAAAAATGTTGACGATAAAAAACCCGTTGTCCAAAATAGAAAAGCCGAAGAGGATAAGAAACCTCTTGATGGTTGGGATCGTTTGGTTCTCATGTATTCAGAGAAGTAAGTTATTTAATTTTGTATTTCTTCATTGTGCCATTTTCTCCAGAGGATGCATTTTTTGGAAGTATCAATTTGCTTTCTGATTCTGTCAACCTCGTTTTTCAATTATAAAATATAGAAATTATAATATAAACTTAAAAAACACTTAAGTGGAAATTAACTCACGTTATTATGGCGTGACGTCCGTTTCACTCTGTTGTCTAGAGCATCGTCAGACGACCCACAGTACACTCAGTACTGTGGGTCGGGAGTGTACAGTGGAGTGGAGTGGGAGTGTACGGGAGTGTGGCACAGGAGTGTACGGGAGTGTGGCACAGGAGTGTACGGGAGTGTGGCACAGGAGTGTACTGTGGATCGTCTGACGATGCTCTAGACAACAGAGTGAAACGGCCGTCACGCCATAATAACGTGAGTTAATTTACACTTAAAAGTGTTTTTTAAGTTTATATTACATATTAGTGAAAACAAGATGTATCTTCAACATCATAATAGGAATTATTATTAAGATGTGGTGCACTATATGGGCTTTTGTCAATAACTTGTTTTCAATTGAATAACTTGGACGTTTACGATTATGTGAACACGGGAGAGGTTACATACTATGATTATACTCATTTTCAAATGGATATCTACTCGGATAAAGACATAATTCACTTAATCGCGTCATTTTTAAGAGAAGCCCTTATACTGCACTCCATGGGAGTGCAGTACATGGGCTTAGATGTTGGGTTAATGTTAGGTTAGGTTACGTTTGGTTGGGTTAGTTTCAGGTTAGGTTAGTTGGGTACGGTTTTTTAGAGTAGCCTACTAGTTTAACTCCCCTTTTTCGACATGTAAAGAGTTAGCATTTTTGTCTCATCAGGGAATGTGGGAAGCCCATTTACTGCACTCCCATAGAGTTCAGTATATGGGCTTCTCTTGAAAATAACGTGAATTTTGTTTTTTTAGACTATATATTCATCTGAAAATGATCTAAATCGTAGTAAGTAACCTCTCCCGTGTTTACAAAATCATCAAATGTACAATTTATTCATTTTATTGATAGAAGCCCATATAGTGCACTTTCTCCTTATTATTATGCTCTGTAATTCTACTCCATGGGTAAACCTGAAACCATTTGATGTATCAATCAATTGGCATTACATCAAAAGACTTTTATTACTTCTAGCCAATATTTGTCTTCCAATGATAGAAATGTGTGAGAATTGTTATATATTCTGGTAAATTAACAGATTATGCTGCTATCAATCTGCTCCTCGTGGCTACTATCCAAAATATGTTGTACTGGTAATGAAATACTGGATATTATTCAAATTGGGATATAGCAATTGGTAGTAGTAGAGTAGTAAATAAATCTTTATTAAATCTTTCAAAAGTTTGCATGCACAAATATAGGCTATAAATAAGTAATAATGAATTTCATACAGTAATTACAGAAATTATAGTATCTTTTTTGTAATAAATGTCGTTTTGACAACATCAAGTCTCACTCATAATTTTATTATCTTTTTTTCTTGTTTTGCAATAGTGTTCAAGCCCAGAAACAGTAATTATTATTGCATACTATAATTTAAACTTCACGCCATCAAATTAGGTACAATTTGCGGTATTTCCAGATATTGGACCATGCCAGTAGCTGATATTAGAGAATCGCCAACCTCAATGCACAGATTGGCAATAATAACCGTACCGTGTTGCCCAGTCTTCACGTCTGATGCTAGCAGTCATTTGGTTCGTCATCGCAGATATTTTTTGCAAGACAGACATTTTTTCCAACCACCTAAATTGATGACGTGATGCGCAGTTTAAAATAAATATTCTTGCATATAGTGAATGCTTTCTAATAAATTGTAACAATGCACTTTCTTCTTGACTTTTGTTACCGCTACTATAGACTTTTTATTTCAGTGAATTTGGAGAATTAAGTAAAGAATTATCAGCCGTGACCAATGCTACTACCTTGCTGTTCTTGATTGGTTCAACTTATGGAATCACTAGAAACACTAAAGAGGCTTACACAAATTTTATTGAAAAAAATCAAGCCACACAGTTCGCCAGCGCATTTGAGGCTAAAGTAAGTAATATATCCTTTCACAACTCATTTGTTACTCATTATAGAAAGCTGATAATTCTTCAGAAATCAGTGATTAGAACATTACAGGCAGTGAATAGACGGACGCATGCATTTCGTTTATTCAAGGCATTGAATACTTTTCCATTGAGACATATGTATGTGTTGAAAGTTTTATAGATTAAGTGGAAACAGATTTGCTACCGTATTCAACTTTGGAACAGAAAATCTTGTAACACGACGGAATATTAATATGATTGTAAGGCTACCAAAATCAAATTATTCAACTTTTCAAAGATGCTTTCTGTTTCTAGCCCCTAAGTTCGATAATTTGCTGCCTGCTGACTTGAGAAAAACAAAATCCTACAACAATTTTATGCGAAAACAAGGCTTAGGTAATGGCTTCATTCACCATTTTAAGTAGACAATTTCTTCAGAGTTTTAATATAATGTTATAATATGAGTTTTAATATAATGTTATAATATGAGTTATAATATAATTTAATCATTTTACAATTTATCGATACTTTTTCTAGTCCAAGACAAGGTTGCAATAGGAATTCATTACAAAACAGGAGAAGGCTTAGCTTCATTATATTTGTAAATTCATTTTAATTTTATTTTTTCCATTTCATATTCATTTTCATCAATATGTTCATGAAAGAGTACGGATTCGTCTCCAATTCCTACTCACGGACAAGTCTAGTTACTTTTTGTGAGTGGTATTAGTTGTCGAAAACATATTTCTATTTCATCTATTTCGTTTCATCTTGCTCTTAAAAACTGTCAATTAACTTTAAAGGTAGTCTATACTACTGAACAATACTTTTTAATGTTGAATATAATGTTATTATTTTATAGTGTTTTGTGAACAATAAATTTCAATTTCAACTCCAGTGTGTAAATTACAAAGTGAGTTGAGTTGGGTTTGAAGCAATGATTAACGCATGGAGGTGTAAATGCGTGGAGGGAGTATAACATAATTATAAAATAGGAAACCAAATACATTGTAGCATTGGCGGTGTCATTTTGATCAGCCTTACTCTATGGGTGCTTACACAGTGATATTTTTTTCGGAGGATAAAGCCCACATAGGCCTGAGACCAGTGCGTGGGTAATGAATTGGATGATGGTGATTGATGAGTTGTACCTACAGTTTTAGGTGGGCTCCAAACCACCGGGAAGTGATTTTATAGCAGAGTCGTTTTTGCTGGCCTATCCAATCGGTCACCCTTACAAAGAGCGCCCATGAGTTTCGTAGCTTATCTCTGATTGAACAGATACCTGCTACGGCACTCGGCTATCACTCCCACAATGAAACATCAATACTCGATTAAGATATAATCACCATTGCAAAATTAACTCATGCTGTGGAATAATTGTATTTATACTGCTCTAATCTCTCCAATACCATTTCATAGAAGGTTTTTGATTTTTGATGGTGATTATCATCGAGTATAGGATGCTTCAATGTGCAGGCGTCCATAAAATCCTTAATCAGGTATAGATACTTGATCTTGGAATATTTGTATCAGCTCATCTGATCGGATAAAACGGAACATTACAACCGTTAGGACATTCAATACTCGATGATAATCACCATCGCAAAATCAAACACATGCTGTGGAATGGTGGTGTTCACACAGCTCCAATCTGTCATACACATTCTGTAGTAAATAATAAATTTATATAAATTAATATTTAATAAATTATTTATATACTGATGGTATTTCGATGTGACATGATGCGTTATGACACGTACTTTTTATGATGGTGATTATCATCGAGTTTTGGATGCTCTACTGTGCAAGCACCGTTATACTTTCTCGACTCACTTTTCGATATATCCATCCGTTAACATGGCAAAAAATTTTTGGAAGTAGTTTACATGTAAAATTCTTCAATTTTTGAAGTATGGAGGGATTTTTTTAATAGTGGCGAGGTGAAGTAATACATTTTGTTACGGGTTCTATGTCTAAAATAACGCTGGCAACACTTGAATTTATCACTCGCATTTTATTAACACAAATTACCTCATTTTTCAAGATTGGCCAACAATTAACAGAGATATGCTACTTCTTAAAGTGTGCGGTGGTTGAGAACGGGTTGCAGTTTCTCGCTTCCAACCACTGCACACCCTAAAAAGTAGCATATCTCTGTTAATTGTTGGCCAATCTTGAAAAATGAGGTATCGTTGGATTCGCAATAAAAATATCTAAAAAACGTTATTCCAGTCAAATTTTGATATCATCAGCCATTATTGATTTAATCCTGTTCAAAGATTTTAAATGGCCGCCATTTTGTTTTTTGATGTCGGAAAATTTTGATTGATTTTTTTAAGATTGTTTTAATTGTTATAAAGCTGTTTGCAAAATTTCAAAATTATACATTCAGAGGTGTTTGAATAAAAAAATAATGAGTGAAAAAACAAAATGGCGGCTGTGTGAGTAACTGGGGATTTTAGAAAATTTTTATTATGATATTTACTTTTGTTAGTGGTCCAGAAACACTGCCTAGAAGTATTGGTAGAGAGTTCCGAAACACTCTGTATATTATTGTGTGACACCTGATATTAAAATATCTCTGAAACTAGTACTTCACTCTAGCAGTATTTAAGATCGCTGTATGAGAGCGCTCTATAGCAATACGTGTCTGCTTGAACACATCTGTTATCATAATTTATATATAATATGCATTTCTAATAATTCATTCAGAATTCATCATAATATAATAATTGTTGTCTCTCAATTTGCAGAGAAAGTTACAGGATCGTGTAATGATGGCGGCTTTGAAGGGCTGGTTTGAATATGGATTGAAGTTGACAGCATTCTCCTCTTTCTTGCTGTAAGTTGGCATTACATGCTTTCTCGGTTTTTCATTTCATACGTAAATAAATAATTTAATATTGTATTTGGCTGCTCAGGTACTGAAACCCCTTATTAGTGTAGGTTACATATCGACATCGCCAGCTAGTCTTTCTAGAAACAAGGAAATTTCTTCCTAGGCATCTATGCCACAGGTCACCAGCAAAAAATATCATAAGCATCAGCAATATGGACTTATGTGTTGATTTATATTTCTATTTGAACAAATTTTCTTTCTTTTGCACCACTGTATGTATGGCAAGATTGAAATAGTAACGGCCAATTGTACAAAAGCCAATTAAATTTACTATGTTTTCTGGATCAAGAAAATTATGTTTTTAAAAGTAATACGAAATAGCTCTATGACGTTGAATCGTCCTACCTCTTATTACAGACCTGTCAATCACAATCAAATAAAGTATTTTCAATCAACGCGAGAGTGATCGTTGATTCTCAATCAACGCGAGAGTGAACATTGATTGATGCATTTCATAGAGAACGCCCTGTCCGTTGTAATATTCATGAAATTTAATGGAGACAATTTGGTTGCACAAAGGACATAGTACAAGACTATTTGGGGGGGATGAAGCCCACATAGGTTTGAGACCTGTGCGTGAGTAATGAGTTGGATGATGGTGATTTTGAGTTGGACCTACCGTTTTAGGTGGGTTCCGAACCACTGGGAAGTGATTTTACAGCAGAGAACAGTGTGTTTTTTGCTGGCCAATCTAATCGGTCACCGTTACAAACAGGACCCACGAGAACGCAGCTCTCTATCTGATTGAACAGATACCTGCTACGGCTCGCGGCTATCACTTCCGATGTAACGCCAATTAAGCTAACTGGCGTAAGAGATATTTAACCTCCCAATCACCAATAATTAAAATTCACGAACTCCCGTTAAGTTACATTTTATATGTTACCTATAGGTTTTTAACAACCAGATAACTTACTCACACTAATATAACCTAGAATGCGTATTTGTTATTGCTCGGTTTGATTTCTCAATTCAAATTGATTTGAATATTCAAAATCAAATGATTATTAAAATTTATACCGATTTTCTGTCAAAATTCATAGCACGAGTCCAGAATTATCCTTAGTAAAAATGATGAATAATCCATCAACTAGCAACAAGATAATATTTTTTTTTGTTGTAGATTACGTCTTGGAGACTCCAGTTAAGGAGTATAAGACAAGTCAGATCAACAATATTATACACTAGATACCATAATTACTTCAATTAGTTGAGGTGAGGCTCAATTTTGGCTCAAAATTTTCCATAAAATTTAATATTATAAACTATTTTTTTAACAGTTTTTAGTGTTTCGTTTCAAGTGAACTTTTAAATTAATAGTGGTTATGTGAGAAGATTCATTTTGTTATTTTTTGAGTGAAGGTTTTTAGCAAATCTTAAATTTTTAATCTGTGTTAACCTCAATGTTTTGGGCAATGTAACATATTCAAAATTTGTGAAGGGAGCAGTTTTGGACTTGAGTCTGTTGCGCCTTCACATTCGTTGTAAATTTGTCACAATAAATAAATAAACTCAATCTCCTCATAACAACAATCTTATAGCCGTGATAGTAATAATTATTAAACTCTTTATCCTAATCCGATCATCCTCTTTCCTGATCATCTCTTTCTTTGTTCCTTACACTTTTCCACACGATTAAGTATTGATTAATATACATTTCCCTTCTTCTTTTTCCGTATATTTATTACCTAAACAATCCATTCTGTATCTTATCTATTTTTATTTTTTCTTTCTCTTATTATTAAGATTGCAATAGTTGTTACATAGTAAGTCATTATCTTTAAAATATCCACTGCTAGGATTTCTACTGATTAACTTTTCAAGTGAATTCAACGACTTGCAGTCAAATTTTTATTAAGAATAAGTAGTATTTTTACTTACTCTGTAGGCCGAACGTTTTCGAGTTGTTAAAACCCATCTTCAAGTAGAAATCCAGGAATTTCTACTGATTTGCCACTGTAAGTTGTTTCTCTTATGCTAGATTTCTACTTGTGTGCTGGAGTATTTTTTTTAACTCAATTATTATTTATGTATTCTTTTTTCTTGTCAACATATTATGTTGTATCTTGATTTCATGGTACCATCGTTCTTAAAAAGAGAAAAGTTTGAAATTTTAATCAGTACGGGTACTGATTAAAATTCCAATTCTGTCTCATTGACTCTGTTTTTCGACTGTTGTGAAAGGGCGACGACTTCACAGAAATGATCATTTTATGCTTTTGAGCCCACTGAAATCATCTACTACTATATCACGAGCAAAAATGAACGCAACGATATGGCAAGCTCTGAAATATCGTTTGCACAATAAGACCAAACTTTGTAATTGCAAATTCTACTAATTGAAGCATAGAAAATGATCGCTTTTCTTTCCATTCGAAACAGACAAACAACAGCGCCAATGTGGCTATGATTGAAACTTCTAATTGGGCTGTTGAAAATTTTAAACTTTCCTCTTTTTATTAACGTTGGAGTTATCTTTTTGTAGTTGGGAAGAAATATATGTTTGGAATCTGATCATTATTTTTCATTTCTCTGTACATCACTCAAAGTTCATGATATTCTAACTTAACATTCTTGAAACTTACGATGTAAATTTAATGTTTTTAGTCTGGGAACTGTATCGATGATGGTATACTCTGGACAGTCGTCAGTGTTCCACTATGGATTGGTTGCAGCTGTGTTTGGTGCAGGCTACAGGTGGAAGTTGGGTCCACGCGGCATGCTTGTCGGTGGAACTGTCGGTGAGTGATGCTCATTTAAGCTATCATTTTAGTTCTGTTGTTCATTATATTTATGTTATTAATAATTTGGTTTTCAATCAATAAGTCCACTATCAATAATTATCAATCTATCTCAATCAATCAATGGTTTTGTCATCAATAAATTATTTACATCGTGGACATTTTGTTTTATCGTTTGCTTTTTTCATCTCTGTATGAAATCGTTAACTCTCTTGTTTCCTCTGTTATTGAAAATGCTCCATTTATTCTTATAAAGAAATTGGATATTTTTACCCTTATGAGAATAAATAAATAAACAAATAATAAATATTTTCTGGTTCTTTTGAACCTTTGCCTACACCCAGTATTGGAATTTCTGTCTTGAAATTTTTTGAAATAGTTTTTATGTGTTGATTGTTGTTGATAGTTTTTACGCATTCAATAGATTCTAAATTTCTATTTTTCTATTAAGATTATTCCTGTAATTTGAAGTTATTTGAAAAGCCTTTTTCTTGAAATCAACTTTTTATAAATTTGAGTCTTGGAACTATCTATCTTCAAACAATTTTTTTTTGTTTTGTTTCATTATTTTTGGCAGTAATTTAAAGCTGTTGAAGAATTAAATGCATATGGCTTTTATTGGCGGGGAGACCGTTACAAGTAGTTCTACCTAGCCGCTTGAGACATGTTATTGGAAACATAGTGGACCTACAATTTTAGGTGGGTTTTGAACCACCGGGAAGTGATTTTACAGCAGAGAACAGTCTTATTTGCTTGCCAATCCAATCGGTCACTTTTACAGAGAGTTGCTTATCTAATCTGATTGAACAGATACCTTCTACGGCTCACGGCTATCACTTCCCTTTTAAAGCTGTTGAAAGCTCCAAAATAAAAATGTGGGATACTACTCTCTCTCTCTCTATCGTCTGTATTTTTTATTTATTCATACCACGAAATTATGCGGCGTAAAAAATTACGTAGTAGCAAAAAAAGAAAACAACTGACTGCGGTGACAAATCATATGACTGTTAGCGTCAGACTTGTAGACAAGGCAACACCGGTTCAGTAATGTTTTTGATTCGAGCATTGAGGTTTGTGATTCTTTACTATCAGCTGCTGGCATGGTCCCATACCTAACAACACCGTAATTTTTCAGAGCCGCCTAGTTTGGTAATATTCATTTATGGGGTTGTCTGATAATAGGAAGTTTTTGCATACCGTTACAATTCAGTTAAATTATTCTTTGAACAAGCTCCAAACATTCGGAGGAGTTTATTTTCTTTGAAAGCAAACCACGCCAAAAGCAATTTAAAGTACATTTTATCGTAAATGAATAACACTCAAATTGTTTCATTACGAAATATCTAAACATGACTTTGCTCATCAGTCATTTACATGACTCATTACTTAGGCCGGTTACAGAGCTCTGCCGACCATCTGTGCATACGTCAGTCGCGCTTGTCATTTATAAGACAATTCCATGTATCGTTACAGAGTAGGACTGACCGTGCGCTTCACACTGCGTACGAGGACCATCGGTCGTGCTCATGCGCTTCCATACCATCGGTCGACCGAGGCGCTATGGAAACAAATGAAAGCATTCAGTGCTGCACCTATCAGTGGACCGACTGCACGGAAGATCATCCTTTATTACCTCATCCTCTGTATAATAATGTCGAAAATTGTTGACACTGAACGCCTAATCACCGATGTTCGTCTTCGTGAACCATTGTGGAACTTGAGCCACATAATTTTTAAAGACCGTAATGCCAAGTTAAAGGCTGATAATTCATCAAAACTTCTGATGGGCATTCTGAAGTAATTGAAAAATTTATTCTCATGTTGACGCAATAATTCAAAATTCTTTATTGCCAAACTCTTGTAAATAACAATCAATCACACACAATTAATTTTTTTTTTGCGCCATCAGCAAAGCATAGCTTGTTCGCTAACGCCGAGTTCTCCTTTATTACAAATGAAAATTTTTCCTCCTTACTACCCAAAATTACACTGGAATGTTCATCAATAATTCACTAAATCAAGCATCCAACCAATCAAAAAAAAACAGTCCAAAACAAAAAAAAAACAGTAGAACAAAAAAGAAAATCTATCATCACTATCTTTAGCAAAACAACAGTAGAACGAAAAAGAAAACTTATCAAATACAATATAATGAATATATAGTAGTGAATTCCCCTTCAAATGCTCTTTGGGCGACCATTGTGTACTTGATATCTATGTCGTCTGTTTCTATGTTCACGAAGATAATAAGCTGCAATTAAACAATTTGTAAATGCGTCCATTTTGTGTGATTACCGGTCAGATCAGTTCGTTGGTCAGGAGAGCACTGAATCTGACAAACTGATAGATGGTTGCATACGGTCAGGATGGACCGTACGCACCGACGGTCGGCCGAGCTCTGTAACCAGCTTCATGTTCTGCTTATGTGTACACACATTTATAAATCCAGGCATGAGTAGAACCTCAATAATGCAACATTAAGATGACATGACTGTATGTAAGCACTCTGTTGTGATGAGAATATTTCCAGTACTAGTCACTCACTCAAGTTCTTTTCATTTTCAAAATTCAACCAAGTCTGCATACATTTGTTAGGCTGTGTGGTCCCATTAATAAGCTATATTACATTTTTTTTCTTTATTTTTAATTTCATTTAGTATACTAAAAAGATTTTACCTCGGGCCACTCCCGTGTTTCGGAGGCTACGTTAAGCTGTCGGTCCCGGCTGCCTAAAAGCAGTCGTTAAGTCACGTCAGAGGCCCTGAACTTATTCAGGTGCGACCTGATAACTCTGACACCAGACCTGAGCCAGCCACGTCATGCGATATTATTATTATTATTATTATTATTATTATTATTATTATTATTATTATTATTATTATTATTATTATTATTATTATTATTATTATTATTATTATTATTATTATTATTATTATTATTATTATTAGTATACTTCTATCTTGATTTGTACCAATAATATTTTTAATATCTTATTTATTTTCTTTTCAATAATCCTCACTGGGATTATAGTTTAATAAAAATTAAATACCTTTACAAGAATTATTATAAAACGCATCCTATACTACATTGATATTGCATTAGATTATAGTTTAAGATTAATTCTGCACTTTATAATATTAGGTTTCTACGTCAAAAATATATATATTCGTATATTCTGAAAAATAAATTATGTGTTTTGCAGGTGGAATTCTAGGTTTGATTGCTGGTTTATCGACGAATGGCCTCTTGCTCATTTTTGATGCATCGATGGATGATATTTTAACAGCCAATGCTGAACAATACAAGAGCAGGCAAAAGTAAGTAGCCATTCTTATTTATTTTTCTTGTTTTAGTATTTACTATAAGAAATAATGGAATAGTACAGTTGTTTTTACAAGAAATAAGACCCCATTGAGTGCGCATAACAAAGAAGGCTAGTAGGTACTCAAACGCCAGAGCGGAACACCAACAACCAGCTATTAGAGAGCTCCCAATTTATTTACAAACGCATTACTGAGTATGCTGGCGAATGAGGTAGCCAGCTACTTGAACAGTGGAGCATCAATACTCGATGATAATCACCATCGCAAAATAAAACACATGCTTTGGAATGATGGCATTTACTCTGCTCCAATTTGTCATGCATCATTTCACAGCAAGTGTTTGATTTTGTGATGGTGATTATCATAAAGTAAGAGGCTCATGTTGGGAAAAATTAAAAGTGGATTAAGCTCAAATGCAAATGCTATAATGTCTTTAAAAGTTTTAAGTGCATTAATGCTCGGTCCAAGGTAAGGAAAATACAAGTAACTTTCTTTGTAGTGGCAAAGGTAATATTGTGGAAGGTATCCATAATGAATAATAAGACGAAATTGTCACAACCACATTTATTAAAATTTAGAGAAACTAGTTTCGATAGCCTGTCTTTTAATTATTATCTTGACACATACTGTTAGGACATAGAAAACGTCCATGAAGCCTGCACAATGTGCACAAATTATTGCATCATCATACCACTTTTTTCTTCTTATTGTTCACATCACCTTTTCAAAGCAGAAATGAACCCCATTTATCATTCTATAATTTTTAATTCTTTCATTAATTGACTGGATGTTGAATGATGACAACTCATTCAAAATCGGTCTTATAACTCCCGTATATTCAATAGTTTTTAAATGTTTGACTGGTAATAGTATATTACGTTACTAGGCTGGAAAGAAACGTTTTGCCGGTCGAGCATTAATGATATTTCATGCACAAGGCGACAGCTGAGTGCAGAAACGTGAATATGCAAGATCCGGCAAAAGTTTACAGCTGTGAAATGTACGATATTTTTTGTTACACTTGATAGAAAGTGTACTTTCCATACATTGTCCATTCTAGATTGTCAAAATCAGCTGACAAATAGGGCCTTATAGCCGTACAAGATAGGAAAAATCAGATGGATAATATTCGAGACAGGTTGAGTAATGTATAAATGTCTATACATATATGTGAGTCAACGAAAAATGTTTTACCAAACTCCATCTGATTTTTCCTATCTTTGACGGCTATTGTCAGATGATTTTTCCTGTCCAGTACAGGTGATTGCATCATGCTTTTCTATGAAGTGTAACAAAAAGAATTGTACATTACATGGCTGTAAACTATTGCCAGTTCTTGCATATTCACGTTTCTGCACTCTGTTGCCTTGTGTATGAACTATCATTTATGCTCGACCGGCAAAACGTTTCTTTCCAGCCTAGTAACGAAATGGGGGAAGTGATAGCCGAGTGCCATAGCAGGTATAAGTCTAATCAGAAATAAGCAACAAACTCCTGGGCGCTCTTTGTCAAGGTGACCGATTGGATTGGCCAGCTAAAAAGACTCTGTTCTCTGTTGTAAAATCACTTCCCGGTGGTTCGGAATCCACCTAAAACTGTAGGTCCAACTCATCAATCACTATCATCCAATTCATTACCCATGCACAGGTCTCATACCTATGTGGGCTTCATCCTCCAAAAAAAAGGGGGGAAAATGAAAAAAATTAATATTAGAAGAATGGTGAAATGATCTAAGAATGGAAATGTCAATAAGAGAATGTGAGATATCTGACAGTCCAGTAACAAGCTCGATAACCTGGACTAAAAATGTAGCGGATTATTTTATTATCAATTAAAATAATTGATAATTGACTGTACTGTACTCTCCTTACCAAAATTAATATTTTCTTATATAACTTACTTGTAACAAAATCTCTGTAATTTTTCTTCTCTCTTTCTCCTTTCCCTTCTTTGTTCTACAGAGTGTATTTTACTATCTTTTTCTAAATTCTAGTTTTTTCACACTTCTCTTTATGTCCTATTGACAACTAATTTTTTCTCTCATTTTCTTTTTCTTTTCCACCGTCTCTATATCTTATCCGTTTTACCTTCTTTTTATTATGTATTTCCTTCAATTGTGTTTTCTTTCATGTGTTTATGTCTCCTAAATTTGTTTAGATGATTTTTACATGAATGTTTTTAGGTTAAAATCAGATATACATGACAAGGAAATAAGAGAGGAGTCAGCGCCAGAAGCTTTGAAGCTGATTAAAGAGCATACAGAGTTTGCTGCACAATTGCAGCAAAATGAAAAAGAATCCGATGATAGTGAAGAGTAATGTATTATATTAAGCTGTTGTTAATAAATAATTGATGTTTTGTAAAATGTTCGATTTCTTTTAGTTTAAAATAAATTGACTATAGAATTACGAGTGTATACTAATGACAGTTGACTAAACTTCAAAACTGAAAACTTTGTAGAAAAAAGAGGTCCCGGTACTGTGCGTTGTGACTCACGTGATGTCGAGTGGAAAGAAAATTGATGAGGCATCCAATCACTCGTCTGATTTTGATCATACAATATCGGGAAAGATGGACTGTACAAAATTCCCATCATAACACAATAGCAAAAATCACATTCTATTTAGTAATAATGGCATATACAATTATGCAATATGAGAGTGTATTGAATTAAATAGTGGCAAAAACTCTAAGGCTCGGTGCATACTTGCGTTTTTTCAAGCTGCGTGCACGCAGCTTGCGAACGCCGGCGGTTCAGCGGTAGATGAGTTCTAGTGAAGAAGTACACACTTGAGCGGAGCAAGTGACTTGCAAGCAGCGTGCACGCGACTTGCAAATTGAGCACGCAGCTTTCTACCCAACCGCCGCGTGCACGCAGCTTTCACAACACTCCGGGCGGTCTGGCAGGTTGAAACCACTGAAAACACGATCTATTGTGTATTGAAGAGAAAACACGCAAGTGTGCACCGAGCCTAAGGTTCATATGCATAATCAGCGTTCAATCTAACCTTAGTTTAGATTAAACGGCAGTTTACCACCATATTTATTTTTTCACATTAAACTCAGTTTAAGAGTAGAGCGTATGAATCCTCAGTTTGAACTGAGTTAGAACTATTCATATGCTAAACGCAGTTTTGATGCTGATTATGTATACTTAGTAATGAATTATTTCCATTGTAGTGCTGCAATAGGCACTGCTTTTGTTTGAATTGAATTTGAATTGAATTTATAGCCACATAAAAAACAGAAACATTACAAATGTCATTGTACAAAATAAAACTAAATAATAATACACTTTTACATTATATTAATCTACATAACTACAAGATCTTTTGTATTAGTGATTACAATGTAATTATTTGTTAAATATTTGAATATAAATTATATGTAATTAATTAATTATCTGTATATCGTCTGTAGCCCTATTACAGTAATGTGCTCAATTACTATTATTTAGTTTTTATAATTATTATGGCACCACCAGCAAAAGGAAAAACCTTGTGCGCTGGTGAGAGTCGCATTTATAGTTTAAATTTTGAGATTTTTTTAGTTGCAGTATGTGCAAGCCAATAACAATAATAAAAACTTGAAAAACACTTGAGTGGAAATTGTGACTCACGTTACGGCGTGAAGGCCGTTTAACTCTGATGTTAAGTGCATCGTCAGACGACCCACAGTACACAGTGTCAGAGTGAAACTGCCTTCACTCCATGACGTGGGTTACAATTTCCACTTAAAGTGTTTTTAAGCTTTATTATATATTAGTGGAAACAAGATGGATCTTCAGCATCACAATAACAATACTTTATATAGTATAGTACTTAATAAGAAGATAGTTTGGACTCCTTTTGTAGATTTGTGTACAATTCGATTTCAATATACAAGGTTAGAAAATAGTGGGACTGGATTTTTCCAAGACATGGCCTGAGCCTAGAGATCAAGTGCCATATTTCTGAGTCGCGTGGCATCTCCTTGTCATATTGTAGCCATTTGGAAGAAATTAGTTTGAACCATTAGGGTACATTCCCCATCTGTTTATTTGGATCTTGTATCAGTAACTCGTAGGCTTAGCTTTAACCCTTTGGTGCCTTGCGTGATCATATGATCACAGGCATTCATGACAAGGAAATTTATTTTTAATGAAGGGATATTGATAATTTTATGGTTGGCATGCCTGCCATGGCATTCATAATGATGAATGTTATAATATGAGTCCAAGTCCGACTTCTGTTGAGTAAGCATTCCTTCACAATGAGTGAAGACATTTGATCTTTCTATCACCCATCAATTCTCAATGGTATGCGGTTAGCAAAAGTGATTATTTCTTCATATTATTCCTCTCATATGACTAGATAATGCTTTCATTGACTTCTAATGATGCTATTCTTAGTTTCTTACAACTTAGTGACCAAATATATTCTCACTACTAATTGAAAAATGGCTGTGTTTGTCACTGTGATCACATGGACACGCTAGGCGCCTGCAGGCTCAATGATGTATTCCCTTTTCTCCAATTTTCAATAGGAATATACCTGTTTCTGGGGCTTGTCCCTGCAAGAAGCCATTGATTTATTGGAATTTGGTGTCCGATGGCGGCCCCAGGGTAGTCATGGGGTTATGATACCCCCAAAATTGAAAATTTATTGAAGGGATATGAGTGGCGGGGGGGGGGGGGGTGATCTAGCAAAAAAGGACAGAAAAATGTCAGTCTTGTGCAAAATTTGGGTAAAAATTGAAGAATCTTTTACCTCAACTGAACATGCATACAAAACTTCAAGGTTTTTATTCATGTATTACTTGAGAAAAGCAGAAAAATTTAGCTGTTTTAAAAAACGTCAATTTTGGGCGTTTTTTTTTAAATTTTGAAACCCCATTGTGTATGTGTTACAAATTTCAACTTTTTTGGGCTAGAAGTTCTCGAGAATTGGTGATGAATGAGTCAGTGGTATTTGGCTTTCATATATAGGCTAGATTTGGCTTATAAAACTCATGGTTTATTAGTTACTAGCTGGCTCGACGCGCGTTGCTGCGTTCTCATAAAAATTCTCCTTGATTTTGTTATTCGCCACCTCCCGCTGAGGTTACATTTCAAATTAAGAAAGAAGTTAGTCCTAGGGCTCTTCCAGCTGATCATAGAGGCTTCGTTGTTTTCTTAACCACCACCTCTGAATGAAGAAACATTTCAAATTTGAACCTCTTACGACTATAAGTGTAGAAGCTAGTTTTTTTTTTATTTTATTATTTGCCACCTCCCGCTGAGGCTGCATTTCAAATTTCTAGCTGCATTGGTTAACAGATGTCATCAACCCGGCATAATTACATTAATTTCATCATACCCAGTCATAATTATGTTTCCTACATACTGCAAGGCTCCGACTGCAAGGTAGCCTACATGCAAAGTCTTTTGTTGTTCAAAGACAGCGTAAATAACGCCGCTAAGGGGCCTGCCATATGATTAAAAACTGTTGACTTCTATCAGCTGTTCCTTTAAGCTGTTTAGCCGGCAAGTTCAGTAGGTTAGGTCTATAAAATGGATTAATTAATAGTAATTATTAGCTCCCTTATTAAAATTTATGGTCAGAAACCATCCTCAATATTCACACAACATATTCCCAAAGTTTCATGCTAATCTGTCAAGTGGTTTTGAAGTCTATAGGGAACATACATACATACATACATACATACATACAGACAGACATTCATTTTTATATATATAGATGATGAATAATAAGAAGAATTTGTCACAACATTTATAAAAAAATAGTGAGATACTATTTTCGCTTGTTACATCATTTTCAATCTCACACAAACTCGTTTGTTTGAGATTGATAATTGTGTGACAACCGAAACTAGTACCGGTATCTCACTATTTTTTATAAATGTGGTTGTGTCAACTTCAACTTATGGAGATCATGGATATCTTCCACAATATCACTTTCGCCACTAAAAAGAATCAGTTATAACTTATATGAGTGATAGTGAGATTGTAGTAGACATGTATAATTTTTTTTTCATAAATGGAATGGTAAACATAATCATTATAGTTCAATATTTCTGTTCTGTATTTGTGCTTGTAATGAGAAACTTTTATATTTTTTTAATGATTGGTGTTATTCAATAATAGCCTTATAAACAAGTAATATAATACAGAATTTAGCATTCATACTCTTAAAAGGATGAGTCATTCAATACTGGACAGTTCATTAAGGAATAGTTCTCAGAATTGGTTGATGCTATTTTGTTAATCTGTATGTGCTTGCAATAAACATTGACTGTGGTAGCGCCTATAGCGTGTCCATATGATCACGGGCCATATCTCGAAACTCATTAAATGGAATGACGTGATTTTCTGTAAATAGGCTTCTTTTTAAACCTTTTTTAAATTCTGAGAGTATTATTAGCATTGAAAAAGAAAAAAACTTCGGCGTTAAAGGGTTTTAATGGTCGATTCACACTCATCAGTCACGGCGCGTCTCAGTTCCGAGCTATCCGTCTCGTCACAGTCATAAAATATATTCTTATCTGAGTTTCCGGCTACGCTGTCTACATTCGTCCGGCTCCGACCCGTCAGATGACTGTTTGTTACCGTGTGAATCGACCTTTATTGAGACTAGTCTTTGGAGGAATTGTGTGATTTAAATGCTACTTTCTAGAACTGGAAAACGCCACAGGGAGCTAGGTCTGATTAGTAGTGCATCAAAGATGCATGAAAGCACGAATCACAAGCAATGAAAATTTCATGTCCAAAACTTGTATTTCGTGTGATATAGTTGCAGCCTTGCAGTAAAGTCACACAAGATTAGTGTAAAGCGCCTCAACCGTGCGCACGTGAAAAGGCTGCTTGGTTGATTCTAAGAATTCTTTGAATTGCATTTCCTACTATTAGTCTTGTCAAATTAGCAAAAGTAAAAAAACGATAGTTATCAAACAGCTGAAAATCGATGTATAATTATGTGACCAGAGTTCTAAAGTTCCCAGCAATAACTACAACTACTAGCTGTGCTTCGGCCGCCGTCATGAAAAAACTAAAATGTTTATATTTTTTTTAAATTTGAGACCAATAAACTAAGCCTCGAATAGAAAAAGATAATCCTGCTTCGTTTTAGAAATTTGCAAGAATGTTTACTAGTTACACCTCTGTACCTTAAATACAAGTCTCAAGTTAGAATTATTGGAAATTTTAGTGATTTTTGGGAAACTGATAACTTGAGTAATAATCAAAATGGCTGTATCTCACTAATAGCTGTATTTGAGATGGTAAATTCAAAATTTATCTGGGGGAAGTGGAGTTTCCTACAATTTGAAATCAATTTAATATGTTTTTATCTCCAGTAGTTATTGAGCTGCAGCTATTCATCAACATTTTGTTCCTGAGAATTCAAACTGTCAGAAACGCCATCCGGTCTCGCCATGGGATCCCGCATTCGGGTCCCCATAACTATATTGAAAGATTCATAATTCATCGTATCTGATCAACCGACGGCTCATTCGTCTCAGCTTATTGAAGCCGTCAAAACAATTTGAGAAAGGAAAATTTGAAAGATTATTCATTTATTTTGAAGCTAGGGTAAAGAAACTTGTAGCTGACACCTTTTTTAGGGAGTACGGTATATCAATTCATGAATATGATCTATCAACTTTGGAACTATTATTGTATGCATTAATAAAAAAGTGTTTAGAATCTAGCCTATTTATTCAAGTCTTTCAAGGGCTAATTGAAATTGGAATCAATTTGGATACAAATTTGAACTTGCTTTTTAATTTTGATTTTAAAATCACATCATCTTGAAACTGATACCCAATAGCTTCTGGTTTCTTTACCCTACATGAACCCCCCCCCCCCCCCAAACACACAAACAACAGTCAACTCTATAGTTACGCCACTGCCTCGAAATGACTATTCTTAGCATTCAAATGACTCCAATTCAGACATTTTTCAACTATACGTAAATTGACTTTTCTACTATTTATAAAACCATTAATTTTATTCGAACTTCGAACGTAGATTTTTTATCGATAAACTTTGTATCTATGTCAGATATCGATATCATATCTTGAGAAAAGTATCGATATCATATCTGGAGAAAAGTATCGATATCATTTCAGGGGAAAAATATCGATATTTGAGAAGGAAAATACAGATGAAAATTTTGTATCGGAAAAATATTGATTTGACAGCGATATTTATTAAGATAATGTTAGCGATCTTTATCGATATTATGGCACAAATTTATTGACATCATCTTCATATTTAAGTTTTAAGAGATAGCCCACCAGAAATATTGAATATCGAGACCAAAATATCGATACTTTGATGGTATCGATAACTCGTCTCAGGTTTCAGAATTCAGTTATTAGTCTTCATAAAAAATAAATAAATAACCTTGTTCTTGTTACTTGTTTATTTCGGTGAATTTGTGTTGTCAACGGACAGTGAATAAACATCCACCTTTTTTGTAGGAATATTGTTCATATTCATTTATTTTGAATAATACAATTATATTCCATCGAAGTAAGTCATATCTTTACTGCTGGCTGTGAACAGGTTTTATTTTCAGCTGAAATCTAATTGTGGGGTGGAGGTGGATAAGAAGAATGGGAGTTCAAGAATCAGTTCAATATTGGCTATTTCAAAATCCCTTGGTCACCAATGCGACAGGCATTCTGAAATTCACGGTACGACTCTAAATTATTGTTGAAATCACAAACACTTGATTTGATAACTTCCAAAATTGGTTCATGTCTTAAATTTTCCAGTGAAATGAATGACACTGCAATAACAATATGAACAAATAAAATTCTTATTACTTAACCTCAAACATTGGAAAAGATTCATTTGAAAAAAACAATGAGTTCTCTAGAAAATGCAATTGATGTAATCAACGACAATTTTTGGTTATGTTTTCTCAAGATCCCTTATTCACAAGAAACTTACGATTATTGCTGTGATGTAGTAAGTACTGCGACGAATCCGCTTTTCATTCATGAATAACTTTAGTTATCAACTTGTACTATGTTTGATTAACTTTTATTTTCATTTAGAAGAACTACCTTTCATTTAGCTGACGCATCTTATTTGGATTTTGATTGTGAAACCAACGAATCTTTGTACTCACTGGTTTTTAAAAATGCAATTTATTCCAGTCTTCTGGGTTACAGTAGGCCTCATTTGACTAGTACATAGAAATGAAGGCATGGTGACTCACCTGACTTTATCATTAATTCCGGTGGTTCGGAACCCAACTAAAACTGTGGGTCCAACTCAACGATCACTATCATCCAACTCATTATCAAAGCACAAGTGTCAGACCTTTGTGGGCTTCAATCATCGAGAGAAAAAAAGGTGTCCGCATCGGCGAATTAGGATGCTTGCACTCTTTGATAATCACCATCGCAAAATCAAACACATTCTGTGGAATGGCTTATGACATATTGGAGCAGCATGCACGCTACCATTACACAGCATGCGTTTGATTTTGCGGTGGTGATTGATGCACGGTAGAGCATCAATAATTAATCAGGGATGATCATAAATGCGAAATCAAACACTTGCTGTGAAAGTGGTTATGATCGGAATTTGATGCTCTACTGAAGCGCCCTATAACTTAATTTATCGTTAAAATATATTATAGAAAGGATGCATTACGCTGCGTTTTCACTATTAAACAACCAATTACATAGTTTATAGGCTATAAGTTGTCTCCAACAGCTATTAGTAGTTCTGCTACAAGTAGCTCTGCTAGATAGTGTAAACGCGGCTTTATGATCGAAGTTATATGAACATCAACAAAACTGTTGCTTTACAAATCTTCGCCCGTGGTCGCTAAAGCTTTCATGGTCTAAAGGCTCAATAAACTTGAAATGGATATTACATTTTTAGGAAGTGATAGCCGCGAGGCGTAGCAGGTATCTGTTCAATCAGATAGAGATAAGCTGCGTTCTCGTAGGTCCTCTTTGTAACGGTGACCGATTAGATTGGCCAGCAAAAAAGACACTGTTCTCTGCTGTAAAATCACTTCCCGGTGGTTCGGAACCCACCTAAAATTGTAGGTCCAACTCATCAATCACCATCATCCAACTCATTACCAACGCACAGGTCTCAAACCCATGTGGGCTTCATCCTCAAAAAAAATACAATTAAGTCAACAAGCCTTGAATGGCTCATTACGGTATACGTTTATTTTCTTGCAATATTTTGGTGGTATGGTTCTTAGTTTAGTATTACAACCATTTTTAAAGTAGATTAGTAATCACTGTGCATTCTTGAGCTACAACAACTTTTCCTGATTTGCTTTACAGACGCAGCAAGTGTCCAACTTGGTTACTTCAACCATTGCTCCGAAACCAATTCCAGCAACTACAGTGGTAATGATGGATCCTTTGCCCCTCTATAGGTTGGCCGGCTCTGGAATGGTATTTGTGAGAATAGCCGGAGTGCTTGGTACCACAGCCGTTGGACTTGCTGCCTATGGAGCTCATGGTAAGTGCTTTACGCTTTAGACTATTCTAGAATCGTAGAGTTTTTTTTAGACTGATACGTGGGTGTTGAGGTAAAAAAATGCCAGGCTAGATTGGGAATCGAACCTGAGACTGTCATAGTGGCAGTCGGCCACTTTGACCACTATTTTCATTTCACCTTGAACTGGAACTCTTTATTTGCAATATGGAATCCGTCATGTCTTTTCGCCACTAAGTACTTAGGGTGATGTGGAATGTGTAGCCACCGATAGTATTGCTTTAACAAGTACTACTGAAACTCTACCTTATGATCATCAGGGGCTTATTAATTTGAAATATTTATTTGATTAGTTTGTCTGCTTGAGGTAATATTGCTCAAATTCAGCGGTCTTTGAGGATTAAGAAAAAATTCAGGGATAGTTTACACTTACAATATTGTTTTTTTTTATGTTCTTGAATATTCTATGTAAGAGAAAGTGGGTGTGTGTGTCAGTCTGAAATATTTCAATATGGCAACAATTTGGATCAAAACCTCCTCTAAACTTGATTCAGTGCACCTCGAAGCCCGATTATTATTTTCCTTTTAGACTTTTCAAGATTATTATTAAAAAAATTCACTATTACTGTTTTAAAATGTGTTTAGATGCATGAAGCTCATATAACAGCTGATAAATGATATGTCACTAAAATGCAAAAAAAGCTTCAACACAAGCCAAAGCAACACATTTGTTCCGTATATTGTAGCCTCTAATTCCCTGTTTGGAATTGTATTGGTACTGGCGGAAATTCATAGGACATTTAATTTAAACATCCCTTTTCAAAGCACGGGCAAACAACTGGTAAATAATATTCATCAAGTTTTTGCCTAATTTTAAACCAACAAATGGTTCCCAACCATACCCAAATTTATTTCTATAATTTTATTTGAGCCAAATGTACCTTGAATTGATGCAACTTTGGCCCAAAGTTATGAACTATATTTTTCTGATCCTCTGTATTTGTTGTGCCCACATGAAGCGTACAAATGTTAACATTTACTTTCTCAAAGTTTTACTTGGTTTCTACACACCTTGAGGCTGAAAATATATTCTTTGGTCATAGCAAATATATCAAATTAGATCATTCGGAGTCTTCAAGTCCTTTTATTCAGAAACAAGCACTCCAGACTCAAAAAGAGTTACCTCGAATTAAAAGCTTTGAAACATTAATTTTCAACATATTTTTTCTTGTATTCAATTTTTAGTACTGTACATTCACATTATTTTATCAATTGATTATAGTTCATTCATCAAAGAAATGTTGAATCATTATTTTTTCTAGCTAAATTCTCCAAACAGGACGATGCAAAAATGAAAATGTTGTTCGAAACAGCCAGCAAATACCACTTTATCCATGCACTGGCACTTCTGGGCGTTCCTATGTGCCGTTTTCCAACTGTGGTGAGTTGATTTTCATTACTAATTACATCTCTATTAATGTTTTTGGATATCAAGTATCCTCTTTATATTGTAGAGACCCGATAATTCAATGTGCATAACAAATAATACTGAAACCCCATATCTTGAGGCATGTAGCTAAGATTGGCTTTATAGTGGGAATTATAAAATCAAGTTTTGGGGCCTGGTTAGTAAGCAATGATCTTGACATAGTTCCTTGGTAAGAGTCTAAACATTTCTGAAGGGCTTCGTAGATTACTTTTTGGGATTATAAATATGATGAAATATTTCATCATCGAATATGATGGAAAAATTGTACTTTAGCTCAATTATAGTCAGTAATTATAGCTGAGTTAGTTGATAATATACTTAGGAATAATACACATAATAATGACAGTCTCATCTTTTTGCTATTTCATTAGTTTTTGGTTTAAGAAAACATAGAATTTTAGGGGAAGTTGAAGTCCCCATAAAATCCAGAATAATGGCTTGGTAAAGAGGCGAGAGCTAGCATAAATTGAAAGCTTAGATAATCATTAAATTACTAATTTCTTAATTTTCGTTTTCTTTTTTTTATTATTCACCTGTTTCATCTCTCAATCTATTATCTTATTCCACATGTGGATGCTCCGCGACTGACGTGTATGTGGGTGTTTTTTTTTTTGCTTTCTATTTGAGCAATAGAAAAAAATTATTAGAATTATAAAGTACTGGACTCATTGACCCACAAACAGTCCAAACAGGTCTATGTGGGCAATTAATATTTCATTGATCGGGGTATATGTATGCTGCACAGTATTTAAATGATGATTACTGTAAATTTATTATTATTGTTTTTATTCTTTCAAAATGAATCATTTTTATGTAACTTATTATCTTCTTATTGTTACTTTTATTCATACTTTATGATGTGTATTATGTAACTTTCTTTGTAGTGGCGAAGGTGATATTTTGGAAGGTATCGATAATGTATAATATGACGGAATTGTCACAACCACATTTATTAAATCTTTGAGAAACTAGTTTCGGTTGTTAGACCATTATCAATCTCAATCAAACTCTATTCGAAAGACTGGAGTTTGAAAATGGTGTAACAAGCGAAACTAGTTTCTCAAAGTTTTAATGAATGTGGTTGTGACAATTCGTCTTATTATTCATTATGTAAACTATATTGTACCCTGAACAAATGTATTATGTTAATCTGCTTGTTTTAATTTGTTGAAATAAATATTACATTCATTCTGCAAGAAAATACTTCCAACATGGAATTGGGGAAGCAATCTTTCACCACCACAGATGCTCTGTATCGTAGTCAGGAGGACCTGCGCACAATAGAATGCGCATTGTCACTTTTCTGTTGTGAGAAACGGAGTGACCTCTCTCTCTCTGCTGTCATGGAAGTATTTTCTCGCAAACTTTAGATATTTAATTTTTGTTAAAGAGTATTGGTGAAAATAAAGTATTGTGAGTTGGTGGAGGCAGGGTGCTAGCACACACGGTCAAACTTTAAAAATAAGAAATTTGTTGTGGTAATTGTGGAATCTGTTCGTAATGAATAAAAGGGTTTGATGTTGTCGAACCACTTAATTTTCATTTAGATTACAATGCCATTACCATTGTTTCATGGCATTGCCCTGCTGCAACCTCAACTCATCAGTACAGCTGAGTATGCGGCAGGTCAATGCAGAGAAACTATGGTACTAAAACTAGACAATGGGCAGTCCTGGTGGCACAATCAGTTAGGGCGTTATCTCTGATAGTACTCTGGCTGGCTGCTTCTCCTGCAGGCTCAAGTTTGATTCTCTTTTCAGCCTTGAATGCTTACACCTTGTCGTCATTCACCTCATTATCCAATACCTCCTGTGGATTGAAGATTATGATACACTTACCAAAATTAAAATCTTCAACATTATATATTGCAATATAGGCTATTCTGTTTATTAAGATATTTCCTCAATGCCAATGAATTTATTTTGAATTTATTATGAACTGATTATGCCATTAATTTAAGAGGATTTTGAGATAATCTCTACTTGAAGCTCACCTCTGCTGACCGGACTCATTATGTGTGACTAGTTGAATTGACCAAAGTAGCCCAAAGGGCTAGTGAATGAATGAAAGACTTTTAATTGTCTTGAATTAAAAATTCAATGAGATATTTTAATGTAATGGCCAAAAACGTATATGTATGCATACATTTCCCAGACTCATTTGAGTATCATCCAACTAGCAAAAAATTAAGAGATTGGACAACATTAAGCTCTTTTATTTATAATAAGAATGACTTGGTAATCATTGATAAGCAGAAGAATTTGCATTCACTTTTGACCAGACTTGCTATTTTGCTATCTTGAGCTTCATTAATGATTCGTTCTGAATTGTTTGACTTGCCACTACAAGTGTATAATTTTTAATTATTGAACCTCTCAATTGATTGTGAAAAATCAATTTGTTTTATTTTTCAGACTGGCACACTGCTCGTGACTGGAACTATTATGTTTAGTGGCAGCTCCTACTACAGAGCGCTCACTGGTGATGGCTCGCTAAAAAAGATAACTCCTATTGGGGGCACTTTACTAATATTTGGATGGCTTTCTATGGTCTTGTAAACAATTAGCATTTTAAATATCACAGTATCTCATACATGTCTCTGTGTTATTGTTTCACTCAACATGACCATGCACATAGGCAATATAGTTATAATTTTTACCCAACATCTAAACATTTATGTGATAAAAAGTCTGTCGTTGTTATTGTATTTATTTAGGTTATAAATTGTCAACTTTATGTACCTGTTTTGTGGAATAAATTGTATCTGTCTTGATCATAACATTCAATGCCTCAAAGAAATTACCCAACCTTGTACTTAGAGTGACTAGACAACATGATGACCAGTGGCGTTATCAATTATTGTCAAGCCATCTGTTCTGTAGCTAATCTTTTTTTGGTTTTGGAACCTGACATCCGCGAAGCCAATGCATAAATATTACACCCTATGTGTTACTTATGTTCCATTATTATTTTGAATTCATCAGCTTCTGAACTCTCACTGGGTGGTGTCAACTGTGTACTGGGCGTTTGCATTCTGTTCACCCAGAAAGATTGGTCGATTACCTATGTGTTACTATACCTATCAAGTTTGCTTTTCATGAGTGAAACACATTTCCCGAAAAGTTTACCTGCATAAACAGATGATGTAGTTTAGTTATACTCTCAAGCAAAAAACAATACTTTCCTCACAAAGAATAATAGCATGTTGAACCGATAGGATGAAGTAGTTCTAGTTTTTTATGTTATAATCAGTTTTACTTAATAAATTCTAAACTTAATAAGAATAACAAATCAGAAAGGCTAGACTAGATCGATGAGTTTGAATCGATTGTGCTGTGGATCGGCGATGATGTTGATATATTTTTTATACAGGGTTTGATTGAAGCGATTGTTGTAGAAGCGCTTGATCCATGCATGCTCCCAATTAATGTCAGCTTTCTCACATGTGATCATCACTCGGCCTTGTTCCAATGCAAAAAGCGTGCCGTCCCTGCCGAAACCAACCTAAAAAATGTAACATGTTATAAAATAGTTGGCGTGTAAAAAACAGATCGAATTGTGAACCTCCTTCTGTTTTGGAAGTCCGTTAAAAAGCTATGTAATAATAGGTGACTCTATTCATGCTTAATCAAAACTGACTGGGAGTCAGTTCAATACAGGCTCTAGGTTTAGACCACTGGTTCCCATCCTTTTGTGGCCCATCTCCCCTTTCTATCGCCCCCTTTTCATTTTCATTGTATGCCTCATTTTAATTTGAAGTAAAGTGTAAATAATAAAGCAGTTTTATTATTTTAAACAATTTTATTGCTGTATATAAAAACAACCAAAAAAGTTTGCAAGCAATATCTTTAGATAATAAAAATATTAATATCGTGTGCCCTGGCTGGCTCAGGTCTGATAACAGTTATCAGGTCGCACACAAACATGTTCAGAGCCTTTGACGTGACTTAAAGACTGTTTTTAGGCAGCTGGAACTGACATGTTTAATATGTCCTCAGAAACAGGAATAGCCTCCGGAAAAATCTTTTGGTCTGGTGGGGATCCAAAGATTTTTAGGTTAGCAAGCCATCACTTAACCCAATATACATGTTAAATTGTTATTATAAAAAGAGAAAAAATAAGACTTGTAGAAAAGAAAAAGTGTACAAAAATACAGTAAACAAATCCAGTTAATAATCCAGTTAATCCAGTATAGCATAAATATAAAAAAATGTTAGGAAGAAACATAAGAAGTCAAGTTGAAAAATTCATTTGGAGTGTTTCATGAACCATGCCCAAAAATACAATGTATAATGTAGAAATCCACAACATCAGCCATTTACCACAAATCTTGCCTTCAGAATTCAGTATGTAGTCTACATGATTTCAAGCTCACAATTGAGCATTCTAGGTTATTATATGTAGTTCCAAATTATATCCAAGAAATTGCTAGGAAAAAGTAAGTTATTTGTGGTTGTAGATAAAACATGCATGCAGCAATTGTATTATGGTTGAATTCACTCGTCAGCACAGAGAGGAAAGCAATCGCAAACTATCTCACTCCTTGTGTAGTCCACTCTCAGACTAGAACATACTGAGGTCTGAAGAGTCACTCACAGTTGGAATCGGCTAAAAGGACATGGGTTGAAGGTGTAGTTTTTAGTATATAACTGAGCCCCCTCACACACAAATTCAGTTTGATATAACAGTTTTAACTGTTAACTGATTAGCTCCACACATGGATAGTTTTGACTGAAATGCCAGAATTGACAGTTTGAAATGTGGACTGCTGGACTCCACACACATCAGCTAAAACTGACAGTTTTCAAATACCGTAATTTCATAGTAAAATTGGACTGTTTAGCTGTCACAGTGTCGATTCGGCATGACAGTTCCGATGGCAATACCTTCATTCAAGCGATCAGCATTGATGCAATCCACACACGATCAATTAGGCATGTCAGTTCCAACTGTTTATACCGAACTGTGTGTGTGTGTGTTGGTGGGGGGGGGGGGGGGGGGGGGGGCTTAGTCACATAGATTCTAGTAATTCCAATCGTGGACTACGACTACGAATCTAGCAATTCACAGAAGGTAATTTTTTGCATGTTTGCATCTATTTAGTCTGATCCACCTTTTAAGTTCCTCTGTATCAACTTGGGTGTATCTACTATAATGCATTTTTGCCCAACTCACATGTAGTCCAGGATGATAGTTGAGCCGATTCTGCCGGACTAGAATTGTGCCCTTGGTTACGGGGATGCCATCATGACGCTTGATGCCACGACGCTTCGGCTTTCGTTTGCCACCGTACTGTGTACTGCTGGCTGTCTTTCGGGCCGCGTTTCTTGTCTGAATTTCTAGCACTGCAACATACATTTAGAGCCACAACAGTGTTCAGTAGTGTATGGGCACCAGGCCACTGAAAGCTGTGCTGTGTGACGTCAGCTGCTCAAACCGAACACCAATTGTTTTCAATGAACGCCCCGCCGCCAATTGTGATACTGTGCTGGGCGGCGTGGAAGGAATACCGAATCACTGTTTTTAATAAAACTTGAAACCAGTGATTCGGTTTGAACAAATTTGTATCGCACAGCACATCTTTCAGTGGCCGGGCGTTCTAAAGGTAGTGATTGTAGCTGAAGCCTGATACCTTCGATTGTTTTGGGGAAAATAATTTCCATATCTTAAGGAGAAGGGCACGCAAAGTAAGAAGGTAAACCCTTAATTAAAGGCCTGATAATGATGTGGCAAGTGAGAGCCATTGCAGTCGCGGTTACGTACCGCAATTTAAGGCTAAATTTCACCAGCTGACCGCGTGACAGAGCTCAATAATGTCAAAGTGCGCGTAGGCAAACACTTTTTTGAAGCCATCAGCTGATTGTTTTTATTAAATTTACCCGGGTGGTGTAATTTAGTCTGAAATTGTGGCACGCGACCGCCACTGCTATGATGCTTCATAATAAGGCTCTTAGATTACCACAATAATGAAGCTTGATAATGGTTGAGTTCCTGGGAGCTTCACCGATAACTGGTAAAAATGTTACCGGTGGCGTCTGATTGGTCTACTCAAATTCATAGACGTTAAAAAAATGTAATAGATCAGACGCCACCTATAACTTTCAACAATTACTGGTAAAGCTCTCAGGATCTCAACTTCTCAACCATGGTTGTAGCAAAAAAAGGAGAGATAACTCATTATATTTTTGACATTTAAGCTATTCTCTATCTCAATCTTTTACCTTTTACGAGGGTTTAAACTCGTTTATGACTTCAGACTTTCACTTGATAAATGTGGCTATGAGAATATCAAGACTTATTCATTATGAATGTAGTCCTATTATCATTGCTACATAAATATATCCTTACATCATAAAAATATCAATAACTCACCTTTATTGACTCCCAGAAACTCTTTAGATGCTTGTAATACAAAGTTGATGCAGCTCCTAGCGGAGAACATAGTGACGCTGAATAAATTGATCAATCAGATAATTAGCGTCAATTCAACACCATAACACATTAAAATCGCTAAAAAAACAGTAATCTCGGGTGTGAATAGTATTACTTAAAATAATACTTTCCTGACCCTAACCTCAAATAAAGAGAAGTATTTCTATGAAGATGAAGAATCAACTATCGACCTTTACTGAATATCGATACCGGTGAATCGATTTTTCGACAATCGATGTTTGGATATCGATTATTGTCCTTCTATATTTTTTGAGGCTATTTTCAAAAATACGCAATTTTCCTTAACTATATTGGGTCAAAAAAATATTGAAAGGAATTGGTAAATATGGAATACTGTGCGTGAATTTTGTCGAATTAATCAAGTCAATATTGCTATTACTGGTGTCTGCAGCAGAATCAATTTATTTCACAAGTTAGTTTGAAGTGACTGACAATTGAATAAACTGACAAATATACATAAACAGAATTTATTAATTTCGAATTCCTTCCCAATTGATTCCCATCAGCTGTTCAATGCTGTTGTCAATATCCGCCATTGCGGAAGTCTTCAGAATAAAGTAATAGCAATTAAAGGAATTCGAAATTAATCAATTTATTTTTTCTAGAATGATGAGAACGCTGTCTTTTGGACAGAGTCCCCCCTTTTGGGAGATGGCGATCTTGTCTTAAATTTCCCAAGGAACTCAGGTCTTACATAATAAATGATAGGCTATCAAATTTATACAGTAAATTATTTGTTTATACAATAAGATTACAAGTTAATTCTCACCAAGTGCGTATAGCCAGAGCTCCATCGGTAGGGAGGGGCAAGATACTAAAATTAGTGACCTTTTTCTAGAAAAAATGGGATATCTTTTAGGCATTAGAAAAAAAGAGCTTAAGGGCGTTTTTTTTAAATTTTTTAGAACTTGCCATAATATTTCCATTTTCTGTTGTTTCTAAAAGCATTTTGTTTTTTAAATTTTGAATACGGAAGATTCTATATGATTTTCTTTAGAATCAGTTTACTTGCCGCATAGCTGTTTTCTATCGATGCTTTATGGATCTATTAAGACTATGCAAGCCTGTGTATTGTGTACAAGATGTAATTGTTTTTTTCCCCCAGTGGGTGGGGGTAGTAGAATTGCACCCACAGTATCCCTGCTTGTCGTAAGAGGCGACTAAAAGGGCAACTGTCCGTTGACCTCATTATCCTAGAAACCTATCCTTTATCCTGCTCTTCATCCCAGCCCCTTCCTCCACCCTTTCCTCTATCTGTTATAGGCCAACCCAAGGTGTGATGTGAACCGTGCTGATGGGTGGATGGCACTGGGCCTTTTGTACAGTGTCTTAAACGGTGCCTGCAGGACACCAGGCGCCCTCCTGCAGTATGTAGCCTTGCCCGGGCATGCGGGGCTCTGTTCGGGTTGACTCCACTTCCCTAGCTGCTCGTGGGAACCACATGAATTTCTAAAATTCAAAACAACCAGAACCAAACCCCAAGGTAACTCCAGAAGTTGCCTTGCCCTCAAACCCATCAGGATCCGCCCCATCAGGGCAGGTTCCTCAATCTGAAATGGGTGCATCAGGAACACAGGAGGTTCCGTTGCATTCTCATGTAGAGGCTATCAACATTGAGAAGGCTTCTATGGATATCAAAATGGACGACATGAGCTCAATCGCATTAGCCCCACTGGAGGGGGAGGATGAGCTTCTCAGAAGTCCAGAAACACCAAAATCCGCCGGTATGCTTGAAGATGCCATAGAGCAACTGAGCAGCTTGCAGGTGAAGAAACCAAACCTCACCACTGCCCAAAGAAGGGCGGCCATTCAGGCAAAACTTCTTGAGAGAGGTGAAGCTTTTGACCCAGCAAAGTTTCGGAGGGGTAAAAAGAAAAAACCTAAGAGACCAGAGATGGGTGAAACTCCAGGCACAAATGTGGGTCTAGAGGCTGGGTCAAGGGTGGCCAAGCGCCCTAGAGGCAATATGGCCACCCCTCCCTCAGCGGAAAGACCTACAAAAAAGGCCAGGAGTGGAACTCACAGAGGTCATGATGTCCAACCCCTTAATCCAGGGACTTCTAGTAAAGGAGTCTCTTACAGGGACATTTCTGCCACCAAAATGGCCATTGTCTTGGATAGCTATCCTGAGGCTAAGCTTTCAGCAGAGCAAGGAGAAGTCATTGAAGACGCCATTATGGATGAGCTCCGACCCCTAGAGGACGGCTGCACTCCATCATTTGCAGGCACCTACATGGAAAAAGGTGTCTTGATTATATCCTGCATTAACGATGCTACTAAGCATTGGCTGGAGGTACTCATCCCCAGACTCAAACCACTTGGGGAGAAGAAACTCATTGTTGGTCTGAGGAAAGACATTGTGAAGTCAATGAGGGTATTCTTTAGAGCTCATCCAAAGCTTCTGAAAAAGACTCCAGAAAAGGTCCTTGAGATGCTTGACAAGCAAAACCCCACCTTGAAGGTGAAGGAGTGGAAGGTCCTGCCAGCCAAGCCAGACGCAAAAGGTTATGGATTTGTCTGTTTCCTGGATGAGGCCTGCTTCAATGCTGTTAGGTCGGCCAACTCTAGAGCCAACCTAGGACTCTGGCAAGTCTCAATTGTCTCAACAACAATCAAGGACAATGCCCAGGGTCCTCCAGATCAATCTACATCACAGTAAAGCAGCCTCAGCTGCTTTCTGCCAGTTCTTCCTCAGAGAGGGATTTGACCTGGCACTGATCCAGGAACCATGGCTTCACCAAGGAAGGGTTGCAGGCCTGGGCGATACCAAGGGTAGGTTAATTTACTGTACCTCTCTCAAAAATGTCAGAACCTGCATACTTGTGAAGAGAGGTATGGACTGCCTAACACTCACTGAATTCTGTTCTAGAGATCTCACTGCGGTGTCTATAATCTGGAGCAATGAAGGCAAGGAATGGAGCACAATTGCAGGCTCAGTTTACTTGCCTTACGACTCCGGGGACCTTCCTCCATCAAGAGAACTCGAACTTCTGGTGGAGTCATCTTGTGCTGGCAGACAACAACTCCTTTTAGGTTGTGACGCCAATGCTCATCACACAATTGGATGGGGAAGCTCTGACACCAATCCAAGAGGTGAGGCTCTCCTTCAGTTTCTCATATCTAATAATCTTTATGTCTGTAATGCTGGAAACCGTCTGATGTTCATTACACGAAATCGAAGTGAGGTTATTGACATTACACTTTGCTCAGAAGGACTCCTTAGTGCCATCGACAATTGGCATGTAAGTCATGAGGCCTCTTTGTCTGACCACAGGTTCATCTGTTTTAACCTGCAAAGTGAAGGCAGCTCATCCTGCTATCGAGATCCAAGGAGAACAGAATGGTCACTCTATAAGTCTGACCTCCTGTCTCAACTTGGATCATTAGGCAGGAGGGTCACCTGCTTTGCAGACATTGATCAGATTGCTTCCGATCTGCAGAATGCAATCATAAGCTGCTTTCAGGACAATTGTCCATTGCGGCGGGGAAAGAGTCATACTAATACTAAGTGGTGGACTGCTGACCTTGACCGCAGAAGGGTGGTTGTCAGGAAGCTTCATAACCATTGCAAACGGAGCCGTAACTGGGAACCATACCATAGGGCACTCACAGAATACAGCCTTGCAATCAAGAAAGCCAAAGAGAACTCTTGGAGACTGTTTACACAGGAGGTAAATAGTCTTAGGGCAGCAGCAAGACTGCAGCGTGTCTTAGCTTCAAGCCCAATTGGCCTCCTGGGAACTCTGCGGTTACCAGGGGGACAATATACCACTGGAACTGGTGGAAGTCTCAAACTTCTCCTTGAGACTCACTTTCCAGACTGTGTTTTTGAGGGTGCTTGCTCAGGCATGTCCAGCAACAGCGAAATGGGCTCACGGCCAAGAGCTGATCGTGGAAGCTGGACTTTAGCCAGACGTATTGTCACACTTTCCAAAGTTAAATGGGCCATCTCCAAGTTTGGCCCATTCAAATCTCCTGGGGGGGACGGTATCATACCGGCTATGTTGCAGCAAGGACCAGAAGCTCTCTTGGTCCTCCTGTGCGAACTCTTCAGAGCAAGTCTGGCTTATGGGTACATCCCTCAAGCCTGGCGCCTCATTAGGGTGGTCTTCATTCCCAAGAGAGGAAGAGCAGACTACTCAACTGCAAAATCATTTCGCCCCATCAATCTTACATCGTTTCTCTTGAAGACACTGGAGAGACTGGTGGAGAGACATCTAAGAAAGGGAGTGCTTTCAGGTACTCCTCTTCATCGGAATCAGCATGCCTATCAGCCTGGTAAGTCCTGTGAAACAGCCCTGCATCAACTTGTGAGCAGGGTGGAGGACAGCCTTGCTGCCAAGGAGATTGCTCTATGCACCTTCATGGACATTGAGGGTGCTTTTGACAATGTTACTTACACGGCCATGGTCCGGGCAGTGCATGGGCGTGGTCTTGAGTCTGCTATATGTAGGTGGATTGAGGCCATGCTCCACTCCAGGCAGATCAGGGCTGATCTTCAAGACAAATCGATGGTGATCATACCTGCAAAAGGTTGTCCGCAGGGAGGTGTGCTTTCTCCTCTTCTGTGGAACCTTGTGGTGGATGGTCTCCTCTGTGAACTCACTAGTAGAGGCGTCTTTGTCCAGGGCTATGCATATGACATAGTCCTCATGGTACAGGGAAGGTTCACAAATATTGTTGCTGATGTCATGAACGTCAACCTTCAATTTGTTAATGACTGGTGTCTTGGAGAGGGACTAAGTATAAATCCCTCAAAGACTGTAGTTGTTCCATTTACAAGGAAAAAGAACCTGGAATCTCTCTCCCGGTTGAAACTTGGACCAACACAGCTCAAAGTATCAGGTATAGTCAAATACCTAGGGCTGACTATCGACTCCAAGCTGACTTGGAACAATCATTTGAATAATATACTGCACAAAGCAAAATGGGCGCTTATGACGTCCAGGAGATTTGCAGGCTCCATGTGGGGGATCAAGCCTCACATAGCGCTGTGGCTGTACAAGGCAGTAATAAGGCCTCAAGTCACATATGGATCACTAGTCTGGTGGACAAAGGTGAACCAGATTACAGCTACAGCCAAACTCACAAGTTTACAAAGGATGGGCACACTCCTAGTCACTGGAGCTTTCAGGAGCAGCCCATCAGCAACTCTTGAAGTTGCTCTTGGCTTGCTGCCCTTGGATATTTTTATCAAGGCAGAAGCACAAAAATCAGCCTATCGATTGAAAGTCGCAGGCCAATGGAGGGAAGGCCTGTCTGGAACAGGCCAATGCACAATCACCAAAGCTGTTGCTCATAGCCCTGTGCTTGAAATGACTTCAGATGTCATGAGTACGGAGATGGTTTTCACTAAACCTTTTTCTGTTAAATTCTGCTCTAGAGAGGAGTGGAGGTCTGAGGAAGGGCCCTATATCAGGAGAGGTAGCCTTGTCTGGTACACAGACGGCTCTCTTATTGAAGGGAAATCTGGCTATGGGGTGTACAGTGAATCACCCAGAACAGAAATCTGTGCAAGTCTGGGACAATACTGTACTATCTTTCAAGCAGAAATTTGGGGCATCATGGCTTGTGCCAATATAGGCATTGCCAGACGCTATTGCGACAAGCATATAGTAATCTTGTCAGATTGTCAGGCAGCCCTCAAGGCTCTTGACTCTAATGAAATCAAGTCAAAATTGGTGTGGGAGTGTCACAAAACACTCAGCAAGCTCGCAACACACAACTCTGTGCATCTTGGTTGGGTACCTGGCCATGTAGGCATAGGTGGCAACGAGTGTGCAGATGGGCTTGCTAAGCAAGGTTCTAGTAGGTAATTCTTTGGCCCAGAGCCAAGCTGTGGCATAAGCAAAACTACTGCCTTCCACACAATAAACAAATGGTCTAGGGACTTACATCACCAGCAATGGCAAGGTCACTCAGGCCAAGCACTTGGCAAAAGGCTGCTAGCAGACACAAGCTCCTACTTCACCAACTGGCTGGTGAGGTTGGGTAGAGGTCAGGTTAAGCAGCTGATTGCTCTGATAACTGGACATGGCCACTTCAGGAAACATCTCCACCCAATTGGACTCAGAAATGAAAGTCAGATGTGTAGGCTTTGCAATCAGTCTGAAGAGACTGCCAAGCATATCATACTGGATTGCGAGAGACTCGGGGCAAGGAGAATGGCTCTGTTTGGCTTTAAGCAACCAGGTGATGAATGGGACGTTAGCATAGGGAAGAAACTCCTGGATCTTGTAAAGGGCACAGGTATTGGTTTGCCTAACTAATGTACTAGGGACACACAATAAGCTTCGGTTGACGTGTGAGGATCTTTGAATCTTCTGGATCTTTGAATCCGTCCCTTCATAACATAACATAACATAATTGTTTTTTAATTGTTTTTCAATGAGCAGAACAGAATAAAAAACTTACATATTAGATAAGAAGTCTACTTTTTCATAAATGAATTATTATCAATGGGATACATAACATCTACTGGATTCCTACAATGCCTCAGCAAAGCGCGATTGATTCAGTTAAGTTTCCGATTTTTCACTGAAACTTTTTATTATTGAATCCTTTTAAATCACCTTTTACGTCAATCCACCTCATCATATTATCAAACACGCTGATTTATCACGTTTTTTACTTCCTATATCAGACAATTGATTTTTATTATGTAAATTGTCAAAATTAATAATGACTATAATTATTATAATTGTAATTTGTACTTGTATAGTTTATTTATTAGTATCTTATTTTACTAACAACTGAAATACGCACATATTTGTGCTAAATACTTCAATTTAATGCAATTGAAATTTGAGTTTCAGAGATTTCATAATTTTGAATTGAATGCTATAAGCTCGAATTGATAATTACGTTGTAAACGTAGTGATAAAATTATGTTGTAATTCAGCAATTTCATGCGAAAGTATTAATAATTCCAATCAGTTCATGAAAAATATGTGAAAATGTAATTTTCCAAACACACACAGTAAAAAAAAAGTAAGGTATGGTTTTACTGCAACACTGTGTATAATTTAGATTGAAGTAAAACACAAATATAGGTTTTTTGGAAGGAAAAGTGATTGTTACGCCCTCAAACTTGAAGCACAGTCACCCTTCACAACGAACCTAAATTTGTGATAAGCATATTGATTAACATGTTAGTAGCATTGGAATATCCAGCAAATAAATTGAGTTGTGCAAAACGTTATAGTGAAATCAGACAAAAGTTACGATACTTGACCAAAGTCAACCTTACAACCTAAAAAAAAAAACAGCACAAAAATACAAGGATGTAATCAATACGTTCAGCTCAAAATTATATTCATATAATTTCAGAATAATATTAATAATAATAATTTATCCAAACTAAAATGATATCAACAAACAGATTTTTACAATAAAACGTCGGTGTCTTCAAACACCAACTCACTAAGCCTAATAATCACAGGTAGCTGTTGACTATGCACATTTTTTATTATAAAAAATACTCTGTTCTGGAGATTTTACAAAGTAACATAACCGTGCAATTTTGATACACCAGCTCTAAAACGACAATCCAAACATAATTCAGTAATGGTCTTTAATTGCACTCATTCAGTCGCCACTTGCACTTGGAAAAATCACGATTTTATTCGTTCCGGATCTATGACACTGAACGTTGACGTGAACCTGTGAACAAATTATAAAAATTATATTTCTATAATTTATCTACAAAAGCTGTACAAGGTGCATAAATCCACCACCTATTTTCATTTTTTCAGATTACATTATCCTGTCTCCAAGCCTGAAAGCAAAAAAAGCGTATGCGAATAAACTGGGCTCTGGGAAAACTAAAGTGATACATAGACGAGTAGAAATAAAATAACGAAGTTGCCAATTTTCAAATGTTTAGCAATAACTGATTAGATTAATTAGCAAATTTTAAAATACAATAGCACCTATCAGACAAAAATAAAAAACGTAGTCTTAATTGATGATTTTATTTAACTTACTTTTGGAGTATAGATTTCTCATGTTTTTGATAAACCCTACAACATAATATTTTGTAGGCCTATCCAGGAGGGATTTAGATCTGATTAGATCAATCACAACATAATTTCTTAGAATCTGGTCATTGATCACCCATTAAAACAATCTTGAATCAATCTTGAATCAAACAATAATCTGATCTGTTCCACGAGATAATGGAGTCGCTCTCCACCCAAATCCAGGCCAGACAGCTGTAGTCAATAGGGATTAGATTAGATTATATTTCTTTATTCATGTAAATTTACAAATTTGCATATGAATGGTTAAAAACAAAATTATTAACATCACATAGATATATACAGTAGAGAACTAACAAAATACTATTTTTATAGTGCCAAGAATTATGTACAATGATCTCATTTGTATGATATTAACTACATTAATGACAATCTAAGTGATGCAATTACATGAAATGTCGAAGTTTGGACAAGGATTTGTCCATTCTTGACACTTAACCAGTAAAGGGTAACCAGTAGGGAGGATGGCAATCGTTCCACATACAGGTACAGGGTGTCCCACGAGGAACCCGACAAACTTCTAGGGCGGTTTCCTCTCATCAAAATAATGAAAAAAGTTTATATAAACATTATGTCCGGAAATGCTTTGTTAGGGAGTTATGGCTAGTGAAAGATTTCCCCCGATTCTCTAGGAAAGGATGGAAATAAAGCCAAACTGATTTTTTTATGGCGTTAAGTTAGGTGTTACATCTATTGGATTTTATGTAAAATGAACTGAAAAATAGAATAAAACACGTCCCAGACCTCTAGAATCACCCATATTTGAGATATCAGACAAAATATGCAAAATTCGGTCTCGAAAAACATGCTTCATTTAGATTTGATCCACATTAACTTCGTTAAATGGGTAATAAACACAGAAACTTTATGCAAAAAACTTGTAGTAAATTTTATTCTAAAGAGAATGGTGCATTTCCGGACATATGTTTATATAAACTTTTTTCATTATTTTGATGAGAGGAAACCGCCCTAGGAGTTTGTCGGGTTCCTCGTGGGACATCCTGTATGTGTAAATTTCTTGACAACAGTCATCCCTCAGTCTGCAGCCAAAGCTGTTATAATGACCCTATAATGTTATTGTCTAAGAAGATCGATTGATTGTTTATTGACAATTGTTGCCAGGCTAAAGTCCATTGCAAAAACAAAAAATCAGTACAACAGAATATTTTACAAGTAGGCAGTGTCTAACACCATTCTCTCGTGGAGCAGACCATACAGCAACATTAGAAGTCGGCTTGTAGCTGAACACATATGTATCAAAATGTGTCAACCAATCCAAAGATATGTTTGGGTGAACGGGTGCTGCGACAGTTGAACGTCGATACTAGAACCTGGAGCATAGCTGCGAAAACAAATCCACCGGTGGTTCGGTACCCACCTAAAACTGTAGGTCCAACTCATCAATCACAATCATCCAATTCATTACCCACGCACAGATCTCAGACCTATGTGGGCTTCATCCTCCGAAAAAAATAATACCGTACATGTTTTGGAAAAGGGTGTGAAAAAGTGGATAAGCGAGCAATAAGTGTGTCAAGGCTTATTAACAAAACGTGTTCACTCTCAACTCCAGTACCACTGGATAGGCTCTAGGCTCTACAGAAGCTCCACTGTACAAGCACCCTAACACAAGTTGGAATCATCAAGACACTTGTTATAGGACTATAGTGTCGGTCGGACACGTTTTTATCAAAAAGAGTGGACACACTCTTCAACATGGAGCGAGTTTACACGCTTTTCGTCCATGAATTTACAATTTGGTTGTGAACTCGTCTTGTGTTAGTCAGATAGTTGGCTAGCGAACAGAATTTTTCACCGGGCGTGTTTACAATCAGATTGCAAATTCGCCGGCGAGTAGCTTGTACACTAGGCTTTACTAAATGAAAAGAAAAATGAGACGCCATATAAAGAAAACAAATAAGAATAAAGAAAATAAGATTATGCTAATGAAGAAACAGAGTTGAAGATGTTGGATACAGAAGAACACATATATGATTACTACTATTTTAATGAAATTTGTAATCATCATTGATATTTGCATTTACAGTAATAAATTCAATTACTGTATGTCTATGTTTTGGTACTCGTTGCTAGCACTCAAACCTAGGTTTTGCTGGCAACGCCAATTAAAAATTGAAGTTCAAGTTGATATTTCAGTTCTGTATTTGTCCCAAGTATTTGTTTTATTATGAATAATGAGACGAAGTTGTCTCAACCACATTTATTAAAAATAGTGAGATACTAGTTTCGGATGTTACTCCATTATCAATCTCAAACGGAGTTTGTTTGAGATTGATAATTGATTAACATCTGAAACTAGTATCTCACTGTTTTTAATAAATGTAGTTGTGACAACTTCGTCTTATTATTCATTATGGATATCTTCCACAATATCACCATCACCACTACAAAGAAAATTTGTTTTATTTATGAATGTTTAATTTTTATTATTGGCAAATAAAAGATTTTGATTTGAATGAGGGACGGAATAATGCTTGTGATAAAGAACTTGATTATAAGCATGTATATTAAGCAAATGTTGAAGATATAATTAATAGAACAGAGATGATGATGATGATAAATATGAGAAGAATAATGCTAAAGTTGAAGAAATTGTTAAGGAAATATTGAAGTAAATTAATAAGACAATTCGAAAAATATAATAAATAGCAATCAATTACCTGTGAAAGCGAGCAAACTGTTTCTAAATTTTAAAAAGAGCAACTTATTGCTCCACCACCACCAAACACCAACGCCATTTTTTCACCACCAACTTAGATGGACAGATTTGGATCATCAAGGCTGCAGCGAAAAATATAGAAGTGCAATGGTTAGACGAAACAAATGCAAAGCAACACATGAGGGGAGTCCAAGGTAAAAAGATGCGGCACGCATTTTTTCTAATTAATGAAACATACTGGTCAAGGTTTCCTCACTTTCTTTCTCTTATTTTTATACTTACAATAATTTTTATAATCATGTCTTATTTTCGTTTATCTATGTGTCCATTTAGCAAAATGGATCGATGTATCTTTTTTTTGTAGATTACGTCTTGGAGACTCCAGTTAAGGAGTATAAGACAAGTCAGATCAACAATATTATACACTAGATACCATAATTACTTCAATTAGTTGAGGTGAGGCTTAATTTTGATGTGAAAGAAACTCTTGTACACTATAAAAAGCTTTATCAACTAAATATTTCTTCAATTGTTTTTTAAATATTTCTATATTTTCAAGACTCCTTAAAAACTGCGGTAGCTTGTTGTAGAATTTCCTACCAATATAACTAGGTTTTTGTTTGAATAAGCTACTATTGTGACTCACCAAGTGATAATCTCCTCGGCTTCTTGTATTATAATCATGTACATCAAGATTTTGGTTAATATCATTCGTTTTTACATATAAAGTAGCTTCATACACATATAAGCAGGGTACAGTTAGGAGACCAAGTCTCTTGAACAACGGCCTACATGAATCTAATCTATTTACTCTTTCTATACACCTAACCGCTTTCTTTTGGATCTTAAACACCCTATCAAGATTTTGTTTTCATGAATTACCCCATACTAAGATAGCATACCTAATATGTGACAGTAAGAGCCCATGGTAAGCTGTAAAAAGTAACTTTTTGTCATTCAATCTAGCGAGCTGTCGCAGGACAAATACCCCAGATGAAATTTTACAACATATTTTCTCAATGTATGGAGTCCAGGTCAATCGTCTATCCAACATAACTCCTAGAAATGCAATTTTTTCTTCCTGGTCTAATTGATTATCGTTTACAAACACGTTTATAGCCCTATCTTCATTTAAATTATGTTTGTTTTTGAATTGAATCTGTTGCTCCCACATGAATGTAACTTTAAATAAATAAATAAACATATGACTAAACTTTTTTTCATGAGTTTTCCGACACACCGAAAATTATAACGATTTTTCTCGTGGTGATCAAAAGGCTCCACCGAGCTAATATCTTATTTTAATTCCCCATCGCCTGCGCCGGGCCAATTCCAGTTTGAACCAGAATTGTCCATTCCTAATATTGTGGAAAGACGTGCAGAACTAAGTATTGTTGCTCGGTATTCTATCGTATTAAACATATTTATTACAAAGCTTGTTATTATTACACGGACATGCCGTGAGCATTAAATTAATATGCCGGGTTTTTTTTTGAGAAAATTAGTTCACATTTTTTTTATTAATTTCAGTACCGTAGTTGTTCATCTATGGCTTTCGAGTGGTTCACCTTCACTACTTTCATGAACCTTACCTTCACTACCATTCAACCAATTTCAATACAAATTACTACTTAATTGGTGTAAGAATGGATGGCAAATCGATAAAAACCGATCTCATAAGGTGAATAGTATTTTAATTGGGTTTTTAATAGATTACATTTGAGGTAACCGATTGTTTTTTGAGAAATTTCATTTTAAAAACTTCATTTTGGATATCATCATTACGGTTTCAAACGGTCAGTTAAACTCTTTGATGTTCAAAAACCCCGGTACTCAGCTCACAGTTATAAAGCCAGTTTCAGTTTATTTGTTCAGCTATCTCAGTTTATTTTTGCACTTATTATTTATAGGACAATTAAGAGTTTTAACGACGAGTGACGATTACAAGTTAGCCCAAATATAATGAGGATATAATAAATTATTGAACAGTTACTTGTTAAATATTTGATCGAACAGTTAGGCATTAATTATGGAACAGTAATATATCAAATTCATTATTAGCTGTACGTTTATCGATTTATCTGTTTCTGATTGACTTATTTTGTGTGACATACGTAACTGATTAGTGCGAGTTGTAAATAATTTGTGTGATAAAGTGCAAGTGTTAATTTAAAGTGTTGGCAGCATTATTTTTAGAGATAGAACCCGTAAAATTATTATAAACATGTAGGCTATAATATATTTGAGAAAGAACTTGATGTGGCCAAAGTATAAAGAAATCTGCATTCTTCACGAGTTCGTTTTCCATTTCCGGAAACCGTTTTTCCGCTTAATTTTTTTTTTTTTTTTTTTTAGGATGAAGCCCTCATAGGTCTGAGACCTGTGCGTGGGTAATGAGTTGGATGATGGTGATTGATGAGTTGGACCTACAGTTTTAGGTGGGTTCCGAACCACCGAGAAGTGATTTTACAGCAGAGAACAGTGTCTTTTTTGCTGGCCAATCTAATCGGTCACCGTTACGAACGGGACCTACGAGAATTAGTTTTAGGATCTGCAAAATGTATCTAAATATCGTTAGTTGTAACTCCGCCCTACCAGGAAATATTTTAACTCCATCCTACCAGGAAATACAACAATTTAAAAAACAATCATTCCTTTTAATTTTATTCCGGAAGAAAAATAAAACTGGGAAAAAAGCGTTAGGCTAGTGCCACACTGAGCAAGAAGACCAGAGACATGTTCCACAGGAATGAGACGGCTGGCTATATTCCTCCTATAAGAACATTGCTCCAGTCGTTAGTGTGAAACGTACTTGTTACCTTATTCAGTGCGGCACCAGCCTTGGAGCCAATATTTTAAAAGTAGCTGCCACAAAAAAAGGCGGGAAAGTCGAATTGCGATTCTACCTACCTGACAGCTGTATTTAAAAAGGGCGCGCAAAACTAAATCAAATATACAGAAGCTGTCAGCACTGATAACACAGTGTTGCCAATTTGTGCAATGCTTACGTAAACTTGGCACTATTTATGACTGCGGCTGTTTGGTTAACAATATCGCAGTTATATTCACCCGCCAAATTTCATGGCCGCTACATACAGCCTACTATTGAACTACGAAAGGTACTCTTGGACTTCCCTTGAAAAAAAGCCCGCCAAAAGCACAGACTCTACACGGACGCAGTGACATTTCTTATTTGACTTATCGCAAAGGTATCACATACGAAAGCAAGGGTAGGTGTACGGTAGTGGACATGGTGGACTTCCATTGGAAGTATTGCAAAAATGTTATGTCCGCAGTCTGCTGAGAGTCTGTTCCTTTGACGGATTACGGTAAGCAGCACAACAATACATGAACTTACACAATTCGATTGGCATAGTACTTATGAGACAGAAGTACACAACAAACATGTCTGTTTATAACAAATGTAACGTAAAACGAACAGGTGTACAGTATCAATGATGTTGCGTCACAAGTGACGTATTGTTTCACCACACAATAAACTCAGTTTTACTTGATTTTGAACAGCTAATTGCTTTGCTTCATGACACTCTTATTAGAAATAAGTTTCTGAATGTTTTTACGATAAGATAATAAAAACGCTATATAGGCCTCCTCTGTTCATGCACAAAGCATAACTTAGTTCAACAATGTTTTGATATATTTATACAAATATTTGTGTATTTATCAACAGTTTCTATGTATATGTAGAATGGCCATAGCGTTCTCGTTATTATAGCATCGTGGAATTTGCAAGACTAATAATGCTAGTCTGAATCGATAAATCTAGCTATTAATGAACTCTCACAGGTCTTTAATATCTTGCATATTAGCTAATCAAAATCTTGGCATTTAAGACTTTCACAGGTCTTGGCATACTAGACCTTCACAAAACACAAAATCTTTCAATATTTTCAATACTAGGGTTTCAATAAAATGGTCTGACAGCAGTCAGATTAGTAGTAGTAGTAGTGTAGTAGTAATACTACTGACAGCAGTAGTATTAAGTGTAGTGTCAAGACACTAAAAGCAAAGTTAATAAAAAACAAAGCAACAACAATATCGAGACACTTGACATCCAACTGCTGTCAAGTGTTGCATCAGTGTTATAGCATCAGTGGATACACACTCCTTAAAAATATTATTACTACATTCCACGCTACATAAAACTTCTAAAATCTATCGCAAGCCTTTAGTTTAAAAAAATATATACGAAGTCCATGTATTTATTTGTAAATATTTGACGAATAAAAAAATCTATTCTAATCTGAAATCATCGAAATTAAATTTTTGTAATTTGTAAGTGCTTAGCTGGAATTATATTAACCTCATTTTTTTCTACATCAAATTATTTAGATGATCACTTTTTCAATCAATTATTTGATAACTTTGATGAAGAAAACACATTATTCGATGAAACCAGTTCAGTAAAGTCTCAAACTTAAAAACTGGTTGTGACTTATTTAAATTAATATGTTGGATTTAAAAAAGAAAATTCTAGTAAGGAAGTGATAGAACTATTCAAAAGAGACTATCAAAGGTATATTACGAAATTTCAACATAATACATGCATTAATATTATTTTTATATAGTCGGTTAAAATAACTATTGTTTATTATCTATGATACTGGTTGCAAACAGACATCTTTCTATGTTAGCCAATATTACTGCGCTTTTCGGTACAAACTTGTATAAACTTACATTTATTAATTGCAATTTCAAAAGGGCGGTTATGGTTTCACAATGACAGGATCTCAGTATATATTCCTGAATGAAGATAAAGCCAAACACCGCCTTCAAAATTGCAGTCGCATAAATACATTAATTTATATCCATTTTGCACAGAAAACCTGCAGCAATAGTAATATTTCAAGCAAAATAACCCCATCAACGTAAAATTACCAATTAAAATAAATTACTTTTTAACGATATATTAGGTTTCTGTGATGTTTTCCATGACGAAATACTTAATGAACAATCTAATATTAAAACTGACACTGTATTTCACTTTTAAATGATGTTTTACTCACATGGAGATGCTTGAGGAATGCATTTCACTTCTGAAAAGAAGCTTCGTCAGCCTACCGCCAGGCCATTCCTCAAGCATCTCCAAGATATGTGAGTAAAACATTATTTAAAAGTGAAATACAGTGTCAGTTTTAATATTAGATTCATAATAACTACTTGTCTTCCATCGGCAAATAAATCATACTGTCATGACTACTTCAATAAATAATCTAAAATTACCCTTCCTCTTCGTAAAAAAAATATTTTTAATAAATACAGTTCTAATAAATGCATGACACTACTGACAGTTCACTATCAACACATACGACTAAAGACAAAGATGATTTCAATGATGAAAGAGCATTTCTAAGGTAGGTTATTTTCCTATATAAGTATGTGAGAGATTCCAGAAATTAAAACCAATAAGAAAGTTAGAAATACTGAATACCAATTAAAAAACAAAACAACTACCAGAAGCCAAGCCATTCGATTAACAATGAAAGGTTAATAAGCTGCACAAAGGATAAATAAAAACGCCAAAAATAAATGAATGGTTTATGGAATGAAATTAGCACATGAACGAGACATAGTCACCATTAGCAACATCAAACGTAGACAATACACATTTCATTGTTAAAACACAAAGAATGCAATTAATTAAAAAATGAAGTTAAATATTGAAAAGAAAGAATGGTACCTCAAAACGTTTTCTAAGATCTGAAAATATAACAGTGAATTTAACTATAGTTAAAAGCATACAGATACAAATTATTTAAAAGAGTTAATGCAGGAAAGAAGCAATTATAATAAACAATACAGTAACTACAAACCAAAAATATCGACTTTGAAATAGTAATTATAGTTCACAAATAATATTATTAACTACAACAACAACAACAAAGGAATAGATGTTTGAAACAAATATCTATAACAAATGATAGAAAAGTTCATGGGAGCTTTACCGGTGACCTATGCTCCGGAAACTAATATATTCTATTAACCCATTCTAATTCATAGACGTCTATGAATTTGAACAGGCGAATCCGATACCGGTGCATCGGTCATCGGTAAGGTTCCCATGAACTCAACCAATATCTAAACTACCATTTCATCAAACATTAACCATCAATTGGATTTTCATTATTTGAGATTTCGGTTACATACTTTCTTTAAAACAAAACAGGTCGAATTGATAAACTCTTTCTGTTTTGGAAGTCGGTTAAAAATATTTCTTAAAATGATCTTTATTACATTTTGAGAACAATAAATATGATGACATTGCACGAAATGGGCTATATCATATTCTAAACGATGACATGATTTGAAAAATAATTAAATAATTTAAATTGATACTTAACACGTATCTTGAAACTAAAGAATTCGTATGAACTTTTTTTTGATACATTGAAACAATTTAAAATTCTTCGGTCTATATAGCTGTGTGGTTTAATTCAAGGAAATGTAGTAAAATTATAGAATTAAAATTACAGTATTAGGAACGTACAATTAATATCAAACTTTTTCGAGTTACTCTAATATAGGTATAATCCAAGCTTTTAAATAATTACTACTACATTACCTTACTTTATTTTTTACTATAAAAATAATACATATATGAATATGAACGTGTTTATTTCAAGGCACTAAATCTAAAAGTTTAAAGATATTTATTCCAAAAATAATATACTTTTTATTTTTAGATAGAATATAGAAGTTTTATTTTCTTTTTGATTTTTCAGTATTATGAATTTGCAACGTTTTACTTGGCGAGCAGAGGATTAATTCTAAAGTAGGACAAAATGTTTACAAAATACCGTTAGCGATTTTCGTGGATAAATCAGAACCAAAAATCCATCCAAAGATGTGAGTTAAGATTCAGTAATAATCCAAAGATACAGAAATAATTATTTTAATAAAAAATCTTTGATTTTTCTATAATTATCAACTTTGAAAAGCAAACCATTGAAAGAAGAAACATCTTCAAATCTATAAAGCTCTAAAATTTTAATTTTAGGAGAGTTCGATTTATTATGAAATTATCCAAAATATTAGGATAAACTAAATTAAAAATGTAAAGTGGTTCAACTACTGTAATCTTATCTACAAGCTGAAAAATGAGGTATAATAATTGTTCTCGCCCCGTTACGGTATTATAACGGAACGCTATGGGCTCTGCTAATGCGCAAAAGGCTCATTTTGATAGCTTTTATGCATCCGCGTAACGTTAGTTATCGTTATGATATCGTGACGGTGTGCAAAGATGTTATAATAATTAAAGAGAACATTAATGTTATGGCACAATATTCACAACTAATTTTACCTTGAATTCGATACATTGTCTTGGTCCAGATGGTAATCGACTAGTGGATCGACACTGATGTACTTTGTGATCAGCTGTGAACAAAAAATAGATAAATAAAAGCAAGAGCTTTAGAGCAGGCAGATGCGTAGAGTGTTCAGTTTAGCGGTAGCGTTAACGTAGTTTTGCTCAAACTCTTTATTGATAAGTAATGTAGCAAATGACCAGATTATGCTTGACCAATTCATACTACATTGCACATGTCCTGGTTCAAAGCTTACCAATAGCCTTGAAAGATTTAAACAAATATAAAATTTCATTCTTCAAGAGAATAGTAAAAAATTGGATTTGGAATGTTGGCAGAAACGAGCGGTGTGAAAGACTAATTACCTCTGAGTACAGGTTTTAAAATACTGTAATCAATCTTTTTTGTGGCGCATTATGTACATTCACAAAATCTGTGCGGGCATTGTATGGGTGTGTGCGTGTGCGATAATGGGTATGTTCGGACTTGTTCGATTTCGGGGTCGGCGCTTAGTGCTTAGCGTTTCCCAATATGATGATTCCCTGTTCACAATGACGGGCGTCTGGCGCGTCGGCCCCGGGGTCGAGCGGGACTGGACATGCCTATAGAGTTAGATGGGGAGTGAGAGGGTGTGCGAATGTGTGTGTGTGTGTGTGTGTGTGTGTGCGTGTAAGCGTGAATTGATTCTTCTATTTGTTAGGTGGGGGGTTGGGGGGTTAGTTTCTTGAATAGGGTTAAGCTCTTTTCACTTGGGGGATAGGCTTTTTTCTTTTTCTGTGGCGGGGGGGGGGGGATGTCCGCTTATTATTTAATCAAATAAATACATTTCATCATTGAACAAAATAAAAATATATGCGTCCTGTAGACTCATTCCCGCGCACAGGCAACAATGCCTATGCGGGAATTTATATTTCATATATTATATATATATATATAGAAGAGAAAGGATTTAATGTATGCTTATGATTTTTTCTTATGTTCTGGTACTATATTGATTATTTTCTTTCCGCATATTGTACTGTATATTTCATGGAAATAAAGATGATTTGAGATTTGAGATGAATCCACATCTCCTATGAATCCATATTTGAAACTGGGAGTTTCAAATTAAAACTGGAATAATTTTGTGGCTGCTCCAACTCAGTTTTGAAAAAACCTCAGAGCCTATTCCACGAAAGAATGTATCTTTTTTTAATTCTTTACACTTTGTAATCGATATTTTTATTTTTTAATTATGTACTGTAACTTTTGTGATTTTGTAATTCAGCAGTGATATAGTTTTGTTTTTAGAAGATAATTTATTAGTTTTTAATATGCTATTTTGTATTTTTATTTTTTAAAGATGTGGAAAAAAATTCATTTATTTGGTAATAAAAAAAAAGTAAATTCGTATGGCTTTTCGTGGTGGGGAGACCCTTACGGGTAGTTCCACCTCGCCGTTTTTTAACGACTGCTTTTTTTTATATGCAACCGGGACAGACGGCTTAACGTGTCCTCCGGAACACGGGAGTGGCTCGAGAAAAATATCTTGTACTCAACTGGGATCGAACCTAGGACCTTTGGCTTATCAGACCAGCGATAAGCCAACTCGGCTACGCCGACTCCATTTATTTGGTAATGCTATTCCTGAACTCGTTTCAGGAGTTTGTCCATTGATTTATGATAATCTTAAATTTTACATGCTCATAAATGTGTTTTTACTATATTTATTTCATTTATAAATGATACTATAGTCTGTTCAGTGAGCCTACGGAGTGACACAAACAAACTTTGCATGTGCGTCAGTGAGGAATTCCGAGAATTGTACTGAAAGGGGTCTGGCATCAGCCAGTCGGCCTATTCACACTCATTGCCACCTACAGTTCGTTCTTAACAGCTGTTGTCGCACTTCCAGTTTGTGCTTCACTGTTGAACATCGAGCATACAAAAGTCCTACATGTGATTAACAATTCGTTATGTTTGTACAGTAGCTTGCATTATAAGTATAATTTGATTTCTCAAGAAGTTTTTTTTTTAATATTTTAATTTTCTAATAGTAAGTTCTTCGTTCCATTACGGTAGTTTAGGCGGTTTCAATGGGTAGGCCTGTTGCCTGTTCGATGCGTTTAGAAAACTATTCTGTAAATCGGGCTTCGTTGAGTCTCGGCTTGCACGCACGCAAATGTTTGTTTACTCCACTCCGTAGGCTCGCTGAACAGACTATACTCACATTTACTTACAGTCTACACAATTTATATGAATCTTTATTCAAATTAATAAAGTCCCATGATTATTTGTTAAAAAATAAAATGTTCATCTTACATGGTTATTGCTGAACATTTCACTGGAGCTCATGCTGACAGCCATGTGGATTGTCAAGTAGACGCACATGAGCAAATAGAGGACGCTGTAGATTCCAATGAAGGTCACTACCATCCAATTTTCACTCATATGAATTATGGAGTCCACCACAAAGTAGATGTCGATCGCAATCACTATAGCTGAGATGCAAACCGCTGTTATTTTGCTTAGTCTGCAAAAACATAAACAGAATAATTTATAGCTTTATACTAAAAAGTAGTATAATAATAAATTATAATTGGAAATTTATCCATATACCCTTACAAGCAATTAGCATTCGGTTCGGGTAACTTGCGGTAAAATTTAAAGTTAAAATTGACTAAATGATCAAAACGTTTTACTAATGCGGAGGACCGCGGAAAGGTATTGCTACGGGTTATATCTCTAAAATAACGCTGGCAACACTTTAAATTAACACTCGCACTTTATTAACACAAATTATCCACAACTCACACTGTTTAGTTAGTTCTTTCACAAAATAATGTAATCGGGAGCAGATGAATCGATAATGTTCAGCTAATAAAGATTTGCTATATTAGTGTACAAAAACCAATCACTAAATGTCAAAAGGGCCATGTAATATTAAATAATAAAACTGTTCAATAATTCACGGAGAAGCGTCTAGTACATAATAACCAATTGAAACTCTACAAGGACTTACGAGTCACTGTATAAGCTGTCAAGTAAGCCCGAATAATAATCTGTCACAATATACTACGATTTACACTACATAACGAAAGTTCGTAACACAGTTTGTAATAGCGCCAACGGGATTGCACTGTTGAATGAACGGAAACGGGAACTGTCACATTACTTGTTATCTCGACAAATTTCAAACAAGATTGACTAACTTCTACCTACACGCTCGCTTTAAATAGGTTTTCAAAATCCAGAAAGACGCAGATTTTTCTAAAATGTTCGATGGAATTCTTGTGCGTTTGATAGTGATTCGATTTGAAACGGATGCGAGAGACAAAGACGCACAGACTTGAGAAAGATAGGGGGAAGAAAGGAGGGAGCGGGATGGAAAAAAATGTTATAACCGTTCAAGCAACGAGATCAGTATTTCTTGGTTCAAAAGATTTCATCAAAATTAAATATTATTAACACTTTTTAACTGCTTTTTCAATTCAATTTATTTAACACACTAAAAACATACACAAAATATAAAAAACAAAGCAAAAATAAAAATAACATACAGATAATTACAAATAGTTGGCTCCCTTGTGGGGTGTGCAGGGAAACTAAACTTATCCAACTATGGCAAAGCCATGTATTAGGATAAGTGAAATAGGAGATGAAAAAGGAAGGGGAGCTTGAAAAAGGAGAAATTGGTATGGGTAAGGGAGAAAGTCAATTATAGTCATTTGCTTTTAGTATTCCATTTCAAGTGAACATTTAAATTGATAGAAATTAAGTGAAAAAGGACCATTTTATTTTTTTGGAGTGCAGTTTTTAGTTAAAAAAGTTTAGATTTAAATTTTTAAAATTGCCTGTCTCATCCACCTATCAGAAGCCTTCCTTGAACCGTGAAGTCAGGGTTTAAATTTTTAGCATGAAAATTTTTTAGCATGACATTCTGTCTGTAAATGAATGAATAGAAAACATGATTTTATTAATTTCGAATTCCTTTAATTGCTATCAGTTTATACTGAAGACTTCCGCAATGGCGGACATTGACAACAGTATTTAATAGCTGATGGAAATCGATGAATGCTACTGTACAAAAATATCAGTCACCACCGGGAATCGAACCACGGACCTCCCAATTGCCGGTCGGGCGCCTTCCATCAGCTGTTAAATACTGTTGTCAATATCCGCCATTGCGGAAGTCTTCAGTATAAACTGATAGCAATTAAAGGAATTCGAAATTAATAAATTCTGTTTAAGTAAATTTGTCAGTTTGTTCAATTGTCAGTAACTTCGAACTAACTTGTGAGAAAACATGATTTCAATCAAGGAAAGAAAAATCGCTCGTAATCAACAAAGAGTCTTTACAAAAAATCATACATGAAAAACTATACAGCATAAAAATATAAAATTACTGATGCCAAGCCAATTAAGAATAAGACATAGGAATTAAACTAAAATAAATTTTATTCATATTCAATGTTTGCTGAGTTGATACTTTTGAATCAATAGCCTAATCACTGTGACTTGGATAAGAGTGTTTTAAATTCACGATTCAAGGAAGGTAGATGCAAGGACAGGCAATTTTAAAAATACCTAATTAAGAATATACCAATTGTAAACCAGTTTAATACATTACAAGGATACTACTCACAGGCCATTGACGAACTCGCCCATAATGTGTGGATTGCTGGTGAATGCTATCGTAGGTATAGTTGCGAATGGCAGTTGTAGACTCATGACGGCGTTCAGGAAGTCATTCATATCGCTGAGATCTTCAATTCTCGAAAAGAAGGCAATGTAGAATGTGGGCAAAATAGCCACCATACGTGTGAACAGCACACGCTTCCATCTGCTCCATGTAAGGTTGAGGAAGCCCTAAAAATTAACAGAATTTCGGGTAATGAATAAAAAATATTTCTAATTAAATCTTTAAAACATTTATTTGTTATTAGTAAACATTTCAAACTGAATATTAAAAACTATTTTCTGTTGACTAATTTCAAAACATTTAAATTCCAAAGTTTCAAACACTCAAGTATAACATAATATGGTGTGACCTGGCTGGCTCAGGTCTGGTGTTTTTAGAGTTATTTCAAGTCTAGTAATTTTATTGCAGTAATAGCCTGGAGTTCTCAGGTCAACCTGAATATGTTCAAGTTTTCTGACGTGACAAGAATTTCTTAAGTTGCGGGAAGCGACATGCGTAACGTGTACTCTGAAATACAGGAGTGGCCACAGGAAAAATATTTTGGTCACAAGGTTTCACGTATAAACTAGAATAATAGGGCCGCTTAGCGCAGTTGGTTGGGGCGTCGTAACTTCAGCTTGCTGTTGTTTAAGTGGTCGTGGGTTCGAATCCCGCTCCACCGTCAGGCATTTATGTGTAATCATTCACCTCATTACCCAAGCACAAGTATCGGACTTATGTAGGCATCATCAGAAATAATATAAATAAATAATATAGATTCATTTCATCAAGAGCTAAGAAAGGATTTTATTTTCAGAACACTGAGCAATCCAACAAAATTAATTGAGTTGATGTGATTCAATGTCCAAGAAGACGTAAAAAACTCAAAATAAAGCCTTTAAAAGTTGAAAATAATGAAACCACAGATTGATTTGGTTAGGAATGATTTTTTATAATCTCGGAGCTGGTGTAAAGTGTAGTTGTACATGACTGCCTCTAAAGTATCACAGAAACTCATCAAAAACCATTGAATACTCTAGTTAGTTGGAGAGCTTGATCACATGAGACTCTGGCTGGCTTCATTTCCTGCAGTCTTGAGTTCGAATCTCACACAGCCATGGATTTTTCTCATCATTCACCCGTTTACCTCAATACCCACGCACAAGTCTCAAGATTCATGTGGACGTCATCAAAAGAAAAAATACTGCAACTAGGGTTTTAACAGACCCAAAGGCTCCCGCCATTTAGACAAATACAGTCCTTATTTTCTAGCTTGACCTCGTACACATGTCTAGTACGCATAGCGTAGTAGTTAATAACACAGCTTATAAGCTATGCTATATAAATTATATAACAATACTCAAGTACAAAATAAAAATGTACTAGACATACTATGAAAACCGATCCCACTAGGCGTCAAATCTGCAAGAAAGTAGAAACCAATCAAAGAAACCAGAGTCAAAACAAAACAAACTATGTCACACATTCGAGGTGAGTTACAATAAGCTCACCGGTCTGCTCCATTACTCCACTATGCCTTGATGTATCTTTCTAGGCTCAATTGCACAATTTATGTGGGTATTATTTTGTGATGCTCTGTGATGTTTTCCATGACGAAATACTTAATGAGCAATCTAATATTAAAACTGGCACTGTATTTCACTTTTATAAATTGGTTTTACTCACTTATATCGGAGATGCTTGAGGAGGGATTCATTTCACTTCTGAAAAAAAGCTTCGTCAGGCTGACGAAACTTCTTTTCAGAAGTGAAATGCATCCCTCAAGCATCTCCAATATAAGTGAGTAAAACCAATACAGTGCCAGTTTTAATATTAGATAATTTTTTTTTTTTTGAAGGATGAATCCCACATAGGTCTGAGACCTGTGCGTGGGTAATGAATTGGATGATGGTGATTGATGAGTTGAACCTACAGTTTTAGGTGGGTTCCGAACCACCGGGAAGTGATTTTACAGCAGAGAACAGAGTCCTTTTTGCTGGCCAATCCAATCGGTTACCGTTACAAAGATGACCAGGAGTTTCGTAGCTTATCTCTGATTGAACAGATACCTGCTACGGCACTCGGCTATCACTCCCCTAAATAATATAATTATAATAATTATACATAATAACATTATAATAACCTATTCAAAGCTTAACCTGTCAATTTTCTAATAGGAATAATCGATTATACCTTTCGCCCACGACTTTATCTATCAGAAGGATCAACAGCTTCTCTACAGCCTCCTCTCCTGTGAGAAAACTTGTTTGCCAGATGCTCTGCAGATACCACAACGACAAACTAGGTCTCAAACTTATATGTACATACATACATAGCTATGTACACGTGTTATCAAAGTTACTTACCTCCATTGCAAACTGTCCAGCATAGCAGCCTGTCATAGTACTGCTCTGACCAGCAGCTAGTATACCGACAGCCCATATGTACATGGCTAGAATACCAAACTGACAGCCCAAAAATATACCGCCTTTGTAGATATTTACACTCGCCGGATCTGTATTGTTCTGCAACAGGACAGTTATTAAAGAATGGATTTATCGAATTTTTAATGATAACTGGAAAAAATTAATTGAGGAAAGAAAGGCAGAAAAAAGAAAGATAACTTGATTATCAATAACTATTTATAGATAGATATTTATATATATATCATCCAGTGACCTTCTGTGAAAGGGGTATACGGATTTGTCATAGCGTTTTTAAAATAAATACTCTACTGTGCAATAGAGTTGGAGGAGTTAATATCAATTGTTTGATTCATGGTGAAATGATCAACAAACTACTCACTTGTAGAATAAAAACAACATTTATAAAGGTCTTTTTCAATTCAATTCTAAATCTGTCAAGTTTCAATCTTTTGAGGCGTTCGGGAAATACATTGTAGAGATTAATTCCCAAACTCTCAACTCCCTTAGCATATAGAGTAGTTCTATGATAATCATCTCTAAGATGATGTCGTCTCCTTGTTCCATACAAATGGATCACATAACCTCTTATTATATTATTTTTTATTTTTCTTTCTAATTAGACAAATACATTCTAAAATAAATAGACTGGGAAGAGGAAGAACTTTCCTAGCCGTTGGAAATATGGACGACAGCTTGTTCTTATTGTCTCACCTACCATTACCCTAATAGCCCACTTTTGTAATCTAAATATTTGAATAGTCAGTGGAATTTCCCCAGAACGCTACTCCATATGCTATAAGGGAATGAAACAATGCAAAGTAAACATTTTTTAAATGATCAATATTCAACAAATATCTTACACCTCTGAATACAAAGACTGCTGAGTTTAGTTTCCTTTTTAAATACTCGATGTGAGGCTTCCATGATAATCTATTGTCAATCGCTACACCTAGTATTTTAATTTTATCTACACATTCAATTTTGTGGCTTTGTATTTACAATTGTGCTTCCTCTGCTGACCTAAAGCTTATTTCTTTTGTCTTGTATTGTTAAAGTTCAAGTCAAGGTTAGTCTTTTGAGGTCGATACCATCCATCGGCCACTTATTCTTCAAATAAAACAAATGGAAAAATTATTTCAATAAAATACTACAAGCGCACATAAACATTCATGGTATTTTCTTTATTTATTGAGACATAAATACAGTGAATGCAAAGATGCAACAGACTATATGAGTCCAAAACTGCTCTCTGCAAAATTTTCTTGGTCACGTAATCCAAAACTTTAAAGTTATTGAGACTGTTTTCAACAATCGCCAACTTTATAGTACAATCCAGGATTTATCAACACATTCATGGGGAGATCGTATTTCCTTGCGCTGATCGCTAACACCTGGCAATGTTGGTGTTAAGTCACGATCACTCGAGTCTGCGTTTGGATAGGTGACCGTAACAGCTCTGTCTGGCCATATATTTCTGTTTCTTATCACTTACTATGTGGTTTAAAAGCCACCCAAGTTTTTCCACCATGATGTCCATAACATGAGTTTAACCAGGCGAAAGAGAATCCCATCAACAAAAACATATTCTATGGTATAGAATAAAAATAATATCGTGTGACCTGGCTGGCTCAGGTCTGGTGTCAGAGTTATCAGGTCGCACCTGAATAAGTTCAGGGCCTCTGACGTGACTTAACGACTGTTTTTAGGCAGCCGGGACCGACAGCTTAACGTGTCCTCCGAAAAACGGGAGTGGCCCGAGGTAAAAACTTTCGGTCAGAACTGGGATCGAACCCGGGACCTTTGGGCTAGCAAACCAGCACTTAACCCACTCGGCTACGGCCACTCCATGGTATAGAATAGATATTAATAGAATAGATAGATACCTATCATATAAGTGATTTTTATGATAGCTGATTAGTGATAACTTACCTTAAAACTATCGAAGTACTCATTGTGGTTTTCTAGACAGACTTCCCTCTGAAAATAGAATAGAATATTTATTGTACAATATTGTTTCAAGGCTGAGCCTATTGAAACACAAAAAACATTACAATATTATTACAAAGAATGAATAATTTTACAACACCTGCGCAAGTAATAAACAAAAATTAAAATTAAATAAGAGAAAGAATGGTCAATGAAGAGCACTATACGTGATAACGCAGAATATCTACTAGGGTGTAAAATTGAATACTGAAAATATTTAATAACATATATTTTAATACACAATCTTCAAAGTTTTGAAGCATAATAATTATCTGTGATCTTCTGAAAAGAAGCTTCGTCAGAAGTGAAATGCATTCCTCAAGCATTTCCAAGATATGTGAGTAAAGCATTATTTAAAAGTGAAATACAGTGTCAGTTTTGATATTAGATTCATAATAATTACTTGTCTTCCATCGGCAAATAAATCATACTGTCATGGCTACTTCAATAAATAATCTAAAATTACCCTTCCTCTTCGTAAAAAAAATATTTTTAATAAATACAGTTCTAATAAATGCATGACACTGCTGACAGTTCACTATCAACAATGTCTGATAGAACGAAATAGCCGACACACACCAAAATGTTAGTGTTTATTTCCTTTATGAATTAATTTTAATTTTATTTCAATATTACCAGCAGAGAAAAAGAACTATATTAACATACTTTATAGCCCTGGAATGAGTTTCAACCAATTTTTCATTTATTTATTTCATCTTTTCCCGTCTCTTAACCAATGGTAGAGAGACCAATTATTTGAGTCTTAGTCACCATCTTATGGTGAGTAAATAAAAACTGACAAAATATTCTTAATAAAATGAGAATGATTGATGGTCAATTACAGATGAATAATGATTAACTGCTTTCTTGGACTATATTATAACAATTTATTTAAGTTGTAGTTGTATTTCCAATGCTTCTTTAATCCAAGCCCCAAGGAGCGTGCTATGGCGAGAGCTGACTTGTGTCAAGGGTCAGACAGAAGTTAGATGACAAGTGTCTTAGCATTATCGTTTCGATGAATTTTTATCATGACAGCGTCCTGAAGCTGTCATAAATTTAAAATTTAAAATCATCTTACAACTCTCCATCATTTTTCTTCTTTAATTTTTTTCGGTGGATGAAGCCCACAGGTCTGAGACCTGTGCGTGGGTGATGAATTGGATGATAGTGATTGATGAGTTGGACCTACAGTTTTAGGTGGGTTCCGAACCACCGGGAAGTGATTTTACAGCCAAGAACAGAGTCTTTTTTGCTGGCCAATCCAATCGGTCACCCTTACAAAGTGCGCCCAGGAGTTTCGTAGCTTATCTCTGATTGAACAGATACTTGCTACGGCACTCGGCTATCACTTCACCAGCTTTCAGCTATCAGTTGAACACCTTTATAATAGTATTATAGATTCCAGTATGTTCTGTAATGGACAATGTGACAGAGCGTAGTCACGTTTTTAAAACACATGAAAACTAAGAATAATGAGCTAATACGATATTGACAATGAATATTGTTAATGAGCTAATAAGATATTGACAATGAATATTGTTATTGATGAGTTGTTTGATTGATTGTGTACACTTACCACATCGCTGTTAGTTTTTCCATAAAGACCATGCGCAAAAACAGAAACAACAAATACATTGATGACGAGTGAGACAGCTAGCGCTATTGATGCTTCAATAAAAAAATACATATTCGCTTCCCGCACTTTCTCTGGTTTCGACCTCTGGATCTCCCTTGACTAAAACAGCAAAAAAATATTATAAGTTGTTGTTACAGTGATTATAAATTAATTTTTCAGAGACTAATCTTTGAAGAATAGTTTGTTATTAGACAAGTTTCAATGCTGCCACCTTCACATTTGATATTAGTGCAGTATGTTGATTCATAACAAAGATACAAACTCAATACAAAGGTAATTCAATTAAAAAATAGAAAAAACTCTACCATTAAAGTGATGATGCTTCAAGTCTACATTATTTATGTTGATCAATTGGAAAAGATAGGCTTGGAAAGTATCATAAATTATAAATATTGTCAATGTAGAGAACTCTCACTTGATAAACTAAGCCTCAATTTACAATAGAAATTCCCATTTAGATCATACAAAAATTGCGAGCTTATTCAACAAGGATATTTTCAAATTTTCTTCGTAGTTAGTTGATGATACAAATATTCAACATGAAAGATCATATTTGACAAATATAAGAAAGCGTTGTAAAATAATAAAATATCAGCACAATTATTTTATATAAATTATAAATCGCATAGATTAATTCCATTTAGAGTGCTTTTAATTCTAACATTTAAACTCAATGCGTTTCTACTAAAAAAATAATAATTTCTTTTTTAAAGCTCCTTTTCATGTAATAAATTGTTCAGGCAATTTTGGTATTGATATCACTTGAAATATTTAGTAATAATACAATTTTTTACAAATTACTGCAACACTCACCTTTACTAATCCAGAATGAAGGTAGAGGTTGTGCGGCATTATGACTGCTCCAACTATTCCTACGGCTTGAAGTAGAATGGTGCTATCACATCTTGGATACACCAATCCCTTCATTATCTCGAAGCCGTCTGGTTTCACTACAATGAACTGAAACAAAAACAGAAAAAAATAGTAAAATGTTTACCATAATAGATTGATCTATTAAAAGAATGATTGAATCAAAATCAAACTGACACTGTATTTCTATTTAATACATGATTTTCACTTACTTTTACTGGAGACTGAAGGGATGCATTTCACTTCTAAAGAGAAGCTTCATATGATTAAATATGAATTATTACATCGCCTACAGTAAAAAACATGTCAAAATCGTATATATCCGTATCATAGTTCTTGATATACAATACAAAAGGTAGCTTCCAACGAATAAAATACTCTACCTTTAAATTCAAAAAACATAAGATCCATGTAATTTTTATTTGTAGAATATTCGTTAAAAAACTTTTAGAGTGGAGGGAAAATTTATACAAATACTAATTTGTTCAAATGCAATTTCCTCAACCACTGTGGGTCTATTGGGAATTTCAATTTAAAATTTTCTACATTATTATAAATTATTGAACAAGAAACAAGTAACGCCTAATAAAACCATCAGTTGAATAGAAAATGCATTTTAACGTATATCTTCACTCCGTTCTATGAGGAGAAGAGTAATCTAATCTAAAAATGCATAAATTTAAAAGATTTAATCATTTCTTAAACAATTTTGCAATTTTTTTCTAAAATAGAGCATGCTATTTCATCATTAATCGTTTTTAAATTCATGCAGGAGCCTCAGGCTAGTCTCCGAATTGCATCAGATTGTACAATAACATAATAAAATGTATTCACAAATAATTTATAAATACAGTTTTTAAAGTACAAAAGTAAAGCTGAGGACATTTGTTTGTTAGATCTGTCACAATTTTCATTAAAATCAGGCAAATAAAAGTCAATTATGCACTATAAAGTATGCACTTCATATCTACAATTCGGAAGTTTTCACTAGTGGTTAATAGAGTATTATGTAACAACTCCCTGATTGGATAAAATACAATAATTATTAATTAAACGATTGCAGTGGATATTGTCACAAATAATATTAAGGAAATTAAGAAGAAAAAAGAAAAACAAAAAGAAAATACTCACCTCATATCCAAACGTGACGGCCATGACAGCAATTAAGAAAGCAAAGAGGAACTCAAGCTTTCGCAATCCGTACTTGTCGAGCATTAAAAATGAAAATGTATCTATAACAGTTATAAGTACGCCGGCCCACAACGGAATTCTGAAAGTAGAAATGAAATTCTCAGATAGAACAAGGTTGACATGGTCATCAGTGAACAAGAAAAATTAATAAAATCGTATCCATAAGAATGCAGATGAATGAATAAATAAACTAAAAATACGGCATTTCTCTTCCGCTTCAAAAGAAGGTAGATTGATAAAAAAAATAGTTGGATAATTACTCTCGTACTATTACTGGAGATAGATAAATAGATTCATTTGCTTTTACATTTCGCTGAGACATTGAAAGACCAACATAATAGAATAGAATGACTTTTTTATTGGTTGACGTGGCGAAGTTTGGACAGTAATGTCCACTCTACCACTGAACCACGACACATACACATAACCACGAACATAATAAGAGGATAGCGTGTACTGTTCTTACTAATTTTCAATAATTGGCTCCATTCAATTGCAATTAATATTGCTATTAAGGTTAAAAAAAACTCCGTATATAGTATCAATCGTAACCGATTACGATTGTAGGTGACTTTTCATACCTCATCGTTGTATAATAGCATATACAATTCAGTGATACAATAATTACAGATGATGAAAACTTAAAGCATGAAGAGGAAAAGGTCAAACACCTTTCATACAACAAAGGGTTATGTTTAATCATCAAAATAAAAAATTGCGAAATTTGAAATGAATGATTTATATATCTTTATATAAATCTTATGTGGGTGTGTATGTCACTGGACTCCTTCTAAATGGCTGGACCAGTTTTGTTGAAATTTTTTGAGTGTGTTCAAGTGGATTCAAGAATGGTATAGATTCGCAAATCAGTACACAAAAAGCACAAATGTATCCTTAAAGGAAAAGCTGATAGAAGTCAACAGTTTTTAATCATATGGCAGGCCCCTTAGCGGCTGTCTGGAATGCAAACACTTTGCATGTACCGTTAAGTCGGAGCCTTGCAGTTATGTAGGAACATACGACTGGATATGATGCAATGTTATTATGCCGGGTTTATTTATTTATTTATTGTGACAAATTTACAACGAATGTGAAGGTGCAACAGACTCAAGTCCAAAACTGCTCCCTTCACAAATTTTGAATATGTCCAAATCATTGGAGTGAACACAGACTAAAAATTTAAGATTGACATCTGTTACCCAATGCAGCTAGAAATTTGAAATGTAGCCTCAGTGGGAGGTGACGAATAATAAAATAAAAAACCTAGCTTCTACCCTAATGGTTGTAGGAGGTTTAAATTTGAAATTTTCCTTCATTCAGAGGTGGTGAGTAAGAAAGCAACGAAGGAGGCCTCTAACCAGCTGTAAGAGCCCTAGGACTAACTTCTTCTCTAGTAGTCCTAGACGGTTGAAATTTGAAATGTAACCTCAGTGAGAGGTGGCGAATAATAAAATCAAGGAGAATTTTTTATGAGATCGCAGCAACGCGCGTCGGGCCAGCGAGTTGGATATAACAAATTACTGAACGGAGCAAATTAGTAATGATTAAAAAGCATTGTGTCGGATTAAGGACAGAAATTCAATGAATAATACTAACGTTGTCACAAACACTGTAATTGCTGAAATTATTATTATTCATTATGAATATTATCTATATATATTTTTTATTTTCATCACATTACATCATTTCTCTGGGAATACTCCCATTTGATAGATGATTTGTCAAACAATTTCGTCCTTGTAAACAAACACGAATTTTACAAGTAAACTAAAAAACAGTTTCAGTCAATACAAATATGATATAAACAAAGTCATTAATCATGTGAGCACCATCACTCTGTTCAGATTTCAGAGTTCAATGTACCGTTAAGTCGGAGTATTGCAGTTATGTAGGAACATATGACTGGGTATGATGCAATGTAATTATGCCGGGTTGACGACATCTGTTAACCAATGCAGCTAGAAATTTGAAATGTAGCCTCAGTGGGAGGTGGCGAATAATAAAATCAAAAACCTGTTTATTCAAAAATCAGTATCAGTCAATACAAATATGTTACAAACAAAGTCATCAACTCCTTGGGATAGAGCATATGTGAGCCCCATCACTCTGTTCAGATTTCAGAGTTCATTGAAGTCTGCCACGGAATAGTACGCTTTATCAATTGAAATTCTTTTTATAGATTTCTTGAATAGCTTCAGATTGTCAATTTTTCTATTGGTCTCAGGTAATTTATTATACAATCTTATTCCTGAATAAGAAGATATCCACCACAATAGCATCACAATACTAAGAAGATGAATAGAGATTGATGCGGTTGATGAATCAATCGTCAAATAATGTGATTGTGAAAAACGCAATTTACAGTAAATTTATCTTTCAATAGCATACTATTCATTTTATTACATGTTATGAAGGATGAAAAAAAGATTGCAATGTCAATGTTTTTGGGCACCTAATTATGAATTGAATGTTCAATGAAAACTGCAGAAGTAGAGATTAGTTACCTACTTACAATTTATTAGATAGCAGATAAAGCGAAATGGCGGTGCCGATGACCTCCTGCATGTCGGAGCCAATGATGGCGATCTCCATCATAATCCAGAGAAAAAGACGTGGAAACTTTCGGTACTGCCGATAGCACATTTCGGCCAAATGGAGACCGGTCACCACGCCCAGTCTGGCAGAAAGCCGCTGCATGATAAGACCCAAAATTGTCGAGCCCAGTAACACCCATAGCAACTGCAAAATAAAACATGAAAATGTTCAAAATATTCGAAATTGTAAATACACTAAACATAGGCTATTACTAAATATTATAAAATAATCTCGTAGATATATAAAAGGCGATGTGTATGTATGTTCTCAGTAAACTCCGAAACCGCTGAACCGATTTTTATGAAATTTTCAGGCACAATGTCGAATAGTCCCGAGATGGTTCCTGTGAAGTTTGGGAGTTCAAAATTTCTCACTGAAGGACACAAAAAGGAGAAATATATCATTAAAGGAACAGCTCATAGAAGTCAACAGTTATTAATCATATGGTAGGCCCTTAGCGGCGTTATTTACGCTGTCTGCAGACTTACGCGCGTACCATGCAGTCGGAGCATTGCAGTCATGTAGGAAGCATATGACTGGAGAATCAAAGCTCAGCTTCAGTTTAATCCATTATTTCTTTGGTGAAAAAACAAAATTTTCTAATTGCAATTTGGCCAAACAAAAAATAACATTTTAGGAAAGCTAGGAAGATGCGGTTTTTGCTAGGCTCTTGGGGATTCGCTGGGTACCGATATTATAACTAAAATCCCGTTGCAACGCAACGACTACAAAAATATTCAAATCTGGAACATATTGAATAAACAGTAGTTGGATTGGCCAGCAAAAAAGACTCTTGTTCTCTGCTGTAAAATCACTTCCCGGTGGTTCGGAACCTACCTAAAACTGTAGGTCCAACTCATTAATCACCATCATCCAATTGATTACCCACACACAGGTCTCAGACCTATGTGGGCTTCATCCTACGAAAAAAATTGTCAGATCAAACAGCTTGAGAGGAATACATTCCTCTCTACCTTGTAATAAACAGCTGAAATGAATATGTTATGGCTTCTTTTGTCTCTTAAATCTAAACAAAATTCAAAATTATGCCTACTTTCTCTGGACTATTGGATTGTGTTAGTACAACGTTTTAAAATTGAGCTCCTAAATTGATATTTTTGTTTTGGAAAGAATCAGTGATTGTATTCGAAGTCAAATTCCTAGTCCAGCTTGGACATAACCTAAAATTTGGATTTTTCATTGAAAAATTTGTAAAGAAAGCAGTAGTGGCTATGCCTGTTGTACCTTTACTTGAGTGTGTTTTGTGTTATAAATAAATAAATGAATAAACTAATGCATGAATAAATAAATGAATTAAATGAATAATCCAATAAATAAATAATGGCCTATTTTGAATTGTGTTAAGCTTGGGCTTTTTAGAACTGCTAACAAATGCGTTTATACGAACAGTAATAACAATACGTATCTATTGTATTTGAAATCCAAGGAATGCGAGTAAATGACGTTGAAACTGATCTTCCAGCACTTACCTTATACTTTGCTTGTGTTCCGGATTGGAGATCTGATTCTATGTTTCCTGGATCCAAGTAGGCAATGCTCATCAGAAATCCAGGCCCAGTGAATGCCCATAGCTTTTTAAAGCTAAACCCTGCCTGTAAATAAGATAAAGATGAGTAAGTGTTAACTTTTCAAATGAATTCAACGACTTGCAGTCAAATCTTTATTAATATTAACAACGCAGTTCGTCATGAAACAAGAAATCCGGGAATGAATAAGTGATTGGAGTTTACATTTGAATAAATTCTAATCCAACATACAGGGGTTAAATTGAAAGATTCATAGTTGAAGAATCATTGATAGTAAAAATTTTAATATACTGAAGATATTGAAAATAATAGTCTTAATTGATATACGAATATATTCATCGATAACGCAAAGCTAATTCGATTATATTATACCACGCAATTAATATATTACCATATGAATGTCGTAATATTGTGATACATTACGCTAAACTGTAAAATTACAAAATTTGTAACACTGTTAGTGTGTGGTATGTGGATTATTGCAGAAGATTATAGATCTTCCTATTACAGGTGCAGTGTTGCACATTATTCTGGGTTTGTGCTATTCATAAGGCTTGGCGCAAATAGAACACAGTTACACTATGGAGCCACTATGTTATTTTTTGTGAAGCACAGAAATAAATAATAACCTGCACATACAGGCGAAATTAAAGTCCAATTAATTAAATTAATCAACACTAATGAACTGCAAAATAACCTCTTACGAATTTACAGATTTTTATTTAGTTATTATTTAGTGCACAACAAATATGAAAGCAGTGATAATACATACATTTATTATGAATTTCATTTTGCATAACTTCAAGCGGTATAAGTTAATATTAACGACGCAGATCGTTATGGAACAAGAAATCCAGGAATTTAGTTTTTATTTTACTCTTCTTTTCTCTTCTGCACTTTGATTCAATAATTTTTTTAATAGTGCCAGACATAATTGTCGAAATGAGTAAATTTCTTACAGAATAGCTGTTGAAAATGAATTGAACTTGAATCAACTATCAGCTTACTTGATGAAAAAGTTATAAACGCCTTACTGCTACTCTGACAGAGTCAGGTTCGATTCTGGACCAAGGTTTGGCATTTTATACCATCATACCCTTATTACCCACGAACAAGGTTCATATGGTCATCACAAGTTAATGCCAGCTAATTTCAGGATTTCAGCAGTTCAGTTGTCAAAGTGCAAGTAAAAAGCAAAATAATAATTGTGCTTTCTTCTTGTTTTTATATTTTTCAATTCAATACTCTCAATTGATAGCATCAAATTTACACAACTGCGAAAAATAGAGGTACATTAAACTTTTGGAGAAAGCATTTCTGTCTGCTGTTGGGAATTGCTCAAAATAATCATCAAACTGAGCAAAACCGCGATGAATTTTATATTTTTTGTAGCAAAACTCAGTTGAATATTTAAGAAATATACCAATAAAACTTAAAAACCTAATTTGTGAGGATGGAATCATCATTTTGGTTATGAAAAAATCCATTATTGCCAACACATATTGTCACAGATGTTTTGTATCAATGGGAAGCAATAAAGCGTATAGGAATAAAAAGAGAACAATCATATTTCAATGATCATCAATCCCTTTCTATCGCGTTTTGAATAATTGGTTATGCAGCAATACAATTTCAGAGAATGATGAACATAGAAATTATTGAATTTATTATGTTACAAGTTCATAAACATCTTGAAGCCTACATAGATAAAAGGGCAGTGTTTACTTGTTATTCCACAAACCTAACAGAAATTATTTATTAATAAAATATTTATTCTACATATTTCACATAACAATTTACAAGTGAAAGCTTTCATTAGATTTTTCATTGATAAAAATTGTAAATTGTAAGTGTAAATTGTTATGTAACAGGCCACAGGAGTTTTTAATTAGTAAATCATCCTTAATCTAAAACCTATTAAGAACCAATTTTTAAAAATGTCCTGTTTGTGATGGCTCATTAAAATCTCCACATTTTAATAATTATGTATAATTTGTCATGACTCATTAAAATCTCCTTGTTTCGATCACTATGTACAATGAAGTATGAAAAAAAAACTTGTCAATGCCATGCTTCATTTCTAGACTTTTCAGCCTAGTAAAAGTAATCTAATACAATGTAAATAATCTAATTTTGAGTTCAACATTGTACTACATTATTAAGTACCATTGTTGTAGACAACTGTAACAGGAAACTGAATTAATAATAATCTTATCTTAGTGACAGGCACTTGAGAATCGGATTCAAATTTAGCTTGCATATTTTTCCTACTACTTGTTTAAATTTATCCTTTTATGAACTACTTTCAAGAGAGAGATAGATAGATAGATAGATAGATTTTATTGTCAATTGTCTCAAGGCTTTCGCCTATTGTAACATACAGTTTACAAATTATTTGATTTTACAAAATAATAAATAAATACAAAGTATTGGAAATAATAGTTACAGAATAAATAATTACAGAATAAAGATAATAATTACAAAACATTTGAAAAATAATTACCATCCAGATACCTAGATTCAGTAACACATTACAAAACTAAATTATAAGATAAATTATGCATTTTCATGTGAAATAATAAATATTAAAATGAGAAGAAATTATAATAATCATAACTAATTCCAGAAAGTAATTATTTGAAGGTTGAAAACAAAAAAAAGAAAAGTTAAGTGATGATTAGAAAATGATAATAAAAGCAATTTTGAAAGATTTTATGCCAATGTATCATTAATCAAGGATAACAAGAGCCGTGATTTAAAAGTTTTGAAAGAAGGCGAAAAAATAAGCTCTGGTGCAAGACTGTTCCAGATTCGAGCAGCTGTAACAGTGAATGAAGTATTATACATGACCGTGCGATGGAGGGGAATCTGCAGAAAATAGTCATGCTGCCGGGTGTTCCTGGAATGAACCTGTCTAAGAAGAGTAAACCTTTCCTTCAAGTACTGCGGACCTCTGCCTTCAACAATGAGATGATAGGCAAGACACAACAAGAAGTATTGTCTTCTGTCTTTCAACTTTAGCCATTGAAGTCTTCTATAAAAAGGTGTTATGTGATCATCTCTTCTTGCATCAAAGATGAACCTAACAGCATAGTTTAAGGCACGCTGAAGTTTCAAATTCAGCTCCTCAGTCATGTCATTATAGACCATACTACAATAATCAACAATGGGCAAAACCAGGCTCTGCACAAGCGCAACACGTAGGTTGGTTGGGAGGAATTTTCTTAACCTCTTCAGCTGGTGCATTGCAGAAAAGATCCGCCTTGACAAAGTATTAATATGTGCAGTCCAATTGAGATTTCTGTCAATATACACTCCTAAAACCTTCACACAATCCTCATATTGCAAAGCATGACCAAAAAGCATGACCCTGGGCACAGCAGTCAAGTCAAGCTGGTTGTACAACCTACCATAAGCAATTATGATACTTTTGCATTTGTTAGCATTAAGGCTCAGGCAATGTGCCTTTGCCCATATAACCAGAGATGATATGTTCACGTTCATAGCAGCAACAGCATTATTGGCATGAGAAAAGTGACCTGAAGGGAAATGACTGTAGCAGACAAGGTCATCAGCATAAATATGATAAGACAAATCACGAAAGATTAATGAGAGGTTATTTACATAGACAGAGAAGAGAAGGGGACCCAGAATTGTACCCTGGGGGACGCCTGCAACCACTGGCAACCACCCAGAAGTCTTCTCATCAGCCATCCTGACACACTGATGTCTATTTGTAAGATAGGACTTGAACCAGGAAATTGCAGATGATGACAAATTACATTGAGGAGAAAGTTTATGGAGGAGGACAGAATGACAAACATTATCAAAGGTTTTTGAAAAATCGAATGAAACAAGAAGAGTGAAAGAACGATGATCCATTGCATTTCGAATGTCATCAGTAATTTTCAATAGGGCTGTGGAGGTACTATGGTGAGTGCGGAAGCCAGACTGGTATAAATCAAAGAAGTTGAAAGACTCTAGGTATTTTGTTACTTGTTCATGCACTACTCTCTCAAGTGCTTTAGAAATGCTGCAAACTATATTTATGGGATGAAAATCTTGTGGAATGGATGGATTATTAATTTTTGGGACTGGACATATTAGAGAACGCTTCCACAGAGTGGGAAAAACTCCCATTTGGAGAGAGAAGTTGAATATATGAGTGATAGCAGGTATGATAATTGGTAAAATAATTTTGTAAAAGGATACAGGTATATTATCAACACCTTTATTATTCTTCTTTATTGAGAGGATGACTGAGGAGACTTTTTCAGGATGAACATATGCAAAGAAGAATATTTCCTGTGGTAGTGTGTGGCTGAATTGATTGATCATGATAGAGTTCAGTGAATGGTGAGCAAATGACAAAGGAGGAGATGGAGTAGAAAATAAATTATTAAGCTCTTCCAAAGGAATATTAACAGAAGTGGACTTGGTCTTGGGTGGGACCACCTTGACCTTACGAACATTCCTCCACAGTTCCGACGTGGATTGCCTCCCCTCAAAAAGTCGACCATAATACACAATCTTAGCTCCTCGGCATGTAGATCTCAACTTGTTCCTCAGAGCTTTGTAGCGCACAAAGTCTGTATTACAACCAGTCCTAAGATGATTACGCCTAGCCTTGTCTCTCTCTTGCCTTAGCAGGGTAATCTCTCTATTAAACCAGGGGCATGGCCTTCGGTGAACCTTGACATCACGCACTGATGAGAGAGAGAGAGAGAGAGAGAGAGAGAGAAAGAGTGAGAAAGAGAGAGTGATAAACGGCGAAGTCTGGACAAAATTTCTTCAATTCAAACTTAGCCTTGATAACTTCGAACTGAGAGACTATATAATTAGTAATAATAAAATAAAATTTAAATACAAATTGAAAAAGTTAGAAGTGATTGAACATGATAATTGAAATGGTGTTTTTTTTTTAATATTTTCTGAACAATACAGATGGGATATTATATAAAACATGAAAGATGAAGGTTGTCATGCATGTGGTTGAAAATATGCAGTCATTCTCTCCAAAAGATACCTCTTCAATGACGAGGTGAAGCTTGAGTCTCAATGCAAGAGAGAAAGAGTGACAGTAGACATGCACGCACGCGCTTTTACGCATACACTCAAATTGAAGCTTCCCAATCCATTTGAACACTTGAAAACTGTAGTGATTTAGAACATGAAAAACGAACAGCTAAAACAACATTGTTACGGGTTCTATCTCTAAAATAATGCTGGCAACACTTATTACCCACGTTTATCACATTAACACATTAAACGTTCATATAACCCAGTTTGGATTAGCGCTCACTGGTAGTACGGTTTTTATGAGCAGAAACGGTAACTGCCACTTTATCACATAAACGTTCAAATCACACGGACTAAATAAATGTTTATTAAAGAGAGTTAATGTTTAATGTTTATTAAAGACTAATAAAGCTTCCACCTTATATACATTTTCAACATTCCAGAAAGAATGAGAGGGATCTCTATTTTTCTATCAAATTCTTAAATAAACAGATAAGAACGCTCTTCATTTTTCGAGGTTATTCCATAAAAGTCTTAAGTAAACATTCTAGAGGTGTCAAGATGAACCGCAAGGCGAGGGGAGAACAGGAGTAAACAAAACACACTGCTTATTGCTGCAAACTGGAAAACGTATTGACACAGCAGTAATAGCTTCTTTCTTCTTCCTAGCATTCCATAACACTATTATCTCCCAACTCAATTTAAAATAATTTTTTTCATGGTTTTTTTTTGGTCATTTTTAAAATGAAATTCTGTTTTGTGCTAATGATGCCTACATGATTTAAGTTGTGCATGAGTAATGAATAGATTGTAATGAAGTTAAGGTAAAGTACCTATTAAAGTAGTGTATGCAACTATTGTATTCAGCCTTTAAACCACTCATGAGATGTTTAGGACATCCCATGATTAGGAAATGTTAGGTTAGGTCGTCCTAACTTGTCTCTCACTTGTGAATTAAAGGCAGACGTAATACAATCGTTGCATGAACTACTATTAAAAATTGACAAACAAGACAAATCAAACAAATGTATATAATTTTTTCTGTACAATGAAGCCCACATAGGTCTGAGACCTTTGCATGGATGATGATTGGATGATGGTGATTGTAGAGTTGGACCAACAGTTTTAGGTGGGTTCCAAACCAACAGGAAGTGATTTTACAGCAAAGAACAGTCTTTTTGCTGGCCAATCCAATAGGTCACCCTTACAAAGACCACCCAGTTTTGTAGCTTATCTCTGATTGAACAGATACCTGCTACGGCACTCGGCTATCCCTTCTGCTATCACAATACTGCCTATTTTTCACCATTCTTCTAAAAGTCGGCTTCAGTTTCTTGGTTCGTTTACATCTCACTCTATGCTTAAAAATGCAGTCTTAATACAATAATTATTGTATTATGACTGCCTTTTTAAGCGTCCCTTTTAATAAAGCTCCCTTTTAACAATTATTCTTGCATAAAATACTAATTTCAAACTGTCCAAATAATTGTATAGTCGACATAGTTGGAATTACTGTTTGTATATATTAATATCCAGATAAAAAATTGTTGATGTACTGTGGATGTTCTGTTGGTCGAATAAATTATTATTATTATTATTATTTAGGCGATTAAACTCCCATGAAGGAAGACGCTAAGCAATGCTAACTCGCTGTTCTTTTCCCCTTCTTTTCTTGCCAGTGTTGCCTCATTATTTTGTTTCCTTTCATCAAACCATTTGGGTCGGTATTGTTTTGGTTTGTCTGGCTCTGCTTCAACCTCCCATTTGTTTACCTTGTTTCTGAAAATGTTTCTATTTAGGATTTCTTCTTGTTTTATGTCTGCTTTTTGGAGATCTTTATTATTATTATAATTTTCTCAACTTTTCTAATCTATATCTTACCGTTTCAGTTTCGGGAATGGAAACGCGCGCCTCCTTGAAGTAGGTCTGCCGTGAGGAGGAGTAGCGGGAGAGGTTGGTGGTCTCAGTGGGCGGCTTGCCGTCGTTCTGCTGGCTGTTGATCTGTTTGCTCTGCTTATCGCCATCGTTGCGCTCCTCCATGTAGTCCATAGTGGGCTGCAACACCACACATTAAATTGAATAAAGAAATTTAAAACTGCATGTACGTAATATAAGACTATCGGCCGGTTGCATTAAACCAATTGAATTTAATCCCTGTAGAATGACGTCATTCTATGGAGATTAAACTTAATGGAGACAATGTGGTTACACAAAGGACAAGTACAAGCGATAACGCCGATTAGACTAACTGGCCTAAGAGATATTTAACTGCCCATTCTCCAAGAATTAAATCTCACTAACTGCCGTTAAGTTACATTTTATAGGTTATGTTTATTGCACCAGAATACGGAACTGCAAATTAGGTCATATGTGTTAAAAACCTTTCAAAATGAATAAAATCCACTAACAATATAATAATATTGAGATAGTTGAATAATAATTCACAATGAAATGATTCTAATTCATATTTTATCTCAGTTTCAGAATCAGCTGTTGATCAAATTACAGTGTTGCCAGATTGTGCCCGTTCGTTCAAAGAAAAATAACCAGGGGATCTTTGTACAACAGAAATATATCCGTTACACTTACAACAGTTAGTTGACTGACATTAAACTCATTTAATTGGCTTTCGTGCAACCGGCCGTAAATCTATAACTACAAATAATTTCAATTTTAAAACATCAATTTATCGGTCGACTGAAATTAATGAATAATAAGACGAAGATGTCACAACCGAATAAATGAATATTCAGAATAAATATTAAAAATAAATAATAAATAAATAAATAATAAATAAAAATAAATAATAGAATAAATATTCAGAATAAATGTGGTTGTGACACCTTCGTCTTATTATTCATTAAGGATATCTTCCACAATATCACCTTCACCACTACTAAGAAAGTCGACGGAAATTACCCTACCCATCTACGGCACATGCCTTGTTCTAGAGTAGGGGTGCAGGTTCTACAGTTGGAAAGTGAGCTCACATATTATTTGAAATTATTGTTCCCATATTCTTTCATTCTATATTCAGTATCCAATTATGTACTGTGATTTTAATAATTTGTAATGCGCTATGTCTTTGATATTCACGAGAAGCAGATTATAACATTTTGAGTGGTTGAGGTGTCCCTGGTATATGGCTTTCCTAGGAGCATCAGCAATGAGGTGCCTATTTCTTGTCCATGGTTCCTGTTTTGAAAAGATGCCGTGTTTCTGGGTAAACTGCAGATGATTTCCTTGGAGCATTGTATCCATCCCACCTGATCGAATGGGTAAGGCGGTGGTTTTCTATTTATTAATTTAGGAAAAAAAGAAACTTTCGGCTCAATTGGTATAATCTACGCAAAATTTATTGACCAGTTTCTGCACTTTATGAGCGGGTCAACATGCGCCGATGATTGGGAAGTGATGAGATTTTAACTCTCCTTATTATTGAATCACACCTGTATATTACCTATTCAATTTCACTGCCTTAATACAACTTTGATTGTTTAGATAGGTATGCTTCCAACAAGATTTTTCTATTGCTAATGATGCCTACATGAGTCTGCAACTTGTACGTAGGTAATGAGGCGAATGATTACACATAATCCAAGGCTGAACGAGAATCGAACTCGTGACAGCAGTCAGAGTCACATTAGGAAAAACCGCTCTAACCACCGCGTTTGCCAGTTGATGATTGATTATTTTATACTGTATTCCAATTTTGTCTACTTTGAGCCTGATAAGAATATATTGTTCCTGGATTTCTTGTTCCATGAGGAACTGCGTTGTTAATATTAACTATTCATGTGAAATTTAACGACTTGCAGTCAAATATTTGACTGCAAGTCGTTAAATTTCACATGAAAAGTCAAGAATATATTGATTGAATTAATCAATGTAATAATGTTTTCACTGCACTTCAATACGGTAATTTAAGATGTATTGACTGTAAATGTAATGACTGTACATAATGATTTACTTATTCGTATTATTGTAAGAACTTTTTTCTTAAACTGTATGTAAGACGGTTTTTTAAGTTGAATGTGTAGTTGAAATGTTGAGAATTTGTTCGTATTTTTGAAATACATTTTTTATCAATCTGTTTGAAAGTTGTTTTATATTTTTTTCTTGTTTAGTTGAATGAATAGATTTTTTTGAAATCATAAGCTATGTGTTTTTCTTAGTGAAACAGGACCATATATTGGATTTTTTCAAGTATGTTGGGCTTGTTTTTGCAAGAAAATTTTACTTAAGCCCTTTGGTTCCAAATTTTTATTAATAAAGTGACTAAGAAGCCGTAGAATATCTAAGTGATTCAAGAATAATCAATTCACTACTTTCCACCAATTATAATAGTTTACTCAACTGTTACCCGAATCTAATCTGCTCAATCAATAACAATGACATGAGAAAGCTTTTGGAAACCTTGAATTTTCAGTAGCATGAAATAATTTTCAAATCCGAGATCACGTCTCAGTTAATTACAATGCTAAAACTTTCTCAATAATATTTATTAACGTTAAATTATATTCTATAACTATAAGCTTATTGAAATATATTATTGCAAGTTAGTTTGAAGTGACTGACAATTGAATAAACTGACAAATATACATAAACAGAATTTATTAATTTCGAATTCCTTTAATTGCTATTACTTTATACTGAAGACTTCCGCAATGGCGGATATTGACAACAGCATTGAACAGCTGATGGGAATCGATGAATGCTACTGTACAAAAATATCAGTCACCACCGGGAATCGAACCACGGACCTCTCAATTGCCGGTTGAGCGCCCTTAACCACTAGACCATGGAGACCTTTCTGCACAGCAGCATTCATTTTCAACTTGGCCATATCGGCTCGTATTTCACAAGTTGGTTTGAAGTGACTGTATTATTGACTTATAATTTTTATGAAGAGACTCATACGGATAATTCTACCAGCCTGGTTGATCCATATTATGGGGAAACAGGCTAGACCTACAGTTTTTGGCCTATTTTAATATAATTAATAGGTAATATAATAATAATATAATTAATTTTGGCCTATAGTTAATAAGTACTTGTTATTAATTACTTATGAAACGCATGACAAAAATTAAACATTATTTAACAATAATTATTTTGGACTTCTACTTATTATCATTGAAATATGGATAGCAATAACTACAATAAAAATCAATCAATCTGCCACAAGATTATGTCAGCAGTTGTTAGCCTGTAATAATTATGAATTTCTGATTTTCTTCGAGTATTTTGCAAATAGCAATATTGAGAGTGTGAGTTTTTTGAAAACTGTCCTTATCGAATTTGAAAATTTTATATAGTTCTATTTAGCTTTTATTTAAAATTCTTCTTTTCATTTGATTTTAAGTGTGGTTCATATACAGTACTTATACAGTACATATACAGGAAAGATAGGTTTCAATTTGTTTTCATTTCAGAGCTGTAGACACCTGATTTTGTATCTAATCAAAAACTTTCAACTAAAATATTACGTTCAAAGAATATACAAGCACAGTCAACTGAGGGAAAGTTTTCATTACAAAAGCCAGGCAGAAACAAAAACTGGCAACCTTATCTTTTTTGCAAAAGATAATTGACATTATTTACGGCTGGTACAGAGTTTTCATTAGTGCAAATTGATAAGAGAATTGCCTTTTTTCCGGACCTCATCACCACCTTAAACATTAGAGCCTCAAATAACGTACACTAACGCGCACAATGAAACAATGGACAATTGAACAATAAAGAACTCAATTACTTTAGCAAGGATAATGCTTTTCACAAGTATAGAACACACACAATCACAATTTTAGCGATAATTTTTTGTAAAAAATATCCGATGAGACAAACGGATACACAGACCCAAAAAGGCTAGGCATAATTTTCATGGCACTAAAGGTACACGTTATAGGGCATATGAAGAATAATATGTAAAGTTCTAATAGAGCTTGAGCTAGAAAAACACTCAATAAAACTTCAACCTCGTCACTACATGGAGAAAAAGACATAGGCTAAGCTTCATCTAATTTCAATCAAAAAAGATCAAATTAAAAATTATATTTTTTAAAGTACTCTCAAATCCTATTTTTGCTATAACAGTAGTTTACAAAAAATTCTTCCGAAGGTCTTTTTTTATTTTAGGAAAATAGCATGCAATAATTTGCGCAGCTTGGCTGTAAAATCTGATGAATGACAGCTAGAATTATGAAGAAACTAGTACTTATTAAAAGTCAAGTACACCTAGATTTAATTACCTTTCCCAAATAAATTTTGCGGGATAATTGAAAAAAATTATTAATCCTACAGAATTTCGATTAATTTTATTGAGCACCTCAAAATACTGATTTTAACTAACTTATATAACAATTTTATGATAAGCCTGTCAATTTAGGACTCATGGTAGATTACAATAAATTGACAGACATTTCAGGAGAAAGCTTATCAAAGATAGCCACATCGATGTGGCTAACAAAATGTTGAAAACACAATTAAGAAAATGTTAAAGAATTTTCCTGTTGCCATTTTGTTACAATAACATTTTCATTTAAAATTTCAATTATGGACAGACTGTTAAGGAAATTGACAATTTTGTTATGCATGTTATCCATTTTCAATCTAAATACAGACAAAAACTGCAAAGCTGTCTATTACTGTATTGTGAAACATTTTTTACTGATATTAATTTACACCCAATTACACTAATAGAAAATTTCAAAATAAAGTGTACAAAAGGCATGTGCTTCTAAATTTACAAAAAAAAAAAATGGATGGAATCAACAAAAAGTGAATTGCATACTTGTTTTGTAGATATATTTATACGGTAATCGAAAATATTTATTGGAAATTACAAAATTTATAAAAACAGCACTTGAAAATTAGGTATCACATGCGTTAAAAGCTCACAATAAAAAAAGCTGGCAAGAGATTTAAAAAAACCTGTGAGTGACACCAAATTTAAACAGCCTAAAAATATATATTTCATAGTAATAAAATATGTTAAAAATATGTATTACAAAAAAGGAGAAATAGAATAGAAATGAGTGAAAGTGGAAATAATTGAAAAAATAATTATAAGGAATAACTTAAGAAATAAAGTAGAGAAATAATTAAAGAAAAATGTGAGGAGAAAATTGGAATAATAGGTATAGCTTTACTGGACTGCCATGAATAGAAAAATTCTCAATAATTTACAATCATAAAAAATTTGGCTCACTGCCATCAACTTGAGTTATAGAAGCATAAAATTCATCAAACATTTATTAACAGAAAGTGTTAGATCATGTAACTGAAAAAATCAACCTACCACATCATTGAAACTACTGTATTATCAAATTATAAAAGTATTGATATTACAAATTTGTAAATATGAAGATTGAGAGAGCTGGCGTTACTGAACATATGCTGAGATTTAATTCTACATGAAATAAATAAATTTAAAAAAAATGGACTACTGATCTAGATTTACTTACTGAACTACACCTAGAACTGTAGGGACAGGGCTGACCAAAAATGAAGTGATAGCCATCCATATTGGAACACAAGCAAATGATCACAAAATCAAAGGTGTCGGTAATCCAGCTCCAGTGACCAACATCCCCCACCTCCCAACAGTGGAGATGCATGATGGGGTGGAGGGAGGGAGGTTATTTGGTAACAATAGCCAAACAAAAACGATGACAATCAATCAGCATCAACATCATCGAAACTATTATCAAAAATCATAATTGAACTAGATGAGTTTTCAAGGACAACCTTGCAGGATGCCAGAAAATGGAGAAGGGACGGTGATGAAGAAGAAGGAGCAAGAAGATGAGGGAGAGGAGGTGGAGGAAGAGAGGAAGAATAAAAAGAAGATGAAAATAAAAAAGATTCAATCTCCCTGCTCCAGTAATGTTGTTGTCAAGATAATGGACATCAATATCCGGTGAATCGCAAATCGGAAATGGGAGATGGACGAATAGGAAGGACAAAACAGAATGGAAAACCTGATGAAGAGTAATGGAAAGAGGTGACGGGGGAAGGGGAGAGCCATTGGCGCCAATTCGTTACGGTCATTGATGAGCACATTGAACACTGAAGCGGTGGCCTCTGATAGATCAACACTAATATAAATTATGTCAATGCAGGAGAAACATTGATTAAAAAGATGAACAAGAATAAAGATGGAGAAAAAAGACAGAGAAAGAAAAATACAAAAGGGAAAATAGTTACGTCAAAACACGTCTTTGTTCAAATACTAATAATTGGATTCAGCATACACAATAGAAGTAAACAGTAAAATAGAGTAGAATATTCAGTACATCTTTTTACATGATGCTCACACTAGGCCGGGGCCTGCCTAATAGCGTGGTAAATAAGGGAACCGATGACAAAACAGATGCTAATTGGATTCAGCACATATAATAGAAGTGTATACATGGTAGAATATTCAGTAAAAGGTTCATTTTTGATTTGTGAGACGTTGCTCACACGAACCTGAGACTTGAGCGTGGTTAATAAGGCGAATGAAGACAAAATATGCCAGGCTAAATGAGAATCGAACTCGTGACCGCAGGAGTAGCTTTCAGAATTTCATCAAAGATAACGTCTTAAACGATTGCACCACTGCGGCTGCCAACACTTATTACACTTAGTTTTTACCCAATAATAGTAGTTTATGCAACGATTTTATTTTGACCCTTATTAAGGCACGAGTTAGATGTAAGTTATAACACGAGCGAGTGCGAGTGTTATGAATATCTCACGAGTGCTTTAATGGCCAAATAAAATCGTTGCATACACTATTTTATCTACGACCACTAGTATACATTTAATTAGAACAATTTCATTTTACCTGTGACTGTCAGAGATACCTAACCTCTCATCTCTATATATAAAAATGAATGTCTGTATGTATGTATGTATGTATGTATGTATGTGTGTTCCCTATAGACTCCAAAACTACATGACAGATCGGCATGAAACTTTGGGAATAAGCTGTGTGAATATTGGGGATGGTTTCTGACCATAAATTTCAATAGGGGAGCTAATAATTATTATTAATTAAACCATTTTATAGACTTAACCTACTGAACTTGCCAGCCAAACAGCTTAAAGGAACAGCTGATATAAGTCTACAGTTTTTAATCATATGGCAGGCCCCTTAGTGGCGTTATTTACGCTGTCTTTGAATTGAACAGCAAAAGACTTTGCACTTTGCATGTAGGCTACCGTGGAGTTGGAGCCTTGCAATATGTAGGAAACATACGACTGGGTATGATGAAATGTAATTAAGCTAGGTTGATGACATCTGTTAACCAATGCAGCTAGAAATTTGAAATGCAGCCTCAGCGGGAGGTGGCGAATAATATAATAAAAAACCTAGCTTCTACCCTTATAGTCATAGGAGGTTTAAATTTGAAATGTTTCTTCATTCAGAGGTGGTGATTAAGAAAACAACGAAGCCTCTATGATCAGCTGGAAGAGCCCTAGGACTAACTTCTTTCCTAATTTTAAATGTAACCTCAGTGGGAGGTGGCGAATAATAAAATCAAGGAGAATTTTCATGAGAATGCAGCAACACGCGTTGGGCCAGCTAGTCAAAAATAGGAGAAGTTATAGTAGATTGTTAGGTTAAAGCAGCTGGTGCAGCAGTTTGATCAAATCAGCTGATCGTTTCACAATATTGAATTACGATATTGATTCCATAAAAAATGCTTCTGATTGGTCCAGAACCCGTGTTATAATGTAGAACCTGTACTATAATGAGCTCATTATGCAACGGGTTTCAAAAAGCATTTCGAAAAGACAGCTGTTTTGGCATCAATTGTGAAACTATACCGATTTGATTACACAATATGATACATGCTATCAAACATTTGTTGACTTTTCCAATTGAGTTAATAACTGTAATCTTTAATAAAAACTGTACGTATTATTTTAGAACTTAACAGCTTATTTCACTTTTTTTAAAACGTTTTATAATTATATTTGATTGAATGTATTGTAAGTTTATAGAACTCGGTGTCACGCACAGGCTTTCTACCACCTGATTTTAAATTAATATTATTTATGTATTTTGCCTAATTTCTGATTTGAATCTGGAGAAATCAATGAAAAGTTTTAATTTCATCCAAAAATGCGAATTATGAAATTTTAAAACATAATTAGCCTATATTATTTTCAAGGGACTAACCTGAATATTTGAATTAGAAGTCGCCCATAATTTTCAAGTTCTACTATAGTAGGCTATACTTTTAAAAATTTATCAACATAAAACAAAATCAAATATTAGCTGCAAAGGAAATAGAGAAATAGAAATGAACGGGTAGAGAAAATGAGAAGAAAAATGAAACTGAGAAGAATAGGGAGATAAATTTTTGGAAAAGTAATGGTTAAAAGTGGAAGAAGAATGGAAAGTAGAAAAATGAAAAGAAAATTCATTAAAAGGGATAGGAATTTGGGGGAGGAGGGGAGAAAAAATGTAAGAATGAAAACAGGTAAAAAAGGAATTGTAAAAATAGGTAGGATTAAGAAAATAATTCATGATTTGGGAATTGGAAAATATGAAAAGAATAGTGGAAGAGAAGTGAAAACGAAGAAAAAAGAATGCATGTCAAAAGAGGAAGAAAAAATGGTGGGGGGGGGAAATAATGTGAAAAAGAAAAGTACAAAATAATGAATAAAAAATAGCAGATTATGATTATAATGAGAATATGAAGACAATTCTACGAAGAAGTGGAATAAAGTGAGAAGTTTAATATTGTTAAGAAGAATGCATTCTTGCTCTCGGTGACTAATAAGCAAGCGGCCACTATAACAATTGAAATTATTGTCATTATTATTGAAAGACAAGCAGCAGCAGCATCATTGACCCTGACACAGTGACAAAGAAAACGACAATAACGGCAACAATAGAATGGCCCTTTCACGATTTCAAGCTCGACTAACACACTGTCTTATGTCTGTCAAAATCCTCAATTCAGATTTAAGAAGAGTAAGGTAAAAAAGTAATTGATTGATATTTATACTGATTGAAGCCTACAATAGAGTATTTAAATATTAACTTTTCATGTGAAATTTAACGACTTGCAGTCAAATATTCATTAAGAATAAGTATAACTCACTTAATCTGTAGGCCGAGCGCTTTCGAATCTGTGAGATCCATATTCAGAGGCATGGTTTCCTAGATCATCATGTCAGTTTTTTGGTTAGAAGTGTTGTGGTTTTTGTAAAATGTGATTAAAAAGTTTGTCTGATTTCAAATCGTTAAATTTCACATGAAAGGTTAATATTAACAACGCAGTTCGTCATGGAACAAGAAATCCAGAGAGTATTTAAAACTGTCGTTTTGTAGTAACGGCTAGAACAACTGACTGCTACTCCGGCGGTAAAGGGTTCGAATGAAGATCTAGACCAGACACTTTTCTATCATTAATCACACACTCAGCATTAATCATTTATCATTAATCACACATTATCACACACTCAGCACTCATGCCGAGCCTTGGGGGTAATGTGGTAATCGTCAGCAATAAAAGAAATGTTAGGTTAGGTAATCTTGTAAAAAGAAAGGTAGTAATAAGGCGTGAAGTGACACAATGAATAAATAAGGTGAAGGAAGTAGAAAAACATATTTATAAGATCTCTATTTCCGATATTGCTTATGCTGAATAGTGTTGTGAAAATGAAAAGAAAGAAGGAACAGTGTTTTACAGCGTTATCTGCTGTCAATATTAACTTCTAAGCAATTAATTACTCTTCTTTTGACACTTTTATGATATTTACTTAGAATTTGGTAGAATATTCAATTAGAACCTTATAGAAATTTGTCGACTAAATCGAATATTTTGGGAAATGCCAGAATTTCTTATCTGTTTATTTGGGAATTTTATCGAACGTTTTGGAAGGGTCTCCGTCTTTCTGGATTTTTGAAAAACCTTTTTAAGGCGAACGCTTAGTTGAATATTAGTTCAGTCTTCTTTGAAATTCGTCGAGATAAACAAGTAGTGACAGCAGTGATAATTAATTACAGTATACTGTGCCTTTAGTGATAATTCCTATTAATTTATACCTATTAATTTTCCTATTTAATTTATACCAGTGGACTCTACTCATAGCTTTCATTGTATTACGGACTTGTGCAACTTCAGTTAATTGTTCTTTTTCGACGTTCTTTTGAATTATTGGACAGTTTATTGTACAGTTATTATTTAATAAGATCGGCCTTTTAACATTTAGTGATTGATTTTTGTACAGAATAATTGAAAACTCTTCATCAGTTGAACAATATCATTTCTGTTTTTCATTGCTTATTTTGTGTAAGACATTACTGATCAGTGCGTATTGTGGATTATTTGTGTAAATAAAGTGCGAGTGATAAATTTAAGTGTTGCAAGCGTTATTTTAGAGATAGAACCCGTAACATTGGGTTCATGATTGAAATTCGATTGAATAAAAAAATATGAATGTACTATGAGATGAACCAGATCAGTGGATGATTAGAAGCTTGAAAGCCAAAAAAACATGCATAGAAAACCCTCCCGAATTCACTACACCACCTGCGTACCCACTGAGGCCACGCCTCCATGCACCAGTTTGTTTCATCACAATTATAATTATACTCTATGCAGGGACTGGTTTTAATCAACCAAGCGCAACGGCTTTCTAGGAACAGATTTTAAAACAACAAATTGATTTCATGAAAAATCACTCTCAGAATGAAATCCTATAAAATATCAATAATATGGAGAAAAGTAAAAAGCTCTGATAATTATCTTCAAACTCCCTCAAGATGTTTCATCAAAAACAGAGAGATAGATTTAATAAGTTAGAAGAAGTTAAATAAGCCATTTAATAAGTCACATCGGGTTATGGAAACCTAAACGGGCCATCAAAGCAGATTCTGGGAATGAAAGTATAAATGACTCAGAGTCTTAAACTCTGATCTCTGCTATAAAATCACTTCCTGGTGGTTCGGAACCCACCTAAAAATGTATGTCCAACTCATCAATCACCATCATCCAATTCATTACCCACGCACAGGTCTCAAACCTATGTGGGCTTCATTCTCCGTAAAAAACCGATCCGTTGTACGACTCAGAAAGAGTCACTTACTGTTAAACAAGACAATAGCTGCAGATATCACAGGTGATATCACCTGATTTTGATGGTCTCTTTAGATTGTTTAATGGACTTTGTTCAGTGAGACGGAACCTTTTTTATTTCGATGAGTAGAAGATTCAAATTTATTCTCTCATAAAAATTTAGAACTTATAGGCTAGAAATAAATTTTAATATGTAGGCCTAGAATCTTGCTGTGCAGAACTGACCTTTATGAGTCGCGGCGGATGCGTTTCGAACTGTGAGGTTCTTCTTTGGAGCTTGGTAGCAGACTGACTGATTCCCTAGTATGTAAGGTGGTGGTAGGGAGGTAGTGGGAAAAGTGGATGTGGTGGGGAAAGTAGGTGTGGTGGAAGTGTTTTTAGGAGGGGTTTATGATGATGTTGAAGAGGGTATGAGATTTGAAATAAAGTTAGTCATTGAGAATGAGTTGAGGATGTGAAATAGAATGTTTGTGAAATTCAAATTGTTCAAAAGTAGTGAGTTTTTACTTTTGGGGGCGATGTGATGGATGTGGAGGTTTTGATCAATGTTGGTGAATAAATTATTTTTTTGTGAGTAGATGTTCAGCATAATTTGATTTTGTGTGTGGTTGGATGAGGGCTTCTATGTTTTCTTTGAGTCTGCTTGTGAAAGAGTTGCCAGTATGTCCAATATAGCTGTCACATTCGTAGAATGTTAGCTTATAAGATGCGCGATTGATTATGAATGTTGTAGGTTGTGGTGAGTTTTCTTAGTGTTGTTGGTTTTGAATACAACCGTGCATGTGTAGTTGAGCTTTCTGAAAGTATTTGCTATTGTTTGTGTTGTATGATTGATGTAGGTTAGTATGATGTATTTGGAGTCAGGTGGGGGTTGTGTGAGCTTTTGTTGTTTATGAATGATTCTATGAAGTTTTTTTTGTCAATGATAGATGGGTTGTATCCGTTTTAGCAGCTATCAAATACTGATATAACTCAAATGTCATACCCTCTTCAACACCATTACAACCCCCCTCCCCCTGAAAGCACCTACTTCCCTCACCACATCCACTTCTCCCACTACCTCCATCTTACACACTAGAGAGTCAGTCAATCTGCAACCAAACGCCGAAAAAGAACCACATAGTTCGAAACGCGTCTGCCGCGACTCATAAAGGTCAGTTCTGCACAGCAAGATTCTACATATCAATAGTTATACTGCAGTTCCCGAAAATGGATAATCACAACAATTACTAGAGATAAAATTAAAATAATTATTTAAATTATCATTCCTGCTTCAAAAAAGCTAAGCTTGTGCATGTTGCCTCCACAATCTGAACAATCCTTTGAATTTTTCGCCAGCTTTCGACCGCTAGACAACACTTTTCAAGACCTTTATTGGCTATGAAATTTTTCAATTAGTTAAATCAAGCTTGAAATTAAAATTCGGTAATTATATAGAAACGTTACTTGTTGAATTTTGTGGTGAATTTTTTTTTTGTGACATCTATACACCCCAGGAAACAATAATCCGTTGGAATTTTTTGGGGGTCGCAATTATTTCACAAAAAAATTGAATTTTTCGAAAAAAACATTTTTCATAAAAATTTATATTTTTATTTGAAAAATTCATAATTTGCAAACGTGTGAGGAGTTCCAAATCTTAAAACAATGTAAACCAAGTGAATAAAACATTTGCAAAACACTACCTTCCCCAAACGCAGTGCGCGCAAAGCGCGCATAACCAAACCTAACCTAACCTAGCTAGATGTGACTGAACCACCTCATACCTTTATTATTTTGGTAATTATATAGAAACGTTAGTTGTTGAATTTTTTTAATATAACAATTCCTAACCTAACCTAACCTAGGCTAGATGTGACTGAACTACTTCACAAAAGACCAAACCGCGCGCCTAACCTTTGCTATCATGAATATATAAAATACATGCATATCTAAAACTCACCAACCTTGTGGTCCATCCCTCTCAATGTGATTTGGTGTTCTCAAAAAAAGACCCCACTCTGGCTGACCCGGCAAACCCGCAAATTCTTGCCGCCTTCTTGCCAAGCACCACCTTCTTCTGGCATCTAAACATGAGAGTGCCCCGATTCACGTAGAGATCATCTTCACAGTTCGGACAGTCATTTTTTTCTTTTATCACTTTGTGATGTATTAAAAAATTAAAAATGTCTTCATCATTGAATCTTATCGACTCCAGAAAAGTCACTTCACACACGCCACAAATTACCACACAACAATACCTTGAGCAAACACACAAAAACAGATAGATACACCAGGACACCCAGTACAAGAATGACTAGGTTTTTTCTTCTTCAAGTAACCGCATGCAAATTATAAAAAGCGAAAATGATTTTTTTTTTTGTTTGTTACGCTTTTACGCAGAAACTACAAAACCAATTATTATAAAAAAATTGACTTTTATTTTAAGAATATTGCAAAAGATATAAGACAGATTTTATTTAAAATAATAATTTTTTTAAACATTGTTAGGAAAATCGATTCTATTCAAAAGGGAAACACAGCTGATACAAATCAATTAAAATGTTCCAATTCATTAGAACTGAGAGAAGGCATGCCTCATCGCATGCCTCATAGCCGTGCCTCAAACAAGAATTCTTTATTAGTGAGTCAGCTGATTATCAAACTAGACGAAAATCACGATTTTTGACACTGCGGATTTTCACAAATGGAAATATTTTCTTGCGCCTAATAAAAATAGTACCACTGGAAAACTTAAATTTTAATGTGAAATAATCGCGACCCCCAAAAAATTCCAACGGATTATTGTTTCCTGGGGTGTTTAGATGTCACAAAAAAAAATTCAGCACAAAATTCAACAAGTAACGTTTCTATATAAATACCTAAAATTCATGATGCTCCAATCGATCTACACCGAGACATACAACTACTGTACAGTGGAAACAATTACTCTGGGCGCACGGCTCTCACACTAGGCTCTGTCACTACTGGCCATCCTGTTAAAGTTGACTCGCTCACTCCACTGCTTTCTACCGCTCCACTGACGGCTGAAATGGTGACCTTGAAGACCTCAACACCAAGCGCCATCACTGACTACCAAACGGCCGCGCGCCCAGACTAATTGTTTCTACTGTACTTATCGACTGGACTAAACCACTACTGCAAAACAAACTAAATATTCTTTAGGCAAATAGAAGGGACCACCAAGGACGGGAATTTTCCCAGACATCTATGAATAAATGCAAATCAAATCATCTTCATTTCCATGAAATATACACAGTACAATATGCGGAAAGAAAATAATCAATATAGTACCATAACATAAGAAAAAATCATAAGCATACATTAAATCCTTTCTCTTCTATATATATATATAATATATGAAATATAAATTCCCGCATAGGCATTGTTGCCTGTGCGCGGGAATGAGTCTACAGGACGCATATATTTTTATTTTGTTCATTGAAATGTATTTATTTGATGAAATAATAAGCGGACATCCCCCCCCCCCGCCACAGAAAAAGAAAAAAGCCTATCCCCCTAAGTGAAAAGAGCTTCACCCTATTCAAGAAACTAACCCCCCAACCCCCCACCTAACAAATAGAAGAATCAATTCACGCTTACACGCACACACACACATTCGCACACCCTCTCACTCCCCATCTAACTCTATAGGCATGTCCAGTCCCGCTCGACCCCGGGGCCGACGCGCCAGACGCCCGTCGTTGTGAACAGGGAATCATCATATTGGGAAACGCTAAGCACTAAGCGCCGACCCCGAAATCGAACAAGTCCGAACATACCCATTATCGCACACGCACACACCCTTACAATGCCCGCACAGCTTTTGTGAATGTACATAATGCTTAGAAGTAATAAGAATAAATGATACGAAAATTTTAATGGTTATCAGGTGTTAAGGTTAAAGGTTAAAGGTTAAGGTAAGGTGTTAAGGTGTACCTGTTATCAGGTACAAACAGGAAGTCAGCACCCTCTATGTTTCCATAACCCATCACATCTATTTCAGTTGATCTCTCTGATTTTTTCTGAGACAGCATTTGTACAATACTGACAACAAAAAATAAACAGTCCATTGATTCGTTGTGGAAAAAATTTATTTATAATTAAGAAGCAGTTCAAAGTTTACGGGAAAAATGTAGAAGAGCAATTGAAATACTCATGATTAAATTATTTCATTCAAGAAGAGTCGATCATTCGAAATTATGATGAAAAAAGATAAGCTGTAGTCATCAATATTGAACACCATCAATCATAATTAATTGGCTTAACAACAGCATGCGCCTTTTCGAAAAATGACTACCGTTCAAAAACACTATCACACCAAAAAATAAATATTGATTTAATTCAACCAATTCATCAATCCAATATGGGCAATGCACTGGTTGGAAATTGTGTTAGTTAAAACATTCCCAAAGAAACTTCATACCGCAAAAAACAATACTACTACCTTAATTAAATTTGAAATACTGATTTATGCATAAATATGATTATGTTAACTTCACCATAAATGAATAAAACAATTCTAATGCAACCAATTTTATCATCGAAAGACATATAAGTTTTATCATGCTTTAATATTTAATTATTAGTTTTATCATGGTGCAATTCATTCACTCTTTGTTAGTGGGGATAGTAATAACCAAGACAATATGAAGTATAATTACTGTAGTTACTGAAGTATAAAATGTATACTGTAATTAATATGAAAGCATTTCATATTGTCTTTGGTAACAGGGACTCTAATATTTCAAGTACTGTATAATATCTTGAAACACATTAATTTACTTTATAATTTTGAAGTCTTTGCTACATAGAAGAAACCCCATTTTTTACATGTTTCCCTTATTTTTAGCAACGTAATAACCATATGGTTACCTACTATCAGAGCATTACTGACTCAAAAGAATATTAACTGATGTCGCAGTTCCATATTACTTTTTCACTTGATATTTTTACATGATTAATCGTTAAAAATATGTTGCTAGTGATTTTAACACATATTCGTGTAATGGCCATTTCGCATACGAAACATTTCTCACAAATATGAAGGGTTCAATTTACTAGCAAAGTATTTTCAACATTTATTTATTTTTGAATAACTGTTCAAATATATGATTTTTATATTATCAAAAGAAGATAAAACCCACTTGCTGAAAAATTCTAAATGTTAAAGTAACACTTTCTCGTACGATTCTCGTCTCAAAGTGAGATAACTTCATATTATCTATCAGGAACAATAATGCTTACACCAGAGGGTGCACAGTCCATTGAATTTGCTTGGCTCAAACAATGTTATGTGTACAGGTCTGAATTTTAAGAAACAATTATGCCAATCACAAACCATATAAGACAAATATAGGCACCAAAATTGGAAAATTGGACTTCAGACAGAGAATAAATATTTGTAGAACATCTCTATCTTGACTAGGACTTTAGCTCTACTGGGATGTGAGGTTAGAGATTGTAGGGCTTCTCTATTTAAACCAGATTCAAGAATAATCCTACAAAAATATAATTCACCACATAACTGATACTAAATTATGATAAATCAAAAGCGTAAAAATTAGTGGCATTAGTTTAAATTCTAACAACAGATTACAATGGGCTTCATCTCAAGCGTACAGTTGTGTAATTTACTTACCAGTAACATGTACTGTCCTGATGACATATGGATTTTTGTGTTATCTAATCGAGTTCATAAATAAAAAGCACTTGAAATGCATTTAGGAAATCTGAAACCATAAACTACCTACCAAGGGCAGCTCAAAAGCATATTGGGTTAGGTTTACTATTTACAATTTTATACTTCAACGGCATGCTGTATTAATTTACGATACATTTGATAATGAATATTAGCAAAACGGTTATTCACGTTGCATAAATTATTTTGACTAACCCTAAGAAATACACTCAACGCTAATTCTAACGAGATCCAACAAAGAAATAAACAAAACTAAATCGAATGCACCAGACTTCAGGCTTCAGGCAGCAGCAGTCGCAGACTACAGCAACGTAACTAATATTACTCATCAGCTGATTACGATACAACAGCTGTTATAAATGACCATGCGCAGTAGAGATGAATTTTAAGCGCCAGATTTAAACTTGTATAAGATTGTAATCCCCTTTTTGCGAATTCTAATTCGCAAATAATAATAACATTTGATGAGGTATGGTAAACAAGCAAAGGTAGTTGACATTTAAAAAGGTGAGGAGATTCAATAGCATATTTCATGAATTACGCCAATGAATTGAATTTATTTTATCAAATATTACATTTTATAGATTAACCTACATAATAAATATTATGTAGGCTACATTTTTAGTATAAGTATTTTATACAGGGGTGCCCACAGGGGGGGGCTATGACGCAGACTGCATCATTGAAATTCTTGAGGGGGGTTCAAAAAACGTTTTGGGGGGGGGGCGTAAAGTTGATTGAAACCGTGTTTAACGTGACAACATTCAAAAATATACTACGAAGTCACAGATAGAATGACAATGAATGAAAATATATTTATTTATTATATCAATATATTTAATTATTATTATACAATTGAATATGAATTAACTAAAATAGATATGTTTAGGATTTGTTTAGGAAGTTATTATTCAAACTAAGCAAGACGCTAAGCGAGTGCTCTGAAAGTGGTTTATAAAACGTTAGTCTCCTTAAGAGTTACTAGTTAATCAGCAGAAAGAGCAATAAGTCGATTTAAAATTATCAAAAACAGACTCAGATCAGCTATGGGAGACTCATGGTTGTCCAATCTAATGGTTCTAGCTGCAGAAAAAGATGTACTTGAGTCTATTTCTAACGAAGAAATAATTGAATGGTTTTCTGTTTCCTCATCCCAAAGACTTTAACTTCTATGTGGGGTTTAGAGAGATAGATTTAACAAAATTAGAAGGTGCCTAGCTAACTTGTAGAAGGTCACAGCCTACAAATTTAAAATGTTTGACTTCAAACTGTTGATGTTTTTCATGTATTTTACGATAACTACTTACTAATAAGTAATAACTGCTAACTTACTAAATACTAAAAATTCAGTAAATTTTCATAACTGTCTTTATTTTGTTTTTGAAAGACACTTCTTTCGATTGTGTGTTGTGAATAACTATACATGAAATGTGTGCCTTTTATGTACGGTACTTCATCCATACATAAATTCTCCCAAGATACTACACTAAGTAAAATAACCTGTTGTTCAACTACTGCCAATAAATACATTTTGTATATTATCGACTGGGTTTGAATTTTTTCAATAGTTATAAAAATCTTCTTTTAGTTTTAGAAAGAATACGGGGGCTTTTTTCGCATTGTTTTGTGGGGGGATTGGTGCTAAATTTAGGGGTGGTGCGTCATGAGGCTTAGGGGGGGTGGGCACCCTGTTTTATACATTGTATAATCAGATAAAAAATTCACACCTAAACTATATATAAACTGAAGTAACTATACTAATAACTCCATCAATAGACTGAGCTCCAATTTTGAATTCTAAACTACTATAAAAAAATTAAGAGGTTTAAAACTATTGCACAAATAATTAACTTTCAGGAATATAGGATATTGGAATTCTTAATTTCACAAATCAAAAATAGCATGATTCGTAGAATAGTCTTCCAAAATAGCGAAAAAGTGGTCAAACGCGCCTTTTTATTTTTTCTTCACTCTCTCCAGCAAACATTCTCCTTCGTCTCTACCTCCTCCTGCTCATTCACACAAATTAACCAAGTCTTCTCATGATTATCACTCTTTTTTATTTGCTCTATCCTTTCCCCTTTCTCCCAGTATTTCAATTTATCATCATTATTCATTCTCAATTTACTCTCTGCCTCACATAGCTGTTAACAGTATTCTATTTACAGGTCTCTCAGAGCTCAAGGCTAACAAAATAATGATGCTCTTCAATTTATTATTATTATTATTTCAATTTTATATAATGTTTTACTCACATATATTGGAGATGCTTGAGGGATGCATTTCATGTTTTAAATGAATGATCAACTCAAATGAACTCTTCACACTACACATAATCCCAGATTCAAATATTCCGCCCATCCGCTCACAACTCTAACCTCAGTTTCCACCCTTAACCTTATTCAGCAGGCCTGAATATGATGAGAGAACACTTTAATACTGCGAAATGAACATCACATATCGGCACATAAAGTTACAATCTAAAACTGACACTATTTCACTTTTATATAGGCCTATTTTTTTACTCACTTATATTGTTTTACATCCCTCAAACATCTTAAATATATGTGAGTAAAACATTACAAAAAAGTGAAATACAGTGACAGTTTTAATATTAGATTGTTCATTAAGTATTTCGTCATGGAAAACATCACAGATTTATTATTATTATTATTATTAGTGTTGTTAATATAATATGCATTATTAATCTCTTATGGTGCGCATAAATTTCAGAAACCGAAATTACCGTACATTCAATAAACTTATACATTCATCCAATAAATAAATTAATTGAAACTTTAATCATAATAATTTTTTTTTTTAATTATTGTAAACATATTAAAATCGATAAACCCTGTTAGTTTAAAATAACTTGATACAATACTATTTTAAGGATTGCTGCTATCAATAAAATAAAATAGATGAAAAGTCTACCCAACAAAATAAAAAATTGCATATTATGTAGGCTCCAATATCTCATAAATCAATTGAAGGAAAACTGCATGGCAAAGGATAATATTTCAATAGCTAAACCTGAAGGCCTACTGAATGACAGTGTTATTTATATTTTCAAGTTCATTTACTTTTCATTTTTATAGGTTTCATCCATGTATATATTATAACTGTCCATACAAAGAAGAAATTATTCTGTTATTATCTTACTGCCTCATTACATTCAAATGTTGCATACCTTGAATTCTGTAATGATTCTTTTTATGGTTGAAAATCGAATAGTACAAAAACAGTAAAATTTTTGATCCAGTAGCATACGTGATAAAATAAATCCTATTCAGTGGACTCCTGCCAAATATTCCAATAATTCAGTTTTATAATGACAGTTTACTAGTTATTGTAAGCATATTCGAATCATACATAAAAATCTAATATAGAAAATTCCCGTTTAGTTTAATAACTTGGTAACGAATTTCAACAAAGTATTCCCTGGTTTCAACAAGATATTATTATATATTGATTTATAGCAAAGTATTGAAATTAATTATAGAAGTGGAACTTCAATTTAATATAAAAGTTGCTCTTTTCAAAGCTGTTCAGCACAACGTAATTCAGAGCCTTTTTCTGACAATAAAAAAAACGTCGTTAATTTGGTTGAGAGGAAATGTCTTAATAAAACGCTATATTTTACTACATGGCATAAAATCAGTCCATAAATATAGAAGGTAGATGAAGTGTTGGAGGAAATTATGTTTGTAATAGTATCGATTATAAAGTATGAAAAAATAAGAACAGGAACTTTTCCTCTAATAATATTGTAATTTATCTTCCAAGTCTCACTTCATTTAGTTTTATGACAGAGATAGCACTTTGGATTAAGCAATGAAAAACAATAATACCGTAAATTATTAATATTACAGAATGCACTGTTCCTGGAATGATACTAATATTACTGTTATATTCAAAAATTTTCAACTTACATTTTTTAAATTTGCATTTCAGAGAATACATATTGGATATTTCTTTAAAATTTTAGCTTTTTTGTAACATTCTTTTTCAAAGAGAAATTTTACTTTTTATCAGAAGATTATTATTACAAAGAGTAATAAAAAAGTGATACAGCACTGAACTCTCAATTTACAAAATAGAAAGTATGTTGTTTTAATTTAATATAAATTATATTAAATTTTATTTTTTTAAACTTAAATTTTATTATTTTTTTAAATTTAATTTAATATAATTTATGTTGAAAGTATATTTGATTTTTTGTAGCAAAACATTATTTGATACAGATTAATACAAGAAATTATTTGCTACAATAAAATGAAAAGTTGGAGCTTTGAGCATATCTCAGGAATTAATTCAAGGGTAGAAATGCATAACAATGGATAATATTTCGAAAACTTACTAGTTGCCAACCTAAAAACGTTTTAAAAATTGTGACTGATAGACGAGTCCAATATCTCAGGAATTAATTCAAGGGGGAAAATGCATGACAATGGATAATATTTCGATAGCTTACTAGTTGCCAACATGAAAATGTTTCGAAAATTGTGTCTGAAAGGCGAGTGCACAGCACTAAAAATTAAAATTCTATTTGTGTTAATTGGTCCCATGCTGGAAAGACTCAAGATGATCATCAATTAACAATAGTTATTATTTTCCAAAAGCAATCATTTTCTCTCAGAGAATAATGATGATCAAACATTCATCATTCTACTCAAATAAGCATTAATTTCTATTTCACTTCGAAAACTTTTTCCAAGTAGGAAAAAATAAACATACATAATCATAGGGATTGGTCAGATATCTGAAATCTAACATTTTGAACTTGAGATATTAAAGTAAAAAACAAGTGCACAATTTTGTGATAATAATCCAAGAGAATTTGAAATTAATTTCAACTTATTAACTACACAATTGAAGTGAAGCTGGGAAAGTAATTGTTGAAAGAATCGTTACAGCTTGTAATATCATACATTCTGAACTTAATTTCGGTTAATCAAATTTTTATTTATGGAAGGCTAGAAACACAATAATTAGATTCTTATAAGTAGGCAACTGGCTGCACTGTACATTCCTAATCTTTACTATTGCCTGTAATTTACTTGTAATCAATTTCTGAAACTATCCATCATTTACAAGATTGACAGAATTATTGTGCTGACTCCATTCTCCGTCGTTAGAACTAATAAAGAAAATTGCACATTAAGAAGCTTGTTTACATCATCCTTTAAATGACAAGTAATTTCTTAAAAAATTGAATGACCCAGTGTAGATAAATAGAATAGCCTATACTGCTAGAAACTTGAAATAAAGGGCATGAATACATTCATTAACTTGTTTCTATTTTGCTTTAGGATTCTCATTCATCAGAAAAGCAGAAAGATTAACAACTTTCACGAGAGATTCGAAAAATCTGATAGAAGAATTTAAACTCAATCAATTATAGAATCAATTATAAACTCGAATAAAATAAGCGTAATACAAGAAAAACATGGGAATGGGTGATTTTTTTTCATAAGGAATTTCTGAATAATATATAGTTAATAAAATAGTAAATACATAAGCTTGAATAAATGCTACTGCTAAATGCTATTGCAGAGTTACTGGAAACAAAAAAACAATATAAAGAACCGAAAATTGAAGCAGATAAATTGAACTATCACTTTGCAAACGTAGGTATAACCTCAGATTAAGAAATTGTAACGTATATTGAAATTGTAATTGTAGAAATTGTAACGTATATAGAACGTATGTAGAAAGTGTAACGTATATTGTAGAAATTGTAATTGTTGGTATAACCTATGCCAGAAATATCATAGAGAATAATTCAACCTTTGAAAGCATAGGACTAAGCGATTCATTGGATAATCCAGTTAATAGTTTTTTCATTAAACCAACAGACGAACAGGAGGTGTTAAGAAACATATTTAGTCTGAAGAGCAATTATTCATCTCCTGGTTATGACAGTATCTCTTCTAAATGTCTTAAAAAAATAGCCCTCTGTATTTCAAAGCCATTGTCTCATTTAATAAATAGATGCTTATCTGAAAGTTACTTTCCAAAACAATTCAAATTAGCCGTGATAAAACCTTTGTATAAGGGTGGAGATTCATATGACCCTAGTAACTATCGGCCAATCAGTCTACTTACAAATTTTTCAAAAATAATGGAAAAGATTATAAAATCTAGGCTCTCAAATTTTCTTAGTAAAATCAATTTTTTAAATAAAAATCAATATGGTTTCCAAAAGAATAAATCCGCTATTGATGCCATTTTGAAGTTGACTGGAGTAGTTGATGAGGCATTTAATAACAATAGTAAGAGCCTTGCAATTTTCTTAGATTTAGCTAAGGCCTTTGATACGGTGCCTCACGAGCTAATGTTGGATAAGCTGAGGAGGTGCGGAGTTAGGGGACATACTTTACAGCTTTTTGTTAGTTACCTTACTGGAAGATGTCAGATTATTACACTTAATGGTAAAACCAACTCCCAGAACCTTGAAAACTTTGGATTACCGCAGGGAACCGTATTATCCCCCTCCCCTTCTTTTTCTTATCTATGTGAATGATCTTTTAAACATTAGCATCCCAAATTGTAGCATAATATCATTTGCTGATCCTATTACATGCTATTTACATGCTGATCCTATTACGGCGCTCCTATTACATGGTAGAACTTGGGAGGAGGTGCACTCATTGGCGGGTGATGGACTGAAGTTGTTCAAGCTTGGCTAAAAAAACATATTTTTCATTTCATTTTTTCATTTCATTTCTATACATGTCATTGGTTACTGTTAAGCAACATTGACAATTGTCATACAAGAAATCAAATACATATAGTATACAATGATACATAGGCCTATCTATAAAAATAAAATAATAAAACAACAGAAAAAAATATATATATAACAACAAACATAAAATATCCATGTCGAGTCAACAGTAAGAGCATGCCAACAAGAAACAGAAATCGAAAAGTACCTGCTAATTATCATTAATCATACTCTGCCAGCTATAAAAACATTTTTCAATAACCCATTCCTTCATTTTATTTTTGAAAATGGCAATTGATTGAGCCCCCCTTAGTTCAGCAGGCAATGCATTCCACACCTTCCTACCCATATGATCTGGCCCCAGCTCATAAAATGAAGTGCTATGAGGCTCTACCCTGATAATGTTTCTAGACCTGGTACTGTAATTATGAACATCAGCACCCATAGTCCACTCATCCTTGGATTTGAAGGCGAAAACTGCTAGGTGATAGATATAGAGCCCTGGGACAGTCATTAGCCCTGCAGCCTTGAATAGGGACCGACATGAAAATCGACTAGGTTTCCCAAACATTACCCTCACTATTCTCTTTTGAGCTCGAAAAATAGCCAGTGAATGGCCAGAACCTCCCCACAGCAATACACCATACGATAGTATGGGCTCAAAATACCCATGATATGCCACAAGCACTGCTCCCCTATCCAGTAAGGCAGCGAGCCTGGACACTACAAAAGCAGCAGAGTTCAACGTCTTCAAAATATTCTCCACATGAACGGTCCATCTCAAATTCTGATCAATAGAGACCCCCAAAAAATTTGCAGAGAGAGCAGTCTGAACATCAGCCCCTTTTATTCTGAAGTGGGGTGGGTCAACAAGTGATCTATAGATTTGGAACTCAATGAACGAAGTCTTAGAAATATTGATCTCCAGCCTGTTTGCCCTACACCAGCATGTTACCTCTCTAAGAACTGCATCACCAGCCTCCTGCAGCTCATCCACATCTTTTGCTGAGACAAGAAAGTTAGCATCATCTGCAAAAAGAACTGATTTTGCTGAGCTAATATTTGCCGGGAGGTCATTTATGTATATCAAGAATAACAAGGGGCCCAATATTGAGCCCTGAGGAACACCTCTAGTAATAGGACATAAGTTAGATCTGAAGATCTTGTTCACTGTTTGTCCCTCCTTACCTTGCACCTCGACCACCTGGCTCCTATCACTCAAGTATGATTCAATCATATTTAAAAGCCTTCCACGAATCCCATAATAATGGAGCTTTCTAAGTAATATACTGTGATCTAGACTGTCAAATGCTTTCCTCAGATCAACAAAAAACCCAATCACCTTAAGGCCCTGATCCAGAGAAGAGTATATATCACTGACAAAAGATTGCAGAGCATCCACAGTTGACTTCTTTGACTGAAACCCATATTGACATTTGGACAATAACTTGTTTGTCAAGAAGTGAGAAAGCAGGGTATCATAAATGACTCTTTCCCATATTTTAGAAACTGACAACAGATTTGCAATAGGGCGATACTTATCAATCTCTTTTTTTGAACCTTTTTTAAAGATTGGTTTTAACTTGGAAGTCTTGAAGGCAGAGGGGAAAAAACCCAAGCTACAAGACCTTCTAAGTAAATGTGAAACAGGGCCACTAACAAGGTCAAAATACTCATTAAAAATTCTTGAAGGGATCTCATCAATGCCACTGGACATCTTATTTTTTAACCTACCAACCACCGCTGCAACAGTCACATCTGACATGAAAGGAAGCTCAGATGTGGTGATATAGCCACAGTTTGAGTTTGCCAGCAACTGAAGGAATGATACCACTTCATCAGAATGATAAACACTTTGAGAGGAGCCTCCACCCGCAAAGTAATCACTGAAAGCATTAGCAATATCAGTAGGTGAGTCCAGTTCAATACCATCTACCACAATTGGATAGTGGGAAATATTTTTGGGTGCACTTTCTTTCTTTATCAAACTCCAGATTGTTCTTGACTTATTATCTGAGGAATTAATAAGTCTTTTGGAATGATCAATTCTCAAGGATTTAATGAGGGCCTTAATTTCCAAGGAAATATTTTTGAGCAACACCTTAAAGGACTCATTAAGTGGATAGGCTCTAACAAATAATTGAAGGTCTCTTTTCCTATCACAAAGATTCTTCAGATGAGGGCTAGTCCATGATAACTTTTTTGAGTGGGTTTTCACCTTGGACCTCTTTTCTGGAAATGCCAAATTAAAAGCACCGCTAAAGCCATGAATGAAATAATTTATTTGAGTATCCAAGCCCACTTCATCAAGGAGAAGAGGGGAACAATCAAAATCTTGAAGGTATGCTGCAAACTTCTGTTTGTTCCATTTAGAAAAGGACCTTTTTATGACAAACTTATCAGAGAACATTGAAGAAAGAGGCAATACAATTGAAAACTCCTGAGCAGAATGATCAGACAGAGACAAACTCACCACTTTAGCAGATACAGAGTCAAATAGGTTGGCTGTAATGAAACCATTGTCCAGCAGTGATGATGAATGAGCAGTTTGGCGGGTTGGCTCATCAATTATTCCCTGCAAGCCATATGCACTGAACACAGAGCAAACCTCCTGTTTGAAGCCAGAGTTTCCCAGAAAATCAATATTGAAGTCACCCACCATCAAAATACATTTAAACCTCCTGAAAGTTGAGGCAAGCAGGCTGTCAAGATGCTCAGTAAATATATCCACATTACCATCTGGCGCCCTATAAATGCAGACCACCAAGAAGCTCTCATCTATAATTAATGCACAAGCCTCAAAAACAGACTCACAGACCCCAGTCAAGGAAAACTCAGAAAATGGGATGCCATGCTTCAAATAAATGGCAACACCACCACCCCTCCTTGACACTCTGTTGAAATTACATCCCAAGTCAAATCCCTCAATTCCAACAGTCTCATTCCCATTCAGCCATGTTTCAGACAGGCATAATATGTCCATTTGACTCAATATATTAACATCCTGGAGATTCTCAATCTGAACAGCCAGCTCCACACTCTTATTTCTGATGCTATGGATATTATAATGCAATACATTTAAAGTCCTCCTTCTAGAGCAAGACACCCCCCCAATATTCTGGCAGCCACCAACCCCAGCCAAACAGTCAATGAGATTTGCATATTTACAGCCATTTATGTGTGAACGTGATAGTTGATTTCTTCTAAAAAATGTCATTTGAAGTCAAAACTGGAATTACCTGTGAAATAACGTTACACGGGTCCGGTAAAGCAACAGCAAGAGCATTATCATCCCTAGCATCACCATCCTCATTTGAAGTTAACTCATGGGTGACATCAATTGTGACAAATGACCGATCAATTGAACCAGAATCCTGGTAGCAGGGTTCTTTACTCATCACAGATGAATTAGAGGGTCTTAATCCCTTATGATGCACACCATTAGAAAAACACCTTGTTGCACTTATTACAATTTCATTAATTTTATTGGCAATCAATAACTTTCCTCTTTTGTTCAAGTGCAGACCATGAATGGTGTGATATTGCCTATCAACAGTCCACAATTCCAATATCTTCACGGAGTACTGCCTAGCCAAACTTCTTATGCTTCTATTTAAATCAGCTATAGCCTTATTTTCAACAGAAGATTCAAACAGATCATAACAATAAGGTATTGTGGACACTATCAAGTTGCCATGCTTATAGGTTTCAATTACTTCTTTCAATTTGGACATGAATCTCCTCTTATCAATCCTACCAAAATTTGAGTGAACACTATTTGTACCACCTAAGAGAACAATCCAATCATTGCAATGTGTATTCATGGTCTCACCAGGAGATAACATCCACTCAGCTAGAGACTCAAACACAATCCCAGGAGCCACATTAGAAGCACAAAACATGCCATCAGGCAGCAATCTAACAAGCGGTTCCCTGACCCCCCTCCCATGGCTATCAGCCCAAATATGAGTTTTTGACAGATTTTGTAATGGATCTCTGGAATTCGATCTGCAGCCAGACTGAAACAGGCTACTCAACAGCCTTCTTGCCGAGTGAATATTTTTTTCAATGTCCAACAATAGCCCATTGCTAGCTCTCAAATCAAGTTCTAGTTCAGAAATCTTTTTTAGGAGGCTGTGTCTTGTGTTATCCTTATCCTTAAAGTTCCTATGTGGTTTATTTGTTTTACAAGGATCTATTTTATTCTCAGGCTCTGTAAAGTTTTGTAGGGCACTGAAAGAGTTTTTTGTTACTGTCATATTAGGATTATACTGTTGACTCATAACTGTGCTGCCCGGCGAATAGAAAAGCTTTAAATCCTGAAGCTCTATGTCCAAGGATTTTTTTTCGCTTTTTAGACGGAATTTTCAGCCTCCAGAACCTCGACACTCCCCTTCATCTGATCCACAACCGCTTCATACTCCATCAGTTTCTGATCAACATCAATAGAATGGTTTACCGCATCATTCCATTGCTGTCTCATTGTGATCATCTTCTTATTTAACTCAACATTTTTTTCTCTTAAAGAGGCTATGACTTCATCTATGTTATCATGAGGGTCACATGTACTAAGGTGGATGGGAGAACTTGTTGGGGTGCTGGAATCAGTTTTATTGAAGATATCTGCAATGGTGGATAAGATCTCAGTTGTATCATCCAAGGCGATGGAGGACTTGTCAGGTAGAGTTACATTACAAGGAACCGGAGTAGCTATTTCGTTTAGAGATGAAGAGTTATCAATTTTCTTGCCACTAGAGGTATTAGGAGTGTTAGGTGGGTGATTATGTTCTAGGGTAAGGCCAGACGCCAAAAAAAGCATAGAATCTGTTCCTATTGAAACCTTACAAGTTTTAACAAGACATCGCCAACTTATTTGACCCGTGGATGAGGTCCTGTCCTTTCTAAATTTATGGTCTTCAAAAAAGACCGCATCGTTACCTTTGTTGGTTGTGGTTTCCTCCAGCTTCATGATGAACCTTATTTAGCTTGATGTCTGAATTTTTTAATTATAGTATTGTGGAGATAATTATATTCAGTCTCTGTTTAAAATTATATATTTACTAGGATGAATCTAGGTATAAGCTAAATAATAGGTACGGTAAAAATCATTGCTCAAGACGAATAGAGAAAAAACAGAGAAAAAAAAAGAAAAAAGGATTAGAATATTACTGCTCCACCGTATACGGCATAAATTTTAATGGAATAGATTCTGTTATCAACTAAAGAATTTTATTAAATTTTATATTTATCAACCTACGACTCTAACATAATATTTTATAAGTTTATAACTCTAACAACTTGTACCGGTATCATACAATATTATTAAATGCTCAGAAATAATGTGAAAAAATAGATAGGATAAAATCAGTTCTCGATAAGGAAGACACAATCAAGACGGATTGAAAATTTAGTCAAGTTCTAATAATTAAGTTTGAAATTAGTTGGTATCCTACCAACGTATAGGCAAATTTCTTTAATTTAAGAAATAGATTCTTTTTTGTCGATCGTGCCCCGTCCAGTCCCGGGCCAAGTGCGACTGCCACAGGATGCAATGTTTACATATTATTTACAAAGCAGCCCGTCAATTCATGAATCTATTTCAGCCCATATAATAGTCCTGACTCCTGACCAAAACAGTGACTCCTCCTCGAGTTGATTTCAACAGAAATTGAAAATGAGGGAGCGATTACTAAATAAGCTTAATTGATTTTAGACTAGCCTATATATTTCGTACTTTAAAAATGTCTAAGTTTATTGTATTATTCAATTAATTTACTGTACTTACTTTTCTTTAAAACAAAAAATGTCTATTTTGTATTATATTATTCAATCAATTTACTGAGTTAATAATTCAGTTCAAAATCTATTTTATGTACTTCTATTTATAAATTAATAGTAATAAGTTGATAGTTGAAGGTTAAGTTACAAATTGATTTTATGTTGTTCGTGAATAAACTTCACTTTATAAAGTTTGGGTTACCTAGAGAAAGCTATTAAAGTTCTTATTTATTAGTATGATGATTTAAAAGAAATACGAAAATTAATTTACTTCAAAAAAAAACAGTACCAACAATGCAAGAAAAGACAGAAATTCAGACAAAATAGGTTAGACGAGAATACTTGCTGTTCACTGCTTATCTAGAAGCGATAAGGGAGCTCCGTCAATCACTTCCACTCACCACGGCATCCACAGGCCGAATTTTAACTTTAAACTACAGGAAAACAAAATACCTAACTTTTTCGCCTACCGAAATTGGCCAACCAGACTTACAATTAAAACTCAAATTACATGATATATCCTAGAAGAAAATCATGATTTTCTGAACTGTTCCTGTCCGGAAATTGAAAAAGTAAAAACAATCAAATATCTTGGTATCATGCTGGACGATCATCTTAAATGGATGTCTCATGCAAGTTACCTTTGCTCCAAGCTAAAATACCTGGTTCACACTTTCTATAAAATAAATCAAATAGCAAATCGTGATATTATTAGGAAGATTTATTTGGCATATGCGCATAGTCTTTTCACCTATGGCGTGGAGGTATGGGGTGGAGCATATGACACTCATTTAAAGAGAGTTTTTATTTTGCAGAAGTTTTTAATCAAGGCAGCATTGGGTAGACCTAGAATTTATCCCAGTAGGGCAATATTCCAAGAAATTAACGTTCTTACAATAAGACAGCAATATATAAAAAAATATTATATTATACATTAATAAAAATAAATATTGTTCTCAACCACGTACACTTTTTTACCACACTCGTCCGCTAGTCACAAATAAATTTATTACAAAATTTTCTAGACTTCCAGTATGTCGGAGACAATTTGAACACTATTGCAATACCCTAATAAATAAGATACCAGAAAACGTGACTGCTAATAACGTTAATAAAAAACAGATCCAATTAATTGAGGAACGGGTAAGAACAAAAATTTTCTACAAAATAACAATTTAAAGACAAGTTAACAATAACTTATGAATAAAATAGATGAGTTAACTAAATAATATAAGTTATTAATAAATATTAGCTTTAGCATTGACATTTATAATAAATTTCCAGGCAAATTCAGTGTATTAACTTGAGCAATGCTCATCTGTGAGGTATGAATGATCTTGTTATTATTATAATTGCTATGTATTGCTATGGTATTATTATAATGGCATAATATATGAGAGAATTGAAGATTATTAATTAATCATTATACCAATTCACAATTGATATACTTTCTATACACGCATTCAGTAAATTAATTTGTGATAAATGTACTAGCTCAACTCATTGCTAGCGCACAGACAATTGTTTATGCTAGCAATGCCATTATACAGTTTTCTCTTTATATTAATCACATTATGAAATTTACAATGATCCAATAGTCTGTTCTTAGTTCTTTTTTTTACTAGAAAAAACAAAAGATTCCAAACAGTTCAGGTCAAATACAAACTACAGCAATCGCTTGATAAGCTAATGATGGAAACATTCCAGAAGAATAAGTTCTTATTATTTTCTTCAATGTAGGTCATAAATATGATATATAGATAGATAAAATGCCTTTATTTCGCACTTTACAATCAAAAAGTGCTGTGGGCGAAGTTGAGGCATACTATTCCCCTCTTCCACTTAACCCATTGCTGTGGGTTAAGGTTAGGTTAGGTCTTTGGAATGATGTGGGTTGTTAAGCTACTTAAAGGAAAATGAAAATATCAATAAAAGACCATTGAAAACGTATTAAGTTGCTAAGGTTTTTCACAGTATTCAATAGTTCCTCAAAACAAATAAAAAACTGATTCAACAGTTTACAGTATGGTAACTGGTATAATATAGTGTTGGAACTGAATCGAATTTTACTCCTGATCTAGAAGAGACATGATTTGTATTCGTCTTGGAGACTTGACTTTAAAAAAAATTCCAAGAAGGTTTAAGTTAGCTTTATGGCTTCAGTTGCAGTGTTTTCGATGAGTTCAGTGACCCAAAATATATACATGTGTAACGAGATCAACAGAAATAGGAGTCAAGTTCGACCAATTTATTGTAATAATTATTAGAAAGTAGGCTTCCATGTAGCCTACGGTATCTGAGTTTGATGAAAAGTCGTTGGTCTCTTATGCTTTTTGGGAAATTCTTGATGATAAAATAAGTAAGATATTTTTACTTTACGAAATAGGTATTCATTGGTATCTATGAACGATTCCTCCATATTGTCAAACATAATATTTATCATGCCTTGAAGATGGGGTTTAACAACTCGAAAACGTTCGGCCTACAGAGTAAGTGAAATACTACTTATTTTAATAAAAATTTGACTGCAAGTCGTTGAATTCACTTGAAAAGTTAATATTTATCAATTTCTTTGGTTTTTATCAGCTTCCTTCGAACATGTATTATTTTTAATTTTGGATGATTTTGCTAGAAAATTACATTACTATATTCTTTATGACGCAAAAAGAAGTTCAGGGAAGACAGTAGTTACTGGAAATAATTGAGCAAGCATATGAGATTGGTTGCATTAGCTTAGTGATTCCAAATCTGTCTATTGTGTGAATTCCCAGGATTCCATAATGGAAACAAGAAAAAAGATTGTGAACTAAAATAGCAACACGAAGAACCTTTTGCTCTTTCTATTTCAAATAATTCATTATGGGATTAAGGAAAGCTCATTGTATTTCCGGTGTTTTATCTCAGAGTATTCTTTTAAAGATTATCAACTCACTTTTGCGTACTAATTCAACAACTCGGTTTTCCATTATAAAATATTACAACCCAGATTATCAGTCTTCATCAGTTTATTTCTTGCTGTTGAAGGGTACAGCATATTTCCATATTATACGAAAGAACTGGCCATTTTCATCAATAAAACAAATTTTCTGATCCTATGTTCAAATGAAATAAAAAGTATTAACTTTAATATTATTTATTTGAATACAATTTACAATTGCAAGCAAATGGAACGGTTGAGTCTTGGCATTGTATTGCCACTGCCAGTAAATTGACAAGTTTCTTTGATATAATTTGCAAAATTAATAATAATAACAATAATAATAATAATAGTAATAATAATAAAGCAATAATAATATAGGTTAATAGTTCCTAAACACAGATTTCAAATTGTATAGACAAGTATTTTTGGAGGATGAAGTCCACATAGATCTGAGACTTGTGCGTGGGTAATGAATTGGTTTTTTTTTTGTAGATTACGTCTTGGAGACTCCAGTTAAGGAGTATAAGACAAGTCAGATCAACAATATTATACACTAGATACCATAATTACTTCAATTAGTTGAGGTGAGGCTTAATTTTGATGTGAAAGGAACTCTTGTACACTATAAAAAGCTTTATCAACTAAATATTTCTTCAATTGTTTTTTAAATATTTCTATATTTTCAAGACTCTTCAAAAACTGCGGTAGCTTGTTGTAGAATTTCCTACCAATATAACTAGGTTTTTGTTTGAATAAGCTACTATTGTGACTCACCAAGTGATAATCTCCTCGGCTTCTTGTATTATAATCATGTACATCAAGATTTTGGTTAATATCATTCGTTTTTACATATAAAGTAGCTTCATACACATATAAGCAGGGTACAGTTAGGAGACCAAGTCTCTTGAACAACGGCCTACATGAATCTAATCTATTTACTCTTTCTATACACCTAACCGCTTTCTTTTGGATCTTAAACACCCTATCAAGATTTTGTTTTGATGAATTACCCCATACTAAGATAGCATACCTAATATGTGACAGTAAGAGCCCATGGTAATTGATGATGGTGATTGATGAGTTGGACCTATAGTTTCAAGTGGTTTCCGAACCACTGGGAACTGATAATCAAGAAAGTACTAGAACAAATGAGATTTACTAACACGCGAAACTAACCACGACTTGATGTTTTAAATTACAGATTAACTCAAATGAACTCCTCACACTACACATAATCCCAGATTCAAGTCTTCCGCCCACCCTTTTTCACTCACAACTCTAACCTAAGTTTTCACCCTTATTCAGCAGGCCTGAATAAATAGTATATGAGAGAATACTTTAATAGTACGAAATGGACATCCCATATCAGCACAAAAAGTTAAAATCTAATATTAAAACTGACACTGTATTTCACTTTTATATATTGTTTTACCCACTTATATTGGAGATGCTAGAGGGATGCATTTCTGAAGTGAAATGCATCCCTGTAGCATCTCCAATATAAGTGAGTAAAACATTATATAAAAGTGAAATACAGTGTCAGTTTTAATATTAGATTGTTCATTTAGTATTTCGTCATGGAAAACATCTCAGACATGAAGTACCGTAACTTAAGTATTGATATTCACTATGAAATAATAGTTCAAATTTACATAGTTTTACTTTTCTTTTCAAGAAAAGTGGAATTGAAACAACAAATCATTTCATTAAGTTTTATACAAGTAGTTTCTACTTGAATAATTTTCCTACTCTACTTGAATGTGATTGGAATAACCCACTCTACTACTATTTCTATTTCAAATCTGTTGAGTGTCAAAAATTACAGCTTTTACAACAACAGTAGTTGAAAAATGGTAATAGCATTGAATCTAAATAGCTCAACCCGATTTTCTAATCTTGAAAGTGATTCTTAAATTGATTGTCACTTGAATTTCAATTAAAACCACTTGAAATTTATGGGAACGTGACAAATTGAACGTTTCTCAACTCATAATCATATCCTGACAGTCCATTTATGGATTTGCACTCTTGTGACGTTTATTGAATTATATAATTATTAGGTAATTAATTGATTGGGTACTGAGATATATCGCAAATCACTATTCAATTACCTTGACTTTTTTTGTTGAAGGTGATTAAACTGTGAAGCACCTGTTGAAGAGTTCAACTTTCTGTTCAATTTCTTAATAGAGAAATGTAGATACGGTACCTATGACTAGTGATTGGAAGTGCTAAAAATAGAAACTCATAGATTCAGAATTTGCCTAGCACAGGCCTACAAGGGATATACATGAGCATACAAATCAGTCTTCAGTTGTCCGCTGATTATGTAGAGATGTAGACGAAACTCAAACGCTAGAGAATAATTACTTCAGCTGGCTGTCGCTTCAGCGGTCGTGGGTTCGAATCCCGCTCCTCCGACTGGCATCTATGGGTTATCATTCACTAAATTTCCCACGCACAAGTCTCGGACTCATGTGAGCATCATCAGCACATAATAATAATAATAAGAAAAAGGGAAATAAGAGAGATAAGAAGAGACTATTAAATTAAATTTTTGTAAATAGATTATGTCATATTTTAGATAGCCTGATTCAACTATATCAGTCAGCCTTCTGGTAAGTTACATGATTATGAATAGTTTACTGCCTTTATTTGCACAAAAGCGAGATTTCAATACTCCTTAGCTGCAACATTCCTTTATGATCATCCATTCATTAAAATTAAATTATTTGTTGGGAGTACACCAAGAAAAGATATTATTTCATGCATTTTCATAATATTATACGCCTAAAAAGTAACAAACAATTAAATTAATCCACAATACTCATTGATTTTAAAATATGGAAACATATTGATAAAAAAAAGCCTTGATAGGGTATTTAAGATGCGAAAAAAAGCTGTTAAGTGTATGGAAAGAGTAAATAGATTAGATTCATGTAGGCCGTTGTTCAAGAGACTTGGTCTCTTAACTGTACCCTGCTTATATGTGTATGAAGCTAGTTTGCATGTGAAGAGAGTGATATTAACCAAAATCTCGACGTGCATGATTATAATACAAGAGGCCGAGGAGATTATCACTTGGTGAGTCACAATAGTAGCTTATTCAAACAAAAACCTAGTTATATTGGTAGGAAGCTATACAACAAGCTACCGAAGTTTTTAAAGGGTCTTAAAAATATAGAAATGTTTTTAAAACAATTGAAAAATTATTTAGTTGATAAAGCTTTTTATAGTACAAGAGTTCCTTTCACATCAAAATTGAGTCTCACCACAACTAATTGATATAGGCCTAGTAATTATGGTGACTAGTGCAGATTGTATAATTGTTGATCTGACTTGTCTTTTAGGCTACTCCTTAACTGGAGTCTACAAGACGTAATCTAAAAAAAAGGCTTCTTTATAAAAACTCGCTATATTAGAATATTCACTATCACTCTTTTGCCACTTTTAAGAGACTTTCTATTCAATCTTCTTCAAGTACTGATTTATTTGTGTAACCTAAATAGTGAAATATAAGCCCGAGTGTTGAATTTTATTTTTTTGGAGGGAAGACCCATTTATCTGGTAGTTTAAAGTTTGACTGTTAGGATGAAGATAAATGAATCAAGATGAATACATTTGAGATAAAACTGCTATTAATTAATTGTTGCAACTCGAATTTTTTACGTTCAATAATTAGTTCCAATTCTATTTGCGACCCGGATGAAAGGAAGTTGATACTGGTGCTACTACTGCATGACTTTCATGGTCTTCTGCCTCCATTAATGATATGTTTTAGTGGCGTGAGCTCAAGTAAATATCATGAGACAATGATTACATTTTCCAATTATTCAAGAAGTAAACTCCCACTCGTACACACATACCGGTACTCTCCAGGTTTGAAATAATAAGCCCTATTTTTGTGTCACCCAAGGTCAAGTTCGAACAATGATAGCTTAGGCCTATATACTAGATGGTAATTTTATGGCGTTTAAATATCACATGGGAAGAGTAGCATGAGAAAATGTCTTACAATTTATTACAACAGCAGTGCTCCAAATAATTATGACTAGCCTTGAAATTAAATCATTTTTTTACCTAGAGTAAGTTTAATTTAGGCCTTCTGGTATCTGTTCAATCAGATAGAGATAAGCTGCGTTGTGCTGGGCACTATTTGTAAGAGTGACCGATTAGATTGGCCAGCAAAAAAGACTTGTCTCTGCTGTAAAATCACTTCCCGGTAGTTCGGAACCCACCTAAAACTCTGTAGGCCAAGCTCACCAATCATCATCATCCATTTCATTACCCACGCACAGGTCTCAAACCTATGTGAGCATAGGCTAATCCTCAAAAAAAAAAGATCTAAAAAATTGTACTTTTATAGCCGATGATTTCTCGTCAATTTTGGCGACAAGGAAAGAAGGGGAAGTGCTCCTTTGAAAATCACTCTTATAATCGAACTCTTAACCACTCTTTTTTTTTTTTTTTTTTTTTTTTTTGAGGATGAAGCCCACATAGGTCTGAGACCTGTGCGTGGGTAATGAGTTGGATGATGATGATTGATGAGTTGGACCTACAGTTTTAGGTGGGTTCCGAACCACCGGGAAGTGATTTTACAGCAGAGAACAATGTCTTTTTTGCTGGCCAATCTAATCGGTCACCGTTACGAACAGGACCTACAAGAACGCAGCTTATCTATCTGATTGAACAGATACCTGCTTATTGCTCTTTCATGGAAACAAAATTGACTTTGAACTTCAAATAAACGCTTACGGCCAGTTGCACGAAAGAACATTGAATTTGACCACCGTAAGATGACGTCATTCGACGGAGCCAGTGCAACGATTTCCCTACTTTTCTACTGAGTTCCGTAAGATGACGTCATTTTACGATGATTAAATTAAATTTTCTTTCGTGCAACTGGCCGTTAGACTTCAAAATCAATATATCCTATGATCAACAAATATCAATTGTTTTTAAGCTTCTTTATTCATGTAAGTAGAGTCCCTTTGACCGATTCCAGCTGTAGATGACTCTTCAGGTCTCAACAGTAAAACACAACTGTTGTGTTTTGATCTAGGGAGCGAAAACTACGCAAACGATGAGTGGGGGGAGGTTGAGATTACTTTCCTAAATGAGCTAACAGAGTTATATCAGTTCGAAAAATGACCTGAATCCCCCGCCCCCCACTAATCATAAAAACTAGAATATTGCAAAATTAAACGCCGATATTTCACAAAATGGTAATTAGAAAATGTTTCATGGCAAAACAAGAAATATAATAGCTTGGTTGTGAATCTGAGAAACTTCTTTTAAATTACCAACGGGTACTCAAGTTCACAGAGTAGACCTACTGCAGAAAAGAAGAATGTAACTTTTTAGAGGGTTGACCTTACTTTCGACTTCTGCGAAGGTTGAAATTGCTGCCAGTATACAACTTGACGTTTTGCTCAGCCAATTACCATCTCATAAACCGGTTAGTCGGTCTTCGAATAACTGTCTACCGGTAAAATCTGCTCCAACAGCTATGTGTGTGACTCAATTTTCATATTGATGCTATTTAGCCTACAGTAGGCTACAACTCTTAAGATGTAATCGTGACCTCAAGATAACAGTTGCTGTCGTATTTTGATTAACAGCTGCTAACAAAAAGGCCTTCCGCAAAAATATTACTCATTTCAATTTTATCAAATTCTCATTGCTCAATTTTATTAAATTCTCATTGCTCAAAACTACTCGGATGATCCATGAAATGACTTGTTCAATATTTCATTCAATAAATTATTTATACTACTCGACAAGTGCTCTAAGAATTATTTTCATTTATGGCCCGTCCAGAAAAAGCGCTCTTTTAGAGTAATCTACTTACGAGAGCACTCTTACCACTTGGCTCAATGGGCTTACTCTCACATACTATAGTAGTATGAAACAGATATGAAGATGAAGACATATATTATAGCACCTACACGTATGTAGGATAGTCCCTTTTAGTCGAATAGTTATCCCTTTAGTGAATTTCAACGCCCGCTTAATCGTCTCTGGGGCCCCAAACAGGGGGTAAATTCGGACCCCTTTTTTACAGTTGTAAGACCTTCTAAGCAAGCTTGTCCAATGATCCAGGGAAGTAAAAGTTCGGATTCGGCATAATCCCTTGAAAAAGCTTCAACAGTACGACACTGGTGTGGTATATATAGAAGGATCAATTTCCAAAAGTGTATAAGTTGTTAATTCATGTTGACTATTTTCAACTCTGACCTCACCCACAACCATAGCCCCAGTTTTCAATGTGTCTGAGGAAGCATTCCAACAATGCGAAATAGCCATCACACGAACAAGTAAGTTAAGTGTTGGATTCAATAGTAGGCTATAGTTCATGAACAATAATTAATTGACCTATTTATATTTTTTCAACTTTTCCTCTCACGAAGTAGTAATTTTGATTTCGAAGATTTATGGATGAAAGTTATTGTAGTATTGCTTTGTTCATGCAAAGCGCTCAGGCTTTGGCCCTTTTTTGTGCTGATGATGCCCTAAATAAGTTCAAAGACTTGTGCGTGTGGGTGATGAGTGGATGATGATGCTGCTGTGGATGGTGGACGGCTCCGAACCGATAGGTAGGCTCCGAACCACCAGGTAAAAAGTGATAATAAAGAATTAAGATATACCGTCATGCTATTTTTTGCCAGTCAACCGCTTCCAAGCACTTGTGACTGCTGAACTTCACGATCGCCGGTAACAAGTAGGAACGTTTTTCATTATTAAGTTAGTTTCTCAGTTCAACTATTTTTATCATGGTATTCAAATATGTAGGCTATTTTCACATGTATTTCTTATTTTTTTATTCCTTTTATATGTTATAGTAGGCTAAACTTTAAAAAAAATAAATGATTAGTCGATGAAAATGCTTACCTCCAGCAATCCGATAACAGATCAAGCTGACGATAGAAGACTATTTTTCGATTTGATGCGAATTACTATCGTCTTATCTTTCGAAGCTAACAACACGTGAAAGTTGAAACTTGTATCAAATGAAAATCTTCAACTTTACTGTTTATAATTAAGGCTCACCACAATATTCACAAGTCCGAACAGACAATTCTGCACAACACGCTTTGCTAATCAGAATGTTAACGACTAGGCCTGATACAGCACAATTTAAAACAAAAATAAAAATCTGCAATCAACCCCGAAAAAGAATCACAGCAAATTGTCGTCGAATTGACTATTGAAACAAACTGTTTATGACTTTGAGACTGCCATCTGTGCTTCGGAACAATTTCAAACTTCTCGGAATAGAAAAACTGTCGACATTCCTCTGATTGCGGTTGACGAGTTGAATGATACGGCTGGCATGTCAATGATAAAATACCACGAACGAAACTTAACCTAGCAACTGCTGTAGCTTCAAGCCAAGCCACAGCGAAGAACGAACTCAACAGATAAAACAGAAAGATGAGCTGGTTGAGCTCCCCTTTCCACTGTGAACTCAGAACAGTTACCGCATTGATATCAATCTGACGTCACTACAGCATGCTATGCCTGGTGGAAGGGGGATTGTATTTAGAAAGTAAAATCAAGTAGCCTATGCTATCAAGTAGAGCTATTAACTTACTTGCTCTTGAACCATCGTTTTCACATCATATTTATCAGAACCATCATTGCCATCATCTGTCATGAGTCATATACCGTGCGTAATTACTCATAACCCCTTTTGACTCTATATAGGAATTACATTTTCAACAAAGTTTTGCAAACGATTAGGGGATTCACACACTTTACATCAGATCTTCCATCCTATTATATTGACTTAAATTTTATTGATGTAAATTAATGACCCAACTTCCTTGAAATAGCAATCATAAATACTATATTTTCTTTCCATGTGAAATTTAACGACTTAATATTATTTGACTGCAAGTCGTTAAATTTCACATGAAAAGTTAATATTAACAACGCAGTTCGTCATGGAACAAGAAATCCAGGAACTATATTTTCATTAAAATCTATCTCTCAAAAGCACCCATGAAGCCCACATAGGTCTGATACCTGTGGGTAATGAATTGGATGATGGTGATAGATGAGTTGGACTTACAGCTTTAGGTGGGTTCCGAACCACCGGGAAGTAATTTCACAGAACAGAGCCTTTTTTGCTGGCCAATACAATCGGTCACCCTTACAAAAAAGGCCCAGGATTTACGTAGCTTATACCTCTGATTGAACTATTGAACAGATACCTGCTATCTACGGCACTCAGCTATCATTTCCCAATCTATATAATTATATAAAAATGAATGTCTGTCTGTATGTATGTTCCCTATAGACTCCAAAACTACTTGACAGATCGGCATGAAACTTTGGGAATATGTTGTGTGAATATAGGGGATGGTTTCTGACCATAAATTTTAATAGGGGAGCTAATAATTATTATTAATTAAACCATTTTATAGACCTAACCTACTGAACTTGCCAGCCAAACAGCTTAAAGGAACAGCTGATATAAGTCAACAGTTTTTAATCATATGGCAGGCCCCTTAGTGGCGTTATTTACGCTGTCTTTAAACAGCAAAAGACTGCATTTTGCATGTATAGGCTACCGTGCAGTCGGAGCCTTGCAATATGTAGGAAACATACGACTGGGTATGATGAAATGTAATTATGCCAGGTTGATGACATCTGTTAACCAATGCAGCCTCAGCGGGAGGTGGCGAATAATATAATAAAAAACCTATAGCTTCTACCCTTATAGTCATAGGAGGTTTAAAATTGAAATGTTTCTTCATTACGAGGTGGTGATTAAGAAAACAACGAAGCCTCTATGATCAGCTGGAAGAGCCCTAGGACTAACTTCTTTCCTAATTTGAAATGTAACCTCAGCGGGAGGTGGCGAATAATAAAATCAAGGAGAATTTTTATGAGAATGCAGCAACGCGCGTTGGGCCAGCTAGTAGTAGATATATCATAATAGGCTAAATCGTGGAATATAAATTAAAATAAATATTGTTAGATGAACTATGATGTGAAAACTACTTTAAATTATTATGGACGTATACAATCTACTTCCTCTAGAGCTGCTAGGCTGCCACGGTCACCCATTCAAGCACTGACTTGAGCGTTCGTGACTTAATATCACTCTTACTACATGGTCGTTATACTATCCTAAGTCGTTATACTAAGGGGATGGTAGTCAACTACGCTACATCCACACGACGGTGGTCGACAATCAAAGAATAATGAAAATTGTTATGTCTTATGACAAAAGTCAATATTTTCAATTAACAAAAAAGTTCAAAATCCAATTTCTCCCATTTATTCCCCAAAATCAGTGAAATATCGTTTTTCGTCCGTAACTCCCAGGGGGATGATTTTTTCAAAAACCTTCAAATTGGGGCAACTACCGGTTTTTATGCTCTATCTAATGGAAAAAAGGTTTTTCAAAAATCTCGATATTTAGATCTACCCCCTTTTTCATCACCCTCCCAGCCCCCTTAAACAAGATTTGGAGCACAATTTAGTTTCATCCTTTTTAAAATATAGTGACCTCCCTTATAATCAACCATAAAAACCAAAAATTTTCTCAAAAACCAATTTTTTGACAATTTTCCGTTTGTTAAAATACCGTACATGAAATTGTGAGTTGTCAGATGCATGTCTAGGCCTACTTGAGACAAAAGTTTGAAAAAATACTTATAGAATAAAATAACCTCGATATAATGATTTCCGAATCTCTTTTTATATCGCCAAATTTTTTCCGCCAATAAGCAACAGGTGGCATGTAATTGTAGGAAGCTCTCAGACCCAGAGCCTTACCGTCTGAATATTTTTATATAGAAAGGCCCACAAAGCAACGAACTGCAATCGTATCAAAGCAAAGCAACTGACTTGTAGCAAAATAAGCAATATAACATCAGAATAGTATTAAATTTTCAACAGTGCTCTTATAAAATAACTGGGATAGCTTTGGAACAACCAGTCAATTTAAGGAGCCATACAAAATAGCCTTCCTACATCGGCACAATCAATGCAATAATTAGATAGGGAGTTTTATAGTTTTAGCTTACCATTCCGAAATCATTTCACACGCAATTTTTTGATGAGGCCATTTCTGCGCATGCGGAGAAATATGGAACTGTATGCTAAAATCACTAATTACATTCATATTTATTTACAATTCATTCAATTCTCATGTCTATTTTCGCCGTTTTAGATTCGATGATAATAAACAGAGAAGAATTATCGCCAGCAATAAGATCGATTACAGAAAAAATTGTTTAGAGGTAGGTTCTTAATGAAGATTTCAATTGTTAAATTTCAGCAGACCATTAACCAGGGATTAGGCAACTACTATTATAGCAATAAAAGTCAGAAGTAGTGATTTTTAGAATTTATTTGGTACATTTCTCAATAACATTATATTATACAACGAGAGATGGTTTTATCACAAATGAATAAGGCTTATCAAGATCATACATTATGCGAAAGACATTTGACACATTCCTTATCACAGTTCGATGCTCATTTCAACAAATGCAACAATAAAACGTTAAAAGACAATATATATTACACACATTAAAATAGGTATGTTACTTCATTAAAAGTATGAATTTACCTTTTAACAAGTTAATATTGACAACGCAGATCGTTACGGATCAAGGAATCCAGGAAAAGTAAGAATCGTTTTACTGTACCAAAGATCTCTAGTAGGCTTACTTGATAGATGTAAGTGATATTAGTGAAAATAAAAATTAACATATTCTATAAAATCATTGCCGACTCTATCAAAAGTTCATTTTTGTTTCATTTGAGTTACTCCTAAAATAGTTCGTTTTTGCAGTAAATACTACATTTCTTCTCTTTTAAAAATTTGAAAATCGTTCACGCATGAAAGCAATCACTCTCTTCGACAACAATTAATTATATTTTCTTCGCTCCTTTTAATATTAAATTGGAGGCGACACACATGAAGATCGTCAAAAAAGAAGATACTTTTATGAAAATAATTTATCAACTTTGTATACAGCAGACTTATAATATTGATAAAACGAGCAGATAAAATATGATTTCTTCATGTTCATTTCTTTAACCAATTTTGTAAGTTATAACTGATTACATCACAAATTCGCATTGAAACCGGTCTCCGGAGAGAGAGAGCTAGAGCAACAATGATTGCTTGGATCAGTGTCAATCATGTCTACACACCGTGACCCTAGAACGAGCTTAAGTAAGTTCCCGAGACATTTAGAGCTCGATCTAGGTTCCTGGTACAGATTTTGCAGACACTATTCTGCTCTACGCAACTAGTGTCACTCTAGCGACCAGACTTTACACTTACTCCTTGATCAAAAGCTTAAAACAGAAGAATATCACAAAGAATGCACCAATAAGTGACTAGCATTAAAATAATTGAATAAAAAGAGTTTTGAAAGCAGACCGACATTAAGAAAGCCGGCTCAATCGGGACAGTCAACTACTTGTAATCATGTGAATAATTACGATGGTTGTAAGTAATCATGAGTTTTCTAATTATTCGGGTTTTCACGTATAAAATTATTGAAATATAATCAATTTCTCCTGTTCTAACTCACGCAGGCGCCGTAACTCAGACAGGAGGCCGGACACAAGCTCAGAGTGCGCACACTGACTTACCAAACCGTTCAGTTGCATTGCCTCATCGCGAATATTGGTAAGTGGAGTCTAATTTCCAAACCCAAAGATTCATAAACTAATTCAAGAACAAAACTTTTCATGGCAATAGATAACATTTCAATAACAAACCCAAAACCAAAAGTTGACAGCCCGTCCTTGAGAGGGTCTCACACAGATTTTGTGCATTTTTGTTGCGGATTTTTTTAAAACCTGTACAATTAAATGCAGGTGCACTCACAGAGCGACTCAAATTGTTTTCTCAACTGGGTTGAGCGATTGCGTCCTTCAACTGCGATTGACCTTTGGTGTCGGACGCATACTATTGATCATGTGTGCCACCAAGTAAGTGCATATGGTCACATAAAATATACTGTAGGTTAGTACGCCAATCTGAATGAGCCAGTTGTCCATGAAATCAGCCACTTGAAATAGAAGAAACGTGGCGTTGATGCCCAGCACAAGAAACATACCGCCAAGTGCCAGTATTCGTGTGAACCTGCAACATAAATTTATTCTTGGATTTCTTGTTCCATAACGATCTCCGTTGTTAATATTAACTTTTTATTGTAAATTTAACAACATGCAGTCAGTTTTAGATTGTGAATATATAAAAAATGTACTCACACTTGACCGAACGTTTTCGAGTTGTTGAAACCCATCTTCAAGGCCAACGTTCGGCCAAGTGTGAGTACATTTTTTATATATTAAGTCTAAAACTGACTGCAAGTCGTTAAATTTACAAAAAAAGTTAATAAATTTATTAAATATTTTATTTAATAGTTTCCATTTTATTTAACAAATTTTTCGACTGTCGATCAGTTCAACGCTCAAGCTCAGCTTTGCTAAGTCGAAGAACGTTAATAAAGTTTTAAATATAATACAGTATTTAGCCAACTTACAGCTGATATGAATCATCACTTTTTCACACACACACAAACGCAAACACTTGTTTTCGTTTGTCTCTCGTTTCCGTGAACAGAATATAGCAGAGAATCGAACTCGGTGCTGACTGCTAGACTTACCTTCCATTGACGAATTCTCCCATGATGCGTGCATCGCTGGTGAAGGCGACCGTGGGAATGGCGGCGAACGGCAGCTGCAGACTCATCACCGCGTTCAGAATGTCGTTCATGCCACTCAAGTTGCCAATATCCGAGTAGAAGGCGATCGAAAATGTTGGCAGAATGGCCACTAACCGTGTGAACAGCACTCGCTTCCAGCGGCACCACTTCAAATTTAGGAAACCCTAAACAGTTACAACAATAGATGAAAAAATAATAAAACAAAATAAATAATAGATACGAATTACAAAGTTCCACAACCAAACTAACAGACCTACTACCGAAAATGGAAGAACTGAATTTTGTCAATTTTTAAAGCGACTTCTTCATATTAAGTAAGCAATAAAACGAACTTTGAATAATATTAATGTAACAATATTGAATAAAATTATTGTCAATCACAAAAACACAATATTATGTTATGTATTGTGAATAAGTTAAATATTATTCGAGATAACTTAACAGTACAATGCAGACTAATAGAGGAAAAATGATTGGGCGCAAAAAAATAAAAGATTTCCGTCCACACTCAGGAGTTTGTATTGTATCATATGAACCATTTTACACTTACTCAATTTTTGAAATCATTGGATGCAATGTAATTATACTGGGTAAAACGACACCGATTACCTGACTGTTGGGTAATATATGTAAAACAAGTATTAGAGCCGCTATTGAATCAGTATCTACTGCATGATATACTGAACGACAGAGAAGCCGGAAAATAGTCTATTTATATTTTATCACAACTTACACAAAGTTTACAAACATACTCATCACGTAGATGTAAAAAGATCAGATACAGTATACAGTAATTACAGAGAGGATACAGAAATAAAGATCAGCTCATTATCAGGAACAAGCTCTCAACTTCTTCAATATAGGGGGCTAAAATGTAAATTCCAGTTTTATTTTAAACAAAGCAGAAATATTTCCTCATGGTACTCTGAGATATTATGTTAGAAAACTCACTAACTTATTATTTTTCAAATCGCCTACATTGTTTATTATACTCATTTCACGAATGTGTTGTGATAAAATACTTTATAATAACTAGACTATATTGCCCGGTTTCTCAGTCGTTCAATATCATGCAGTAGATACTGATTCAATAGCGGCTCTAAGACTTGTTGCTCATATACCCAGCTGTCAGGTAATCGGTGTCGTTTTACTCATCATAATTTTGCATTGCACCATATGATTTCAAAAGTTGGGTAAGTGTAAAGCGCTTCATATGATACAATGTACCTACAGCCGGGTGAATAACACACTATTAACAAGATCGCCGGTTATGATGAAACAAACCTTAGGGCCACGATTGAATCAAAAGCTACGAATGATTCACTGATAGCCGGGCATCGGAGTGGCATTTTTTTCATAAAAAATATTTCCTGATTATTAATTTTTTCTTAAAAATAACTCTCACTCACATTGTGATGCATATAGTTTTCAATGATGTATTGATTATGAATCTATTCCTACCCCGGGCCACAGAAACCTGTATGTGGGACCGTTTCATCTCTCTACGGGCCTGGAACATATTGATGACATTCTCTATGCAAAAAAATGCAGATTGAATGATTTTTCTTCAGAATTATTACTCTGAAGACCAGTTCAAACGGAGACACTCCACCCGCGTAGAGCAATAATCAGGCGGGCCGCTTAGTGCAGTTGCTTGAGGCGTCGCAGTTTTAGCTTATTGTCGCTTCAGCGGTCGTGGGTTCGAATCCCGCTCCTCCGGCTGGCATCTATGTGTTATCATTCACCTCATTACCCAAGCACAAGTTTCGGACTTATGTGGGCATCATCAGCATTAAAAAAGTCAGATTGACGAGACCTCTCTATCGCAATAACTTTGGACGAGGCTCAGCTTGAATACTCACCTCCATAGCGAATTGTCCCGCATAGCAGCCAGTCATAGTGCTACTCTGGCCCGCGGCTAGAATGCCAATTGCCCAAACATACATGGCCGCAATGCCAAACTGACAGCCCAAAAATATGCCACCCTTATAGATATCCATATCGGCCATCAGGTTGTCATCCTATGAGAAAATAAGAATAAAATAAAAAACAAAATTCATAGTCGATACCCAATTACCTTTAAATATTTTACTATATGATTAAGAGCAAGAGCTTGAAAAATTCTTGTGATTACATTTTCTGCTGTACATACAAATATCCTATTCCTTGAGTGCACAAACATCCTATCATAATGATGGGTCACTATCCGTTCCACTTTTATACCAAACTTTTATCATACAAAATTATTATGTTATTCGAGCAGTGCTGACTAGACTACAATGGAACGAATAAAGAACAATCATTATGATAGAACGGTTGTGCAACGGGGTAGCCGGAGGTTAATATATTTTTCAAACTATTACTTTACAAGTTAGTTTGAAATGACTGACAATTTAACAAACTGACAAATATACAGAAACAGGGAATTTATTAATTTTTAATTCCTTTAAGTGCTATACACTTGTCAGTTTGTTAAATTTTCGGTCATTTCAAACTAACTTGTGAGTTACGAGTCGATATGGCCAAGTTTAAAATTAATGCTGCTGTGCTGAAAGGACTCCATGGTCTAGTGGTTAAGGCGCCCGACCGGCAATTGGGAGGTCTGCGGTTCGATTCCCGGTGGTGACTGATATTTTTGTACAGTAGCATTCAGTACAGAAACAGAACTTGTGAGATACGAGCCAATATGGCCAGGTTTAAAATGAATTCTGCTGTGCAGGAAGGTCATCATAGTCCAGTGGTTAAGGCGCCAGATCGGATATTGGGAGGACCGTGGTTCGATTCCCGGTGGTGACTGATATTTTTGTATAGTAAAATTCATCGATTTCCATCAGCTATTCAATACTGTTGTCAATATCCGCCATTGCGGAAGTCTTCAGTATAATTGGTTCGGAACCCACCTAAAACTGTAGGTCCAACTCATAAATCACCATCATCCAAATCATTACCCACGCACAGGTCTCAGACCTATGTGGGCTTCATCCTCAAAAAAAAAAAAAAATAATAACACTTGAAGGAATTCGAAATTAATAAATTCTATTAGTTTAGTTAATGACTTGAAACCCTTAATAGTGCAAAGGAGAAAATTACTTTTAGCTTACCTGCATGGTATCCAGGTAGGAGCTGTTGGCTGCTATGCATATTTCTCTCTGGAAAAAGATTTAAAATATAACATTATCCAAGAAGTATTAAGTTACAGTGTAATGCCTATTGGTTTTAGATAATTCGCACTTGATGCTAAGAATAATATTCATCAAGAGAGTCCTGGTACTGACATGAGAATAGTACAAAGTTTAAAGTCTGTTCTAACGTATTAATTTTCTTGTTGTATACCGTATAAATTGGCAAATAATAATTACAACATTTTTATTTTAGATAATGTTCAGTTGATACTAACGAAGAATCAAGATAGTCCTGGGACTAGCTGATATGTGCATATTACAAAGTCGAAGGTTCGTTCAAACTTAATGTTCTTGTTGTATAAGTTACTATCTTTGTAGATTGGCAAATAATAATTACAACATTTTTGGCGTAAAAATAATTTATGAAACACCTGTAGGCCTAATCTCAAGAAGCATAGGATATCTGAGAATTTAAAAACAATTTCAACTGATTGTTTAGTAAAAAATGTTCTATTTCATCCCCTTCGATTATTGTACAGTTTGTATCTCCATCCAGCTTGTAGTAATGAACGTTTCTGATATTATTATTGTTGTCTATTACATATTTTAACTAATGTTTGAATTCAATAATATTCTATTCTATATACTACTTACCACTTCGTGATTTGTCTTGCTGAACACTCCATGCGCAAATACGGCCAAAACAAATACGTTGATAACGAGTGAAACAGCCAGTGCAATGCCGGTCTCAATAAAGTAGTACATGTTGGCCTCTCTCACTTTGGCTGGCTTTGCATGGTCGATCTCTCGCGACTGAAAATAAATAAGAACAAAATGAGTCTTCCAAGTATTGCTGGAATCATCAAATTTCTTCACGAGTGGGGTCGGTGGGGAGTGATTCCATGCGGAATAAGAATTGTTTTCTACGCCGGATGCCTTTCCCGATGCCAACCCTCCAGCCTGATGAAGGGTCAAAAAAATTTGGAATTCCCCAAAAAATTTAATTTTCCACATAATTGCTTTTGCCCCATGAATGTACAAAATCAAATGCATAAGCTTCAAATTCATACAACAGCATACCTCTTTAGTTCATTACGATATTTACTTTTAAAAAGATTAGTCCATTGCTAGAATGCAATGACGAAATCCAAGTCTAAATGAATAAATTTAAACAGTGTGTTCTGCAACATTTTACAATAGCGTAAGTTTCATGACGAGCGGTTTATTGAATCTAATTCATCACTGATTATAATCAGTGATCAACATAGTTTGTAAACTCATTCTTGGAAGTGCTCAGAAACACACATTTCTGTTTGTCCTACTTGTAAAACAAAGTTCCAGAATCTGATAAGTATAAGTCTTTTTATAAATTATCTTCTTAATTTACTTCTTCCGCCCTCTCCTCTACTTCTTCTTCTTCTATTTTCATTTTCTTTTTTCTTCACCTCCTTACTTAGCGAGTCCATCTTCTTCTCAGCTCCAAATGATTTTTTTGTAGATTACGTCTTAGAGACTCCAGTTAAGGAGTATAAAACAAGTCAGATCAACAATTATACACTAGACACCATAATTACTATATCAATTAGTTGAGGTGAGGCTTAATTTTGATGTGAAAGGAACTCTTGTACACTATAAAAAGCTTTATCAACTAAATATTTTTTCAATTGTTTTTTTTAATTTGGTGTGCTTCCCTCCAGACATTGTATTTCATGTCCCTCCTGCTAGCTCGTCTCTAGTTAGTTCACATCTAATCCATTAACATCTAAAAAACCAAATTTCTTGTTCAATGGAGTCATTCTACTTACCTTTACAAGTCCTGAATGTAGGTACAGATTGTGGGGCATTATTATTGCACCGACAATGCCTACTCCAATTAGTAAACTATGTGAATCACAGTCTGAACAGCCCGGTATAATCAGGCCTTTGAGCAATTCAATAGTGTCAGGCGTTGCAACAAAGAACTGAAACAATAAAATTCAACATACCATTTACTACAGCTTTAACACACGGATATGGTATACAAAATCAACAAAATGTTGATAATCCAAGCAATGGTGAAACATGGTGACCCAATCAGGCAGTGATTCGGTTTTTGTATTTAAGGCTTGTTGTAATCGATTTTTGCAGATCATATCATTCAGACTGGACACACTTTTACAGACATCACTACCAACCTACACATTCTACATATAAAATCTAAAGGACACGAACTCAACACCTTGGAACATTTTGAAATTTACAAACACACCACACACAATAAACAAAACATTCTCAATGAACACTTAAAATTAAAATCACACAAACGTTTTGATCACAGACATTATACAAAAACCTCAATTCATCTAACCAAATACCAACATCGCCGATCTTAGACGCCTTAAAAATGAGTTTCCATGACTCGAAAACGTTTCGCTAAAAGTGAGTAAGAATATTATTTAGGCTATTCATAATTAAAATTAACTTCAAAAGTTGTTAAATTTACAATAATAAGTTAATCTAATATTAAAACTGACACTGTATTTCACTTTTATATATTGTTCTACTCACTTATGTTGGGGATGCTTGAGGGATGCATTTCACTTCTGAAAAGAAGCTTCGTCAGCCTTTTCAGAAGTGAAATGCATCCGTCAAGCATCTCCAATATAACTGAGTAAAACAATAATATATAAAAGAGAAATACAGTGTCAGTTTTAATATTAGATTGTTCATTATGTATTTCGTCATGGAAAACATCACAGAATAAGTTAATATTAACAGCAACGCAGATCGTTATGGAACAAGAAAAAACTTACGACTAATTCAAAGTTAAAATGTTGAAAGTTGCAATTTGTGTGGCTATACTTAATGAAGGAATTTTATTCCAGCTTTCGAGTGCTTGATAACTTCAAGTTGTGAGCAATAACCCATTGGTCTCGGTTTCGATTCCCGGCTATATCTGGGAATATAAGTTAGCTATTATGCACTGATTAGTGGACCAGAGTTGTAGGCCACTTACCTCATATCCGAACGACACGGCCATCACACCTATCAGACAAGCGAAGAACAGTTCTAACTTACGGAGGCCATACTTGTCCAACATCAAAAACGTGAATGTATCCACCACTGTTATTAGAACACCAGCCCAAACAGGAATACTGAATAAACAAAAAAAAAAAAAAAAAAAAAAAAAAATGCAATAAGGTTAAAGTTTGATGATTAATGCAGATATATAAATAACATTTAAAAAGCATGTGGTCTCTGTAAAAAATGTAGCTTTTGTTATGTTAATATTCATCTTTTTTGCCAGGACATCTTGATTATTGTTCAGTGTCCTAGAAATGCAGCTTTTTGTAGCACCGTTTTTCTATTACTTGATTTGCCAGGGAAGCGATGCCACAATAGGTATAAGGATATAGTCTTCGTCCGATACTCAAAACACACATGCTTCAATTTGAGCTTTGAATCATCTGTTACTGTAGATATATAGGTAACTTACTATTAAAAATTCTATAGTGAATCGTATGATGATCCTTACCCATGAACCTTTTTTTTTGGAGGATGAAGTCCCCATAGGTCTGAGACCTGTGCGTGGGTAAGAGTTAGATGATGGTGATTGATGAGTTGGACCTACAGTTTTAGGTGGGTTCCAAACCCCGGGAATTGATTTACAGCAGAGATTAGAATCTTTTTTGCTGGCCAATCCAATCGGTCACCCTTACAAAGAGCGCCCAGGTGTTTCGCAGCTTATCTCTGATTGAACAGATACCTGCTATACCCGGTTGTCGTATTGCTGCAACACTTTCTTGAGATACCAGAGCTTTAAGGTCCTTATTTAAATCCTAACCTATAAGGCTACCTTATCTCAAACGAAGACTTGAAAAGCCTCCTAGAAGGCTTTTGTGAGGAGTTATAGCAAAGACTCTAAAGTCTCTACTCTGCCAAATAAGTAATTATTTCATTTCTTTTTCAAGTATGGCATCTCTCGACATGAGAACACCTCAGGTAAGGCTCATAAATATGGCCCTAAGGCCTGTATATAGGAACGAATACATGGTTAATCGGCAATATCCCCAGTTTCGAGTCCCATATCGCGCCTGTCTGTGGAAGCCTTCAAGTAGTTTTTCTACTTTCAAAACAAATGCTGGATTGGTTTTGCTATCAGATGAAAATCAACAAATATCAATGACGATCACGAATGCAGGTTCTTAAAAGAAATATCCTAGATTTGTGATTTTGATTATTGGTGTAAAAAAGTAAATGCATATGGTTCTTGTTGGTGGGACGAGACACCCTTACGGGTAGTTCAACCTCTCCGCTTGAGCCACGTTTTTCGGAAACATGGTTATTATTGGTGTCATTGTTGTTGAGAGGAAATCATCTGACAAAAATGAATTATGTGGGACAAAATTTTGTGGAAGAAGATATTTAGAAAGTATTAATATAATAATGACAATACCAAGTTGAGACTCACAGTTTGTTTGATAGTAGGTAGAGAGCAATGGCTGTGCCGATGACCTCCTGCATGTCCGATCCAATGATGGCGATCTCCATCATCAGCCAGATGAACAATCGTGGCCATTTTCTGTACTGCTGATAGCAGACCTCGGCCAAATGGAGACCGGTCACCACGCCCAGTCTGGCAGACAGCCATTGGATGAAGAAGCCCAGCACTGTCGACCACAGAACAACCCACAGCAACTGCACAAAAAATAAAGTAAAAAGGAAATTAAAATGTATTTTTTCAACATCTTAATAACAAAAATAGAAATATTTATGACCGTTCCTTCATTGTCTCTTGACTCGAGGGATTCCTGAAATGCCTATAAAAATAAAACAAATTATTGCGGATGATGCCAACATGAGTCTGGAGACTTGTGCGTTAGTAATGAGGTGAATGGGTGTATGATGAGAAACATCCATGGCTAAGTGAGATTCATACTCAAGGCTGCAGGAAACTAAGTCAGCCATCTTATCACAGACAAGCGCTTCAACCAACTGCGCTTCCAGAGCCTACCAGAGACATTACATTTCAAGAGTCCCTCGAGTGAAGATGAACAAGGAACGTTCATAAATACCGCCCTAAAACACATAGTCACATACAGAGAATAGGAAAATTCGCCACACGACTTACTTAACGAACCCATACTAGTGGCCACCAAATGAAGTGAATGAATAGTATTGCAGTGTTGCTAAGAAAAGAGCTGACTTTGCAAAAAAGTATTGCCGGCCACACCATCGCATTTGCAACAACATAAAAAATGCACTTGCACCCAAAACCACACTGAACACAAACAAATACAATCTCCCAGGGATCTACAATCTGAACTGCTCTGTTTGTAACATTTTACATAGGACAAACAGGCCGCGCATTCAAACAACGTTACAAAGAACATTTACAAGCCTTCTATACAAAAACCGAATCGACTTTTGCAGACCATAAACATTCAAACTGGACGCACTTTTACTGACATCACTACCAACCTACACATTCTACATATAAAATCTTAAGAACACGAGCTCAACACCTTGGAACAATTTGAAATTTACAAACACACCACACACAATAAACAAGACATCCTCAATGAACAATTAAATTTTAAATCACACAAACTTTTTGACCACATTATACAATACCCACAATACCATAAACCCAAAAAACCAATACCTTCTAACCAACATCGCATATCTTGTTTGCCTTGAAGATGAGTTTCCATAGCTCGAAAACGTTCGGCAAAGTGTGAGTACAATTATTATATATTCACAATAAAAAACTGACTGCAAGTCGTTAAATTTACAATAAAACGTTAACATTTAAAATTCGGCTCACCCGTCTAAACTGGTGACTGCTGCTTTGGTTGTTTAATACTAATCAAAACTGTTATGAAAATCAAATAACGTTGAATCATAATCTCACATTAAAACTATAGTGTACGTGGGAACGCGTCAAGGTGTCACCCCTTCAAACTATCCCCTTTTAAACCCGGTTTTGAGGAGAAAGTTTGACGTGTGTCGTCCCTGTCAAACTGTCACCTTTCTAAGGAGGTGACAGGTTATCGGGGTGACACCTTGTCACAGGCGTGTAAGGTGACAGTTTGTCCTGTACAGTGACAACAAACTGTCACCTGGTGGTTCAGGAGGTGAAAAGTTGTCGTGGTGACACCTTGACGGCATTGGTATATTATTACGAGGGTACAGGTTGTCACATGTGGCCAAAATGCCCAGGTGAAAGGTTGTCATGGTGACACCTTGAAGGCGACCCGTGTACGGTATCAAGATTGTTATCCAATGAAGTTAAGTTGAAAAATTACAATAATATGTTTCAATATACAGGTTACTACCACTAGTTTTTATGGTTAGAATGATGTTCACTTTACCTGATATCTAGCCGAAGTTCCTGCTTGTAGATCGCACTGGATATTGCCTGGATCAAGGAATGCTATACTTATAAGAAACCCCGGACCAGTAAAAGCCCATAATTTTCGAAAACTGAATGAGTTCTGTAAAAGACAAATAATGAAAAAATATTTAAAAAAAGTGAGAATAATATAATATAGAAGATGGAATACGGTACTGTACGATCTTTTATACACATGTAAGTTCCTGATTGTAGGTCACACACAGGATATATTGATAGGACCAAGGGCAGCTATACATAAAATGGTGCTAGCTCATAGGAGCTTTGGTAACATAGCCTAGTCCAGTAGTCCTAGAACATGGTTGCGAAATCTAAGACATATTGTGGAATTAGAGTGTATATTTGTACCTGTATGAGAAAGTGAAACAGCCAACATTACGAGCGTCAAGCCGCATTGATCAAACGTTTTCACTCTTTGCTCCAGTACCAGAGTATTATAATATCGTGTCACACCAGGTCTGGCTTAGGTCTGGTGTCAGAGATTTCAGGTAACACCTGAATAAGTTCAGGGCATCTGACGAGACTTGACTGTTTTAATAAGCTCTATGGTCTACACTAAGCTCTGGTAAGCATCAAAGAAGAATTTTAATCCGATCTAAATTAACTACTATATAACTAGTACTAACTGCATGAATTTATTTAAATAAAATAAAAAATATAAATTTAAAAAGAGTTAGATCTTCTTTGATGCCTACCAGAGCTTAGTGTAGACAATAGAGTCCATGTAGACCAACTCTTTTTAAATATACGGTATTGTTTATACATGAAATAAATTCATGTAGTTAGTACTAGTTATAAAGTCGTTAATTCAGATCGGATTAAAATTCTTCTTATAGCTCCAATTAAACCCGACCAAAAACCTAAGTTAAGAAAAGGGAACCAATATTTTTATGGTTTGTAGACATTATCAATTTGTTTATTCAATTTAAAAAATTAATAGGATGTCTGGTTAGAGTAGTAAATTGTAAATAGTTCAAATAGTTCCCGTAAAGTCTATTAAAAAGACTTGAGGCATAAAATTGTTTCGTTGTATTGTATATAAATTATATTATCCATTCATTGTATTGTAAATGTTTTGATAAATAAATTTGATTTGATTTTGAAAAAAAGTGGAAAAGTTTTAAAATGGAAGTTCAGTGAACATTTAATTATCTACTATAAAAAGTTAAAGTTCACTAGAACTTTGAGTTGGAAAATTCTTTGGAATTATTCTATGAACATTTAAAAGTAAATAAAGTTGGCCTAGTTATCTTTTTATGAGCCATTATGATCATTTATCTTCAACTAAAGTTTGGATCGATACAAGTGAGTGTGTAAAGTTCGTTTTCTTTTTCTTAAGATATGAATATATGTTGTGATTTATCTTCATCAAAAGTATAGATCGATACAAGTTCTAGTATGATTGTGGTACGGTACCGGTAGCAACCATTGATTGTGGTAGGCCTAGGTCTTCACCATTGTTACTAACAATAAATTATGGTAAAGAATACAGTACTTACAGAATCCGAGTCTGGTATCACAATCTTTTCATCTGCGAAATAAGTTTGTTTTGAAACATTTTTATTTGAATTCGGTGATTTTTCAACAGTGTAGAGTTTGTTTTTTGTTATGTTAGTAGCAGTGCCTTCATTTGCACCATTGCCTTCATTGCTGGTATCATCTAGAACAGTATGAAAACTATCAGAATAATACGGCACAGGTACTTACAGTAGTAAAAATTGATTAAAGTGAAATAAGCTTGCTTGAATTGCCTTGGTAGAAATTCATAGAAATTAGCAATTTCCTTGGTCATGAACTTTTTAGTTAACTCTAATAATTATACTGGAATGCCTATCTTCTAACATTATTAAACATATATATAATGAGTACAGTATTAGGCCTACGCATAATATTTTTTCAAGTGCCGACATAAATTGAATGAATACCAATTTTTATATGCAAATTGCCTTAAAACAGCCTAATAAACTACAAATCTTATCACTGTTTAAAAGTGCTTCAATGAAAATTTTACTGTGCAAAATAATTACAAAGATAATTATATTAGTAGCGATTTTCTACCGGGTCTATTATTATTTGGATCTTGGTAGTCTATACAGCTAATAGCTATTATTCAGCTATTATACCTGTATATTAAATATGTAGCTATTAAACTACTCAAATTTTTATACCAAATTTTTTACTCAAATTTTGTCTGAACTATTTAAAGGGATGATATTCTGTAGCCCAGTCTATCTCAATATGATTTCTGAAAATGTGCAACAATGGCGCAAAATAATCGTTACATACAAGAGTAATTTTTTCCGACAGAAGTAATAATAAGATTAAGATTAATTAAGATTAAAACTGACACTTTATTTCACTTTTTCATCTCCAATATAAGTGAGTAAAACAATATAAAAAAAAATGAAATACAGTGTCAGTTTTAATATTAGATTGAATAATCTCAATGTGTAACTTAAGTCGGATTTGATTGATCAAAAAGTAATTGAGTGGATGAATTTGCTCTTAAAAATATTTTGCGAATAAAATGTGATATTGACAAAACCCCATTTTTTGCTACCTATCCTAGAATGCCATCAAAATTGATTGAATCTGATATTAGTATTATTTTCATATTAGAATACAGATGATATGCCTTTAATTTTTTTTAAATTTATTTATTGCTGACCATTATAGGAATACATTAAATATTGACTATTTTAGCAATACATATAGAGAATAATAATAATAATAGGTATATCTATACTTACATTTAATACAACACAGTCATCATAGTAAAACATGAATGTAAGCCCCATTAAAAGCAGAGCTTGTGTGTGGGAATTTTAGTTTACAAAGTTTCATATTTAATAATGGCTTAAATTAATTGATTGATAGCACCGAAAATGATAATATAATATACAATTTTACAAGGATTCTACTATAACTACTAGATTAGAATTAGTATATATTATAATAGTACATTATAAAGTACTTTATTGAAAATTTGGGAAACTATGGTACTTAGTAAATTAAAATAAAATGATAAACTGGCCTGACCTGGCATAGTGATCCAATTTAATCAGAAGTAAACGAAAAATGTTTATTCTTGTAGCTCCGACCGTCACAAAAGTAATTCTTTAACTAAAGTCTTTGATGAAGGATGCTAAGACGATTTTCCGACACTCGTAGAGCGCGCTAAGCTATTAGAATGCAATATTCAAGTACAGCAGTATTATAATGGAGAACAATAAGATGCCAGCAGCCAATAAAATGAGAGTTTGGTTGACACATTGACGTGCGAAGGGCATCACAGTTCTTTTCAAACACAAATTCAACAGTTGAAGAGAGTACAAATTATTATTGGCCGTATTCTTTGAGCGAAAGATTTGCTCATTGGTATTTGCTTCTAAGAAGACGAAACATTGATTCTATTGTGCAAAAATATGTCTAATTAGAATGTTTTATCACAAAGACAATATTAAAGTTTTGCCAATAGAGTATTTTAGGAGGAAACTGACTGCACTGTCGTTAATACAATAGTAGTAGTTTATGTAGTGACGTACAGTTTATTAAGATTTATTAAGTCTTGAGTATCTCAAGTTTGAGGAAGTTTACTGAATACTTACAAGCTTATAGGATATTCTGAATTTTAGACACATATTCTGAATTTTTTTTCACACTTCAGACGATGTTAGAGTATTAATGTCTCTATAACAGCAAAGTCAGCGTATAATACTACCATTATTGGAAATTAATTTTGTCTTATTATACTAAATATAATTATATAATTTAAATACAAAACAATATTTGAAATGGTTAGGGTTAAATGGATAAATGATAATATAAAATGGTGTTCTCATGCATAACGTGTACTTTCCTCATCACACTCTAAACTAAATTTGTTTCAAGACACGAATCACATTTAAATTATGAATAATGAAATTAATAACCATAATAAATGTGTACAGTACTACTAACTTGAAAGCAGTGGATAACTCTCCGAATACTTTATTCCATTAAGAAGTCCACTCATTGTCGCCTCAACAACTGCGATTTCTCATTAAAAATGCACAGCATTCTATCAACAATAAAAACACATATATATACTGTATATATATGAATCGATGAGATTAAAAAGGAAAACATTCCAATTTTTTGACAAAATGAGTTGAAATAGCCATTTTGTTTTCCAGATCTAAATGCATCTATTGAGCTAAAGAAAGCAAACATTCCTGAACATATGATGCTATAGCAAGCATGTTGAATCGGGACTGAGATTTAAAAGGAAAATATTCCAGGAATGTTTCCCTTCTCAACCTCAATGCATCGTAGTTCATTATATGGCCACCAGATGTTTAGAGGCATTTGTACAGCAAGTTAGGCTATGTGAATATTTCAAAGTTTATTATGATGTGGTAGTACCAGTTGTTGAGTTGAGTTAGTTGATTTTAATCTCAATCAATTTTAAAGACCATGTTTGAATTATCAGATGAAGAAAGTCCAGCTAAGAAGAGGAGAGGTGTGGGAAATGCAGTAAACAAAATGAAGCTAGCAAGAAAAGAGTTTGTGACAACTTCTGGGAGATTAGTAGAGCAAAAATCTACTGGCCCTGATTGCAATTATAAGAAAAAGTGTACTAGTTAATTTAGTGAGGAACAGAAACTAAAAATCATCAATACAGTTTACAGTGGCAGACCCAAAAACGAACAGGACACTTATTTAATGGGGTTGATTGAGCGCTGTGATGTTCAATAGCACTGACCTAAAGGACCTGATTCAAAACAATTTATGTCATCTTTTAAATATCATGCTATGAAAGACACTGTCAGGGTTGAAGTATGCCTTAAGGCTTTCTTGAGTTTGCACTCAGTTTCAAGCAAGGTGTTATTTCGTTTAACTACGACTCTAGCCAAAGGTGAGCAACCTATTGATGGGAGAGGTAGACATGGTAACCATCACAAATTTCCAAATGACATTTTGATTAAAATTAATGAATACATAGAGTCTTACCCAAAAAAACCTCGCATTACTCATCGTGTGAAATACAATACCTGGAGGCCGGCCTTAAATGCAAAATTATGCATATGTTAATTGAAAAACATCCCCAACTTAGTGGAACTTTTAAACATGAATTCTTTTTTAATTATTATAAAGAAAACTATGGCTATCGTTTTGGGAGGTCTCACCCCAATAAATAAGGCTTACAATTTATATAAAATATATATAATTGACTTGGTAAGTCCATATTTCAATTAAATTGTTCATACTTTCTGATTTGATACAGTAATATAGACTCTTGTAGATAGAAAAACACAGGGTTTTTATGATTTTTCCTCCTTTTTGTATGTTGAGATTGAGAAGGAAAATATTCCAACTGTTTTATTTGCCTCCCAGGTTAATACTATTAAATAAAAACTCAAACAAACTCTACAGTGCGGTTACCATAGTTGTGATGAACATTTTTTCAATTGTACACTTTCACATTGGAACAATAGTTATGTTACTGTGATGTTTTTTTCGTTTCCCCAAAAATTGGGTAGAGTGGAATGTTTTCCTTTTTAATCTCACCGATTCATATAAATACATTGAAATTAATATTAATAACGCAGATCGCTATGGAACAAAAATCCATTGATTCATTGACATTTTAGGAGGTTTGATGATGGGTATTGGCAAATCCGTAGCAGGTATCTGTTCAATCAGATAGAGATAAGCTGCGTTCTCGTTGGTCCTGTTTGTAATTGTGACCGATTAGATTGGCCAGCAAAAAAGACACGTTCTCTGTTGTAAAATCACTTCCCGGTGGTTCGGAACCCACCTAAAACTGTAGGTCCAACTCATCAATCACCATCAGCCAACTCATTACCCACGCACAGGTCTCAGACTTATGTGGGCTTCATCCTCAAAAAAAAAAATCACTTATATGAACCCATCGGTTCAATTTCGATGATTGAAAGAGACATAAGGAGGTGATCTACAGATTTAGCATAATTAGGTGAAATGCGAACCACCATTATCTGCTTGATGATGTTGATTATTGTGACAAAGAAGAAGGAAAAGAGAAGGTATATGTAGAGCTACTACATTACCCATACTAGGTAGGTACTCCCTAAGCATCACTCATGGATTAAATTCTTGGCATGTATCTGTCATTTCATTTCTCATAAACACCACACAGACAAAAGCTCCAAGCTTATAATATGAGACTCATTCGCAATCATTTTCTATTATCGATATTATTTGAATTTTTCAAACCATCAAATTATTCAGTGACATCACCGTGATTATCAAATAGACAAATAAAGCATGGTTATTGTTGGAAACGTTAGCCTAATCTATCTTATTGAGGAATTGAATGCTCCTCATAGCTCATACCAAAACAGATGAAAGTCTCTTATCAAACTCATTATGAGAGATATTTAATAGAATGTTTTGATAATTTAATGTTATTTAAATAGATGGTGTACGAAATTTGTGGTGTTTACAATTCATTGAGTACACTTCTTATCAGAATTATCTTCTGTATATTTACAGAAGTGTAGTGCTATTTTGACTTTTGTACAAAATTCCGGAAATCATTGCAAGTTTCGGTTTGTAAAGGAGGGAAGTGTATTGAAGTCAGAAAGAGAAAGAGATATGGGTAGAAAGAGAGAGGGATGATTGATTGATTAATTGCCTTTATTAAGGAAAATTCGCGCGCGCGTTAGAGAGATTAGATTACTTTATGATAAATTTACAATTTTTTCAAGTGTCTGTGTGCTTACATACAATATTTCAGCATCACATAGAAAGTAGACCTGGTTGATACTATTTACATTTTTTTTTAATAATAACAGTGATTCTGTTGATATTTCATAAAAATGTGCAACTCCATACTCAATATCAGTTTTGGCAGTTTCAAAAGGTCCACTAATTGTTGAAGATTCAACAATTTCACTAAATCAATCAATGAGTAGTGCTAACGAAATTAAATTCTAAGTGATGCATTTACATGAAAAGGCGGTTTTTCACAAAAATTAGTTCATTCGATCACTAAACGAGAGAGAGTGGGTGAGTGCGTGTGCGCGCGCGCGCGCGTGTGTGTGTGTGTGTGTGTGTGTGTGTGTGTGTGTGTAGGTGTGTGTGTGTGTGTGTGTGTGTGTGTGTGTGTGTGTGTGTGTGTGTGTGTGTGTGTGTGTGTGTGTGTGTGTGTGTGTGTGTGTGTGTGTGTGTGTGTGTGTGTGTGTGTGTGTGTGTGTGTGTGTGTGTGTGTGTGTGTGTGTGTGTGTGTGTGTGTGTGTGTGTGTGTGTGTGTGTGTGTGTGTGTGTGTGTGTGTGTGTGTGTGTGTGTGGGAGTGACAGAGAAAAACATTAAATCCCACACATTTTATAAATCTACTAAATTACACATATTTCAAACTTCTACTCGTTCCGTTCTTTTTTAAACATTTGACTAGTCATGCCTACCATAGAACAAAAACACGTTCAGATAAGTAGATGAATAGCTCAGTTTAAATGGAATATTTTCTAAGAGAAAAGCATATTGGAAAGAATCAAAACTACAGTACCAACTAATAATTACGGTATCTATGTCTATTATTATAATTTCTATACATGAAACGCAATTTAATCAAAGTAGGTACTGAAAATAAATGAAGATACTTATTTGTTATGGATAATTATGTAGAAGTTGAATATAGAGTGCAGTACTATATTCCATATTTGCAAAACTTTATCAACATTTTAGCATCATTTTTTAACTTAAATTTATCCGTACAGTAATAAATAATATGTGATATTTTTAGTTGTCGTTTATCATATTCATTCATTTTTTTACAAACCATTTGGGAGCAACCAGGAAGCCCCAAGTTTTTCTCCCCAATTACAAAACAATAATTTTCACTAAATAGCAGATCTTTAAAGGAACTGTTTTATTATTTCTACTCCCTCAGTCTTAAACAAGTTTTATTTTGAAAAATGGTGTATATATTTTAATTTATTTCACCTAATTTATTTTAATTTATTTATTGCTCCCCTAACTAACAGCAGCATGCCAATCTTGGATTTGAAGTTCATTTGTTTCATGCAGTGCTTAATAAATAACTATTTTTATATTGTTTTATTACGTTATAGGAATTTCAAATTTCTCCTAAATATTATGTGAATACACCTCGCATTCTCAATATATATATATGTATGTGATAAAAAAACCTAATTGATATTTTCATTGGAAAACAATCCTAGCATTTTGTAGTTTTGCTTGTGTAGTCGCAGGCCTATTCCAACATCATCTACACAAGCTGGAATTGAGATATTATTAATGAGTCATGAATTATCTAATCTCAAGTGGTCAAGATGCATTGAAAACAAAGGGATATTAATTCCATAAATTAGATTGATAAATAAGTTGAACCGACAACCAGCTGGCAGGCCTCAACCTTATTGGATTGCTCATGAGCAAATTCAAACTAACAATAATTCAAGCACAAAAATACAGTATCACTGATGAATATGATAAAAAATGAATTGGTACATAAAGTCTGATTTCAGATATCAAATAAATTAAATTCTTGGATTTCTTGTTCCATAATGATCTGCGTTGATATTTACTTGTTATTGTAAAACGTAAAAATTGTCAACAACTTGCAGTCAATTTTCAACTGTTTTATCTATTGAGTTTCCATGACTCGAAAACGTTCGGCCAAGATGAGTGAGTAGTAATATTATTTATTCACAATTAAAAATTGACTGCAAGTCGTAAAATTTACAATAATAATTATTAATACATAAATTAACCTATTACATAATATCTGCATACATAATTCGCGAGAAATCTCACATTTAATAAAGTAGCCTATAAGTGACAGAGTTAAAGAACTGACAAATGAGATAATTAGGCTTGTGTCATTTTTAAAAAGCAACTGAAATACGATTTAGTCAGAGCAGCAAAATAATAGTCAAATGAATAATCAAGTAGGCATAGGCTACTACACCTGCACTCTGCACAGTTTTAGTAAATAATTAAAAATCACAAGTGTAGTAGTATTTCAATATCTTAATGAAGTAGGGTATTCTATTTCATAAATCATGACTAATTTGAGTAGGTACTTATCATTTTGTTCGTATACCTTTCCAACAGACGACGAATATCGAAATCTCGGCACAACAGGTTGTCTGTGGTATCTGCTGGCTACTAAACAGGCATTCTAATCATATGGAAGTTCACAGCACAAGCTATCGGCCATCCTTTTTCTATTTATTTGACTTGTTGCTGTTACGTAACAACCAAGGATATAAAGTTTACTCTTCTGTAATCGTATATAATGCTATCTCAAGTTTTTTGTTGGTTATCACACACACACTCTCTCTCTATAGTTAGGTAGGCGAATGGAAAAAATAAGATGAATGCCCTCTCTCTCTCTACTTAAATTAGATTGATTCCTCTCTATTTAATGGAATGAGAGAAATAAGTTTAGTAGGCATCAAAATTCAATCGCGTCTCATGTTTGAACCAAAGAAGTTTGACCAAATATTTTGACAATTAACCAACAAAAATTAAACAAATGTTTAAAAGAACTAATCAACCTTTTTTGCTTATTTCAGAATACGTCGAAGATTTCAGCTGTGCGCAGGGTTTTTGTTTATAATTTTTTTTCTAAGTTTGTTGTATTGGATGTTTTTAGGGCTTTGAAATGTTATCTATTGCTGTGAGAAAAAGTTTTTATCAATTATTTTTTTTAAATATGGGGGTTTAAAGTTGAATATTTCGGTTTTTGCGGGAAATTGATGTCACCTAGCTATATGAGCAGTGATTTTGAACTTTTGATCGATTTTATGTAACTAAAAGACACCTCAAGGAATAAAACGCCTTTTTTTTACTGTGGTCAAAGCAATTACTTTTTTCAAAATAACTTACATTTTTAAAAATCTGTAAAAATTTTCAATTTTTCAAAAATTTATTTTGAAAAAAACTATTTGTTAGATTGAAATAAAAATATGATATTTTATTTCTCAAGGTGAATTTCAGTTATGGAAAATTTATCAAAAGTTTAAAACCACTATTAATAGGTGAGATCAATTGCCCTAAAACCGAAAAGTTCAACTTTGACAAAAGTTTCACAAAATAATTGAGGAAAAACTTTTTCCTCTCAGAAAAAGATAACATTTCCAAGCCCTAATAATATTCAATACAAGAAACTTTGAAAAAAAAAATTATGACCAAAAACCCTGTGTACAGCCTGGTGACACGTCACAGTACTGGTGAGTAGACAAGCCCGTTCAATAGTACGGTAGGCCTATTAACAAGTTACCAACAGAAATAAAATTATTGCAACAGTTGAGATTTGAATTTGATATAAAAGGAATAAGTACTCTTGTAGGCTTAAATTATAAAAAACTTCAACTAATATTTTTTAAATAGTTTTAAAAATATTTTGATAACCCGCCTTCTCAAATTGTAATTAAATTTGTAATTAATTATGATTAAATAATTAATCTTGTAATTAAATTTCAGTAGGAGTTAGTAGGCTTAAATTATTAAAAAACTTCAACTAATTATGTTTTGTTTTAAAATATTTTTATAACCCTTTTCAAGCTGCGGTAGCTTATTGTAATTAAATTTCCACCAATATAACTATTAGATATTTGTTGAAAGATTTGGAATAAAAAGATTTTAGATTTGGATTCAGTAGGTCTCTAGCTATGTCTGAGGAAGCATTTCATCTATTGAAGCAATTATTCCAGAATCTATTCAAGTTATGCCTAATGTGCCTGAATGAGGAACGGAAATATGTTGAATTTAAATTTAAACCGAGACCGACAAGTTTATTCATTACAATTCCATATTTATGATTTGGATGATATTTATGATTTAGGAACGTCTTAATGTTAGAAATAAAGATATGTAGGATGCACAAAATACAGAACGTTGCACTATCAAACTGTAATATTATGATTTACAAAAAAGCAAAAATGTAATTATAAAACTTTAGACCCATGAAAAATCCTACTCATTTCCCTGAAGTAATTTACATTACAAACCCCTTCATACTTTTATAAAAATCAGTAGTGTTCATGCACACACATTGAAATTTAAAAGCAAAATTATGCTACAATCACTCAAACAAACTAACCCACTAGGTAATCAAGAACAGTAGATCAAGGTGCTTTAAAACTGAATATTATAATAATAGTTCACCTTGTTTCTACACTGATCACAAACTGTTCAGTAAAAAAGAAAGCACAATAAATTGGTGGTGTAATTATGAGGTTTGCAGGTGTAAAATTTTCAGGGTCAACATATAATCATCTCTCTTGAGACGGTTCATTATAATTTATGTACAGATGTGAATTATTGTAATATGATTATCACGGTGATTAACCTGTATTGTATTCCATTGATTGATGGCTCTCATCTACTGTGTCTGTGTGCATCCGGCCAGGCCCAAATAGTTTGTACAGTTAGGGTATTAAAATTAATTGGTCACCCCCCCTCCCTCCAGAATCGGCTGAATATTGCAAACACGAATGGATAGCAAAATATTATCAATACAAAAACACGCAGAAGGATCTTTCCACAAAAGACAAGATTATTTTTATAATACTGTATTTGAAAATGTAACTTCAGTCATTATTTGTTGTGAATGAGCGTAGTAGGCTACCGAAGTCGTAAATAAATGAGCTACCATTAAATTATTACTTATTCTATAAATTAATAGGCTGTTAATTAGTATTTTATTCATAAGAAACATTTTATTGGATAGCCTATGGTACCCACATAAAATTCATTATGCCAATCATCAAGAAGAACGATATTTGCATTCAAAAATGCATGAATCACACAATATAATATCCCTATTACCGTAATCTGTAATGTACGTTAAGACTTGAGACATTTCATCAAATTCTCAATACTATGAAATATTGTTTTCAGGTATTAGTTCTCTATTAGTACACTGTACAGTACTTATAATATAAGCTTGAGTTAAAACTTGAGAAAAGAAAAATTTTCAGTTTCTCACCTGCATTTCCATTCCTTTGAAATTCTCCAAAAAACAGAGCCTCATACCACCTAAGAAAGAGAAACTTGCAAACTATAAAAGATAAACATTAGAATAAAAACAAACAATGCTAATTTAGAAACAAAAAAATCTTAATTACACTTTGCCGGTAATGATCAATATAAAGCATCGAAAAGCTTTATTTTGATAGAATCTCCAAGACGAGTGCTGTAAATGTTTCATGCTGTAATCTGACTTGAACTGATAATCAGTTATCAAAAGTTGAATCTTTCAAGTAAATGGATTTCGGCTACGTAGTAGGCTCTACTGTATTATCTATACACCAGCAGAGGAAAAGAAAAATGGTTTTGTTTTTCCCATTTCAACAGTAGGCTGTGTTATAATATTCTAATCTCTAAGCCCTTATTGAGTTCTGAGTTCAATAGTGAGACATTTTAGTGATTAATATATTTATGCCTAATTTTACCCAAGCACGACAGTCTTTCATTTTGCAATCAACTGTAATATTTTTAGTAGTCAACAATATTATTTTATTATAAATTTCTCACATAGCCTAAATTATATCACAGCCTACAGAATTAAAGTATTATGTTTTTGAAAGACGCTTCTTTTGATTGTGTTAATTGTAAATAACTATACATGAAATGTGTATCTTTTATGTACTTTATACTCCATATGTACTTCAATATAAATGCTCCCAAGATACTACACCAAGTAAATAACCTGTTGTTTAACTACTGACCAGTAAACCAGCATAACTGATTTAGTATTTTGAATTTTACAAATGAAGTTATTACCGTAACTCATTGTTTTCACTTCCTTTAAAGAAACAACTTTGTAGATTATAGTTGTAGTTGTAGATATCCATTTTTCGTGAACTGCAGTAGAACTATACATATGTATAACTTGCTGTGCAGAACTGACCTTTTTTGAGTCGCGGCGGACGCGTTTCGAACTATGTCGTTCTTTTTCGGCGCTTGGTTGCAGACTGACTGGTTTTCTAGTATTGGACAAACTGGCAGATCTTTCACAACCAGATTCAAAGAGCACATAAAAGCCCTCACCCAACCACAGACAAAATCAAATTATGCTGAACATCTACTCACAAAAAATCATTCATTCACCAACATTGATCAAAACCTCCATATCCTTCACATTGCCCCCAAAAGTCATAAACTCAATACTCTTGAACAATTCGAAGTTTACAAACATTCCATTTCACACCCTCAACTCATACTCAATGACCAACTTAATTTCAAATCTCATACACTCTTCAACATCATCATAAACCCCTAAAACACCTCCCCCACACCTACTTCCCCCACCGCATCTACTCCTCCTTCTACCTTCCTACGAGTCTACGACCACCAGACCTTACATACTAGAAAACCAGTCAGTCTGCAACCAAGCGCCGAGGAAGAACGACTTAGTTCGAAACGCGTCCGCCGCGTCTCAAAAAAGGTCAGTTCTGCACAGCAAGTTATACATATGAATAACTTTATAGAATTATTTAACCTTTTAATGTAATTGGTACTCAATATGTACACCTAACATAAACTTATAGGTAGCTTATTTGATTTTTATTGAACCATTATGTATTTGTAATAACATTTAGGTTCACATTCTTATTATTTAACTATTTTGCAATTAAGTTTGTTGAGCAGAAGTTCATATATTCATTTCATTGATATTTCTTTTTTACCTTTACAAAAAAATGTTACCTATGTAAAGAACCTCAAGAAATATAAATACATTTTGTATATTATAGACTGGGTTTGAATTTTTTCAATACCTATAACCTCCATAAATCTTCTTTTAGTTTTAGAAAGAATACGGGAGGCTTATTTTTTCGCCTCATTTATGGGAAGGGCTAGTGCTGAATGTAGGGGGGTTGGTGCGTCATGAGGCTTGAGGGGCACCCCTGCATATAGCCTTTGATAATCTAGTCTGTGGTCACAGTGTAAACAGTCAATCTTCAAAATATGATAAATTAAACCATCAGTATTCTGGTCCACCACGGGCGCTCACACAAAGGAGCACCCAATACTCGATTAAAGAAAACACCATAAAATCAATGTTGTTGTATAGAGGTATTCACGCGGCTTCAGTCTGTCATAAAGCATACCAATGTATGCGCTTGATTTTTTTGTTGTGATTATCATCAAGTATGGACAGATGCCTTTTTGTTAGATAAAGAAAGTGGTTTGAAGTAACAAACTGACAAATATACAGAATTCGAAATTAATAAATCCTGTTTCTAAATTAATTTCTTGTTCCATAACGATCTGCGTTATTAATATTAACTTTTATTGTAAATTTAACGACTTGCAGTCAGTTTTAAATTGTGAATATTAGTGAGAGTACAATTATTATATAGTCACAATTTAAAACAGACTGGTCGTTAAATTTGCAATAAAAAGTAGAGAAATTAATGACTCATTCTAGTTCCTATAACGGCAGCATTATCATGCGGTGGATTGTAAAAACCACCAAAAACGAGTTTCTCAGGCCCAGACGCCACAATTTAAGGCTAAATTACATTAGCCGACCGAGTACAATCTGGGTAATCGAATTTACCCGGCTGGTGTAATTTAGCCTCAAATATTGTGGCGTGAGTTTGCCACTCGACTAACTGTGAGGCTCTTACCTAAGCTGAGTCGGTCAGGATTGAGTCCAAGAATGAAGTCGATACATTATGAAAGTGAAATGACCACACGCGGAATCCGGTTAATCGTAATGTCACATTACAGATACAAGCGCTCACGACTAAGCTTGGATGGGTGACCGAGTAGCTTGATGTTATCTGCTTTATCATAGTCAGCGCTGTCCTTAGCCATCGCGAGGCCTGGTGCAAGAATTGTTTGCGAGGCCTATCCTTTTAAAAGAGCAATTCCGAGAACAAGAAGGGTAACCTATGTAAATAGTAAGGATTTTTTATTCAAGCGTGATTACTTTACTATTTTAAGAAACTGTATTCATTTAGAAGTGTTAATCTTTCACTAAACCCTCGAATCTCAATAATACTCATAGACTTCGTAGTACCGGTACTGCCATCACTAGTAAACTTTGAGATCTCAAAAGTATAAGTCAACTAACCACCTGGTTCTATTAGTATAAGTCATGATTACATAGGGAATTATTATTATTTCCACTTATAACTTACACTTAGGCCTCAAATGACGTCCAAATATGTCATAGAAAAAAGTTTGAAGGATTGACATATTTTGATCAACTGGAAAAAACTACACTTTTTGACGAATACTCATAAGTCCAGGCGTTGCAGATATATTCTCTATAATCTCTTGAATATGTAGCCCCACAATCACCAACAATCAATTAAAAGAAAAAGATGAACATTATTCAATTAATTTTTTTGTAGATTACGTCTTGGTGACTCCAGTTAAGGAGACAAGTCAGATCAACAATTATACAATCTTACACACTAGTTACCATAATAATTGCTATATCAATTAGTTGAGGCGAGGCTTAGTTTTGATGTGAAAGGAACTCTTGTGCACTATCAAAAGCTTTATCAACTAAATATGTTTTTAAATGTTTCTATATTTTCAAGACTCTTTAAAAACTGCGGTAGCTTGTAGAGTTTCCTACCAATATAGCTAGGTTTTTTTTAATAAGCTACTATTGTGACTCACCAAGTGATAATCTCCTCGGCTTCTTGTATTATAACATCATAACATGTACGTCAAGATTTTGGTTAATATCATTCGTTTTTACATATAAAGTAGCTTCGTACACATATAAGCAGAGGGTACAGTTAGGAGACCAAGTCTCTTGAACAACGGCCTACATGAGTCTAATCTATTTACTCTCTCCTTACACTTAACAGCTTTTTTTTGAATCTTAAACACCCTATCAAGGTTTTTTGATGAATTACCCCATACTAAAATAGCATACCTAATATGTGACAGTAAGAGCCCATGGTAAGCTGTAAAAGGAACTTCTTGTCATTCAATCTAGGAAGCTGTCACAGGACAAATACCCCAGCTGAAATTTTACAACATATTTTCTCAATGTATGGAGCCCAGGTCAATCGTCTATCCAACAAAACTCCTAGAAATGCAATGCTTTCTTCCTGTTAATATTTCAGTTACTATTGTGTCACGTCTTACAAATGGATTTCTGTCAGAAATAAAGTTAGAGAAAATACTCGTATATACAAGTAATATATCACATAACTTAGACAAAATTGATTTTCTTGCTTTCAAACCAGCAAATTAATCAATTACTTCATCAAAATTTACTTCAGCTGTTGTATCGGCTTCGATTGACAAAGTACATCCCGACAACCATATTTTTAAAGGCATTTTTGTTAAAAACTACTTTTTCAGTTAGCCTCTATGCTCGACGTAAAAAATTTCTCAGGCGCGAGGCCCTGTCGCTGATCATAGTTAACCCAATGGTTCGAAAACCGCCTAAAATTGAAGGTTGAGCATGTTTCCTATAAGATGGCTCGAACTAAGTTAATTAGAAAAATGTCTTCTATTACATTCCTGGATTTCTTGTTCCATGACGAACTGCGTTGTTAATATTAACTTTTCATGTGAATTTAACGACTTGCAGTCAAATATTCATTAAGAATAAGTATAACTTACGTAATCTGTAGTCTTCTATTACCTCTTAGTTCGGGATTCCCCGTAAAGTCTCAGTTTCCAACTAAGTAAGTGGAAAGCGGAAACGGCCGGAATACACGACAAACGATTCTTTTGGTAAAGGAGCCTACATAAAAATCATCTATTGTAGTATATTTCGGCCCTGTCTCTTTAGTCCGAATCCAAGAGTTGGAAACCGAGGCTCAAGGTTCTCCCTTCCAATAATAGCTATATTGTATACTTATAGGATTCATTTCAACTCTGATATTGGTCTTAGGAACCTGTATCAAATTTCACATTAAAAAGGGCAATTGTTTTAAAACATCAGGTTGTTTTAGATAAGCATTTATTTCAAGGTGAATTAATTGAAGATTATTCGCTTAGCCAACAGCCCTACAAAGGAGTAAACACTCCAAGCAATCTTTTTTTTGGAGGATGAAGCCCACATAGGTCCGAGACCTGTGCGTGGGTAATAAATTGGATGATGGTGATTGATGAGTTGGATCAACAAATTTAGGTGGGTTCCGAACCACCGGGAAGTGACTTTACAGCAGAGAACAGTCCTTTTTGCTGGCCAATCCAATCGGTCACCCTTACAAAGAGCGCCCAGGTGTTTCGTAGCTTATCTCTGATTGAAAAGTTACCTGCTATGGCACTCGGCTATACACTTCACATCTACATCTATTAGAATTTAGTTGTACGAATGTCGAAAACATTAAGGTACGGTTACACCAGAGCGAACAGGAGCGAACGAGCAGTAACGAATGCGAAATTCACTTTGGTGTGACCGGCGCCTCGAGCGGCAGCGAACACCAATCGGCCGTGTTCGATAGTGCTCGGTAGTCGCATATTCGTGTTCGCGCCTGCTCCATCCATTGTCGGTTTTGTAGCGAATGATCAAAGGAAATTCGCGTTCACTCGAGTTCGGTGCTCGCTTCAGTGTGACTCCAGTCTGGTCCTTGTCAACATAACCTACTTAACCTTGTTACTGCTATCAACAGAGTTGTTTGTTGTTGTTTGTTATTTTGTAGTTTGTTGTACTAAATTATTATTCCTATTAACTATGGAGTGGACTGATGACAAAGTGTTGGATCTGATAGAAGAGTACAAAGCAAGGCCAGGGCTATGGGATCCTAGTAGTCCTGATTATAAACTGTTAAATAAAAATTTAATTCATTAAATTTTAATTCATTATCACCATCACCATTGCACTCGTCCATGATAAGGCTATGGTCACCGTGGAGTTCTTGTGGTGGATGGAGCACAAGCGAACGACACGACGATCATGAATCAATCAAGACTATTCATGTGTGTTCACTCTGGTGTGACTACTCCCATTCTCAGGTGTTCGCGAATGCTAGCGAACCACAGCGAACACCAATGAACGTTCGGTTCGCTCCTGTTCGCTCTGGTGTAACTGTACCTTTAGATTTACACTGTTTTTAATGTGCAACTCACGAAATCGTTTCGACTTCTTGTCAAATAACTTCGAATGCCTTTTAGATCTTGCAAATCGCTTGGATGTCAAATGTAAGTTGAAAATGCAAACGGCATATCAATGTCACGTCATGCCAATGTGCAAGAATAATCTTAAACCAGTTAATGCACACACTCAACAAAACGCATATTATTACTAACACCCTGTCTTCTTAAAACTCTTTTCAATAGATTCGACAGCTAGTACACCTTACACTCTTGTGGAGTAGACATCTGTAAGGGAGTTTGGCACAGAGAAGTATACAATACTATAGATTATAATACGAGAAGCTGAGAATATACTTGGTGAGTCACAATAGCAGCTTATTCAAACAAAACCTTTGCTATATTGGTGGGAAACTCTAAAACAGGCTATTGCAGTTTTTAAAGTCTTCAAAATATAGAAATATTTAAAAAAAAAATGGAAAAATATTTAGTTGTAGGCTAGCTTTTTATGGTGTACAAGAGTTCCTTTCACATCAAAATTAAGCCTCACCTCAACTAATAGATATAGTAATTATGGTAACTAGTGTATAATTGTTGATCTGACTTGTCTTATACTCCTTAACTTGAGTCTCCAAGACGTAATCTACAAAAAAACAATACTTTATGATAACCATCACCGCAAAATTAAACAAATGCTGTCAAATGGAGGTATTTACGCAGCTCCAATCTACCACACACCATTCCACAGCAAGCATCTAACGATACTTGTAATCCAACTTTTACTTATCTTTTCGCCTGTAAAAGTCTGTTGACTTGCATGCAGGAGGGCTGGATGGAAGCAGTTCAGAACTGGCTCTTTCCTCCGAGATTTCTCCCTTCAGGGTTATACAGTATACACGGCGGGTTACCAGTTGCCCGACCAAAACAAACTTTACGAAAACTAAATTTTACGAAGTAAAGCGTACATTTCGTAACATTGTCAGGCTAGGTTAAGTTAGGTTAAATCGTAAAGTTTTCTTTGGTTGGGCAACTGATAACCAATCGTATACAAAGTAATTGTGATTCGTGTTGCAGATTGAAAGGAAATAGTAGATGAATAAAGAAGCAATCTATTAACAAATAGTCATTTATTATCAGAGCTTAAACCATACGCCTAAGAAGGGCATTGATCTTGTCTTCTCGGCAACCGAAATCACCACCTTCAACATAATGGTTGGTCTTCTTTCTCCAGCCACCCGTCGGTGTGTTCAACTGCAAAATTAATTGAAAACAAAGATAGAAATAGATCTAGTACTAGCTCAATCAGGCGGGTTATCATTTCGCTACATTGTCAGGCTAGGTTAGGTTAGATTGTAAAGTTTTCTTTGGTCGGGCAACTGGTAACCAATCGCTCAATCATGATACTGAATGAGAAAGGTTTTAATAATAGCACTAATAATAGGTTTTAATAATAGCCACCCAAAAAATCATTCATAAGTTACGACTCTTGCACATTGACATGATTCAACATCAACATGGCGAAAGATCTAAATCGTTGATCTCGGGTTTTTCTCTGAAACTATTGAATGGAAGTGGTAATGGCAAGAAGGGTCGGGCCTTAACTGAGCGAAATGACCTGAGTCAGGTAGCCGGGGTGTCCTGAACTGAGCGAAGCACTTCAGGGGACCACCAGAGACGTTCCTTAACTGAGCGAATCGGCGGCCCTCTTTGACTTTACAATTCTTAGAAGTGACCATTTAAGAATTTATCAAAACCAAAACAGTCTGGAGAGTGTGCATTCATTACGAATCCTTCGACTTGCTATCAGCTCCACAATAAAGCCTTTCTGTCTGCCTTATAGGGACTTCCAAAACATATTATAAGCCATTAAGAATAATTATTTTTGGCTTGAATTCTGTATTATTCAAACTAAACAATGCACTCGTTAAAAAAAATGTAAATATAAATTTGTATTCTATAAATAATGATCTATGGTTTCATTGCAACGCGACTCAGTAAATTCAAACATGAAAAGGATCCAGGGAAATTCTGCAAGAAAACTCAGCATTTTAAAAACAATATGTTATATTAATTTAAAAACCAAACACGTCAATACAATGCAATTTCAATACAATAAACGAGTGTGCATACCACGGGGTACTGCGCGCCGGAGCCAGGTGGTTGACCTCCCCTGGTGACCCATTGTCCCGACAACTCGCATATACCTGGACCGGGCATCGCTCAGTTAACGAACATTTTTGGGGACCCTTCGAGGGCTTTCGCTCAGTTAAGGTAATCTTCGCTCAGTTGATGCGAGACCGCAAGAAGGTCTGTTTACAAAATTGTTAATTTCAAGAAAACCGGTGTTTTTGGTTGTTACTTTAAATGTATTAATATTACTTATATTTTTTTATTGCTGATGATGCCCACATGAGTCAGAGACTTGTGCGTGGGTAATGAGGTGAATGATTGCACATAGATGCCAGATGGAGGAACGACTGCTTAAACGACAAGCTGAAGTTGCGACGCCCCAACCAACTGCGCTAAGCGGCCCGCTGCTTGAATAAACCGATAAACGGAGTACCCCAAATGATCAGACAAATTTACATAAAATAATAATTATTATTATCAGTTGTGTTGATAGCTGATAGGCATTTGTACCTTTCAACTTCTTCGACTTCTATAAATATCATATTCTTCCCGAAATGTATATCGGCAGTTCTTGAAAGAGTTTTTCTTATTCTTCAAGAGATCTCATATCATGCCTCAATATTTTCTGTTTTTTTTCAAATCGGCCAATTTAAAATAATTTAAGAAAATATTTCTACACAATCAAAAATGAAAAAGCCAACACTTGCACTGTAAAATAAATTGGAATAGTGATCTCACTTGGACTATGAGTAGGCTGTATACAAAGTTTCAAGAGCTAGAGCACGGATGGACATCAAAACGATTTCCATAATGCCCTGTCGGGTCTTTAATGATATCAAGTGGAAAGTACTACCGAAAAGGAATAATTTAAAAAATATATAACTGAATAGTATCTCTATTTTCAAACATTATTAATTATTACAATTCAATTTTTATTATTTTCTTTACATTATTAATATTTATCATTGCTATTTCATGTGTCTGGTTTTTAGCTAGCTCCACCTGCTACAATTAGATATGTTTCAGCAATCAGCCAATGGCAGGCCTCCAACTACTCGACCTATAAGAGGCTCCCATTCTGCAAGCCAACACTACCTTGCCCTTGTATGCATATGAAAGCTGCGCTATATTTCAGTTTCAATTTGACTGGGATTGGGATTGTGAGACTTATCTATTTTTCTAATATCAGTGGTTGTGACAACAGTATGTCTTGTTCATTACGGACCTTCTACCACAATCACAAGTACCAAGAAGGGCAAAACTAGATGGAAAATCTAAAGTACTTCACAGAACTAAACTTGACATTAAACATTAGATATTCAAATCCAATACACTTCCGGACTTCTCACAATAATTGAATGTGACATAATAACTGGGAAGAAAACTATTTTTTCTACTCTATGATTCAAATCAATCCACATCATACAGTTACCGACTAGAATGCTCCGATGCCAAGCACACACGCCACCATAATCTAAAGTCCGCAAGAAAATACCTCCAATGTGGAATCGGGGAAGTAATCTTCCACCACCACATATGTTCTGTATCGTAGTCAAGAGGATTGGAGAGGAGAGTCGGACTTGCGCACAGTAGAATGCGCATTGTCACTTTTCTGTTTTAGTTATGACAAACGGAGTGAATTCTGCTATGTGGTAGGGGAGAATTGTAAGGGATAGAGCATCGGACCTATCTCTGCTGTCTTATTTTCTCGCAGACTTTAGCATAAATTAAACGTGGAAATATTGAAGTAGTCCTGGCTAGGAATTTATAAATTCTAGCCTATTCTTTCAAGTCCTGGCCATGACGTCATAAATGGCCGGGTAGCTTCAGCTTACCGGAAAATAAGAGTGACGCCTAGATGTGAATTTTATCAGTAATATTAAGCTTTTAATCACACAAGATACATTTCTATATGCTGCACTCACTACATGTCACATTCAATGCATATACAAAATTTGAAAAAGATGACAGAATAGCATCATTATCTTCTTACCTTGAAGGGCCACAAAAAGTTGGAAGCGTATTTGAATTTTGAGCCGACTGTGAAGATTTCGTGAATCAAGTCTTCAACGCAGATAATGTTATGGCTCCCTGAAATAAAAACGTTGTGAATGACAAAAATGTATCAAAATATATAACAACGAAATTATCACGACTGGATTATTGACAGCCACATTGATTCAAATAATTGAGACTATGTAAATGTATACGTACAGTACGTGTTAAGGAAGTGGCGGGCCTACGCTTTGCTATCATGGCAATGCGTGGACTCGCCATCTCGTCAGTCACGCTCTGCATGTACAGGGTACCCTGTACATACAGACGTACTGTTGGGTACATACAAACAGTTGACGTACCGGAATTGCTAAGGTTTGAAGAGTCATGCACTCACAATCAGAGTGACTCTTAAGGCCCGTATTTATGAACGTGACTTATCAAAGATCGACTGAAGTCAGATCGGATAAGTCAGACTTAGCGGCAGTAAGGTTTACTTACACTAACAGGTTGAAGCCAGCGAGCAGCTGGAACCCTAAAAGCCAACCCAGCTCCCACAACAAAGATCTGACTCCTGATAAATAATTTAACATTAATAATTTACATTAAACAACTCTAATTTACACTAATTTGAGAATTTACACTACGTAAATGTTGCAGGGACAACTGGGTCGACTTATAACCTCACTTTACAGCTAGTAAACTCACCTAGTATAAGTAAAGCTTAGAATAAAGTTCGTATTCATGAACCTTTCTTAAACATCTTCTTAACTTAAAAGCCAAGACGTGCTTATAATTGGAGTCCCAAATCCGTTCTTAGCCAAGCTAGGTACAGAGCTGTCTTGAAGCCGTTCTTAGATTGTTGTGTTGCACCATATTTTGATTTCATTTTTTAGTATAGCATCGGCTATGCAGAAGTAAGCTATGCAGAACAGTTGCAATGTAATTCACTGTATATTTGACTTTTTGAAATTATTTCTACTTATTTTATAGTTCTAACCTTACATTTTTTTGGCACTAGGCTAGGATTCTCTTTCTAAAAAAGAATGGATGAAGTTCGTTGATCTGCTGGCAGATAGCGTTCAATACACTGCATTGAATGCCTATTATTCAAATTCGAAAAACAGAAAATTATAACTTAAAATATATTAGTGTGGTTATAATTACTCAACAGTAACTGTAAATTTACATCTTTATCATCTTTTCATGTATGTTATTTTATGTTTATTAGTGCCTGATGATACGACACAATTTTAGGTTAGCTTGTGACCACGTTCAATGTATAGAGCCTTTATAACTCGGTCTTAGATAACTAGTGCTTAGATGAACGTAAGTCACGTTCATAAATACGGGCCTATATGTACCATGTACAGTGAGTGACTCTTCAAAACTTAGCAATACCGGTACGTCAACAGTTTCTCCGTTTCAGCTCTTACATCATTACCCATCTCTAAATAGTGTTTTTAGATAACCGAAATAGCAGAAATAATTATTTATAATGAATAAATAATAAATCATGCCCACGCTCAGACTTTGTCTTGTGGGTATTTTTTCTCTTTCCATTGAATTGAACTATTGAATAACTATCAACTATAAATCGTAAGTTGAATCAACTACTGTAACTTCTGCATCAATACTATTTAATTTTGTATATTTCTCATGTTGATATGTTTCTTTGTTATGAAAGATGAATAAATTTGAATTTGTGGCAACATATTATGGAGTCTAATGCTAAGGGCCATCGCCAATGCAAAGAAGATCAGATATACCTCCCTTCCAGGTCTGACATATTTAGTAATTACCGGACACGATTTCACGCCATTTAACAAGATCTTTGTTGTCTGTCCATTATGGATTGATTCAAACATCTTTAATACAAAGAAAAATCAAGTGTTTACAATATCATTACATTAAAATAATGCTGGTGAGATGTTTCACATCTGCAATTGATTATAGCCACTGAACTATCAATAATGTGGAACAGTTTTGCTCTGAATTATTTTGAGTACCATAAGTAATCAAGTACCATAATGACAATTAGTACAATTTCAATTAGTATTTTATGGAGGGGAGTGGGAAAGGAAATTTAGGTACAGGAAACTAGCTTTATAGACGGCTACTCACATTTGGAAGCTTAATGCATATTCAGGTGAACCTCGGTCTCGTGAAAAAAATTATGGTTGTGAAAATTGACCAGCGCAACAACTCACCATAACAAAAACAAAACGAATAATCCAAATTTGCAATAAAATGTCAGAGACCATACGTACAGAAGTACACTGAAAAAACGTGTAATACAGAAATCATGTTTCGTTTTAGAAACGTCTTAAAACTTTCATGCAAATTATTGTAGAGTACAACTTGTGCTCTCTCTAGTGAATATTTCTACATATTCTTTGGTACTTAACTATCTTATATCAGGTTTATTTGTAGCGATATAATGAGAATGAAATACAATTGAGATTAAATCAAATTGATATTTGATTTTAAATCTTACCAAGTTTCTTCTCAATGATCTCGTTGGAAGTGATGGGGATACGCTGGCCTTTGACCTTAGCGAATCCTCGCTTGTAGATCAGTTCCCTGACGCTCTTCAGGTTGGGGTGACCCCATGTGATATATGGCTCGCATATTCTCAACATGTTGATGGTGGCCTGGGAAGCGTTAAAAATAATCTCACATGAATATTGAAATAAAATAGAACACGGAACATCCAACACAAATTTAGACAAAGCTATTTTTAATGTATCATTTGAATACTGATAATAAAAATGATAATCACAATTTTTCAAGCCACTATTTCTAATCAGATTTGCGAGTCCCCTGTATCCAAAATATGAAAAATTCGGAAAATCCAGAAAAAGATCTACAAGCACATAAAGAAAAAGCCGGAATTCGATAAAAATTCACAGATGCTAAATGGATCATATCTGAGCCAGACGTCGAGAATGAAGACTTTTGTTGGTAATTTATTTGATTGAATCTGATATAAGCTAGAGTTATTAGTCACCATCAGCCCTTGCAAACTGAAACAATTTCGATTCACTCTGTTAATTAGAATAAAATGCATAGCAGTATCGAACGAAGTTCCTATGCACTAAATAACGACACAGCAAAAAATTTAAAAATAAAGCTACGAACCTTGTTCAACTTGACAAAAACACCATTGTTAATTTGTTTTAGTCTGAACAGCTGAAGAACTTTCCTGACCTTTGGTGAAACTTGGTTAACACTGTAAAAAAAGAAAAAAGTCGAATCAATCTTAAATATTCAATGAAAAATATTTGAGGATAAAGCTATTCGTTTACAGGTAATTTCTAACTTGAATATTCAAAGTGGGAAAATTTCTTGGGTAATTCTGAATCGGTTCTCTCCGATTTTCTTGAAATTTTCACATAAGTACTGTAGTATTCATATAACTTGGCAGCGTGTAGTAGATGCGACATGCTACATCTGAACCCAGCATACTGCTGCCAAGTTATATCAAAACTACAGTAGAACACTATGTAGAGCATAGAAAAAATTAAAATAAGTGTGTCCTAGCAATAATCAAATGAAGTCGCTTCATTTTCTATTTTGCGCCTCCCTATCATGCAAGCACGTTTAGAGATTGCTGCGAGATGAACACCAAACGCTTCAACGTTTTTATTTTTCACCTAGAGTCGTGACTGCTCGTGTAACATGTAAAAGAGTTGTTAATCAACCTGTAGATTGGTCTGGGTAAAGTTGCTCTAGCCCTAGGGTGCCAGGGGGAACATTAAACATAAATATAATAAACTTAACAAATGTATCGTTTCTCAGTAAATTAATATAACAATGAATTGACACGTGGCCAGTTGTTAATGCACGGCTCAAAGATGCAGTTTAACGCCACGAATATTAATAAAATTGTCGAAAAATGTGAGAATTTGCTTGACTTGTTCAAGTTATATCCTACGTGAGAGGACTACAGAAAGTGGTTCACCATTGATGGGGCTTACCACTATTGAAATACAATATTTATTAAATCCACTTTTGGACTTACATACTAATCGCACTGTGCAAAACATTTCCCCCTAAATCTACCAAAGTTACAGTACTTGATCAGGATTTAAAGAAGTTTTCATCAACAGTATTCTTACCATCTTATCTTTCGATTCATTTGAGTTACATACAGAAATCTGAGAATTATTATAATTAAGATATCGGTGCTGCTTCCGGTTTGAATCTATTTTTCATTTTAAATATTCAGAATATCTAGTTTCTAATTTTGAATTATAATTTAAGCTGTAATACTTGAGAATCGTTCAGATTAATGTTATATTATAGTTTCTAGACTACGAAATGATTTGTTTTTTCAATGATTTAAGCAGCTGTGATTGGGTAACCGAAACGTTAAAGCAATAATATAATGGTACGGTACAGAAAGTAAATGCTACCGGTTGGCTACATTGAATCTTTTCAACGGCATTTGAAAAAAATATTTTGCAAAAAAAAACTACAGTATTTACTCACCCTCTAATTCTGATGACAAAAGCCAGTTTAGCTTCACCAGGAATGAAATAGTTTCCTTTATTTCTTGCCTGGCGATTGAGACGAATGAGATCTCTTTCTTTGCTTCTGTATTGTTTAACATACTTTTCAGCACGCTTGAAGATCTGGATGCGTTTCTTGTGATTCAGCGCCTTTTTCTGAAAATAATACATTGATATTTGAATAACATATTCACGTTCTTTCCCATCTTGATGTTTATTGAAATTAGATTCAATTACTGTTATGACTGGGTTTTCATAGTAAACATACAGGAACGATTACTATAAACTACATTATACTTTGTGATAGGAATCTAAAAACAAATACTTTGGAAATCACAAAGCTTCTATAAAGCATGAATTTGACGCCTGGTCAACACAGTAAATGGAAATTAACGGAGACTATTGCCGATCCGTTTAGCGAAATTCTCCTATGCGTTACAGATATAGCAATCGCCCAAGCCGACAGTATTTCAGGTTAAGAAAGGAATTTATACGCATTATTTTACGGTGAGCTATAATGGAAAAGATTTAACAATCGTTCTGTACTTAGGTTAATTATAATGGGCTATACCTAATCATAGACAATTATGTCTTTACAAGGAAAATGAGAATAACATATTGGGAAGTTGACAGTTTGTTAAAAAAGCTGATTGGGTTAGGGTAAGTTATCATACGACTGTTTTTGCTTGATGACAATTTAACTAACACACCTTCAACTTAACTTCAAAGTCAACTTATATTTAAAACAATATTGTCAACGAAAATTAAAATTAAATGAATTTAAGGCTGCACTTCCATATCTAACCTACCGGAATAATCGATAGTCGATATGAAAGGATCGTTAGCTTTAGCTAATATACAGTTAAGACATTTTCAGTCCATTTTTTCGGTGGGGTAGACCCGGAAGTGCAACGAATTTATAATTACTTCATACAGAATACGGATCAACCTTTGATTTTATTAAAATATAAAATAAATGTTTTTTCATCTATTAGCTGATATTACAATAGAAATTTACCTTGAGTGTTTTCTTCAATAAAGAAGCTTTACGGACAACTCTGGCTTTCCTCCTCTTCAGGATTGATTCAGGAACAGCCGGCAATTTGTTACTCGCAGCCTTTTTGCCACCTTCCTTTGCGGGCGCAGCATCCTTCTTAGATTCCTTTTTAGGAGTGGCTTCTTTCTTACTGCAATAAACATGAAGAGAAACCAATTTTTAAACAAGAATTGAATGTTTGAAACCCTTTTAAAATTTGCGTTTGGCGCAAATATATTTATAATTCATTGGAAATGGGTTTAATTCCATCCAATATTGATTTTAGAAATGGGATTGGCGATGAAATGTCAAGAAAAGGATTAAAAATTCAACTAAAAATCTGCAACTGGGTCCAAATAGATGAGAGTCCGTTGACAACCATAGACTTTCATTGATAAAAAATAGCAGACTAGTATTCGTATTCCTCGATGAAAGCTGTGTAAAAGGACGACGCCGGATCATCCATGTTGTCAGAAGCACAGAGCACAAGTTAAACATGAACATTATTACTGAGAGAAAATGCACCTCTAGCACATTCATTGTAGGTTATAATTTCGTAATAATTAAAGTTGAAGATTGGAGCAAACTTGTATAAACAAGGAGTATAACTGTTTATTCAGAATACAGTACAATGAAATTTCGGAATTAATACACAAAAACACAATTGAAACAGTGATTCCTTCACTGTCCATGCTGCTGCCGTGATTTATGAGATCACATCTATCAGCTAAGGTAGAAGCCAATTCCACTCAGACACATAAATTGAATAAAAATATCGCAAATCAGAGCAGCTGTATCGAAAATAATACGAAATAATGAAAAACAAACGAAGAAATAATGTTCTAAAGAATGAAAGTGGAGATGGATTCAGAAGTCCATAACCCAACTTTGAAGACATGCCAGTACAGTAGAAATGAAAACATAAACTAAAAATTTGAGAGCATTGGCGATGAATTGCGTTAGAAAGGAAATATTTTGATCGAAAAAACTATTTTTTCAATTTGAAATTAGATGGATGAAACTGGATAAATAAAAATTATCTACTTACACAGACGCCATAACGTAGACACCGAATACCTACAACGGAAAAGGAAACGAATTTCTTCTTGTTGTAGTTCACGGTTTACTATGAACTACAGCTGATAAATAGAGATGCATGAAAGTGATTGTTAATGAAATTTACAGTTATATCCCGTACAATCTGAATAATTTGATGATTAACAGTTTTTTCTTGGTCTCTTTGAAATATTTGTTATCGAAATCATGACTGCTCCTCATTTGAGAGTGACACATTTTTCAAATATGACTTTCCACGAATTGGTATTATATCTCCCCACTTGAAATATTAACATCAAGTTTAAATTTTCCTTCCGAACTAAATTTTCTCTGAATTTGAGTTCTTAATAATAATTTTCAGTTTAAAGGACTAGAGAAGCCGTCCTACTGTTCCTTTCTCTTCTTGCTCTATGTACGTTGCTTGCTGGCTGTGGTGCGTGTGTCTGTGTGGTTGCTTTTTAACTTTTTTGAACTTATTGTGATTTGCGGTTTGATGATTGAAGGTTAGCTTTATATTTTTGGCTTCTATTAATTAATATGCTATTTGAGGTTTCAGGATTGACGTAAATGGCACACTAATTTGATAGATATCTTATATCAAAAATGTTTAAGGGGGATAGTGATTCTGAAGATGAAGGCATTCTCAGTAAAGCGTATGCGAAATATACCGGTAAGTCAATCCTCTCACTTAAACTAACTACGGTACCTACTATTTTAGAATTTGGATTTGGCGTTTTGTGAAAATTTTCCTTTGAATTGAGAAAAAGTGGATGATTTTATGTGTTGATTCAATCCACAGGAATTCAACTTGGTCTTTGCCGTAGCAGGTATATGTTCAATCAGAGATAAGCTACGAAACTCTGGGGCCATCTTTGTAAGGGTGACCGATTGGATTGGCCAACAAAAAGACTGTTCTCTGCTGTAAAATCACTTTCCGGTGGTTCGGAACCCACTTAAAACTAAAGGTCTTCGCCATGAGAACTGTGTCGGGGGTCTCCAATCAGAAAACAACTCTCAGAGTATATTATGGATACTTTTTGTCTCTGATACGTTACAGTATCCTGTTTTGGGGTGGCTCTGCATCGGATGTAGACAGAGTTTTATTGATGCAAAAGAAGGCTGTACGAATTCTTGGAGGTGTCAATCCTTTTGGTAGGGACTCTTGCAGACCCATTTTTAGGAGGATGAAGTTGCTGACAGTTCCTGCCCTTTACTTCTTGGAGGCGGTCATGTTTGTTTTTGGAAATGAGCATAGGTACGACTCGAATAGAGCCATGCATAACTATGGTACTCGGCATAGGTCCACAATATTGCACTATCCAGTTCATAGGAAAACACTGTATGAAAAGGGACCTTATTATGCTGGAATAAAATTCTATAATCAGCTTCCTGATTCAATGAAGGACTCTGACTCAGTTAGTATTGTGAGATTGCTGAAGGAGCAACTGGTTGAAGGATGTCCATATACATTGAATGAATGTATTGGTATTTTTAAATAGCTAACTATTTTTAAGTATATTCTATACTAAACAAAAGACGTGTTGCATGCTGCAAGAGCTTTGCTCATTTAAGCAGCTTTATGCAACGAATGAACCAAAATAAAATAAATAGGTCCAACTCATCAATCACCATCATCCAATTCATTACCCACGCACAGGTCTCAGACCTATGTGGGTTTCATCCTCCGAAAAAAAGTTGAGGTAATCCTATAGGCCACTTACACTTCTAACAAAAAATAAGCGTCTGCTCCAAGTTTTGGTGTAACTGAAGAATAGAGGCAAGGGCTGATTTCTCTAAATGTCTGGTTTTATATTATTCTGAGTATAAATCAGTCATAAAAAACTTCTGCTCAACCTGTAGTTTCTTTATGAATTGAGTTCAAAACACCTTGCATTTAGAGAGGTCAACACCATATTTCTGTGTTTCAATTATCAATGAATCGAGAGAATAGAGGTATCGATATTTTAATGTTCGATAATCCAGACGCAAATGAAATAGAGTTTGTGTTTATGAGCATTACGTGATGCTCATCTACCCAAACCTTCCTGGGTGTTTAACGGTGCTAGCATTTGAGGTAGCCCCCTTTTTAAACAATTTCTAGTAGGTCTATTTGCTACACTTATTTAAAAATTTTTTTTTTGCTGTGTTGTACATTAAATCTTGATACAAACAAATAAAATCGACATTGAACGACTACTAACACACACACACAACATGAATTAGTCAAGAATGATAATATATCAATAATGTTTAAGGTGGGTAGTGATTCTATAACAATTAGTCGTGATTATGCGGAAAAGTTCATTTATTGAAATTGTAATAAATTACGAATTTAAGTGATAATTTCATGATATTTCATATCAAATGAATCAGGCAGATATCAGAGGAATCTGTTTTTGAGCGATTGTTCGTTACTATGCTACGGTATCGTTTTGGGTGGCTGATATTAGGGAGGTTCATCGTTATGGGCGTAATTTGAAAAAATAAGTTTCCTGAAGGTTTCTTCTCCACAAATAGTGAGAATAAGTCAAGACAACATTGGCATTCACTTTAATCACCCCAGATAATGTTTTGGACATATCTAAAATAATAAATATTCTACATATTAGAAATTAAAGTCAAACTATCCTCAACCAGCCGATAATTGGTAGGTCTACCTTACAGAGTTTCAGCAAAGCTGCTGAAGTTAATGGAGAGTTTGAGCAGAACGAAATCAACACTAATTCTAACCTGATCACACTAAGCCTCTGATTGCTATGCAAGATGCTGTGGAGCAACCTAAGGCATAGTTTTCAGGTTAGAATTGGCGTCATCATTGACGTAGTTTTTCTCAAACTTTCTATTACCTACGTTCATAGACCAACCATAATCTTCTATGTTACTTTACTCTTCAAATTGTTGTCGTTTGATCAAAGGTAGAAGGACGATGGGTCCTCAGGCTCAGACGCATGATAAGTTGAGTAAATGGCTCGAAAATAGGAGCATTCCTTGATGGCCATGAATGAATTTACTGTATTGGGTTAGAAACCGGTTGACTGAAAAGATTTGATTGAATATGTCAACTTAATCCCAATTTTCATTTATTCCAATATTCAGTATTTATTTAATATTCCAATATTTTGTTTTGAACTTCAAAGATGGCGAAATCAAATCTGTATCAAATGCCTTGGACTGCAGAGCTTGAATGATCATTTCAAGTTTTTTTTTTAATCAATCACCAAATTATCTTAATTTTTGTGAAATAATTAGTATTAGATTCTTTTGTCTCTTTTTTTATTTGTAAATGGAATAGATAGATATAGATGGTAATAAATTAGTAGTTCTCATTTTAATACTATCAAATGCACCAAGAACTTTCGATTCACAAATATATATATTTTTTTGGAGGATGAAGGCCACATAGGTCTGAGACCTGTGCGTGGGTAATGAGTTGGATGATTGTGATTGATGAGCTGGACCTACCGTTTTAGGTGGGTTCCGAACCAACGGGAAGTGATTTTACAGCAGAGAAAAGTGTCTTTTTTGCTGGCCAATCTAATCGGTCACCCTTACAAAGAGTGCCTAGGAGAACGCAGCGTATCTCTATCTGATTGAACAGATACTTGCTACGGCTATCAAGACATCAGTAGCAAATAGTTATGCAAAAATTCTGTTGATGATACTATTAAAAAAATCATGCCAGCGCTTCTCTTTCGTGAAGATTGTTCTTACCAACTAAGCTACGGTGGATCCTTTTATTAGCAGCATTAATTTGATACTTGAGCCGGCTGGAGGAAATAATTACACAAGTAAGTTTGAAGTAACTGACAAACTGACCGTTTTTCATTATTTGTCTGTCTGTCAGTTTGTAACGCATTTACAGCTAAACGCGTTGACCAAATTCAATGAAATTTTGCATGAATGTTCTTCTAAGGAATGCCCAGCGATGAATGTGTAAAGATTTTCGAAATTTGCTTGCTTTTAAAAGATATGTGAAAGGGGAAAAAGTAAGACTCAGGCCTTTTCTGTAGGAACATGATTCTTAAAATGAGCTTCTCCATCATAAGCAATTGGAATCAGATTCATAGATAGCTTTCATGCCCCCTTTATTCATCTAGTTGGGCCTTATTCATATGAATAAAGTTATCATTCATAAGAGTAACATATTTGTTTGGAACACATCATTTATAATATTTTAATAAAGTATAATAACAAGTGATTACTAAAAATATGATATACACATTTAATTAATATATGTTTTATAAACTCATTCATCAGACATTTGAAATTCAATTTGAGCAATCAGTTATCCTACAAATAGAAAACACAGCCTAGTTGATTTGATACAGTGTGACCATTTGTGAAAAACAGACACGAAATAGACTATGTTAATTGAATTAAATTTAAAATTATCATTTACTTATTAATCACTAGTTATTTTGCTTAATTGGAATATAAGAAATGATTTGTAACTCTCAAACAAATATGCTATTCTTATAAATGATAACTTTATTCATATGAATAAGGCTCTACTAGATGAATAAGGGGGCATGAGGATTGAGGACTATCTATAAATCTGATTCCGATTGCATATGATGGAAAAGCCCATTTTAAAAATCATATGTTCCTACAGAAAAGGCATTAGAGTCTTACTTTTTTTCCTTTTAAATATCCTTCAAATGTAAGCAAATTTCGAAAATCCTTATCGCTGGGCATTCCTTAAAGGAAGATCCATGCGAAATTTAATAGAATTTGGTCCATGCGTTTAGCTGTAAATATGTTACAGGCAGACAAATGCAAAATAGTCGACTTGAAATAGAGACCTCTCATCGTTCGGTCAAAAACAGAGATCTCTTCATCGTTCGGCCAATAAAATGTTATTGTTTTTAGACGTGCTGATCAATCATGTAACTTGCAATGGTGGTTAGCATTTGTAATAAAAAAAAAGAAGCAATAGTTGGCACAGCCAATACCGTCACGAAATGCCCACCAAAAGCTTCTAACATCTACCCGCCTTTATTTTTCCTCATACACACGCATTTTTAAAATAACCGGTAGTTTATAGATGGTTATATTTTTATTTTAGGCTATATTATGATTATCTCCACGTTCATATTGTAATGGTTATACTGGTTTGTTTCAGAGAAAACGGAAAAGGGTATTGATCCCAATGCTTCCTGTACAAGTGAAACAGTTGATGATACTATAAATCTCACTCAAGATTCCACTGGAGTAATAAATTCTGCACTTGACGAGTTCATAACCTGTGATCGGGTTTCTGAACCAGTTGTTGAAGTTCAGACCACTTCTCTGAGAAGATCTCCAAGAATTAAAAAAAATGCACCCTTAAATTTATCAATTGATGATGATGTTGATTTTCTTACATCCAGAAGAAGAAGATCTACTAGAAGAGTCATATATCCTGAAGGTAGTGATGGAAATGTTCCCGTTCGAAAGTAAGTATTTAGTGTGTTTTTTAGCGCTAGATAGTTGTAATACGTACAACACTTTAGTGTAGATTTAAGTATATTTTTTATTGTTAACGACCTTGTGGCTAGCATAATGTTGAGTTACGAGTGCTCGCGTCAGCAATTGGATAGGTGACCGTACACACTATGTTTGTGTAACTATATGTGATTTATGAATATCAGCTATCAACTTATTCTGCACACTCGTTGCGAGTTTCCAAATATAAAAAAATAGCCATAAGAATAATAGATAAGACAGAAAGCCTCCCAGGTTTCCATTCAGAGATTTATTCAAGATGGCTGCCAATGTAAAGTCTTTATTTATTACACTACTTGTCTGCCTTTTTGGCCAAAACCACCTACATAAAGGCTAAAGATTTTCACACTTATTGAGAGGTAGAGGACGCGCTAGACTTGAAGGCCATTGGACAAAATGTTATGAATGATGTCCAAGTTAAATGAAAAGAAAATATATACAATGCCTTTCCTGTGGAGATGGTTCAATATAGCTTTCATAATAAGGAGTTGATGAATATTTGCTGAGAAGAGTTTCATAATTTTTTTAAGGATGCAGCCCACATAGGTCTGAGACCTGTGCGGGGGTAATGAGTTGGATAATGGCGATTGATGAGTTGGACCTACAGTTTTAGGTGGGTTCCGAACTACCGGGAAGTGATTTTACAGCAGAGAACAGTCTTTTTTTGCTGGCAACATTTCTGTTGAAGTTAATCATTCTAATTTCTTATTTAAATTGTAGTATCGATATCTTTAAAGAAATTATTTTAAATTTTTAGATGGTTTGACTGAATCTTGTTTTTCTGTTGAACTTACGTGTATGAAGTATGTATGTCCATATAGGTTATAACTGTATAACTTCATTGAATTTTCATTATAATTATAACTTCTTTTTTCAACTTATTGTGACAAAGTTACAATGAATGTGATTATAATAACTCCATTGTCCGTACAGTGTCTTATGTTCATTCGCTCTTAAGCTGGCCATTCACGTTCCGATTTGCAGTACCACTTGCAGTCCAACCTTCAAGGTTGGATCCGAAAACGGAACGTGAATGGGCTTGTTGGGTGGTTGGAATTGTAGATGGACCACTAGAGGGACGACTTACGAATGTCGACGGTGTTGGAGCGTGTGTGGGGCAGTCGGATCAAATTCGTCCATCTTATCTCAGTCAGTGCATGACCTTCGGGTAAGTTCGGGCAACATCGGGCAACTTCGGTTACATTTTTCGGCTCAAGAGCGACGTTCACAGCTGATTAGGAATAAAGTTGGATTGTAAGTAGGAGCGTGAGTGGAGTCGACTATCCATCTAGCAGTACTACTAGCAGTACTGCAAGTGGTACTGCAAGTTGGAACGTGAATGCCCAGCTTTACTTTATTATTATTTTTTTTTTTTTTACTTCCTTTGACTATTGTTTATATTGTACTAGTTGCAATGCATCAGAAGTAATTAAGATGATGATGAGGATCACTAACCTGGAAAACTTAAGTATTCGGTTCATTATTAAATTTGAATTGTATCGAAATTCCATTCGAAATTAAACTTTCTACCAAGCAACCAATCTTGTTTTATTCCTGTAAATTTCTTTCTTTCTTTGTGGTTTCTCATGTAGAATGGCCAGTCATTACATTTAATTTTTAATCTGAATTTTTCTTATCAGAGGGCGGAAGAAACGAGGAAAGAAACCTAATCCAAACGTAATTTGTATTGGCTCTGATGACGAAGAAAACTACGGATCGCACGTTATTACTTCAAAAAGTAAAGTAAAAGCAAATACTCGCTTGAAATCGAACAAGGTATGCTGTTGCAATGCAGTTGATTGAAATTTCTTTCTATTCTTTCTTTAATGCTTTTTCCAATTAGAATAAAATAAATTATTTTTCTTAGTAATTTTTAATTCTATTGCTATAATATTCTAATACTAATGAAACCGGCGTTGGAGAATTGATTATTAGTTTCGAATTCCTCAAAGTGCTATTAATAATAACTGAAAACTTCCGCAATGGCGGATATTGACAACAGCATTGCTGAATAGCTGATGGAAATCGATGAATGCTACTGTACAAGAATACCAGTCACCACCGGGAATCGAACCACGGACCTCCCAGTTGCCGGTCGGGCGCCTTAACCACTAGACTATAGTTACCCTTCTGCACAGTAGCATTCATTTTAGACTTGGCCATATTGGCTCTTATCTCACAACTGATGATTAATCTTCCAAATTGGTGTACAGTTTGCGAAGGCGATGATCGATACTTCAGCTCTAAAAATTCAAGATGATTGTTTCACAATAGAAGTAAATAACATGTAACAATTCTTTCAACAACTAGTTGTTCTTCTAGTATTTGAGTTGCTAATATTTTGGAAGTTATCCACAATAAATAATGCTGATATCACAATATTTAATTATTAATTCACGAGATCTGTAGTTTCTTGAGTGTCACAGCATTTTCAATCACTATCAAATGTTTAAATAGTAGTTAATCAACATATCCCCGCCACCAAGTTCTTCGCCACAGGGTGCTAGGGATCTTAAACAGTGATCCCACGCACATTTGCTCTTAACATCACTTAACGCAGCTAAAACGGCTCGATACCATTACAACAAAAGAGCCGTACCAGAAATAATGCTGCTATTTAGAAACCTGGCCATTTGAAAGACTTTGGTAGATAGGAAACCCGGCGACATGGAGCTTTCCGCTGATCTAGCTTCTAAATTCATCAAGATAGGTTACAAGGCAATATAAATTACTTTATTTTCTATTGACCTTGAATATTAGAATCAGCTAATGATTTTCACTTGTATCAAGTCTCGAAACTGCAAATCTTACGACCTATTGCACGAAAGAAAATTAAATTTAACCACCGTAAGATGACGTCATCTTACGGAGCTCAATAGGGAAGTCGTTGCACTGGCTCCGTCAAATAACGTCATCTTACGGTGGTCAAATTTAATCTCGTGCAACTGGCCGTTAGTCATTTACTTTCAATTATTCATAAAATTCTTCTCTATAATTTTCCTTGTACAAGAAAAAATAATTATTTGGAAAACAAATCTCTAGTTCTAAGCCCGTATTTAAGAAATAAGACTTGGTTAATAATTTTTTTAGGGAGACTTGAAAACCCCTAAAGGCTTCAAAAGTCTACCTTGAATTGAGAAAGCATCAAGTAGGTTTATTAATTCGGGCCCTCTTCTTTTTAAAAAAGCGATAAGCTCTCGCGCATTGATTTTATCACAAAAATATATTTGAAGTGAAAATTAATATTTTCTTTCAGAATAGTTCAGACCAGCTAGACTCGATATTGCTAGTATCTGACGATGAAGGAGGTTCGTCGAAGAGAGACAGTTTGAACGAAATAGTGAATGTAAAAATCGAATGGATGTGTGAAGGCGGGTTAATTATTCAGCTTGGAAAGGTGAGTAGTTATTTATCAAAGTGAATAAACTGGTTTAGATAACAGCCTAGGAAATTTCTGCATTGTTATTGTGTTTTTGGCACAATAGAGCTACTTTTATTTTTTTCGAGGATGAAGGTTTGAGACCTGTGCTTGGGTAATGAATTGGATGATGGTGATTGATGAGTTGGACCTTCAGTTTTAGGTGGGCTCCGAACCACCAGGAAGTGATTTACAGTAGAGAACTGAGTCACCAATCCATTCGGTTACCCTTACAAAGAGCGTCCAGGAGTTTCGTAGCTTATCTCTGATTGAAGAGATACCTGCTACGGCACTCGGCTATCACTTCCCGTGAGCTTGTTTTACTAACCAGAATAATGAAAAAAGTTCATATAAACGTAGGTCTGAAAATGCCTCGTTTCATAGTTGAAGATGAATTAGAATCTATTTTTCATTCCAAAACATTTGTACAACAAACAGGAAAATTGTCAAGCGCACAAGACAAATACATAAAAACGAACATACAAGAAATACAACAATAAAATACTTTATCACATATTTTGAACATTTTCACCCTAGATATAATTAAATTACTCATACTTCAATACAGCCATGCACAATATCAATATCCATGAAGGCCACAACGTAATCATCTATCAAAGAACTCACCCAATGAGTAGAAAGCCTTATCCACCAACCATTTATTTAGCTCTACTCTGAATTGTTTTTAATTGAAGACTTATGTTTTGAGGCAATAAATTACATACTTTATAGCCTATATATTATATTCTAGAGAGTTTTCCAAAAGTTTGATTTTGTGTAGGATAGATGATATTAGAGCTGCGTTTCGGGTATTGCAGGTATGGAAAGCATTGTTCCGCTTAAATGTATTTAGATTCTTGTGAGTGTGTAATGCAACCTCTAATACAAAAAGTGATGGCACTGTAAGAATCCTTCAGATGGCTGAAGTTAGCAGTTGGCCTCATCAATTTACTCAATCAGAAATTTGTAGTGATTTAATTTTACTTGTAATTTGATCAGGTTTTATGTAAAATGAGCTGAAAATCGAATAAAACTTGGAAAAAGTTTGTAATTATAGCCATTTTTTATAGATACTCAACAAAAGGCCCAAGAAACACGTTTTTTTAGTTTAAAGTGATTTAACTAGTTTAATATTTTACTATAAACTTGTTTTTTCTGACAAAACGTGTAGAGAATTCAATTCTTAACAAAAACTTCCCAGTTACCCAATCGTCAAAAATACATCTAATTAGCATAAATTGAGATTTCTATCAAACAAATCACATAGAAATAGCAAACTGTGAAAAGTTAGTGTGTTTTGGTTTAAAAAAAATCCGATTTTATTTTTTGCTATTGGATTATTAGACACTTTTTGTTCAGAATAAAATTCTCTTCAAGTTTTGTCAGGAAAACTACAAATTTATTGTACAACTACCAAAATTGATCTACTTCAAACTTGTAAATGCATGATTTCTGGGCCGTTTTTCAATATTTTGTTTAATATCTCAAAATTACTGTATTTACCTACTTCTAACTTGTTTCAATCGTTATTTCAGATTATTTTATATAGAATCTGGCCAAATTAAGAGTAAAATGAAGGCACTACAAATTTCTAAATGAGTAATCTAAGGGCTCTAGCTGCTAACTTCCGCCATCTTCAACTCATTTACTTTGCATTTCCGAACCTATGTTTAAATTTTTCATTATTCTAGTGGCTAATTGGCAACTCTATGCGAAACATCCTGTATATGTAGGTTTTCTTTTAACTATGTCTTACTTATTGATTCATCATTATTTGGTGTGCATCACAAAATAATCTCTGCTGACTTTGGAGTCCAGCTTATTCATGTGTATATTGTGCCCATTTGATGTATAGTGTGTTTAGACTAATGTATATTCAATTGAGATCAGTGAATTTTCACTCCATCATCCCTTATTTGAAATTGTAAAAGATAAAAAAAATTGCCCCCAAATATTTTTCTTAATGTATCTGTTCAGCCAGATTGTCTGGCAACAATTTGAATGCGAGAAAACTATGTTATGTTTAGCTTATATATTAATCGATTTTCTAATAGAGTAAATGTTTTCATTTTTTTAGACGGAACCATTTTCAAAAATCTACGAAGAGTTATCCAGAACGAAAGGACATGATGTAAATAAAATTGTTCTTTGTAAAAAAAAAGACGGAAAAGTTGTGAAGCCTCACGAGACACCACTTAGTATCAAGTTGAGCATAATCGATATACTTGGTACGTTTTTTTTTTAAGATGAAGCCCTCATAGGTCTGAGACCTGTGCGTAGATAATGAGTTGGCTAGTTGGATTATGATGATGATTGGACCTACAGTTTAGGCTGATTCCGAACTAGCGGGAAATGATTTTACAGCAAATAACAGTGTATTTTATTTCGAGCGCTCGTGTCTTATCTGACTGAACAGATACCTGGCACGGCTCGCAGCTTCCTTTTCTTCCTTATTTATTTACTTCCTATTTATTTCCTCAATTTAATTCAGATGATTATTTCACTTCTTGATACTTTTTCTCTGGAGTTTATTTATTTTTATTGCAGATGATGCCCACATGAGTCTAGAAACTTGTGCGTGGGTAATGAGGTGAATTATATTCGAATCCAAGGTTGCAGGAAACGAAGCCAGCCAGACTATTATCACATACAAGCGCTCCAACCAACTGCGCTACCACAGCCGCCTATTCTAATGATGCAATCGTTTTGTGGAATTGAATTTTTTCTCTTGTCATTTGGGTTGGTTATTGGTGACTATTGAGCAATTAAAATGTTATGTAGTTCATTAAGGAAAATACTTTTTCACCTTTCATCATCAGGCTCATAGAATGAACCAGAAAGAGCACTGTGGTTCTTCATTGGCCACTTTCTATTGGTTCTTCAATGTTTTCATTCCAAGTCATATACTTTTCGAAATAAATAAAAATATTAGTAATGTCGAGTCGATGGGGCCAGCATACATAGACTTTTCAACATGCAAGAAAATTTTTGTGTTAACATATAAATCAAAATCAAATCAAAGTGAGTGGTATCAATGAAAATTTGTTCAATATTATTCTCCAATTGTCAAAAGAATAAGGTTGAGGAGCCTCGTCGTTTTAGAAATTAAAAAAAGGAAAAATTTCCGCTATTTCCAATATTTAAAAAAATCATTTAATTTTCAACCCTACCGGGTTCATTGGACTAGAAATGTCAGGGACTCAATTTTACATTTGTATCGGTAGTTCAATTACACATTTGTTGAAATCTAAATTTCACACTATTTGGCTATGACGTATTTACTTAAGCAGAGGTCTGAACCAATCTAAATTTCACACTATTTAGCTATGACGTAATTACGTCAGCAGAGGTGAGCCAATACCTCGTAAAAACCATAGGATCTTCAAGTGGTGTTGGCTCAATTATGAACTCATTTCATTCACCTCACAAGAGTTATGATTTGAGCTTTGTGTTTCATTGACAACTATTTTTATCCCTATTCAAATTTCATATCAGTTTTTTCAAGTTTCATTTTCAGGGCGATACCCAGTTTAACAAAAAATAAATTCAACCTAACGTAACCTGACTATTCTTATGATTTGTTGTTGTTTCGTTTCAGAGGGAAGCATATCGTCGAAAGCGATTGAAAACCCGGAGAAAGACGTCGACTCGGATAGTGAGAGTAGCAACAAGAATTTGTTGAATTTCAGAATATTAGTGGAAGGACAGAAGGCGCCTAGTTTTGTTAAGATAGAAAAGCACCAAACAATGCACGTGCTTCTAACTAAATTGGCGGGAAAATTGCAGTGTAGTGTCGATAAAATGAAATTGTGGTTCGATGGTGAGCCGCTGAAACACCAGGACACACCTGACACCTTGGATTTGGAGGGTGACGAGTGTTTGGAATTAAAATTCAAGAAAAACTGAAATTCACAATTGGTATAAAATATCATATAACGACAATGATACATTTCTAAACATCGCATTTTCAGTGATTGCAATCTTAATATTAATACTCCTTATCAACAATATTATTTACTATTTATTGAGGTGATTTCACTTCAGTACCACGTGGTACTTTCAGTAGGTGCTCGTCACATATAGCTAGGCCTGACCATAGCAATATTATTTAAACGAAGAATTTCCAGACAATGATGCCTTTCAACATAAACTTAACAAAATATACACCAGCAATTCTTACGTTAAGAAGGAAGCTGTGTTGGATGTTAATATATTCAATTTATTTAAAATTTTAGTCAACTAATTCACGGAGGTGAGGCCGAAAACAAGGTCTGTTTCAACATATTTTAAAGAACATAGTTCCAGATTAATCAAAGTGAAGGAACAGATTTTAATAATTTATTATTTCAAACCACTAAAAATAAAATTCCAACGTTCACAGAAGGTTGAAAGTTTGAAATTTGATTTAATCTGGGTAGAACTTCCAATCGCAGCCCTATTGGCGTATGACGAAAATGAAATGGCTCCACAGGAGCGGCCATTTTGTGCCATCTTTTATAGTTTGAAATTATTAAATGTAAGTATGGAATCCGTTCCTTCGTTTTAGATATAACCAAGCAATGTTTTATTATAAAAATAAATTGATTGGTTTTGTGTTCAAACTTTTGATTATCCATTAAATAATCATTAAAAAGAAAATTGAGCGGTCAAATTAAATTAAGGTTAAAGTGTATCACCTCTAGATGAATATTTATCCGACCATTAGTAATACATAACTTACTGTTATACTGATTGTTATCTGTCTTAATATTTATCTTATGTTTATATTAGTATTTCGATGATTATTAAGTTAATAATAATTAGTGATGGCCACTTCGAAAAGTATTCGTTTTAGGAATCTCCAATTGATTTTGTTAACTCAGAAATAATTAGGCACTCAATTAGTACAACTCAGTTAATTTAAGGGATTGGAAAGTTTTGATGAAAATTGAAAAATGATTAGTAATCACAAATACCAGCTTTGTAAGCAGTATTTTATACAACTATGTATTTATTCTTTTATATTTCACTCATTATTTTAATGGAAATATTGTCATTTCAAGTTTTTAAATCGTCTACATGTTAAGCAGCTAAACTATTATTGGGCAAGTCATTATGTCAGAGAATACTCACCAATACTTGAGCGAAATTAAATGTCCTTAACAAGATAGTGTGGTGATTTCATAGGAGACCACATTTATTACTTCTGTTTTCCCAAGATGCAACTTTTTGTGCTACTAACACGCAATTGAAATTTTGCATTAACCGTCTTAAAGATTGTGAATCTAGTAAATTATTACAAAAAGGTTTAATAAAATTTATTTCTTCACTTTATAGAATATCTCTTGTAGTAATTATTTTCTCATGTTCCCAGGGAAACAGAGCTCACTATGAAATCACTGCACAAACTTTTAGTTCGTGATAAATTATACTAAATATTTTACTTTACTTCATGATTCAGATTTTAATCAACTACTGTTAACCCTGCGTACCCCTCTATTATTTGGTGAATAAAAAGTGCTAATGGCATGAGAAATTCTGAAACAACGAATTTTTGGAATTAATGGACTCCACTTCCTATAAACAATATTGAAAATTCCATAAGTATGTTAATGATAGGTTACCTACTTCCTTTGTAGAGCATTCTAGTCAGATCTCTTTTTTCCAAAATTATGTTTCAACTTTTATATTTATAAATATATATTTGTTTGTGTTCTCGTCCATACAAATTATATTTTTAAGGAAATAAAAAAAATTCATTGTATTTCCATAATATATATTCATACTTGATATTGTTTAATTTATTTAAATTTTGACAATAAATTTTAAAAAGAAAACATATTTTTAAATTAAAGTATGTGCAGCCACTAACATAATGTTGTGTTCTCTCCATTCCAATTGTTTTCTTTTTAACCAATACTCATACTACGAAATATTGTATTATTAGCTAAGATGGCTGTGTGTTTCAAATAGAATAACTACTAATTAGTAGGATTAGAACATGGAAACTTATGTTTGGATTGATGTTATATAAATGTTTGTAACTATAGCCAATGCACATGGAATGTGAATAAAAGGCTGCGATTTACTGTATTGGTACGTTAATGGTTGAGTTCATGGATACCTTTTATGGAAAACAAAGGTGTTTTATTGATCTATTCAAATTCATAGATGTTCAAAAATTTGAATAAACCAAATTTCATTTACCGGTAAACGGTAAGGCTGCCATGAACTCAAACATTTATTAACATCGCTTAGCGAACAGCCTAACTCTGCCTTCATGAACTAAATTTGTCACAGAAAGATTTTGTTGAAAGTGTTTACGTTCCAAATTGATTGATCACATTAATTACCGGTACTCAATAATTTAATTTCAAAACTAGACGAAATAACATGTAATGCCTTTTATTGTATTTATTAAACTTACAATGAATTTCATAAATTGAGAAATGCTTTACTTCTTCTTTTTACTGGACTTTTGACTTGACTCAGTCGAATTTTCAGGCCTTGGTTTCTGCCATTGAAGAGGTTTTCGCCTGTACATAGGCCACGGAGGTATGCTCACCTAAAAATAAAAAATAAATTATAAAATCTGTAAATATACAGCAGCGTTCTCCTCTAAGTATAAAGTATCATAAATTGAAAAGGTCTATAGTCTCGTCATCTGTGTAACAAAATGTTCATTGAAATTTCCTGGTCAATGTGGGGTTAGGATCTGCATATTCAGGTTTGTGGCTTCCTAAAATTGATCTCCATAGTCTACTTAATAATCAAAATACATCCATTAATAATCCATACCCACATATTAATCCATATAATAATCAATATATTAAACATTTATTATTCTTAATAAAACATTTGTTGAAATTGAGTAAACTGGAATTTGACACTAAATAGCTTTTGAAATGAAAATAAATAATCATTTTTGTGTGATGGCCATTTCACATTGGTAAGATGGTCTACTTGTTAGTCTGAGTACCTCAAATGGCAATTTGAGTAGACCGCCAACCATGTCACACGAAGCATAGTAAAAGTGCGAAATGGTGTGTCGCATAAAAATTTGTGTTTATATTTCACTTTAATTGTTATCTAGTGTGATATTCAAGTGCGATGCAATAATAGATTCCCCTATTCTTTACTGGATCACTATTTATACAGGGCCTAAGGCAAAATTTAAGAGTGGTAAATCTGATTCATACACTGATGCCCAGTTTCTCAGTCGTTCAATAAATATTTTATCGGTTTGATAACTCTATTGAATCCATAAACATGATAATTGTGTTTCTTGAACAGTCAATAAACTTATCGAATAGATAACTCTCTCGATAAACTATAGAGCCAAAATGCTGCCTATAAATATTTATCGAATCGTTAAATGAACAGCTGAAGGTGATGTTTGAAATTTTCTTGTTAACATTCTATATTCTGTCAGTCAAAAACTTATTTTGAAAACACAAAATTTGATTGAAACAAAACTATGTCATTGCATTCCCTAAGGGCAGCTTTAGTTGTAATAAAATGATCAATGAATAAAATTAATGGAATAAATAATGATTAAAAGATGATTAATAGAACTTGGTTAATCCCTTTAATCGAGTAGAGCCGTAGAACAACAAAAACAAAATGGAGGGAAACTACAACATAACCTGAAAACAAGCAGCATGTGATGTGAAATTTGTTTACTTATGCAGCCATTTTGCGACTACGATGTTGCCAGATTGTTTGGATCAATAAATCGTTCCATAGCTATCAATTTGATAGATATGTTTGAAAAACGCAGATAACTCTATTGAATCGATAGCTATAGAGCTGTTTATTGAACAACTGAGAAACCGGGCATTAGTATGATTTATTTCAAATATACACAACTATCAATCTTTTTAAACCCGGAACACTATTACAGGTGTGAAAATGTTAGCACAGATCCATGAGAGAATCCCCTTATTTTTCTACTGGTTTGTGGTTTTGGGGAAGGTGAGATGATGGCTGATGAAACCGGTGGATGTGCCCTTAACAATAATTGGTCTATTCATTCATTAATCTGAATTTTGTACAGTACTATATTTAAATTTATTATTTTAGCATATTTTGACGAGAAAGAGGAAGCTTGGATATGAAAGTTTTTACTAGTAGGTACTTGATTTTGAAGAAAGCAAGATTGATGGCTTGGTGAACCATGTGAATGCTGTCTCACCTATCTAAGCATTGATCAATATGACATAATTTCAAAAAGGCAAAATTGATGGCTGATGAACATTGTAAATGTGCCCCAAACTGATAACTTTTTTAATTGAGTAAATTTTTAACAAAGCTATCATTCAAACACTTAGACATAAAATTTAGATGACATCATGGTGACATCATCATCATCATAAATATTATTTAGATAACATCATTATCATATTTAGATGACATCATTATCATATTTAGATGACATCATCATAATTATTTAAATGACATCATTGCTGCGTTAGGGAATTATACCAGTTTCTACCAATAAATATCAATCGCCAATTACTTTCATGGGTATTTGCGATATACCGTACTTACGATAGAAGCTAATGCGAATCCAGCACCGACAATGTAAACTGTTTGTGAGAATTGTTGAATTATGTAGCCCCAAACAAGGCCAACTGCCTGCAAAAACAAATTCAAATTAACTACACATACTGAAGACAGATCAGAGACACTGATAGCTTCTGATAATATATTCTTTACTAAAAATTACAAAAAACTTCGCATGAAGATTCTCGAACTAAAGTAATATTATTAATGAGTATTATTGGCAACTGACAATACTAGGTAGATTCTGACTACATACTCATATTATAATAGTGATAGAAAAATTAAATATAAACTTCTTAAGCACTGGAACGGGACAAAGGAAAAGCGTCTAGTTACGTCAGTAGGCTATACACTTCATGCCTCAACCTGCTTTCGATATCTTTAGGTTAGCGATTGACTGTTGAAAGAATAATAGTTATTTATGTATTAAGAGCGTGAAGCGCGAATTTATCGCTCGAGCCAAAACATTTACTGCGCGACGCGTAGCGGAGCGCAGTAATTTTGCGAGAGCGATAAAGAAGCTTCACGCGCGAATTGCATACAATATTTTTCCTAAAACTGCAGTTCTGGATTCCAACACAATAAAAGCTTGTAGTTTGTAACATCACAGACCATGAGCGGATTTGGTTAGCGTACGCCATTTTTGAGGTTATGTGAATTTCACTGATTCCGTGATCCACCAATGAGAAGGCATCAAAATCAAAACAGAAGCGTAAAGAAAACAGCTGGCGAGCGTAAAGTACTTTACCGCTTGCTGAGCAGTAAAGAGGTATTTTACAATTAGTTTTCAGTACATAAAGAACTACTTTACGAGCAGTTGTAGGAAAATATTTTTATGCACTAATAAACTGAATTATTTTCATGTTTTGTGCATAGCCTTTTTAATGCCTATGTCGATTCCATTCCAGAGACTAATAAATCACAGGTAGATGCTGATAGAATGTGTCGGGAGTAAGGAAATGATGCAGTATTTGAAAGCTGGTAGCCAGTGGCCTCAAGTGTAATAATTGGGATGGTTGACCGATAGAGGTAAAAATGTCAGGATGCTTAAGGAGTGTCAGTCAGCCTTTTCAAGTCTATTACTGAGGACCCTTTTTGTAGTGTTGAATACAGTCATGCCTGAGGAAGGGATATTTACTTACAACACTGAAACTGGCTAAAACGGTAGCTATTTTTAAAAAGGAAAATTATACTGCCTTGAAAAGCTACAGAACAACTTCAATTATTCCAGCACTGGCCAAGGTACTTGAAGCATTCATGAAAAACCAACTAATTTGAAAGAAAAAACTATTCGTATGTTCTCAGCATGGTAAACAGTAACTGTGTCACGGTTGGCAGATTTGAATAAAGCATTTGATTGCGTTCCATATGATATACTGCTCAGAAAACGTGCAGCATATGGAGTCACTAATGAGGTGCTCGCTTCTTTCAGAGCCTACCAGACAGACAGAAAGCAGATTCTTACTCTGAATGGAGCAAACTCTGGGCCATTACTGGTTGAGCTATGGTCGGTGATTGAGCTATGGTATGGTTGACAAGGTCGGTGATTGGACCCATTCTGTTCCTTATCATGTTTAATGACCTTGGTCTGCTGGATCACATTCTTCTCTTTTCTGATGACACCACGATCTTTGCCAGAGAATGAGAGCCAGGCTTGCCACAAAGGTCGGCAGGAGATATATTTGGACAAGTGGTTATTATGCTGTCTAAATAATGATGAGAAAACGCAAAACCCCTCTTGCAGCCTTAGTCAGAACCTAGGGAATGATCAATAAGAATTGTGTATACAAACAGAGATCTGTTTACGAGTTGAATTGAGCTGCTAATGAACGGGAAAATGATTAAAACGGCTGGAGAGGGACTGCACTATACAGTTCCTTCGTCCAGCGCAACGTCGGTCATTAGGTATGGCCGACGCCTCAAAAATTACCATAAATCACTCAATATTTTTCACTTTTCGACTCAGCAAAGTCAAGCATGTATATCTATATAACTAGAGGAACTTAGTTCATCAATGGCCTGAATGGAAAATTTCCATGGCAGTCAACGTGTTAATATACCATAAACGTCTGAAAATCAATAAACTGAACTAGGCTATGACACAGACAACGGAAAGAATATCTGTTATCGTGTTGTCTATTACCCAATGAACAGAAGGCCGACTAGAAATATATAAAAAGTACTGACTTTCATGAATTGTAAGTCAGTTAATCAATGCATTACAATTGCATGAAATTCGTAAAAAGATGAAATAATTATTATTACTTACTCCAAATAGGGTAATGATGATTCTAGAAAACTTCTCTGCTTTATGTTGACCATCGAAGTCCTGAAACCAATTGAACATAGTGAACTTAATTCGATAAGATGAGCAAAATCAAAATCAGTGATCTGGTTTTCCAAAATGGAAAACTTCACGGTTACCATTCTACTCGAATCTAGTGTATTAGAATGGACTATAGCAATTTCCAAGACAATGTACGTTTTATATGAGAAAATTAATAGAGAATTTAGTTATGTACGGTACACTGTTATGAAGTTAAACATAAATAATGTACATAATTTCGAAAAATGTTCCAAAGAAAAAAGACAGTCATTACAACAAACTCAATCTATTTTAACAGCAGCATATATTTTGGTCAAAAAGGCATAATTTATTCCTGGATTTCTTGTTTTATGACGAACTGCGTTGTTAATTTCAACTTGACTAGGCTATACTTTTTTTAAATTTGACTGAGTCGCATAATTTATGCTGCAAAAATCCTATTGTGCCCGTTAGTATCCAAAATGTGAAGACCATTATAGCAGTGTAGCCAAAATATAAAAGTGTGGGGATGAACTCAGTTATTTCAAGTTTTGTCATAAAGTAGAAAACAGAGTAGCCCAGAACATAGACATCTTTTCACATGAAAAGTTAATATAGACATCTGTTTTTCCAGACACACCAATGATAATCCTCCCCGCACAGCTGGAAGTAGACCAAAATGTTTTTGCTAAACCTTTTGACAATGATAACAGTAAACATTCATGATAGAGACAAATAAAGCAATTCTAGTAGCCTAAGCAAACAGCAAATCGAAATATTGCCTAGATTCTGTCTGTCACCAGACCGGTAGCCAAGATAAGTTACAGTGTGAATTTCTTACCATGTGTGTCGGAATGGAGCTAATAAAATCCATCTTCTGAAATTGAAACTATTCCAATCAATGTAAATAATACAAAAATCGAGCACTAAATTTATATTAGTTATGTTTGCAGTCAACTTGCAGCGTACACAAATACCACGTACCACGTACACAAAACACAACAAGCTTGCAGCTGATCAGCTGATGAACGTAATATCGATCAGATGTTTCGAATTTAGACTACGAAAAACGAATTGTATAGAGAAGTAAACATATAGAGTGGTATCGTGAATAAAGTTGTGACTTTTTCCAAATGATAATAATTCAGTTAAGCCTAGTTTACACGGGTCGAGTAGAGTGGGCGAGTTGACACTCGCCCTCCTACTCGCTTGATGTAGACAGATCGGCGAGTCGAGTAGCGGGCGAGTCGGAAAAACCGGTCAGTTGCAGGGCGAGTCGAGTGGTTTAGTTGGGAAGCGAGTTACTCGGCCCAGTAGCTACCCCCTCCACCACAATTTGCCCCAGCGAAACGTCTGTTCAGTTTTGAGGTTAGGTGAAGAGTTTGTCTGGTGATTCAATGTTTTAACTGGAAACTAGAAATGAAGTGGACTGAAGAGGAGACAGTGATGTTTGTAGTTTTATACCAAGACAATGAATGCTTATTAATATATTAAAACTTGAATATTCAAGAGAAAATAAAAATGATAATATTGCAGTGCAAAGCTTATTTTTAATACAATACAAATAAATATTCGAATGTTGTTTTTTCAACAAAAATACCTACAGTAACATAAAAACAAAATTCTAAAAAATAATTTCAATAATAATAGCTGCTAACAGATAAATTGTGTATAAAATAAATAAATAATTATTGAATGATAATGATGATGATAATAATAATAATAATACATCCCTTTGCATGTAAGCCCAATGCCTATTTTATATTTATTATTATAACATAACATTATCATTATAAATATAACAGTATTTAATAAATTGCAATATAACAATTATTACTTCGATACAACTGGAAAAAATGGAAGTAATTGAAAAATAAAAATTGAGTAAAAAGTAGATGAAGTTAATCCTATATTTCATCTGACCTTTTGAATTCTATGGGCCCCCTATTACACTTTTGCATATTTTATTGTAGACGTTCTTCTTCTTCTGAGGATGAAGCCCACATTGGTCTGAGACCTGTGCGTGGGTCATGAGTTGGATGATGGTGATTGATGAGTTGGACCTAAAGTTTTAGGTGGGTTCCGAACCACCAGGAAGTGATTTTACAGCAGAGAATAATCTCTTTTTTGCTGGCGAATCTAATCGGTCACCGTTACAAACAGGACCTATGAGAACGCAGCTTAGCTTATCTCTATCTGATTGAACAGATACCTGCTACGCCTCGCGGCTATCACTTCCCTAATTATAGATCTATATCTATATCTATAATTATGTTATAGATCTATAAGAAAGATACTTAGAGGTGGGAATATAATTGTTATAAAAAACATAAATCGTGCCTACAAACGCTCTGACATCTCTTTCTCTTATGTCAGAAAAAAATTAGAAGAAATAAAACATTTCTTAATAATAATAATCAAATTTCAAGAATTATGAAATTTTAGCAAAACCAATACTCTCTCTAGAGCATAAAATGACCTTCCAAATCAGATATTGATTGTAATTTAAAGATTTTGAGATTAGATGAGCTATATGGATCAGAATTAACACGGGCGCACTCCAGCCGACCTTGAAAAGTAGCCGAGCCGGACTCGGGAAGTTCACAACACGTTAGTGGTGATTTTCTTCCGAGTCTTACTCGCCGAGCCAGACTCGCGAGTCTTACTCGCGAGCCATACTCGCTAGTGTGTGGGCCCCTTTAAACTCTTGGCGAGCCATTATATAAACTCACAACGTTAAAACTAAAGCTGTCTGTCAACAGTCACGCTCTGAAATGTGATGCGTGTGGACATCTGGTCGAGTACTGAGGCGAGTTCAAACAAAACAACAACTGGGCCCAGTGACTGGGCCGAGTAGCTCGCCCGAAGTACTCGACCCGTGTAAACCAGGCTTTATGGCCAAAGAAGCTATAATAAGACGCAGTGGCTACAGTCACGGCAGCCGGGTCTCCATTGGGTAGCCGGCAGATAGATGACTCACTGACTTTGAACATTTGCGCCTGCGCCAAATCTCCTTCTCTTTCTCAACCGATGGGTGTATACTATACTCACTCCCGTAAAGCCAACTGGGGGAAAGTGGTTTCCTTCCATTGTTGCGCCTAACAACCTGTTTCCCAAAAAACATATAAAGAATTAGTTTGCATTTGCACTGTGTTTGGGGGCGGTAGTATTTTGGAAATGTTATATTCACTTGACTTATATTGTCTTATAGTTTGGAGCTCCTCATATGTTTGAAAATTATGAATTTTTCAAATAAAAATATAAATTTTCATAATTGTTTTAAATTCTCATGAGAAAATTGCGACCCCAAAAAATTTCAATGAATTATTGCTTCCTGCGGATTATTGCTTCTTGTGAGAAAATTGACCCCCAAAAATTTCAATAGTTTATTGCTTCTTAGGGTGTGCAGATTTCACAAAAATTGTTGGAAAATTCGAAACGTTTGGGTACTCAATAATGTCCAGTGCGCTGTTGAGAACAAAGTTTTAGCAATTGAAAAATACAATAATGTGAATTACGAGTTATCTATCATTCACTAACAGGTTAGACATAACTTAAATGTTTAGTAAAGCATAAAAGCCTTGAAAAGAAGACTTTATATTCTCTATAAGGGGTTTCAAATGTTGAATTGAGGCTTCCTTGAAATAATGATCTCTAGATTCTAGGAAGGCGCTAGTGAATGTAATAAGTACGGTATACTGTGATAATCAGATAATATTTATATTATCGTATTGGCATTAGATCTGCCGTTCTAATATTCGCAGTATTCAGATACTCTATGGTCTACGCCAATATGTTAGTAAAAATCCCTCCAATATGCTATATTTAGGCAAGCTACACTGTGGTACTGAGCACTATGACATTATAAATAGCAGCGCATGCGCAAATGTTCAAAGCCAGTGATGTCTCAATCTGCCGGAACACCAATGGAGACCCGGCTGCCGTGACCGTAGCCACAGCGATAATAATATTCACGTTATTGTTTCCCCACGAGTGTTGGCCCAGGAAAATTAGATTTTTGAATCTTTTGAATAGAAATTCACCTTGCTTATATGTGTATGAAGCTCCTTATTTTGTTAGATAGAAATATAAATTCACCTTGCTTATATGTGCATGAAGCTCCTTTTTTTGTAAGAATGGAATAGAAATTCACCTTGCTTATATGTGTATGAAACTCCTTTTTTTTTGTAAGAATGGAATAGAAATTCACCTTGCTTATATGTGTATGAAGCTCCTTTTTTTGTAAGAATGGAATAGAAATTCACCTTGCTTATATGTGTATGGAGCTCCTTTTTTTGTAAGAATGGAATAGAAATTCACCTTGCTTATATGTGTATGAAGCTCCTTTTTTTGTAAGAATGGAATAGAAATTCACCTTGCTTATATGTGTATGAAGCTCCTTTTTTTGTGAGATAGAAATATAAATTCACCTTGCTTATATGTGTATGAAGCTCCTTTTTTTGTGAGATAGAAATATAAATTCACCTTGCTTGTATGTGTATGAAGCTCCTTTTTTTGTAAGAATGGAATTTCATTTCAGACATCCATAACGCTACAACGTAACATTCATACGGACGATTCTTTCATGCGGTCATTGCAATTCACACTGCCGGTCCACTGCGACCATCACAGCAACCTCTTTTTCAAACATCTAAAATAATGGAAACATTTTTTATTTCCAATTTTTCAAACTTTTATGATTTTCTAATATTTTTTTGGTGTAAATAAGAACTTGATTTTGTCTCTTATCTCCAAAATTAACAATTTTTTGTAACATAAATTCCGTATGTTTAGGATCCAACTCACTGTTGTATTATTATTTCCTACTACAATAGAAATAGTAACATTAAGTATAACTTTTCAAGTGAATTAAACAACTTGCAGTCAAATTTTTATTAAAATAAGTAGTATTTCACTATAAGTAGGCCGAACGTTTTCGAGTTGTTAAAACCGATTTTCAAGGCATCCTAAATATCGATGTTGATTTGTTGGTTAGAAGAAGAACTGTGGTTTCTGTATAACGTGGTCAAAAAGTTTGTGTGATTTAAAATTTAACTGTTCGTTGAGGATGTTTTGTTTATTGTGTGTGGTGTGTTTGTAAAAGTTTAACAAACTCAACCATAAAATAATAACCAAAAAACAAAACACCAACAAAAAATACATCACAATGACATACATTAACCCACAATCAAACAGACTAGCCAAAATCTTAAAAAAAGCTGGCCACACCATCGCATTCAGAACAAAAAACAAAATAAAAAATACACTTGCACCAAAAACCACAACCAACACGAACAAATACAATCTCCCAGGGATCTACAAACTGAACTGCTCTGACTGTAACAAATTTTACATAGGACAAACAGGCCACACATTGAAACAACGCTACAAGGAACATTTACAAGCTTTACATACAAAAACAGAATCGACTTTTGCAGACCATATCATTCAAACTGGACACACTTTTACTGACATCACTACCAACTTACACATTCTATATATAAAATCTAAAGGACACGAACTCAACACCTTAGAACAATTTGAAATTTACAAACACACCACAAACAATAAACAAAACATCCTCAATGAACAGTTAAATTTTAAATCACACAAACTTTTTGACCACATTATACAGAAACCACAGTTCTTCTAACCAACATCGATATTTAGGATGCCTTGAAGATGGGTTTTAACAACTCGAAAACGTTCGGCCTACAGAAGTAAGTGAAATACTACTTATTTTAATAAAAATTTGACTGAAAGTCGTTTAATTCACTTGAAAAGTTAATATTAACATCGCAGTTCGTCATGGAACAAGAAATCCAGAAATTAAGTATAAGGTATAAGTTTTTAACGTAATTTCTGGAATAGCCTTTTTTATTTATATATTTTTTTGTAGATTACGTCTTGGAGACTCCAGTTAAGGAGTACCGGTATAAGACAAGTGTCAGATCAACAATTATACAACCTTATAGTGTGTTTATAAGATTGTTTAATCATATAGTTTTTTTATACACTATATAGTTACCATAATTACTACCAACTAGTTGTGGTGAGGCTTAATTTTGATGTGGAAGGATGTCTTGTATACACTATAAAAAGCTTTATCAACTATATATTTTTTCAATTGGTTTTTAAAAATGTCTATGTTTTGAAGACTTTTTAAAAATTGCGGAGCTTGTTGTAGAGTTTCCTACCAAAATAATAAGGTTTTTGTTTGAATAAGCTACGGTACTATTGTGACTCACCGAGTGATAATGTCCTCGGCTTCTTGCATTATAATCGTGTACGTCAAGATTTTGTTTAATATCACTCATTTTTAAATATAAATTAGCTTCATACACTTATAAGCAGGGTACATTTAGACTCTCTTGAACAACGGCCTACTTGAATCCTATCTATTTACTCTTTCCATACACCAAACGTCCCTAAAGTTACTTGGTACTGTTCATTTAGGTAATGAAATTCCTTACACCAATATCATGATGATGATTATTCAATGTTATCATCATGATCCTGAGTTGGAGTTATTCAAGAATAACAAAATGTATTAAATTCAAAAAATAGTTTTTTTACAAAAAGATTCAAGTTGAGGTGTAAATGGGTCAAAAGGTTCTAACGGTTCTAACTAGTTGAAAGAATGATAGTTTTATATACTATGTAACTTTATACTTTTATATTATATATAACAAAAAACACTACTGTTATTTAATCATGTGCAAATTTTTACATAGGGATGCAGTTTCGAAAATCAAAGTGTCATATAAAAACAAAGCTTTCATACCGTATATATTTGTTTCAGTAGTTTTTTTTTCCATTTTCATACCAATGTCATACAACAATATTGTTGTAAATGCTTGTTTATCAAACTTTGTTGTATAGTCTAAACGTACACAGAAGAAGGTGAAATTAAATAAAAAATCTATAGGTACTACTGTAAATACTGAACTGATTTGAATTATCAGACAAATTTATTTCTTAATGCAGGAGTAACTTCGAACAAAGGACCATGTCCTGGAATGATAAAATCTGCCATTTCAATTATGTATTTGCGATATCTCTCCTGCTTTTCTGGATCCTCGCTTCCTGCTGATCTCCACAAGAACTCGTCTTCTATATCCTCTTCTTTTTCAAATAAATCACCTGAGTATGAAAGAAATATTCACTGAAAACAAAATTCTGTACGGTACCAGGATTTGAGCATTCATAAAATGAAATGAATGCAAAACTAAAATAATAAAAGTGGAAAATAAATAATTGATAGCACTTTGAGTTATTCGAAATAAATAAATTATGATTTATGAATAATCTAAAATAATATAAAATATAAGTAATAGCAATTGAAGGAATTCGAAATTAATAAATTCTGTTTATAAATAATCATATTATGATGATGAAGATCCATCTTGTTTCCACTAATATCTATATAAATAAAATTAGAGTTTTGTCTGTACATTTATTGGAAGTTTATATTTTTTGGTTATTTATACATTAAAGAAGCCGAAAAAAGTCTTATCTCAATTTCTGTCTGTCTGTTTGTCTGTCTGTCACAGCCCCAAAGGAATTTTACGCGGCCTTCTCCTGAAAAACGAGAGCATCGATCGGGATTTAAGTTATTTATCAGTATTGAAAACTTTTTTGACAATGTCTTTAGCTGTAAAAAACTAAATTAACTTTTTTTAAAAGAATAATAAACGTTTAAAAACCAAGTATTGTGCGATTTTGGATACATTCACGTGATTTATCATGATATATCAATCAGCTCTTCTCAAATATTCTCTCTGATAACTGTCACTGAATTGTTTACGTTCTAAGTTGGAAATGCTTAGCTCGAAATATTTACTATAATATTGATATTTGAATTATTCAAAATGAACCAAGCATAACATTATTCTTTCAATCATCTGCTTAATAATACAATAATTGATTGGAGTATAGTGATGATAGTAATTGATTGGATAATAGTGATGATAGCTAACATTCTTATCATGTTCTACATCTGAAAGCGTATGGTTCTTTTTGATAGCATGATTGAAGTTTAGCGAAATGTAGTTTAGTAGGCCTAGATATTGGTATGGAAAATGTAGGACAGTGCGGTTTCATGATTCTCGAAAGTTGTGAAAAGTGTAAAAGTGCTCTGGAAAAGTGTAGAAGTAATTATTGTTTTCCATTTTTTCCTTCTTAATAATGCCATGGTACCAACGTCGTTGGTAACAATGTTGTGTATAAAAAGGTTTGGAATAAAAACTGTTTTAAATAACAGAGTGGAACGGCCGTCACGCCATAACGTGAGTTAATTTCCAATTAAAAGTGTTTTTAAGTTTAAAATCACTTAATAAAACAACTTTTGAATGGAAATTAACTCACGTTATGGCGTGACGGCCGTTTCGCTCTGTTGTCTAGATCATCGTCAGACAACCCACAGTACACTGTACACTGAGTGTACTGTGGGTCGTCTGACGATGCTCTAGACAACAGAGCGAAACGGCCGTCACGCCATAACGTGAGTTAATTTCCATTCAAAAGTTGTTTTATTAAGGTTATTACATATTAGTGGAAACAAGATGGATCTTCAACATCATAATTTAAAATCACATTAGTTCAACAATGTACATAAATATACAATATTTCAGTTTGGTTCAAGGGGTCTGTGATCTCCAAGGCGAAATAAGTTTAGCATCTAACATTTGACTGCAAGTCGTTTAATTCACTTGAAAAGTTAATATTAAGGGGGTTCTAATGGTTGGTCATACTCCTACACAGAAGCTGTAGACTATCCATCAAGAAGGCCTATTAAAGCGGCGTCACACTGAAATAAGAGCCTGGAGATGAGTCTTTTTACAAAACGATTGGAAACAAAGTTGAAATTTAAGAAATATATTAATAATGTACATTGAAATGACAGTTTGATATAGGTGGCGCGCCACGAGAATGACATTGGCCTCCATAACAATACAGTCATGTTAACAGACGCCACCTACAGTATGATAGTCACTCGTATGATAGTATGAAGCAAACTCCTAGCTCAGTGAGGCATTATTATTTATTCGCCCTTACTTATTTCTTTGGTACTCACCTACAATTGCAAATATTTTGCTATCACTCTCAACAATCACTGACACATCGGAAAGTGTATGACCCGGAGTGGGAATTATCTTTACTTTATCATCAAGAGGCATCTCTTTACCTGAAATTGAAATTGGTATAATAATATGATAAATAATATAATAATATAACTGGTCGGTTGAAAAAAGGAAGTAATTTTTACCAAAGTGTGAAAAATTTGATATGGGATAGGAAAGTACCCAAGAAAGCCAAGTTATTGTTGTTCAAATTGTATTATCTTCCAATAGTAACGTATGGAGCAGAAACATGGAACTTGACAGAAAGAGATTGGAGTAGAATACAATCAGGCGAAATGAGGTTTTTACGGAGTATAATTGGTAAAACTAGGAGAAATAGAGTGAGAAATGTTGTAATTAGGAGATTGGTGGGAGTAGAAAGTTTGAGAGACAGATGCGAGTCACTAAGAGTACCTTGAGATGGTTCGGGCACGTAAAAAGGATGGATCCAGGAAGATTACCGAGAAGAATGGAAGAGTTGCGATTAGTGGATAAGCGCCCAAGAGGAAGACCACGAAGAAGATGGAAGGATGGAGTGAAAGGAGAGATCGAACGAAGGGGACGGCAATGGCTGGAGATTGAGGAGTAACAGCTTTGGAATGACCGGAGCAGGTGGCGGAGGCTTGTTAATACCCAGACCCAGTGAACCTACTGAAACGGGAACCGGATATGTATGTTGTATAATAATATGATGAAGAATTTCAAAAACTGCTCTAGTAAAACAATCAATTCTATTTCTCCAGAATTTCTTGATAATGGCGTTTACAGTATTTTCATTTAGGTCATAAATTGGTCAGTAGATTTATGTTAAATGAGCTGAGATATCGATAAAAGCACTTTAGAAGTTGCTGTAACTACAGTGATATTCCAAATATTAATTGGTCTAAACCCCTTACTTTTAGGTTTAAAGTAGTATCATTATAAATTTATTTTGTATTTTTCGGGTCAAAAGTTTGTATCAAAATTTAATATTATCTTTTCAAATGTTTTTAGTTTCACACTAACATTACATAATTTTTCTGTGTACTAAACAACAGTTTTGTATAATGCAGCCTGATGCATGTGAAGAAAGTAGTTTTGGGCTTCAAGCCTGTTGCTTATTAAACAGTAAACAGTAGTAGTAATTTTATCAGAAAAAACTTTCGATGAATAAACTGCTCAACCTTTCAAAAAACTTGCCACAAACTTAATTTTGAAAAAACCTTTCTACCTTTGTTTTCAATTATATAGTTTATAGAAATATCTGGATTCTTTCATATTTTTTATGCATAGCATTTCGGACCCAAGTTTTTTTGAGGATGAAGCCCACATAGGTCTGAGGCCTTTGCGTGGGTAATGAGTTGGATGATGGTGATTGATGAGCTGGACCTACAGTTTTAGGTGGATTCCGATTTTACAGCAGAGAACAGTGTATTTTTCTGGCCAATCAAATCGCTCACCCTTACAAAGAGTTCCCAGGAGAACACAGCTTATCTCTATCTGATTAAACAGATACCTGCTATGACTTTTCTTGAATGAGTTCATTATATGAACTTCTGAGCTGCAGTATTCATTACCTCGTACCTCACCTCATGAGGTACAGTCATTTGAAACACTCTAGATACCGTATGTGAAAACTATGTGTAGAAGTTACAGAAGGGATTTGCCGTCAAGAATAATATTATAACAAACCTGAAGAAAGAGGTCCAAAATAATATTCATTTTTGAATGAATGGCTTAATCCAACTACGTGCTGAGCCTTCAGGAACAAATTGTTGTTTCCAATATGGTCAGAATGTCCATGAGTACAGACCACATAGTTTATGTCATCTGCAGTTAGATTATTATCAGCAAGACCTGTAGATTGTAATAAAACTGGTTAGGTGGATACACATTCACATATGCCCTCCTACATCTCAAAGGGGCATTAAACTCCTAAATAAAAAGGTATGAAAATAACTATTTTCCTACAGTTACTCAACTAAGAAGCTATTTATGCACCCATTATAGATGCAAAACAGCTGATTCCTGCACTCTCTTACTTTGCTGCACCCAGCACCCCAACTGTCTTTGACGCACTCCAGGTGTGCCAACTGTAGGAAAAATGTAATGTGTAACTTGTGCTGAAAGTATCTTTGCTGCACAAGAGAAACTATTTCGCACTCGCCTTCAGCTCGTGTGTAATGCATTTCTCTTGTGCAGCAAAGAGCTACTTTGCGCACTAGTTACATACATAACTACGTTGTTTTCTTTTTAACAAAAAATATAAATAATATATAGGTTTGTTAGTTTCAAAATAGCCTATTTGATGTGCGACAAAGCGGATGATTCTTTTTAAAGATTGCATGTAAGAGGATCGCAATATTTTTTGAACGAGTCTGACTTTTTTCTACCATACATATGCTATTGCCAAATAAATAATAATAAATCAAAAAATGATAGATTGGCCTAGTCTTGGGTTAACAAGATGCAAGCAATACCGGTGCAAAAACACAAGTTTATACATGTGATTATGTAGTTCAGTAAGTTTTAAATAGGCTGTATTATCAAATTGTTATTTTTCCAATTACTGTAGTATTCATATAACTTGGCAGCGTGTAGCAGATGGGACATGCTACATCTGAACCCAGCATACTGCTGCCAAGTTATATGGAAACTACAGTACTTATGTGCAATGGGCATCCAATCAAGAATACTCCTTAGCTGTATGGCTCTTAGTAACTTTAATCTTTAAGTATTATATAATTAATGTTTGGAGAAAGTAATGGTTCATCACCTTTCAATATCTTCTCAGAGTCCCATGGCGTCATAGTATCGACAATAATATTCAGATTTCCAATTACCAATGTACAAGAGCAATTAGCCTCCATTACATCGTCCGAAGTAGTATCTGAGTAGCCAGGATAAAGCACTTTCACCTTGTATGACATCTTTCTGAAAAAATATTGTTATGCACATTTCGATTTCTGTTAAAAGTGATGTTAATTCGATGCTTATGTAAAGGGAGTGAATTTCTAGCTTAAACCTAGTCATTCTTTGTTTTGAGTATGAAGCCAACATAGGTCTGAAACCTGTGCGTGGGTAATGAGTTGGATGATGGTGATTGATGAGCTGGACCTACAGTTTTAGGTGGGTTTCGAACCACCGGAAAGTGATTTTACAGCAGAGAACAGTGCCAATCTAAACGGTCACCCTGACAGTGTCCAGGAGAACGCAGCTTATCTCTATCTGGTTGAATATTGCAATAATTTTTAAATATTTCATAAATAACAGTGGTATACTGCAGCCACAATCTTATGTTCAGTTAGTGCGCTTATCTCTGACTGACTGCTACTCTTGCGGTCATGGGCTCAATTCCTGATCAGCTTGGCATGTTTTATGAAACAATTCATCTATTACTCACACAAGTATCAGATGCATGTGGGCATCATCAGTAGAAACAATACATTAAAGTCCTGGATTTCTTGTTCCATGACGAACTGCGTTGTTAATATTAACTTTTCATGTGAAGTTTAACGACTTGCAGTCAAATATTTGTTAAGAATAAGTATAATAACTCACTTAATCTGGCCGAGTACTTTCGAATCTATGAGATCCATCTTCAGAGGCTCCTAGATCATCATGTCAGTTTTTTGGTTAGAAGTGTTGTGGTTTTTTGTAAAATGTGATCAAAAAGTTTGTGAGATTTAAAATTTAGTTGTTCATTGAGAATGTTTTGTTTATTGTGTGTGGTGTGTTTGTATATTTCAAATTGTTCCAAGGTGTTGAGTTCGTGTCCTTTAGATTTTATGTGTAGAATGTGTAGGTTGGTACTGATGTCAGTAAAAATGTGTACAGTTTGAATGATATGATTCAAAAATTCGATTCAGCTTTGGATGTCAGGGCTTGAAAGTGTTCCTTGTAACGTTGTTTGAATGTGCGGCCTGTTTGTCCTAGGTAGAATTTGTTACAATCAGAGCAGTTTAGTTTGTAGATCCCTGGGAGATCGTATTTGTTTGTATAAAACAAATACGATCTCCCAGGGATCTACAAACTAAACTGCTCTGATTGTAACAAATTCTACATAGGACAAACAGGCCGCACATTCAAACAACGTTACAAGGAACACTTTCAAGCCCTGACATCCAAAGCTGAATCGAATTTTGCCGACCATATCATTCAAACTGGACACACTTTTACTGACATCAGTACCAACCTACACATTCTACACATAAAATCTAAAGGACACGAACTCAACACCTTGGAACAATTTGAAATATACAAACACACCACACACAATAAACAAAACATTCTCAATGAACAACTAAATTTTAAATCTCACAAACTTTTTGATCACATTTTACAAAAAACCACAACACTTCTAACCAAAAAACTGACATGATGATCTAGGAGCCTCTGAAGATGGATCTCATAGATTCGAAAGTACTCGGCCAGATTAAGTGAGTTATTATACTTATTCTTAACAAATATTTGACTGCAAGTCGTTAAACTTCACATGAAAAGTTAACATTAAAGTCGTTGAAGCTTTACTTGATTTACGATCGTAGTTTGGTTGTTGAAGCTTTCATCGGATGGTGGATATTGAGCTACTAGAATGGTCCCTATCCCTGTGAGAAAAATATTTCCCTTTATCAATTTGTCAAAGATGAGTGCTTAAAATGCAGTTTGTTTTCTTATTAATGGTCATCTTTAGTACAAATCGATACAATATTTCTCTTGCATAAGAGATTAATTACATAATGAATTAATGATTCATTTGGGTAATGGATTATTCATATTTATTGATAAATAAATAGAAGTTTAGACTCTACGAAAAAAACCTTTCAAATACAGTTTGAAAGAATAAAAATATTCCTACTTCAAAGAAACAAGTTTTTCAATTGAAGATTTGAATAATATTTATGAAAATGATCATAGATTCATCAACTTGTAGGAGATGACTATACTCGAATAACGAAAATTTATTGTTACGTTAAATGTCCAAAAGTGTGCAAAGGGCGTCGCTAAAGAAATAACAATGTTAAATTTTTAAAAACACACTTTAATAAAATTCTCAATTATCCAGATACATTATGATATGAGTTCTTCTCTTTCCACAAACAAAATATCAATCATAAAAGACTAGTATTGGAATAATATAATACTTGAGAAAATATAATAAAATTCGTGATAATTGATGCTTAAATTAACAATAAAAAATATTTGGCATCATCAGTTTTACTAATGCAATAAAAAGCATTCTAAATTTTCAATAGATAATGAGAGAAATGTTATAAAACTAAGGCAATTGCATTAAAAGCAAGTCAATTAGCCTACTGAAGACGACTTAAGTTTTAAGCATTTCATGTTAAAAATCAAGATATGCTGTTGAATGCTATTATAATTCCAGTATTAATAGATTTTAGGAATCAATGCATATCGGAGCTGCCTCGGAGATCACTATGTAGATCGTGATATGGAGTTGCGATCGCTCAAAATTGCGGTTACATGGGTGACCAAGCAGCTCACACAAAGCGTTATCCGTTTTATTATTCCTAACCCAGTGTTTTGGATTACATCTGAAACTGTTCTTCACTGTGTTTTCCATAAAAATACTATAAATATACATACACTGCAAAATTCAACTACCCGTAAAGGTATTTTCATTAATAAAATCCATAGGTACACTTATGGTCTTTACTAATATTTTAAATGTACAATGTAGAAAAAACATATAAACGTATGAAATGAATGAATATTGATTTTTGATATCCATACTTCAGTTATAAACAAGCCTTAATTTCTCTGTACTTCAAACAATCTACAAATACTGTGCACCCATCAAGGTTTGAATATCTTCTTCCCAAACATAAACAAATACAAAACTGTCTTCAAGATATGCATTTTATCAAACACTTATAAAAAACCTGCACTTAAACCGACTACCAATTGTCAAGGAAATCGAAACCGGTTTTCGGTATGTCTTCACTATGATCAGATTCCACATCAACGGCTAGCAGAGCTTTCTTTTCGGTGGCGCTGACTTTGGCTGTATTGGGCTGGACGCCAGTTGGCGGGGGTGGGGGAGGGGGTGTCTTTGGTTTCAAAATTTTCGCGCCGGACGACGATGACGACTGACTCTTCTGGCTGCACTCGACAAGACTCTGTTTCTCTTCATTGGTCGTCGCTACTGGTTTCAGCAGACCAATTGGCACTTTGTTTTTGATTTTGTTCAGCAGATTGCTGTTGTCCTGCTGCTGTTGCTGCTGATTTTGTTTGACGCGCGCGCACTCTTTGGCCAGTTCCTGCTGAATAACAATCGGCACATGCTGAGTTTCCTGCTGCTGCTGCTGCTGCTTTTTGGCGGGCGTTGTTTTCGGCTTTTCAGCTGCCTTCAGCGACTCAACGGTGAACAAGTTCAGCTGACTTCGCGTGAACCATGAAAACTTTGAAGGCGGTTCGCCATTAATAGCCTGCAAAACACAAACATGAATAATATGAATAAAATTCATTACAATGATCTAAAACTATATAGCAAAGATTACTATGTAGGGAGTTGGTTTGTTTGGATATTATTCTACAAACATCTCAAAAAACACTGTTTCGTATACCACTAAAAGACTTTAGCCCATATTATACTACCACTGCAGTCGTACTCCACAATTTCAAACTGAATCACACCAGTCGGGTAAATTTGATTTAAAAAATCAGCTGAAAAATGTGTATGCTTTCGTGTACTTTGAATTTGTTGAGCTTAGTCTCACGGTCAGCTGGTACAATTTAGCCTTAAATTCTGGCAAGCGACCGCGAGTAGATTAGCTATGTATAATAAGGGCCTCAATATACAGTTGCGGTTGCGTGCTACAATTGAGTCTAAACTTCACCAGCTGAGCGAGTGCTCAAACATATCAAAATACACGAAGGAATAGAAATGTTTAAGAGCCCTCAGTTGATTATCAGCTGGTTTTTAATAAAATTTATCCAGCTGATGTAATTTAGCCTCAATTGCCTCAACCGCGACTGAAATGGCTCTGTATAGTGTACAACAAGGCTCTTAGGTGCATAACTGGCCATTTAAAGTGACTTTAGAGTTTAATTGAAAGTAGAATAGAGACATTATATTTCTGTTAACTAAATTTATGTGATTGTTAACTGACTTGTGTTTGTTATCATGATAGTATTTTTGGTTGTAATAAATCATTATGTTTCCGGGAATGATATTGTATTATTTTGGTACTAGCTAGCGAAGTGCTAGTATGATGCTTTCTTCTACATTAGCAATTTATTTAAACAAATGAATGAAATCATTAAAATTCTTTTTTTTTAGGTTGAAATTTATAATTCTGATCAATAGCGTTACTAGTGAAAGAAGTGCCCGTTTCTTGTGATCTTCCTGTGGTTACTGGTTTGAAAAAGTGTTGGGTTGCATATTTTGCAGATAATTCCATTGGGTTACTGATTCCTCAGTACAATATGTAGTAATATTTACAAGCACCGATTGTCTACTAAAACGTAGAATACACTATCAAATCTTCATGTTTCTATTGTATAGAATTAGAATAATTTCTTCTGCAAGTATAATACAATTTATATTGTATGGAATTAGAATAAATTAAGTTTGTGTTAGATATGAATGATTATAAATAATATAACTTAAATATAAATGAAATGCTATATGGTATTCATGAATTAAAATATTCTAAAGTATTCAAATTTTCATCATATTTACAATAGATAATCTGACCTGAGGCGGATAGTACTTGAAATAACAATAGCTGCGACATTTCATTTGCACTACCAACGTATTTAATACTACGATACAATTGATTATGACACACAATGATGAGAAGTAGAAATATATGCACTATCAATCATCATTCCTGAAAATATATGAATTACTCAAATTGTTCAACAAAAGAAAAATTATAAATTACAAACATCAAATTAAAATTTAAAATAGACCTAGATTTTGGGTTTATAGTTTATGTCTGTATTTGAATTTACATAATATTTTTCATGTATACACATTATTCATTCGATTTGAACGTATTGCCTATAAAGTATGATTAAATTCTTTGAACAGCATTTTATAGGTTCCAAATCATACTTTTTGTTGAGTGTAAGACAATACAGTACAATTAGTGGTACTAAATGCTGTACAAGAGGCACAATAATTAATTAATTAGTAGTATAATACAATAGCTCACATTTCTTCAAGCAACCAACTAAGTACGTTGGTACTTTACAATACCGTACACATCAAATAGATTTTATTTCAAAATTTTGATTGGACGAAAATACTTTTTTTAGGGCATAAATTTCTGTTTGATAATCTGAACGAATCCAAACTACCTATCTTCTAATTAGTTGGGCTAACCGACGCTCCTGTATTAGTTATCAATAACTTATGCTTAGTCTCTAGCGGAAGTGACTTTTCATATCCGAACAGTGGGGGACGTATTCATGAACGTTTCTCTTCTCTCGAGAGAATCTTGAAACGTAACGTATTTATATAGACTAGACATTTCAAGAGCCTCTCGGGTCAAGAGACACTGAAGGAACGTTCATACGGGAATAAGTTTCGGCTTGAAGAGCTGACTACACATGGGTGAGGTAGTTATCAGTAGTTTAATATTATTGTCATGCAACTTGAATGCAAGAAATAAACTCACTGCATCATTGGAGGCAGAGCTGTACTTGAGGACGGCGCCTGGATCTATGACAGCTTCATTCAGCACTTGATCCTGCTCCTCTCTGCTCAATGTGTACCATAAATCCTGATAAGCTTCACGCACCGATGACAAATCATTTCCGATTTTCTGAGCGAGGCCGTTGATAGATGCCAAGTATTCGTTGGAAATGGTCTCTATTGAAGTCATCCTGAATTTCAAACATTACCTATGTAGTTTAGCGTATTGTTGCGATAAAGACAACTAACATCAAAGCATCTATCAAACACAAAGAATATCTTTGCTATTAAGTCATTTGCAGCGACTTTGACACGATTACTATAAAGTAAATAACACAAATCGTCATACTTTATTCCTAATCCTAATCCCCAATATTATTCCTATTCCTAATCCCCAATATTATTTCTATAATCTTAATTTTTCTTCATCCTTGACCAGTAAACATGTTATCTAGTCAAGATAATTTATATAAAAAAAAAAACAGTCCCTGGATTTCTTGTTCCATGACGAACTGCGATGTTAATATTAACTTTTTAAGTGAATCCAACGACTTGCCTCCAAAGTAAGTAAGTTCTACTTATTCTTAATGAAAATTTGACTGCAAGTCGTTGAATTCACTTAAAAAGTTAAAAAACAATAGTAAGCGAAAGACGGCAGGATCTAAAATTCCAGACAAACAGCCAATTGATAATTTTGTGCAAATCAGCTGTTAAAACGTGAAGTGGACGCTTGTTTCTTAAGAAGTGTAAAGGTCTGATATTGGGTAGTTGGTGGCCGATAATTAGTATGTTTACCTTACTAGCCAATGAATTATCCAAACTAACCTGTAATACCTAGAAAATGTTCTAATTCATACAGTATGGAATCACTGTTGAAGTTTAAACAAAACTAAAATCGTTTTATCTTTATCTTAGATATTTATCAAGTTGGTAAAAAATCGAAAAAAAAATCAGTAGGTCTACTACTGTACCTCAAAAGTGTTCGAACATCCTCAGAGTAGGCAGACGATAAAGATTGAAGATAATCACAATAATTAATTAATTAATTACGATAAAATCAAAACATAAACAGCTACACCCGAAAATGTAAAATCGTCTCCGAAAACCAAAATGAAGATTGACATTGAATATGGCCTTGAAAAGCATATGGACGCAGGGTTGCCAATCTGTTTCAATCAGAGATAAGCTATGATACTCCTGGGTGCTCTAGGGTGACCGATTGGATTGGCTAGCAAAAATACTCTGATCTCTGCTGTAAAATCACTTCTTGGTGGTTCGGAACCCACCTAAAACTCTAGGTTTAACTCATTAATAACCATCATCCAATTCATTACCTAAGCACAGGTCTCAGCTTTACCCTTCAGAAAAAAATAATATAAATGCAATAAGGTCTTGCAGTTTAAACAATTTTTTTATTATTGAATCAACTACTCAAGGTGTTTTATGTCGATTGATAAAATAATGTTCACACATGAGCAAATGTGAAATATGTACAGAGCGTAGTCTACTCTACACATCGGTCGGTGTTCATACAGAAATTCAGGAAACTAGAAGAAAGGAGAAAGGAGGCCATTTTGTTGAAATTGGAAGATTGTTTGTGATTTGTGATTGTGGTAGATGCGGCCCGGCTTCAACAACTTAATTGGTAATTACGATCAATTGCAGTCAATGTTTTGCGTTGAAAAAAGGGTTGTTTATTGTTTGTTAATGTTATGGGAAAGAAAAATGTTGTTATTCAAGGGGATAAGAGTACCAAATCCGTAGTATTAGCCGGTTGTAATCAACATAGCCTGGAAAGCAATAGACACTTCACTATTGAGAATCAGAAACAGAATTTCAACGCGAGGTAGGGTTTTCAGTTGAAATATTCAGTAGTTACAGAATATTATTCATTATTTGTATTAAACACTAAACAAATATCTTGTCTTCTTGAGGCATTATTCTAAAGATAACTGCTTCATTGTGCGACATACACATCGGTATGTTGACTGGTAACAGCATAATTATAGGCTACAGTACAGTGTCCCATAAGGTTTGACATCCGGTAACCCAAGCCTCTATCAAAAGTTATTGTCATAAATAATGTAGTTTGACATTGAAGAAGTTGAAAATTTAATTTGGTGATACCAATATGACACCGGACTTGAATCATGTCGGCCTGTGCCATCATCCTTCGTTTTCGAAATAACATACCAATTATCGGCCTGCGACCATATATTGGCCCCGTTACACTTCTAACCTAAAAAATGAGCGTCTGCTTCAAGTTTTCAACAGCTGACTAACATGAAATGATTATTAATTTTGTCTTTTTGACTGATTTCCAAAAGGAGGTTCTCAATTCGACCTTTTTTTACTTTGAAATAGCATGAAATTTGAAAATCGATGAGAAATTAAGGATCTAAGGCAATCACACCAATCAACGGAAAAATTTCCCTGTTCCAATATTTTAGGTATGTTTTTAACATTAAGACTAAGGTTATTAAAGTAAATTTTGAAGTTTTAATTTATTCTCACCACCCCTGCCAGGGAGGGGGAAATTTTCACTACCTATTATTTTAACTTCGCCTCGCAGTACATGAGAACGCTAGGAAAACATCAAACTCAGTCGAATACTGGGGGAAACTTATTTCATTTCGCAGTTAGGGTCTCGACTGAGAATGTGTACCAAATTCAACATAGTTGGCTAGATGGTTTTTGAGAAACAGTGACAAATGAGTGAGTGAGTCAATCACTGTTCATTTCTGTAATGGCATTAGATAAATAAGAATTTATGTTGATATAAGTTTGATATACATCTAAGAGGACTGAAAGAACCGCTCCCGCACACAGACGCTATAGTCTATGCGGGTTCTATTATTCATTGTAAGATCGTGATGTACTATGTGAATAAATAAATTAATTGAATTGAATTTTACATTAAAGAAAATCTTCAGAAATTATTACTTATTTCTTGCTCATGCTCACAATGATGAACTTTCGAATATCGCCCAGTCTAGTATAATATATAAACACCCCCCCCCCCCTCCCCCAATGTCTAGTAAAGGGACAATCGCTCAAAAAGCAGAATCTTAAGTAAAACTGAAAAATACACACCGGGAGATTATAGCCTACTAAATCCATAATTTCTCTTCAAAGATTTTCAACTTTCATTTTTTATTTTTAAGACAAAGAACCGATTGATAATTTCTTGTTGTCAGCAGCCGCCAGTTTTATCAGAGGTAACACCCTAACCAATTACACCAATGCGGCTACCTACCAAATGCTATGCATTTGTACAAAGTTTTACATCTTTTTTCAATTATTTTTTACAGAAAGATTGAACCATCCCTGAAACAACCACTGACGGCTATTGAAAGGCTCAGAAAATTTCAGGTACGTTCTCTTTCAATTTTTTTAAATTTCTATCATTGATATCATAGTCAGAGTTATCTTCAAAAAAATGGTCACAGTTTAAAAATGATCAAGAGTGCCTTTGAAAGAAAATTATTATATTAATCAGGAAATCATTTCTTTGAAGAAAGCAATCGCAACTTACCTCACTCCTCGTCTAGTGTAGTCTGTTCTTTGGACCGAAACGTACTGTTGAGATCTGGAGAGTTACTGCCGGAATCAGACGAAAAGAATATACGCTGCTACATTCTTACAGTAACAAGGTAATTTCTGGTCGAATGTAGTGGTTGAGTAAAGAGCTTTGGCTCTTATTGTTGTTTTAATAATATAATCGAGAAATATGAACATCATTGGAATTCACATGTATTATTTAACATTAACATTATCAATCACATCTAAATTATTGATAAACTATTTTTGTACACATTACCTGCTGTGCTAATTTTGATAATTTATGTCTCACACATAACAACACTTATCACCAACACTTCCCCCTGAGACATAAATCCATCAAAATCAAAACATTAATAAATTAATATAACAAAACAAAAATTAGCAAAACATTACATCACAAACTTTGGAACAGATCAGAAAAATACAAATAAATTAAATTATCAAAGCATTACATCACAAAATTTGGAACAGATCAGAAAAATACAAAAAAAATTCAACATTATAAAAATATTCTAATTTTTTCATTTCTAATACTGTATGATTCTCTGGTCTTTCTACAAGCATTCATGTATTTTTAGCATCTAGTGTTGCAATCTCTTCATTCATAGCATCCATCCATCCGACACAGTCTTTTCCACTCACTGCTTCTTTGTAACTCTCTGGATTTATATTATAATTATTTTTATTCTTAGCTGCACAACATTTCGTTTTCAGGTCATCATTTTTATAATTTATCATTCTTTTATTTGCCAATCTAATCGATTTTCTAAAGACTTCGCATATTATATAATATTAATAATATTTCTAATATTCTGCATATTATTCTCATCAATAGTCTCCATCTCATTAACATTCTCCATATCATCAACATTCTCCATCTCATTAACATTCTCATCATGACAGATCCCATCATTCTGAATTTCATTATCCATCTCAATCACATTTCTCATTCTCAGTCTTATTTTATCATTCACATTATCATTTTCAACATCATAATCATCCTCCACCTTATCCAACTCGCCTTTGTCATTGTCAATGACTCACCTTTGTCATTCCAAATTGCCCATATACATTTAAATTTTGTACTCTGCATTTTAAACTTTGAATACTAACTGCCATACTTGTAAGTGCTACCGCATCCTTCACTCCTAAATAACAATCTCTATCTATTACATTTGCTACAATCTTGTTTCTTTTTACAACATGTAGGACATATAGTCCATTTTCTAATGCAGCTTTGAAAATATTCTCTCCATTATCAAAACCCATAGCATAATTTTTCTTGAATTGCATGCATACATCTTTAGACGTTAACTGATTAACAGACAACAAATTAAAATTAAAATCAGGTACATACAATACATCAGATAATGTAATGGTGTAACCGCCACATTCTTCAGTCATTTCTATCTCTACTTTTCCACATTCTTTAACAATCGTTTTCCCTTTTCCCATAGTTACTGTACCATTACATTTATACATTTCTACAAAATATTCCTTTTGTGAACAGATATGATTTGTTGCAGCCGAATCTACTACCCATTCAATAGTATGTTATACATTTTTAGACAATAGCCCAACAGTACTTATGTAAGCTTTATGTTTAGATTTGTTATGCTCTCTAAATACAATCTCATTATTTGCATTCTCAACACAATCATTAGCCCAATGACCAAACTTACCGCATTTAAAACATTTCACCTTATGACACTGTTTAGCAATATGTCCCACACCCTTGCAGAAAAAACATCTACTGTTGACCTCATCCGAATTTGTTATTTCGTTCTTGTCAACGTTCTCAGCTCGCATTCTGCATTTCTGGTTGGAAAATGCGTCTTTTGTCCTGCATGATGTCCCATGGAAGTCAGCGCTACGCCTTCATCTGCATCGCGAATTTCATTCCCTTCTTCTAACAATCGTGCTTTTACAAGTGTAACAGTCAAATTTTCTTCTCTTCCCAATTGTTCAATTATATTTCCATAACGCTCAATAGGTAATCCTATAATATAATATAATATTAATCCAGCGATCTGTTTATCTGTGTATGTCCATCCAGCTTGTTGTGCTCTCTGGTATACTGATTTTGAATTTTAGCAATATATTCATGTAGCTCTTCTTTCTCAATCGAAAATAGTGTTTTTAAATGTTTCAATCCTTGTAAAAAACTGACTTTAGTATGAATATCCTTTAGTATGATATACGCCTTTATACTGATATACTGACTTTAGTATGAATATACGCTTCTGACGCTAGTTTACATTCACAAATATCATTCAAATAGTTATCACTTACACTTTTATATAAAAAGGAAATTGCTTTTCTATTGAGTCTCTCTTGTTCCTTGTTAAACTGACCGGTGAAGCCTGATTCAATCGCATTCCAACAATTTAATTGAATTAACTCAGCCTTAATTCGTAATTTCCATGAGAAATAGTTTTTACTGTTCAACATAGATATTCCATTAATTTTATCGAACTCAGCCATTTTACAATTTTAAAAGTTCAACTCACCATTCACAATCACTAACAAACCAATCAACTCAACAATGCACTTTTCATATTCATATTTCCCAACTTAATAATTTATCTTGTTCGTGTCTGGGCCCATAACCTGTTGTTTTAATAATATAATCGAGAAATATGAACATCATTGGAATTCACATGTATTATTTAACATTAACATTATCAATCACATTCAATAAATTCAATCACATCTAGATTTTTGATCATCCATCTTTTCAGTCCAACATCTCAACTCCAACTAAAAAACTATTTCACCAGAACATCTGTACAAATTACCATTTGTGCTATTTTGATCATTTATGTCTCACACATAGCAACACTTATCACCAACACTACTGCTTCATAAATATGTAGGTTGAGGTAGCTGACTAATGTGCAGTTTTTTAATTTCTTTCTTTCATATACATTGTTAGGGCCCTCAGCTGTTAATCCTGTATAATGAACTTTTTTTTTTAAATTGCGTCTTGTAGATTCCGGGCCTAGCATATTAAAACAAGTCAGTTCTATACACTAGTTACCAACCTTAAATGCTTGAGGCTTAAAATCTGTCTGAAATGAACACTATGAAAAACTTCAACTAAATTGAAGCTGTTTGTGGTTTACATATAATTTAATATTATGAATTTACATAATCTATAAATAATAATCATCTATGATAATGAATATTCTTAATATCATTAGAATATTTGAAATTAAAACACATTTGTATGGGTTTGTGAGCTTTGACTTCGTTTGAGCTAAAGCTTATGTAAAATGCATGAATTTTAATTTTCCCATTCCAACACATGCCACTCTTGGAGCTAACTGTTATTTGGCTTGTATGTTTTGTAATTTTGATTTTATTTATGTTTTTTCTATATGTTTAACTTGTGTGCTGAATATATTTGAATTGAAAATTTATCACGATGGCTTTGCTTTACATTGCAGAGAGTCCGTGATAGGAGTCTGAAATTGGTGGGACAAGAGATAGCTGTCGGGAGAAGAACAATGGCGCTTGCAGTGGAAGCTATGACGGCAAACCACAATGGAATTAATAAAGAACAAGTAGGAGAAGAAAATGACGACACGGTTACACGCAATGAAGTGAAGGAGCAGATTCATCAGAAGTTCGGCAATCTGAATAACGTCTTGGAGCCTGCTGCAGCTATGAATGGACAAAGTACACTGGAAAACGGACACTCCGATGTCCCTAAACGTTCAAAAAAGAGGTCGGCCAAGGCGACACCCACCAAGTCGAAAAAGAAAACTGAAAAAGGTTCTGATGAAAGTAACGCGGTCGTGGATGACGATAAATCTGAAAATTCGTCAAGTATTTTCAGCAAAGATACAGAAGACGACTGCAGTAATGTTGCAGTCACTGATGATTACGATGCCTCTGCTGAATTTGTCGACATTAGTCTGCAGCTGACACCTGGCCCATATGACGAGGAAATCGATGTTGAATATCTTGAGGATGCCAACAGGGAAGAAAAAGAAGAAAAAACGCCGCTCCCAGCAGTTCCAGAAACAACAATCCTTTCATCATTGCGCGAACGTATAAGATTTAGTTTGTCACCAAGAAAACGTGAAATTAAGGTAGAAGAGAAGGAAACTCCCGTTGCTTCTGAAGTCAACTCCATCTACAGAGGTATTTCGGGACGTAGGCCGCTGCGCAGTCCGGAAAGCAATTATTCAGAAGAAAGCAACAAACAAGTGTTCAAGCAAACTGAAACACTCAGTGAGGATGCTTGTTTGAAGAGGAAAGCCGATCATGACAGCTACTCGTTTGAGAGTAAGAAAATGCGCAAAGAATCCACAGGATGGAGCTTCTCTCCGTTCAAATGGTTCACATCCTCAAAGAATGCTGAATGCAGTCTCGTCAAGTCCACCCCTCGCAAACTTCATGATGAAATTGAAGAGATGGTTGTCGAAGAAGTTGTAACTGAAGTATCACCTGAGAACCAAGCAGTTGAGGAAGAATCTGCTGCTACTGAGGTACAGAAAAACGCAATAGAAGAAAGTGCAACAGAAGACCAGAAAACTGAGAAAGCGGCCGATGAAACAACTAAAACAGAATCTACACAGGATGAGTCCGTGACCTCTAACAAGTCGGGAAAAACATGGGCAAACCGATGCTCTGTGATGTGAATAACACATTGCATCACAAGAATTCTAATTGTCTGTCCTTTTTTGCATACTTTATATAAAGTATGTTTGTGCAATTTGCGAATTTCAGTTTCTTCGCAAAAATGATAGAGGTTACATTAAATAATCATAAATTTTATAAATAAATAGAAACTACTAGGTTTTACTATCCCTGCAAAGTGACAAGGATTTGATTTTACTTTGGGCAAACAATTTTGAATCTAGTATTTAGTATCTTATGACAAGCATGCAACATTTGACATGTTCAAGGAAGAAATAATAATAAAAATTATTTCAAGAATAATTTAATTCTTAATAATATAGATTGTATTCGAATATAATCTAGAACGGAGTTTGGTTATCGTTTTTAATAACTATATCATATTGAATGATAATAACTTTTCATGTGAAATTTAACGACTTGCAGTCAAATATTTGTTAAGAATAAGTATAACTCACTTAATCTGTAGGCCGAGCAATCTGTATTCGAATAGATTCGAAAGCGCTCGGCATACAGATTAAGTGAGTTATACTTATTCTTAACAAATATTTGACTGCAAGTCGTTAAATTTCACATGAAAAGTTAATATTAACAACGCAGTTCGTCTTGGAACAAGAAATCCAGGAATTGAATGATACCTTTTTAAATTTAGTAAAAAATCCACTTTTTTATTTTGTTGCGTTACTGTTTGTACTCGCCAATCGGTTTCTTGAATGAACTTACTACCAAAGTTTTTTTAAGTTTTTGTTAATCTATTTGTTGTTACTTATATTATTATTTTAGAGCTCTATCTGAAAAAATTCAACTTTAGCTTATGTAAAGCTATAGGTAGTTTGTATATTATTAATTTTACGATCTGGATCATCGTTTTAAGTTTTTACTTAGAAATTAGATAATATTTTATTCTCAATGATGGCCACAAATTCATCTTAATTAGTATTATTTTGTAGAATATAAGTTGTAAGAAACTCACAATAGATATGTATTATAAGGTATATAAAAACTCATGTATTATCGAAAATATGTAAGAATGGTTATTCTTTGTCTTACTGTTCAGAATTTTCTAACTCATGTCAATGAATTGTTTAAATTTATTAGGATACGTATTCGTACAGCTATTGTAGTCTGATATTGTTAGTGGAGTCTTGGCATTGATAATTCTTTAATAATAATAATTCTGTGGTCACCTTGAAAATAGTCAGTTGTAAATTTTCCCAAATTGAGGATTCTATCCTTGGTTGTTCGTGGATCCTCGAATGATTATCTTGAATTCCGTGATTGTTTTTTAGAGTACTTTCAAAGTAAGTGCACTATATTGCCCATAATATAGGATTGTTTCCCCTTTATTATTCCCCCAACCCGTTTTGGTGGTTTGTAACTAAATAGATAATTATCTATATAATAGTGGCCAGTTGCATGGCTGATAATTCAGACATTTTCATTGTATCAATGTATGTACTTTATTTTAATTTAGAGAGATAGACAGACTTGTAGTTGGCATCACTTCGAAGGGAATTTAGCTTTGAAAATCAAGTACAGTATTTCAATTATTTTTTAGTTATACATTTTTAACATTTTTCAAAATTACTTTTTGAGACGGTGCATCTCAAGATGATGTATAGTTTTCTTAGTAATGGTGAAGGTGATATTGTGGAAGGTATCCATAATGAAATATAAGACGAAATTGTCACAACCACATTTATTAAAACTTCGAGAAACTAGTTTCGGTTGTTACACCATTATCAATCTCAATCAAACTAGTTCGGTTGTTACACCATTATCAATCTCAATCAAACTGATTGATTGAGATTGATAATGGTGTAACAACCGAAACTAGTTTCTCGACGTTTTAATAAATGTGGTTGTGACAATTTCGTCTTATTTTTCATTTCATGATGTATAGTTATAGTGTACACTTTTATCAATGTATATCAAGCACCAAACTCATTTGAATTAATACTCGTAATTTAGAGAGAACATGTATTATAATAGAGTTTGAGCCAAACAACGCTAAACATCACGTTAACTCGCTCTAAATGCAATATGCTTTAGATTAGCCTGAGACATGGAATGGTCAAGCTAGTTAGCGTCATTGTTGGTGAAATTTTGCACAAACTCTTTTGAGGAGTATTGTAATGTATTACCATGTATTGTATCATCTATGTAGTTATTGGCTTCAACCCGCAATTATTTAAGAGATTGAGCAAAACTACACTAACGGTAATGCTGACTCTAAACTGACCACTGTATGTCCCACTTTGCTCTTTGAAATAATTAGAATTGCATTTAGAGCAAGCTGAGCCCTAGAGTGGTCTGATTAGAACTAACATTATTTTTATCTTGGGTTTGCTCAAACAACAACCTCTATTTGTCTAGCATGAAGAATTTTTACTGTGCAAAAATTTTACTGTCATTTAATAGCAAAAATGTGCCAAACTATGAATAGTTTCATAAAAATTGAAAACATACTACTTAACCATATTTGGTTTTTTAAATTGGTCTGATTCTCTTGTTATGAAAATAAATATTCATTTTTTATACAATAACATTCTATTTTGTTGTACTTTTTTCAACAGAATATTGCCGCTCTCACACCTCGATTTTATATTTTAACATCGGGTCGAATTCCTCTGCAATCACAGAAAAACTATGAAATTGTGAAAGTGAATGTGATATTAGATTACAAAAGACCTTTATGATCTTATTTTTATTTTCACTTACTCGGTAGTTCGGAGCCCACCTAAAACTTAAGGTACATCATGTTTCCCATAATTGTTCATGTGATAGCAGTGAATGGATGCTACTTTATGTGGAAATATTTCAATATTCGTGTGTGATCATTTACATCACATTGTAGCTCTACTGCAGCTCGAGTCAGAAGTAGAAGTATATTTATGTCTGTGATGTTTTCCATGACGAAATACTTGATGAAAAATCTAATATCAAAACTGACACTAATGCTGACGAAGCTTCTCTTTAGAAGTGAAATGGATATCTCCAGTAAAAGTGAGCGAAAATCATATATTTAATCTAATACCTATCAGAACTGACACTGTATTTCAATTTAATATATTGTCTTTACTCACTTATATTGGAGATACCGGTATTGGAGGGATGCATTTCACTTCTGAAACGAAGCTTCTTTCCAGAAGTGAAATGCATCCCTCCAGTATCTCCAATATAACTGAGTAAAGACTATAATTATATTAAATTGAAATACAATGTCAGTTTTGATATTAGATTGTTCATCATGTATTTTGTCATGGAAAACATCACAGATTTCATTTATTTAATTGAAATACATTGTCAGTTTTAATATAAGATTATATTTATGTCTAAAGATGTGCTACACCAGCTCGAAATGTGCATCATAATTTAATGGAATAATGTCGGACAAACATAAAGCCGCGTCTCCACCAACCGAACAGTGTTCTCAGGAATCAGCTGATGTCGCCGAACATTTTTTGGAGTTGGTTTGGTTTAAGCTGGGCATTCACGTTCCGATTTGCAGTACCACTTGCAGTCCAACCTTCAAGGTTGGATCCGAAAACGGAACGTGAATGGGCTTGTTGGATGGTTGGAATTGTAGATGGACCACTAGAGGGACGACTTACGAATGTCGACGGTGTTGGAGCGTGTGTGGGGCAGTCGGATCAAAGTCGTCCATCTTATCTCAGTCAGTGCATGACCTTCGGGCAACTTCGGTTACATTTTTCGGCTCAAGAGCGACGTTCACAGCTGATTAGGAATAAAAGTTGGATTGTAAGTAGGAGAGTGAGTGGAGTCGACTATCCATCTAGCAGTACTGCAAGTTGGAACGTGAATGCCCAGCTTTAGACGCCTTCTCGAACATTATGATCGGTGTGATGAGTTAGTGGCGGGAACCTATTGTTGGTCGTCACTGTTCGCTCACAGACCGAACATTTCCATTGAACTCACGAACATGTTCGGTGACCCATATGTTTATGTTTGCCTGTTTTTTGTATTAGCTAACAATGTTCGGTTGATGGAGACGCGGCTTAAGGTTCATATTCAGCAGTTATATCGTTTAATATTCTCTTTTATCGTTCATTTGCAATATTTTCTTGGCCATCGTACAACTCTAGGGTGCCAGTACAGTGTAGTTGTGAAATTTTATACATGTGGAATTAGTTGAGCAACGAGTGATATAAGCGTATTGGTACTACATTCCTAAGTAGTGGCATATTTGTATTAAACTCGTGGCTCATTGATTAATGTATTCACTCTACACTAGAATCGACTCTTTGCTGTGCTTGCACCCTAAGACAATGTGGGATGATTACTGGAATGTGTATTACTAATACACAGAATATACATTCAAGGACATTGTTACTAGTATCACTAAGGCTCTATAAATAAACTCTTTTGTAGTGCTTTAGGGTACCGGTATTACACTCATTACGACTGCAGATTCTGCATCAGTTTCAGTGATATGGCCGAACTATAGAACTAAAAGGCCGGAATAAGGAAACGCACTGAAAAATGAATAGCTATAATTATATTTATCACCTGTAATCAGTGCTGTTTACATGATAAACCTGGCACAAGAGTGTTATGCTCCAGCGCATTAGCTATGGTTCTGATCATCAGACCACACAGATTAGCAAACAAATTTTATAGAGCGCGATCACATTTCTGGTATGGTGGTGATTGTGGAGTACCTATTATTTTTATATAAATATGCGCTTCACAAGCAGTAACGCAGACGGCGCACCTGTTTATATATCTAGCCTGGCAAACCCAAATTTGTGACTGCTCAAACTTTCAATCGAAGACAATATGAAATACTTGCTTCCTATTCTGTAACTTATCTCTTATCCTAGTTACTTCCTATCCTCTGCTTTCAACCTCCCAGGACCGCCCTTGCGTTTAGGGAAAATAATCTGCTATGTGAGGTTCACAAAAAATCAGCCGGCATTTAACTGGTGAATGTAATTAGCATGAAAATGAGTAAGTATATTCTAAATTTGTAATATTGCCGTTTACTGGTGTTTGGACTGCTTCCGCTTTCAACAGCAAGGTTCTGTCTAAAGAAACGGTCAAACAAAATCGCTGCACGTGGGCACCTGAACACGATCAGGATTTGTTCTGGAGGCAGGCATGGCATGGTGCATTAGATTAGAGTATTTTATTTTGCGAATTGGAGTGAGATATTTCTTCACTTTTCAATTATTCTTCTACTCGCATTATTTCCTTCTATCTTATATAAATGCCAATTTATTTTAGCTTGTAGTCTAATTAGATCTTATCTCCTAATTTTCAAGTTTTCAGTCTTTGATACAAACATAGATTAGTTTATGATACAAGGTTCACAGCCTTCTTAAACGTTCGTAATGTAGAGATGATGATAAAGTTGGCCGTGAGCAAGCTGCCATCAAGTCGGAAAAGTTGATGCGCTGGACCTTGCACCTTGATGAAGTGAAGTGTAAACAAATGATATTCGCATCACATGGTTTTATTTTGATCTCGCCTTGAATTCAAATTTCTCGTTGTTCAAGTAATTATGTTCTGATTGTAAGAACCTGTAACAAAAATGGATTGTGAAGTTAAAGTCGCACTTACAATTAAATGGAATGGAAAAGAATACGAAGTTAACGACTTATCCGGCAATGATTCTGTTGGAACACTGAAAGCGAATATTTATAAGTTGACTGGTGTCCGGCCTGAAAGACAAAAACTTCTTAATCTCAAATACAAAGGTAAGTTAAGTCAAATATGATCCAGTTCTAGTTCAGTTTCTTTGAACTTTTAGAAGTTTGGTTACATTATCGGTAAGCAAGTATTAGGTTATTTAGGTTAGGTCTTTGCGTTAAGGATTGACCATCTGCAATTTAATTAGCCCAACTTGAACCAACCAATTTCACTGTCAAAATGTAAAATGTAAAATATGAAAAAATCATAGGGGCTTATTCGGCACTTTCATTGTGTCCAAAAAAATAAGGGTTAACGTTAACGCTTTGAATAATTTAATTTCCCTTTTGCATACAATGGGTGATTGCTTATCCCGATAATTCTGATGGAACACAGATATTACAAAGTATTTACAAGTGTCATTGAGCAATTTGAAATTAAATCTCTATTGATCATCCACCATCTTAATACTTCTAAAGAATCCAATACAAATTCACTTTAATGATAAACTATGCATTAAAAAAGATCTTCAGAGATCTAGGTTTAACCCTAGAACACTAACGCTTCTAAAAATTACATTATTTATAACGCTACGTCTGTGAGACTACTCTTGGAAAAAATCAAAATAAAAGTTACATGAATGCTATAACTTATTTGATCATAAAATGATACTTAGTGTGAAAGTGTAATAATTATAGTGTAATAACTCTTGAAAGATACATCTATCAATATTTTGCTTGGTTTGAACATTTTGCTCATTCCACACACAACTTTCCTTGGTGCTCTGCACACATTGCTTTTGAGCATTGTCCACAATAGAACGTCGTCATTCTTCAAAAAAGCTATATTTCTTTCCCATGTGGTTGTGATGATTCAGGTGTATCTCCTCTTAGCTCTACACCCATATATTGGCTAAATACAATGGTATCCCACAACCATGCTTCAGTCAGGCCTTCACATGCAAGTCCAGTTGCAAAGCTGTGTCATGGTATCCAGCTGATACTTTGTTATTAACATAAGTAACGTAGGAATTCGCAATCATAAAATTTATCATACAAAAACAAACAATTAAGGACCATATTTTTGTCTAAGGTTTCGCCTCATATGCAATGCTGTTTTAAAAATGACTCAATTACTAGTGCTTCGTCTGAGAGACGATGGTATGGCAGTACATAGGAGCTAAACATAATTGTCTGAATGCCAAATGAAGCTATTGGAGTGGGTAACTCGATATTCGTAAGGGTTCACTGATGGGAGAAGAAAGAATGAGACGTATTGTTTTATTAGTAAACTGTTCAAATACTGTAGTTTTTTTTAGAACTTCAAGTTATTTTTGGGGCCACATCTCCTCTAGAGGTAATTTGAATTATTACTCATTTTCCCTACATCACTCATAGCTGCATAGCTTTTATCAATAAACTCTTCGTAGAGGGTGTTCAGGAGGAATCTACCATACTGCTATACCTGATTCCTCTTATCAAAATAAAAAAGGGTTCATATAAACGTAGGTCCGGAAACGCTTCGTTACAGAAATAAATATGGCTGAAGTTGACAGTTCATCATATCAATTTAATCATTCAGAAATCTTCACAGCTTTCATTTAGATTTTGAATGGAACACATGGTAATACAATATGTAAAAGGATCTAAAATGTCGACTAAAACATGTTAAAAATCGGTAGCTACTGTAATTATTGAGATATTTTACAAAATACATGAAAATTACTGCAAGAGCAGGGGCTTTCAAGTTTGATTAACTTTATTATTTCTCAATAAATCAATATTTCCTCATAACTTGTAGATAACTCAATTTTGGAAATAAAATGTTAAATGCTCAATAGTTGAAGTGTACCCTAAGTTCATAAAATCGGTCTGAACACTCAATAGCCTTATATATACCTAAAGTTAATAAAATCTGGTTTTATTGGACCAAATCACAAGAATAGCAAGCTGAAAGCTATGCGGTGTGATTCGACCAATAACACCCAATTTTATGAACTATGGATGTGTTTTTTGACTATTGGATGATTTGAAATTTTATTTTCTCTACAAGTTTTGTTGAGAAATGTTTTGGTTTATTTAGGAATAATCAAGTTAATCAATTTCAAACTTGAAACCCCCTGTATCTATAGCCATTTTTTCGTATTTTGTAAAATATCTCAATAATTACGATAGATTACATATTTGTAACAGGTTCTATTCTATTTTAGCTCCTTTTACAAAAATTATGTTGAAATTTACACCTAAATGAAGGCTTTAGAGTTTTCTGAATGAGTAAATTGATAGAGATAGCTGCCAACTTCAGCCATCTTTATTTCTGTAACGAAGTGTTCCCGTACCTATGCTTACATAAACGTTTTTCTCGATTTAAGAGGAATCAGCTAAAGCAGTACATATGGCAGATTCTTCTGAAACACTGTAAAGAGAATTTTATTTATAAATAACCTTATAGATCTTGGCCATTTTAAGTCGTTTTTTTTTAGAATTTGGTCACTTCAAGTAATTTGATAGCCGAGTGCTGTAGCAGCTACGAAACTCCTGGGCCATCTTTTTAAAGGTGACCGATTGGATTGGCCAGCAAGAAAGACTCTGTTCTCTGCTGTAATATAACTTCCCGGTGGTTCGTAACCCACCTAAAACTGTAGGTCCAACTCATCAATCACCATCATCCAATTCATTACCCACGCACAGGTCTCAAACCTATGTGGGTTTCATCCTCCGAAAAAAAGGTAATTCTAATTATTACTCATTTTACCTAACATCACTCATAGCTGCATGTTTTTTTCCTCGATTCACTCGTCATATAGATAATTTTGCTTTTAAATAACTTTCAAAAACTTGACCACTTCAAGAAGTTTTTTAATCTTTGGGAGACTTGCATCTCCTGTAGAGCTAATTTGAAGTATTACTCATTCCTTTTTAATATTGCAAATTCTGATACTAGAATTTCTCAAAGCTCGTAGTAGTATTTGATCAAGAACTTATTTCCGTAGAGAGATTAATCAAAGAAAACTTCTACTTTGATGAATGTAAACTCATGAAGAATGCCAATTTCAAGCTAAGAAGGAATTTTTGTTAATTTTTTCTATTAAGGCAGTAAATGATATTTTTCATGTATTTATGCAGTGGATAACGTCTCTATAGCAAGAGTCGAGTACACAGCTTAAGCATAGCGCAAATAGAACGCAGCCTGCGCTACGCAGACACTGCATTACTTTTTGTGAAGCACAGAAATAAATGGTGCTTCACAAGTAGAAACAAAAGTGATTTCCCATTTATTTCTGTTGATTCTTGAAAGAATTCTCATGAAATATTTTCATTGAAAGAGATCATTATTATTATTATTAAATAAAATTTATTATTATTATTATTATCACATTCGCTTTTATTTGCGGAGTATTATTTATTTCTATGCTTCACAAAAAGTAAAAGTAGCTGCATGGCGCAGGCTACATTCTGTTTGCGCCAGGTCTTGATAGTCACAGACTGTAGTAAAATGTTGATGTTTCCAAATTTATCAAATCGTTTACCTGTTCTTGAATTCTACTGAGAAGGAGTTGGGTTGGGGATCAGTGACGAATCTACTTATTATTTTTAGATAAGTTAAAATCAATACAGTATTTATTTTATAAATAAGTTGTTTGGCTAGACTAGAAACTAATAACGTTAGCGTTTAACTTGGAACTGTGATTCGATTGAATATAATAGGTCGTAAAGTGATTCACAGGCATCCAAATGTTGCTATTTTAGTTTGCTTTCACATGCGTAATTGTCATATTAATAACTACGCGTTTTGTGTAAGTTTAGTTGTTATTTGTTGCAGTTTTGCCTTTAATCTGTATATAATTCGACATATTGTGATCCGGACTCCACCAGTGCAAAACGTCTACGTCTTATTATAAAAGGGTAAAAACAGACACAAGTACGCAAAGTTAAAATATAAGACGAAACAAAATAGCTTTCAGGAATTATATCTTATTTAGTTCCAAACTAATTTCTAATTGAGTAGAAATAATGTAGAAGAAATTTAGAGAAGTGACAGCCGCGAGCCGTAGCAGGTATCTGTTCAATCAGATAGAGATAAGCTGCGTCCTCGTAGGTCCTGTTTGTAACGGTGACCGATTATATTTGCCAGCAAAAAAGACACTGTTCTCTGCTGTAAAATCACTTCCCGGTGGTTCGGAACCCACCTAAAACTGTAGGTTCAACTCATCAATCACCATCATCCAACTCATTACCCACACACAGGTCTCAGACCTATGTGGGCTTCATTCTCAAAAAAAATATATATGATCAATCAATCATTTATTTATTTACAAGTTCCAAATTTCGGTCCCGCTAAACCTTGTGGGTTTTTCAGCAGGTGCCAACATAATATAAATTACAAAATGGAAATCAATTATACAATACAAATTACAAAAAAGAAGAAATTAGGGAAAAGAAGAATAGGAAAAATGAAGGTTCTGGTGGAAATTGAATTGAATATTAGTCTAATGTATTGGAAGAAAAATAAATGAAACTAAACAAGTAAGAAAAAAAAACGAATAAATAAAATACTATAAAAATAATTGGTCGCTCTGATGCGGCGGCGGTGTAACACGATTATTATTTGTTAACTAAGATTTTACCAGCAATGGAAAACAAAACATAACAAAGAAAAAGTAGCAACCTCCGTGTGCTAGAATAAATAAAATAAAATAAAAAAGATAAACAAAGTTTTAAGGATGTAATAAAATGTGGAATTCAATGATTTAGGCTGAATGAGATTCGAACTCAAGGCTGCAGGAAGTGAAACCAATCAGAGTCTTGTGTAATCACAGACAAGCGCTCAACCAGTTGCACTACTAGAGCCGCCAATTAATTTCATTACTTGAATTTAAGTATATTGTTTGAAGATTTTGTTGATCTTCCAAGTATATCCATGTAGTTTTTGTTTTGATGTTGTGTATGTCAAATCAAATCAAATCGTTTATTGCACAAAAATCGAATACAAAAATAATATACAACAATATTATTACAATTTCACACACAAAAAGAAATACAATATTATTATAAATTTGTGCTACACGCCGACAAAAGTAAAAACTTGATCGCCGACGTGGAGTCTTATCAACAGAATTTCTCTACTTGCATATTAATGAAAAAAAAAAGAATATTTCTTATAGATAAATTGAATTGAAAGAATCTCATAGATAAAATTGTACGCATATATCACAGAAAATATTATTAAAAAAAAAAATATATTTATTCACTATTATTATCATAGAATATAGGACTACAAACATAACAAAATTAAACCAGGTCATTAATTGAATGGAAAAATTTGTCCCTTATCCACATGTGTAACTCCTTTATTTTAGGCTTTTTAACTATCCAATCCCTAGGTATTATATTGAACAATCTGTTTTTTTATATAAGACATGCTCCTTCGAGATGAAGTGCTATCCACTCTTTCTATGGAAATGAGGTTTTGGGTCAGTTGTCTGGTAACAACAGAACCTCTATGGAGATTTTGTGAATTTTTTATTTTAAACACATGGTTTTTCAGGGCTTTTAAAATGAATAATTGTCTTATAGTCAACATATCAGCATTTAAAAACAATGTGGTACTTGGGTAGTCTCTAGGATACTTCATGAGATTTTTTAAGGCTAATTTTTGTAAAATAAATAATGGTTTCAAAGTAGTATCAAAAGTACCTCCCCAAATACAATTACCATATTGAACTAAAGATTGAAACAAAGCAAAATAGACAGCTTTAAGTAGATTCTAACTTACAACACTCCTAAGCATGTACAATTTCAAGTTGACAACCCTCAATTTTTTACACAAATAACTTATATGATCTGACCATCGCAAATGCTTGTCTACAAGAATACCCAGGTATTTATAATTATTCACACAGTCAATAGTCTCATTGCAAGAGTCACGTGAATAATTTTTACAATCATTGTTCAAACAAACCCTGTCAGAATCTAGATCTCCTTTTTTTGTTGAACTGAAAGTCATGCATTTAGTTTTACTGAGTTTCAATTTCAAATAATTATATTTTAGCCACTGAGAAACCTTATTGTAGCCAATCTTCGTTTGTTTGATAACATCTCCCCAAGACTCTGCTTGAAAGATAAGTGCTGTGTCATCAGCAAAACAAACGGCTTTGGATCCAACAACTGAGTCAAGGATACCAGGCAGGTTATTTACATAAAGCAAAAATAAGATTGGGCCTAATACAGTCCCTTGAGGTAGTCCCCAAGTCACATACCTAACCTCACTATCTCTACCACCACATGTAGATTGTCGAATCATTACCATTCATGACATGCATGAGATAATTTATATGAATAAATGTTTTGTGACTCCAAGACCTTGCATTCATTTACAGTAACTTATGAAACGCCAGAAAGAAGAGACAAATATTTATCTTCCCTTTCTGCGCTGTGTCAATAATGACTTTCGTTGAAGTGATAACGCATGTCTTGTTTACTCCCCCTGTTCCACCCTCGCCTTGCAGTCATCTAGAGAGTTCCAGAATGGTATTATCTGTGTAAATAGATTGTTATAGAAAATCATGAACTTCTGGTGTTTCCTGGAATGTCACAAAAACCTATATAAAGCGGCAGTTCTTGCAAGCAGTCAGTTAGTTCACTGCTCAAACTTCGTTGACATAACAAGTGGCTGTTTCCTGTGACAGATAGTAGGACCCAGTTCCCGTTAATACGGACAGTGTAATAAAGTGAGTGTTATTACAGACTGTGTTGTACGAACGTTTAACGTGTTAATGTGATAAACGCGTATATTGTAACAGTTTATTATTCAGGCTTCTTTAACCGTTCATACAGTGACCGACTGTGCTTCGCAAGTGTTTCAACTGTTATGCTTTAGACGTTTATTTCTGAATTATTAAACAATTATTTGTTAAATATTTGATCGGCCTGGTAACAGTTATACATTATAACAAAATCATTATTAGCTGAACAGTATTGATTGTTCGTTTCTGATTGATTTATTTTGTGTGACAAACTGATTAGTGCGTGTTGTACGTCATTTGTTTAAATAAAGTGCGAGTGTTAATTTGAAGTGTTGCCAGCATTATTTTAGAGATAGAACCCGTAACATTATTATTATTATTATAAATCAAATCAAAAATGGTTTTATTTCTCCTTCAACAAATACAATATGTATATAGGTATATTCGTATACAAAATAAACAAAAAAAAACCGTATACAAACTATTCAATACAAAATATAGTAAGATAACAAAAATTCCTCACTCCTTAATTAAGCCTGTGTGAAGAAGAGTCCGCATCATAATTACAAAAGAGAAGAATAATAATTATAAAGAAATAAAAAATCTCTGTTGAAAAAGAAATATTACTATAAGCTAAAAATAAAAAAAAACGTCGGGGAACATAAAAACGTCAGGGGCTTCTGGAAGCAGGAAGGGTCCCCCATCCATCAAACACGCGAATTATGGGCACAACTGGGAAAGAGTAGTAATTAAAATGCGGTTGAGTTTGAATCAATGATAACTTGTGTTTTGAACACAAACCTAACATAATTTTTTTTTATAAATAAATATTACGGGAAGTAAGTAGAGATCCATAAGTGGCCTTTCTTTAAGCAAGAGCACTTCATCGTTGTCAGTAGTCAGTCAATAAGTCGATAGAATAAAAATGTTGAAAAAATTGAAATATAAATGCTTGAGATAATTTATATGAATAAATGTTTTGTGACCTCAAGACCTTGCATTCATACCGCTTAATACCGAAATATAAATAACATTACATATTGTGTGTTAATTGTCGAAGGGAAAATGCCGGAAGACGAATGCCAGCTGTCTGCGTTAAACCTGCGCCCGGGAACCAAGATAATGATGATGGGCTCGCTGGAGGAGGCAATAGCGGACGCCAGCTGTCGGCCGGACGGAGTGCCCGAGGTGTTGGACGACTTCGACATCGACGAGGGCGAGGAGGTCGCCATCGAGAATCGACACGTTTATCTCGACAAAATCGATAAGCGCATTCGTACATACAATGTGAGTCACCTGCTAATCTATCAAATAACAGTTCATAAACTAATACAGGGTCATCGAAAAAGAATACCCGTATTTAAAAAATCACTACTCTGACCAGAATGAACATATAGAATTGTTTATGGTTTTAAAACAAAGGTGAAGGTTGGGAGTTTTTTACATACCTTAATAAGTATCGATATGTGATCCATTACTTGCACGGAAACATCGAATCGATAGTCTTATTTCGCACCACGTACGATGGAGTATTTCTGGAGTTACAGTTGACATAGCAGCAGTCAATTCAATTCAATTTTATTCCTCAACATTATGCACAAGAAAATACAGAAAAAAAGTGTAACTTAACTTAATAAATAAAAAATAAAAAAATACAACTAACTCCTGTTATTAACTAACTAGAATAGATAAAACTAGTAGAAACAAAAGGAAACTTACTACAATAAGTAGAGAAAAAGTTGACAAAACTGGAAGGTCCCGCATGGGTCAAGCCTGTGCGCGGGGGCCGAGTTCTGTAAACTACTGAGTAAGTTAAAGGAGGGAAACGACAGAAAAATAAATATGTATAGAAATGTTGAACAATCAAGAATTGAAGGAAGCAAGAGGAAAACAAGGGAGGGAAATAATTCGGAAATATATCAAAGAACTGAACAAGCCTGAGACATGCTGATACTATGTGTGATACATGGGTCTTAGGAAACTATTGGCAGCCTCTCTACCAGCTTCCAGGAGCCAAAATACTAATTTATTTTATAAGTGTAAATGCTGTATAAACCAGTGCGCAGTGCAGGTGGAATTTTTAGATACAATATGTGGATTAAGTTAATCGTTTCTCTGAGATGCACTACGTCATGAACCTTTTCACCATAAACAATGTTCTTAATGTATCGGAGTGAGGTCTGAGCTTCTTGCGCGGCGGCCAAGAAATTGAGCCTCCTCTACCAATCCAACTATTCGGAAACTTGGCATTCAGTGCTTTGCGTACGTTAATTTCGTAATGCGGCGGCGCCCCATCTTGCATTAAAATTAATCCGGATGTCTCTGGTGCTGGGGACATGTTGGAATGTTGACCGGCGGCTATAATATGACTTATCTGCTTTATTATCACGTACCCCGGTTGTTTGAAACTGTATGTTTACTATTTTTATTGCGGATGATGCCCACATGAGTTTGGAGACTTGTGCGTGGGCAATGAGATGAATGTTAGATAAGAAACATCCATGGTTGGATGAGATTCAAAACCAAGGCTGCAGGAAACGAAGCCAGCCAGAGCTTTATCTTATCACAGACAAGCGCTCCAACCAACTGCGCTACCAGAGCCGCCCTGCGCTACTATTCATAACGATCATTTACCTCATTGAAATTAAATTGTTCTTTATTTCCTCTTCAAAAAACAAGTACATCGATAACAATAAGTCCGAGAAGAAAGTTATTCTTCACATGGGCTACAATGCCTGTGTGCGAAGAAGAGTCTGAATCGGTAGAATTTTTCAAGTTATATAGAAGAAAAAAGACAAACTTAAAAAAAAAATTAAGAGAAAAAAGAAATTACAGCCAAAAAAGAGAGAAAAAAAGAAAGGCTTAGTTATTTGTGGAGGGAAATTCGAGGTCGGCAAGAGAAACCAGAGCAAAAACGTATACAAATAAGGTTGAGCACTAGTAGCAAGAAGAAAAAATTATCTAGAAGCTTCAACACATGTTGAAAAGGTAGGAGGGCAGAACGGATATTAAATAAATAAGGACAAAGATATTAAATAAAAGGTCAAAGAAATAATATAAGGGTTAGAAACAGTTATTTAATTTATGGAAAAGGAGAAAAGAAAACTCTTAAAATCGGTATGCAGACCGCAGCAGCATCTCAGATGCATCCCTTCCATGTTCAAACAGCCAAGAGAGCAGCATTTTCTTGTAGGAAGCAACACTAAATCTGTCAAAAGTAGAGAACTGCGCAAGCATATTGCAACACAAGCGGTGAGAAATGTAGAGAGGGGCGCGAGAAGCAGGCAGCGTTACTAATCTGGGCATCCTGATGTTGTTGATGCGGGAGATGTGAGTAAAATGATTATGATTTGATACAAAATTGCCAACGCACAAGTCTCAGACTCATGTGAGCTTCATCAGCAATTCGATAATTGTTTAGTTCAGTTTTGGTTTTGGAATAGTTCAGCAATATCAACATGTATTTTACAAAGTTCAACTCTTCAGATTTGCTTTCATTTTCTTGTAATCTTGACACAACAATCACTAAAGGATTTCCTTCTCACTTGCAGATAGAGATGCTGAATCAGCCGAGACCTGGCAAAAAGCTGCTGGTTCTTGACATAGACTACACTCTGTTCGATCACAGATCATCAGCGGAGACGGGGGTGGAGTTGATGAGACCCTATCTGCACGAGTTTCTCACCTCATCATATGCGGTAAAACTGTTCATGTGTATGTATTTAGATATAAATACATGTCGATGTTTGTTCTGTAAGATGTCTGTTCAATGTCTATGTAAATCTTGAACAAAGTTGATGGTCGGCCTCAAAACGACCTATCAAAAAATTCAAACGATAACTTGTTTTACCACTGTTAATTTTTTCAAGGTATATCGAATATTATTTACGCAATCCAATAAACTTAACTATACCTAAAACGTCATTTAAAAGATGGTCAATATATATCAAATTCTAGTTGTTATATATTACATTTGACTATAGTAGTTTACATATTTGAAACTATTTCGAGATGTAGAAAAATCATTTTAAAATAGTTATTTGTGCATCTAGGGACTAAAGTGCAAATTTTTCTACCTGAGGAAACTGTTGTCGCCCGATGGGCGATGATTTCCCTGAGGGAGAAAAAGTACTTTAGTCCCGTGATGCACGCAAAAATTTTCCTCCACCTACAACAATAACTATAACAATGTATAATTTTCTGTGCAGACGCTCAGTCGTCTGTCAAAGATGAACGCTCTCGTAGAGATGACGTTCGACCTCACAATCGAAATACAGCTACTTCTTTTCCTAGATCGAAATATTCCAAAGATCGAAATACAGCTCTTAAATTTTCCTCGACCGTGTACGACGACAATTCGGGAGTGTTGCCATATTCCTTTCTCTTCAATGTCGGACTTCTTCCCATGTTATTCTTGTGGGTTTACTTTTACTCCCTAGGGAGAAAAAATAAGTAGGTTAGTACCGTGGAGTATAAAGTAGTACTTTAGTATTCAATTCCAGGAAGTAGAATGCGACTTCAGATAGTCGGTGGAGAAAATAGATATTCATTAATTGGTTGACGGTTTGCTCTTTTCTTAGCAACATAAAATTCTTAGTACTTTTGTGTATGTGGTGTTTTGCTAGATGGAAACTCTTTCCACCCTGCATCCACTAGCCTAGGACACTCATAAAATGGCTAAATTTATCGATTATATCGTAGGATTATTTGTATTTATAATAAACATGTTCTTAGCTTCTCAATGCTGAAGACAAATAAATTCATCTGTGCAATCGAAATATTCCTGACATCAGCAATATCGTTCACCCAATGCCATAATGTGATTTTATTAAAGCATTTTCTCCATTCTCAACAACTAGAATTATTATAAATTTTGCTGAACTGTCTTAACTACTGTTAATTTTTAAAAGGTATATCTAATATAAAATGTTTAACGTGAAAAAATGATGCAATGGGTGAGCGATAGTTGTTAATAAGTCAGTAATATTTCGATCCCTCAGATTCAAATTCAAAGAATTTCAGATGAATTTATTTGTCTTCAGCATTAGTAGAATAATAATAATTCTAATTGTTAATAATTAATCTAGTACAATCTTCTGCTAAACTTTTACAATTTTGAATGCTGTAAGCCAGCGTTTCCCAACCTTTTTTCTTCTGCGTACCATTAAACCATATTTTTCCGACATAGTACCCCCAAAATACTGTACTAAAACAGTATTATAGAGGGTTTAATACCCATTTATTGCAATATTTGGACAACAGGTCAACACTTTTGAATGAGATTTTAGCCAAGGAAATATAATAGTTACATAATTTTATTAGTTTGGAATTACTCAAGGTGCTATTAATTATACTGAAGACTTTCGCAATGGTGGATATTGACAAATGCATTGAATAGCTGATGGAAATCGATGAACGTTACTACACAAAAATGATATCACCGACGGAAATCGAAACAATTGCCGGTCGGGCGCTTTAGCCACTTGACTACAGTGACTCTTTTGTATAGAAGCGCTCATTTTAGACTTGGCCATACATCACAAGTTGGTTTTGAAGGAACGGACAATTTTGTAAACTGGCAAATAAACAGAACATAATTTTTTGAATGTCGAATGTTTTTTGTGTTAGCGTTCAAGCTCAGTTATTCAATGCTGTTGTCAACATCCGCCATTGTGGAAGTCTTTAGTATAATTAATAACACCTTGAGGAATTCGAAATTAATAAAATTGTGTTCTGTATATTTGTCAGTTTGAAAAATTGTCAGTTCCTTCAAAACCAACTTGTAAAGTAGTAACACAAAAATTTCTGCTGAACACTGATTTTTTATTGAGGACATCGAATTTAGTATGTTTAGAGATAAATATTATAATTTAAGTGTTATTACAATATAAATGTACAAGTGTCAGAATAGAATACTGTACTTATATAGAATAGTCGGGTCGACACTGACATAACCTACTCACCACTAGACAATGAACATGGATATTTTTTTTCCTACAACTGCAACTGCTCATAAAGTAGTTCTTTACATACTGCAAACTAATTGTAAAATAATTCTTTACTGCTTCGCAAGCGGTAAAGTACTTTACGCTCACCAGCTGTTTTCTTTACGCTTCTGTTTTGATTTTGATGTCTTCTCATTGGTGGATCATGGAATCCGTGAAATTCACATAACCTCAACAATGGCGAATGCTAACCAAATCCGCGCATGGTCTGTGATGTTACAAACTACAAGCTTTTATTGTGTTGGAATCCAGAACTGCAGTTTTAGGAAAAATATTGTATGCGATTCATGCGTGAAGCTTCTTTATTGCTCTCGCAAAATTACTGCGCTCCACTATGCATCGTGCAGTAAATGTTTTGGCTCGAGCGATAAAGTCGCGCTTCATGCTCTTGATACATAAATAACTATTGCGCACCCTCAACTAGGACACTGTGTACCCCTAAGGGGTACGCGTACCCCAGGTTGGGAACCGCTGCTCTAAGCCATTAGACTGAAGACCCAAGTAATTGGAAAATGTTGTGTTTATTTGTTATTTGTGTACGGAAAATCTGCTCATTTATCTTTACAAGGATGTTTATATTTATTTTTACATGTTTTGTGTACTTCTACAGAAGAAAGCGTCATATGAAGAAATGATTAAATGTTGGCACCTTGACTAGAAAATAGTATATTTCGCACCTAGGGCCGAAAATGTGTGTTTGCCGGCTCGAGATTGCGGTTTTCAAGCATTTCAAGCACTTGAAGCATTTGAGAGCTGGCAAAACATTTTTGCCTGTGTTGCGAACACTATTTTTTGCTGTACCACAAAAAAAAAACAACAATGTTAAGTTGAAAATTTTGAAAGCGAAATTTTAAGGCTATGGTACTAGCAAGAATACAAGGAATGGCTACACCTTTTTATCCAACTTACAGAGCTCTGGGTGAGCATTTTGTCAACTACTACAACTGTTCACCAAAAGGTTAGTTGGTTAGGTTTTTTGTTGTTATTCCTGTTCCTGATTCAAAACCTGCATAAAACAACCAAAAACCTAACCAACTAACCTTTCTATACCAACAGTAACTTTTACCAAGAGTTGAAGTAGTTGACAAAATTCCTAAAAACAAAAAACCTAACAAGTAACCTTTTGGTGAGAGGTTACCAACAGTTGTAGTAGTTGACAAAATTCCCACCCAGAGCTCTGTAGTTTGGATAAAAAGGTTCTATTGTTTGATATCAAAACTACAAAATAATACATATTAAGTTGTAAAAAGTGATCATTTATTGACATTTCAAATGCTACGTACATATTAAATTATAAAAAATAAACATTTATTGACATTTTAAATATTTTTGTTTTAAATAAAAGTTGGAAGGATTCATTTTTACAATCATGACTGCTGTATCCAGACACGATCAGCTGTCATTCAAGGTCATTTTCTTTTCCGCCCTAGGGTGGTAAACGTTTACAGACCTCGTCGGAAACCGAACACTTTCGGCCTCCATATAACGCACGAAAAACAGCTCATTACGTCCTAGTGTGGCGAAAAAATATGTTCGACCTTTCTGCAGTGTAGAGTTTTCATATTAAGGTTTTAGCATACCGTACCGGTTTTACTGTGTAGTATCTATGTTCCTGAACCTATCAAGTATACATTTGAAATCTTATTATATTTTTCATATCTATACTTATCGATATGCTATTCTTTCCTATCTTGTGTATGCATTTTTGTGTTGAACCCAACACAAGAAAGTCGTATTCATGCTCTATAGTGTTTCAAATTTAAGTACAGTATATTAAAGGAATACACTTAGGGGGCCGGAAAAAATTGACACACTTGTTGACAGCAAATATTCTTATTTAAAACATAATATTCTTTGATTTATTGTTCCATAACGATCTGCGTTGTTAATATTTACATTTTGTTGTAAATTTAGCGACTTGCAGTTTCATCAATGAGATTCAATACCTTGAAAACGTTCGGCCGAATGTGAGTACATTTATTATAATTATATTCACAATATAAAACTGACTGCAAGTCGTTAAATTTACGACAAAATGTTTATAAAACATAATAGTTTACATCTGACGAATCTCTACTGTCATTTACTAAATGTTGGGTAGACCTAAAAATTTAAATTCGGTAACGAGAAAATGAATAGCTGTATATGAAATCTTGCTCTGAGTAGTTCCGCTGTCGATTGTGTATAATTTATGGACCCTTCTGTATATGTTTTGAATATTCATTTTGTGATATTTAATAATATAAGAAAGTATAATTTGTGTTGTTTTTGACAGTATTATGACATTGTGATATGGTCAGCGACTAGCATGAAGTGGATTGAAGAGAAAATGAAACTGTTGGGCGTGTCTAGCCACCCAGATTACAAGATTCTCTTCTACATGGACCATCTCGCCATGATATCGGTTCACACGCCCAAGTACGGATTGGCTGAGGTACACTATTGTATACTTGATTGATATATTGCTTACTAGATACTCGCCCTTTGATGTGATGTATTATTTAAAATTTCAAATAATGCAATCTTTAAATAAAAACAGGTCACACCACCCAACAAACTTATCTTTCTCGATATATTCAAATAATCACCTATGAAATCATGCATATGTGTCAATTCTTTCCCACCATTTTATTTATTTATTCATTAATTTCATTAAATATGTTCCAATAACGATTGAAAGTATTGCAAAATCATAAATAGTTTGAATAGATAACTTTTTACATTGAATCTGGTCTGTCCAAGCGATTTCTTCATCTGTGGTCCAAGTATGCAACTAGTTTTATTCAAGTGATTTTTTCGGAGGATGAAGCCTACATAGGTCTGAGGCCTGTGCGTGGGTAACGAATTGGATGATGGTGGTTGATGAGTTGGACCTACAGTTTTAGGTGGGTTCCGAACCACCGGGAAGTGATTTTACAGCATAGAAGTGTTTTTTTGCTGGCCAATCCAATCGGTTACTCTTACGAAGAGCGCCCAGGAGTTTCGTAGCTTATCTCTGGTTGAACAGATACCTGCTACAGCACTTGGCTATCACTTCCCGGATGCTGCTTAGTATCTGTGTTGATTAAAACCCACCTAAATATCTTGTTCTAATGATAGTAAGTGGGATATATTGGTTGAAATTTTAAATAATACATTCCTTAAATAGGAACAGGTAAGCTTAACCATCCAACAATCTTGCCGTTCTCAAAATATTCAACTACTCACCAATTAAATCATGCAGATGAGCATCTGTGTCAATTCATTCTCACCCAAGTTTACTTTATTAATAATTCAAATTATTGTAAATTGTCAAAATTCAAATAAATCACGTATTAGGCCACATACACCAACTTGGTCAATTGTCTTAATATTTAATAGGTTTATCAACACTTGATGCTGCTCATCATCTTTATTGATTAAAACTCCTCTAAACTTGTTAGTCTAGTGCATTGTTAAATATCTAAATAATACAATCTTAAAATAGCAGCGACTCACCTCCACTACCTAACAACTTTGCCTTTCTTACAATATCCATCTATTAACCATTTAAATAATGCATATACGCATCCGTGTTGATTCTCCTTCACCCAAGTATGTTTTATTAATGATTTAAAGTAAAAGTGTAATATTCAAATTGAAATAAGATTGAATCAGCCCTACCACTGTAAATGGTCTGTAATAACATTGTTTAATGTGTTATTTATTGAAGTCTTGCAGGTTATCTTAAGATATCTGGTGTTTGGCAATAAAGAAATCTTGGATATCAAATTGCCTCAAAGCGTGAAGGCCAGCTGCAATTTTATAATTTCGTTTTTTTTTTATTGATAAATTAGCAAATGAGCTTTAAAAATTGTGCTAGAGCTGACTGTAATCGCGCTGTCTGCTGGAAAAGAATCGTTTAGCATCAGGAACAACTTTTTTCTATTTTTTTCTTGGTTCAAATTTTTCTTTGTACAAAATACTATTTTATCTATGTTTTTGAAGGCTTGTTTTGCATGCTTTTCAACGGTACATCAAAACTATTCTTCAAGCACAGTCTAAAGCTGGGTTTTCCTAGCTCCGCACATTTTGCACAGTGCACTGCGCACCAGACTCAAATTCAAATTCTTTATTGATTTCATTTGAACAATACATAAAACATTTAACATTATCTAAATATTATGAAATCATACAAGACTTCCTGTCCGTTCGTGAGTATGAGTTACTATTTATTTAATATTTTGAGATGAAAAAATAAAATAAAAAATTATTTTTTCAATGGATACAAATACAGTAAATATATAAATTAATGACAAAAACAAAAGTCAGTTATAACTTATCTAATATAGATGACTACACCTAAGCGTAAATAAAACATATAACTTAAGTATACCAGAACACACTTCAAGAACATGAAAAACTCGAGCAATGTAGAGAAAATAAAAAGAAGAAAAGAAAAAGCCATGGAACCCCTTTTAGTCCTCCTCACCCAAGAATCACCAGTTGATATTTGTGGTTGCTTTCAGCCAGTGTGATATTTTTATTTAGCTGTCAGAGTTAATCAGAGTTGTGAAAATTACCGTATGATTAATTGATAGTACGATAATTTTGAGTCCAAAACCACAATTCTTTAGCTTGCGTCTGGCTACACTGATGCGCAGTGAGTTCTGCAAAAAGTGCGGAGCTAGGAAACCCCAGCCTAAAGCCCATTTCGGGAATATTTTTTTTCGGTTTCATCAGTGTACCCAAATGTATATAAAGAGGAACAGATGAGATTGATTTGAATTGCGTGGTATTTTTGCAGGTAAAACCGTTGGGCGTGATTTGGGGCAAATTCCCGCAGTACACGCCAAAAAATACGATAATGTTCGACGACATTCGCCGCAATTTCCTAATGAATCCGAGCAACGGGCTGCGTATCGCGCCGTTTCGCAACGCGCACACGAACCGCGCCACCGACCGCGAACTGCTCAAGTTGGCCAAATACCTGAAGGAGATCGCTTCGCTCGACGACTTTTCGACGCTCAACCACCGACGCTGGGAACACTATCTGCACAAACTGCACAAGGACAGGAAGGAGCGCAAACGCGCCGCCGCCTCACATCGCAGCATCGCAGACGATGACGACGACGACCCCGACGCCGACGCCGCTGCTCCCACTTAGACTAAATTCAAATAGTAACATCAATCGAATACACACTCACAATCTCCTGTTAAAATGAAAAATAAAGTCAACAGCAATGTCATTAATGAAAACAAGCTAATAACATTCTCATGAAATATGCCATGATCTACTTGAAAGATCTTTTGTCACGTTTGGTGAATAAAATATTATTATTATTATTCATAAAGAACACTATAATGATTACAAGACTAAAATATAAAAAAAGGAAGAAAGATAAAATCTTATATATATATATTAAAGAACAGCATTATAATTATTACAAGAAGTATTAAAAAAGAATGGCTGTAAAATGTGAAAGTTTTGAGAAAACGAAAAAGTTCAATGAAATTAGTATAATAAGATTAATTTTATACTGAATCATCTACATAAAATAGTACCTCAATTACAAGAATATAAAAAGACAAAGTACTGAATTAAAAAATAATTATTGAACAAATGCATAATCATCTTCACAAATGTCATCTATAGTGTAATATTGAAGAATAAAATAAAAACTCAAGAAACGAGAAAATATTAACATAATGAAATTACAATAAGAAAACCATTATAATTTCAAAAGAAAAACGTAGACCAGATTTTAGAGTATAATCGTTTTGTGAAATTCAATGCATCCGTACCTGTATAAATGATGTATTAAAATGAAAATATTGATGAAACTTATCTGTGGAACATGAACACCATCAACGATTTTACAACTGAATTAGATTATTATAAATTATTATTGTATGCTTTACTAGTGATTTTTGAATTTGATACATCGAACTCAACCTTATCGGCAGATAAGTGTAACACACTATTTCAAAAAGTACATCAACAGATCTAAAACAGTCCATGTTAATTTGATTATCATATTTAATATATTGAATAACAAGAAACTTATAATTGATCTGCAATTCATCTACAAAACAAGTACACCATCAATAGAATAATTACATATATATTTATTTTTATCAAGTTCAAGAATCAAGTTTAGTTGAATCATGTAGAGAAATAAATAATAAAGCTGGTTATTATTAAAGGTATTCTGTACGTAGAATATGAACTCCTGATATCTATTAAACTGATGGTTTACAATCATTTTGTAAAATGAAATTTGCTAGATGAATTGTATGGAAAAAATTAGTTAAAAAAAACATTACCATCCACAATAAAGAGATGTCCACCTTACACCAATTTTTATATTGATGTTACACTATCAGAATCTAAGTTGGAATTGTTGCAGTTGATAAAATCGTTTCTATATCGCTAGTGGCCTTGAATAAATTTAGCCACGTTTTTTAGAAGGTCTGTGACCTTTGTGAGGCCTATTACTATGTTATGGAACTACAAAAAATTCAATAAACGTTTATGAGAAAAATGAAGCAAATATTTTCAATTTCCTATAAATAGATTTATTTTTATTCGATTGGATTAGTTTATTGGAGTAATGGCCACAAAGTTCGGCTTGGTAGTCGACAATTGTGTTGCTAACGAAAAACTGTGAGGAACTTGAACATACAAATAGTCGCAATGTACTGTACATGTCAAGGTAGTCAGCAACAATTCACTTCTCATTACCCTGGTATGTGTGTAATATGATGGCCACCACTTTAAATAATACTAATTGTACACATTTTGAAGGCTTAGGAGGCTGACTGCATGAATAAAATCAGAAATTTTCAATTGAACTCAACAATTTAATTCATAAATTACAATATAAGTACAAGTTATATTTATACAATAATCACTAAGAAAACAGAATCACAGCACAGAGATTTTTGAAATAATAATAGAAATGGAGTGTTTTATTATTTCACGTCATTCAGTTCTTCGTGTTAGCATACCATTTGTTTGCGAACATGAATCTGGAATAATGATCACAGGTGCCTGAAACAACACAAAATACTATTAGAAATTCGTTGGTGTGGTTTCATCATTTTCTTCCCACAAATAAATTAAACTATGAAAAGGTGAAGAGAGACTACATCATCAGGATAACCTAGAGGCTGTTCAGCTTCTGGACAATGCAGACATCAGAAGACGAAAGAGAAAAAACAGCCATGTAATGTAAAATCTTTTTTTACACTTGATAGAAACGCATGATGCAATCAGCTGGATAATATGTGAGATATTGAAAAATATGCAAGACAATTGAATCAGCTGCTTTATTTAGATTCAGAATTTGATGGACGAATTCCCATAAACCAAAATAATGATAGCCTAGTGCAATCAGTAATGTAATGAGCTGACTATATCTATACATATAATATATATATGCGAGTCAGGAAACATTTACCGCACTCCAGCTGTTTTTTTCCTATACAGCTGTTTCTTGTACAGCTATAAGGCCCTATTTGTTAGCTGATTTTTCCGATCTAGTACGGAAAAGAAGCACTTTCCAAACGTGGCAAATTCAGTAACCTATTACTCTAGAAAGTAGAGTAACCTAACCTAACCTAAAAAGTATTTGCAACCTGCTGTGAAAGGATCTATTACTGATTAGAGCAGCGTGAATGCTCCCATTTCACCGCATGTGTTTGATTTTGTGATGGTGAATATCATCGAGTATTGGATGCTCCACTGTGCATCCTCAAACTGAAATGAGCACAAAAGTTAGTAGACTGTGACTGTGAGTTTATTTTATACATTATTTTGAAGTGTTCCAAAGAAATGAACGTTTGATGTTGAAAACATATCTTCAATTATAAACTGGCCCTCTACGATAATTCACACTTTTGAATAGATTTGTTATTTGAGAAAATAATAAATTGAAGCAGATTCAAACACAAACCAGACAAATAAAAATTCAAAGGTAAAGTTTGCTGAATTTAATGTAATGTCTACTGGTTACAACGAACGAACAAATACGATAAGATTAAATGAAGCGCAAATATCCCATAATTATTACAACATAATGACAAAAATTAGAAACAAAAGTTCTATGAGAGATGAACTAGAAAATGAACACCAAAGACTGTCCAAACGTGATACACTAGTTGCTAGAGAGCAAGTGCTTGGAGTAGATCTACAAAATGTTAAATTCTGACTACAGAGTCCGACCCCTTCAAACGAAACTATTCATATGATTTTACTATACTTAATTAGCATTTTTTTAGTTTCTCCAACTACAATAGGTTTTCTCATTTATTACTTTCATTTTTAACCTATTTTATTGTGCAATATATTAATAAGCTAGCTGTGTCTTATGTTACAAATTCCTCTAAAATGTAGCATTGCAGGATTATGAAACTTGGCACACTTACTTATAGAAAACGGTAGGTCATGCAGGAAAGTATAGATTTCAGGTTCAGAGTTGGGTAAATTTAGGATTTAAAATTTACAATTCAACTCAAGATTTTTGTTGTTTCTAATCAAGACGGTCGTCAAGAATGAACTGTCTATAAAACAGAAACAATGAATTAAACTAAACTCCAACTGAATATTAACTTGAATTTATATAACTGCCTTGTATTTTTGTGTTGCATTGTTTATTGTTTGTAGGAAAATCTACAACTAGTTAAGAGAGAAAGGATTCTTACCAGATGTGATCGCCAGATATAATACCAGATCTTGTAATCTAATTGATCTCATGCAGGTTAGACTTACTAAAATCCAAAAATTTAAAACATTTTTATACAGATGTAAAATTATAAAGCTGCAATATGAAAGATACCATAAAAGATTTGAAAATTTCATGACGATGTGGCTGAAATAAGTTGCATATTCTTCCATAGATGAAATTTAATTTTATTGAGTGACAGGCACATCGAATAACTGAGACATCTAACTTAAGGCTGTGCACAGGGTTTTTGGTCATAATTTTTGTTGAAGTTCATTGTATTGGATATTATTAAGGTTTTGAAATGCTAACTATTGCCATGAGAAATTATTTTTTCATCAAATATTTTATAGAATATGGGAGTTCAAAGTTGAAATTTTTCGGTTTTTGGGGGCAATTGATCTCCCCTACAAGTTATTTTAAACTTTTGATAATTTTTTTAAATAAATTTTTAATAAACATTGAGGAACAAAATGACATATTTTTCATTCCGAAAAATAATTAGTTTTCTCAAAATAATTTTTTTAAAACGTGAAAAATTTCAGTTTTTCAAAAAATGGTTTTGAAAAGACCATTTGTTAAATTGAAATAAAAAATGTGTCCTTCATTTCCCCAAGGTGTCTTTCAGTTATACAAAAATTATAAAATGTTAAAATAACTCGTAGGTGTTCAATTGCCCCCAAAAACCAAAAAAATTCAACTTTAAACTCCCATATTCCATAAAATATTTGATGAAAAAAATAATTTATCATGGCAATAGTTAGCATTTCAATACCTTAATAATATCCAATAGAATGAACTTAGAAAAAAACTATGACCAAAAATCCTGCGCACGGCCTTAATATGTTTTATTTTTTATTCTTATAAGAACTTAATTACGTATACTTCATGAGTATAAATTTTGCTAGCAATGAGGACTTTTGTCATTGCTTGATTCTTCAGCTATTAACTATGAATCTGATAATTGGATTTATCAATAAGAAGGTTATTAAGAAGATGAGTATTTTTATTTTTCATCTTAATATAATTTTATTTTTCATTCTAGTGTTCTTGATATATGTTTACGCTTAGCATAATTTTAAAAATTGTGTATTTTGAAGGAGGCGTGGTATAGATGGGGGTTTACCAATTGTATCAATTATTTATTTTCATTGCTGGTGCATTGGGTAATAATTGTTGAATTTAGGGTAGAAATGAATATAATCAATTTCTCCAGAAGTCGAAGTCTGATTATAAGAAGGCATCAAGCATCTAACTCTAATTGAAATTGTAGATTACGATTGAACAAAAACGCAACACAACTATTAATACAACAGCAAACAAACACGTGATTGATGAGCTAGCAAACCTCAAGAGAAGGCTGATTAAAACTACACAACTCTACATAAAGTTGTGAGCCTCGACACTCAGCTGACTGCGAACCTCGGGCTCGACATCCTCAAGTGTGCATGAAAACAACAATAATAGGTAATAGTGCACTCAAAACAAGAGAAAAATGCTCAATTTCAATAGTAGAATTATAAATTAATTAAATTCTCATGAGTATTCTGTTCTAGTTTAGCATTCACATGCATAATTAATATATGTACTTTTTGATCACATTTATACAATCATATGAGATTGGAAAACATACTAGCGGTTCACCCGTGCGTTGCAACGGGATTTTAGTTATAATAGCGGTACCCGGCGAATTCCCAAGAGCCTAACACAAACCGCATCTTCCTAACTTTCCTAGAATGTTATTTTTTGTTCGGTTAAATTGCAATTAGAAAATTTTGTTTTTTCCACCAAAGAAACAAAAAACATTGCTGACTGCAATGCTCCGACTACACGGTACGTAAGTCTGCAAGAGAGTGTAAATAATGCCGTTAAGGGCCCACCATATGATTAAAAACTTTTAACTTCTATCAGCTGTTCCTTTAAGGATAGATTTCTCCTTTTTGTGTCCTTCAGCGAGTACTTTTGAATTTCCAAACTTCACAGTAACCATCTCGGGACTATTCTACATTGTGCCTGAAAATTTCATAAAAATCGGTTCAGCGGTTTCGGAGTTTACTGGGAACATGCATACATACACTGATACACACATCGCCTTTTATATTATTATGTTATGTTTTTACGGCCACAGGGAACCACTTTAAGTTCTGACATGGCTAATTCTTTCGCTTCTTCCAGATGTTGTGAAGCGGTTAAGCAGTTCTTCCTGTGCTTTTCTTATCTTTTGCCAGTAGTTCTCTAAGGCTACAGATCTTCTTAGCCTCTCTGCATCCGATATCACCATGGTTTTTTTGTTCTGTGTTAGTTCTTTGAATTTAATTGATTGTTGATTGCCTTTCATGTATTATACAGATTATTGACGACCACAACAAAACAAGAGTTATGCCCAATTTAAATATAGACTATTGATTGAATCCGCATTAATTTAAAAATTATCTTATTTACTAAGCACTGATTCCTATATATTTTTTTATCATCATTCCACCTAATTAAGTAGTGGGAAGCATAAGAGCAAAACAACAAAGTCTGAAATCAGCTTTGGCAAATTTGAAATCCTTATAATATATACATCTCCAGTACTTGCTCATTATATTTGATAAATTTTAGATTTTTCATTTAAAAATTTGTAAAAAAGCAGTAGTGAGCTATACCTGTTGTATATTTACTTGATTGTGTTTTGAGTTATAAATGAATAAATAAATAAGATCCTATATCTGTCCTGTTCGAATCCTTAGACCTAGCATATATCAAATACACTGAACATCACCGCCCGTTGATCTTTGTCCTCTGATTTCTATGCTTCAGTACAACAGTTTCATATTCTTTATCTAGTGCTAAAATTGACTAATCTGTAATGAAAGCTAGAAAGTTGAACTTGCAAACACTTACAGTTTTAGGGTGGATATGTGATTGGTCCCCAGCTGACAGTTCAGTTTCCTCCAAACAGAGATCCGAGTCTGAACCGGACCGTCGTCGGCAGTCCTACACACAAATCAAACGCTCATCAAACATCCAAAACATTATCAAAAGAACCAAACATCAAACGACCCGACTGGGCGCAGAGGTTTCAGTCATAATATTTTTTCGAAGTTTCCAGTATTGGATGTTATTAAGGTTTTAAAATATTATCAGTTGCCATGAGAAACGTTTTTTCATCAATTATTTTGTGGAGGTCTAGTTTAAATTTTTCGATTTTGAGGGGTAACTGATCTCACCTACGAGTCATTTAAAACTATTGTTATTTTTTTATAATTAAAAGCCACCTTGGGGACCAGAATAACATATTTTTTATTTCGATCAATTAGGTTTTCCGGTATACATTTTTGAAAATTGAAATTTTTCTGTGATTTTCAAAAAAACATTTTGTAAAAGCTAATATTGATCAGAATGAAAAATATGTCATTTTATTCCCTAAGGCGTATTTTAGTTTCAAAAGTTTCATAACTTTTAGGTGAGATCAATTGCCCCCAAAAAAGAAAAATTTCAATTATGAGCTCTCATATTTTACAAAATTATAGATGAAAAAATCTTTTCCTCATGATAATAGATAACAGTTTCATACCTTAATAATATTATTTAATACAAGAAACTTAAAAAAAAAGTATGACCAAAACCCTGCGCAGTCTCAATTAGAAGTTAATTATAGTACTCGTTACTATTACAGTACTTATTAGTACTCGTTACATACGAGAGAGTTCTTGAATTTTTTTCTGAGGATGAAGCCCAAATAGGTGTGGGACCTGTTCGTGGGTAATGAATTGGATGATGGTGAATGATGAGTTGGACCTACAGTTTTAGGTGGGTTCCGAACCACCGGGAAGTGATTTTACAGCAGAGAACAGTCTTTTTTGCTGGCCAATCCAATCGGTCACCGTTACAAAGAGCACCTTGGAGTTTCGTAGCTTATCTCGTAGGTTGAAGAGATACCTGCTACGGCACTCGGCTATCACTTCCCCAACAGTACCAATTTTTTTGTACTGAATTCCGCTACAAAATAAATAACTTAACTTTTAGTTGCTTGCACAGTGGTGCATCCAATACGTGATAATAATAAATATCCCAAAAACACATGCGGTGGAATGTTATGTCAGATGAAACAGCATGAATATCACCATTCTACAACTTGTGTTGATTTTGTAATGACGATTATGGTGATCATCCTCGAGTATTGGTTACTCCACTGTGCAAGTAGTCAAATGCCCTCGACGAGATTAACCCCCGGCTGCACAAACGTCCTATCATAATGATGGTTCATTATCTGTTCCACTTGCATACAAGGCTACTATCAATCACATCATTCAGAATAAAAGTGAGCCATTACTTGTTATAAAAGTGTTCTATTGTTAGAGCTAAATTACAATGCAGCCAACAGTGTTGACTGAAAATTTCAAATTCCGAGATCAGCTGAGCATGAAATATAGTATATAAATTAGTTAAATAATTCGTTATAAATTATTGAATAATGTGAATAAATCATAATATTATATATGGTTTGGATAGTAAATTATCTTTTAGAATTATAAAATAAATGCATTAGTGACTCGTATTGGCAATAATATAAGGCTTGTTTTAAGGTTATGTTCAATTATAACAAGATGGTGCATATACCACTTTATAAATGATATACTGTATGTGTTCCACCATTCAAGATATATAGATCATACATATGCTAGCATGTATATGCTTTCAAATAGCAGCTTGATATAAAAGTGGAACGAATAATGAACGATTATGATGAGAGGAAATTTGTGCAAACAGGGATAATAACTTTTTTTGAGGATGAAGCCCACATAGGTCTGAGGCCTGTGCGTGGTTAATGAGTTGGATGATGGTGATTGATGAGCTGGACCTATAGTTTTAGGTGGGTTCCGAACCACCGGGAAGTGATTTTACAGCAGAGAACTGTGTATTTTTTTGCTGGAGAATCTAATTGGTTACCCTTACAAAGAGTGCCCAGGAAAACGCAGCTTATCAACTAACACCTATTAACTGACACCGCCCTCTAAGAGGCAGCAGCTGATGAATTGTGGGTAAAATAATAATGAAGTTATAAAGCGGGCTTAACTCCTACAATGGCTTCGCGCATCTATGTAAAATTTAAGATTGGCTGACGTAGAGAATTGAATCAAACTCTTGTAAATAATTAAACCCCATAGAAATTTAAACTGATAAAAAAATCAAAATCAGATAGATTTTTGCCAATCAAAAACAAAATTACACAAAATGAATAGCTTTCACAGCTAGACAATTAAACTTAATATTGGCGTTGCCAGCAAAACAAATGTTTGGGCGCTAGCAACGAGTAATCAGTAATATATGAAAATAATGAGAGAAACGTAAGAAGTCAAAAGAAAAGAAAAAATAAGAAGATAAAAGGTATTGAAATCTAGTAAGAATGATACAGAAGAGTAAGCTAGAAAATAAAAAATGATTTGATATTTTTAGAAAGAAGAAAGACTATTTAAATATATATACATAAGAGCTTTGTACATAGTGAATGTAGTTAGTAATTATATATGATTAAAAATAATTATTCATCTCTAGTTTAGTAATAATTATAATAAAATTATTATAGTAATAAAATAATGAAGTATGTAGTAATGAAATAGAAAAATTCAATGATTAACTTTTTCTGAAGTATTGAAGAATTCAAAAGAGAATTCAGTTTGAAACAATATTATAAAAGTATAGAATTTGAGAGGTAACAACTTGTAAGAAGTGCATGAGTAACAAGTAACAGACAAAAACATCAAAACTAAGGGATTTTAGCTTCAACATTTTCGGTTTTAATCCAATTTTCAATTTTTATTTCAAGTGCTTTTGTGGGTTTGTTTGCTATAAAATAATCAGGAATATTGTATTAATCAGTTTGTTCGATGTGTAATTAGATTGTCTTCTACATATAGTCAAATTTGTTCTAGGAGTAAGATATCTTGATGCAGTTCGAAATTAGTGATAAATATTTCAAATTCATGTATTACTGATATATATTAGTAAATTTCTTTCTATTTTTGTACTAAAATATCATCTTATTTATTTTTGTATGTTTGAAGCTGCATCCTGTATTGGTTAAACATCGATTTAAAAAAATTTATAGCTGTTAGCTTCCATAAATAATCATTTCGGAGGTACTTAATTTTTCAAAGCATCGTGTATATTTCTATGCACTGCATATATTCAGCAATAATTTTCATCTAATCTATGCAATGTTTTGAAGAGAGAATCAAATGCTGGCAATGATCTTAACGACTCAACGTTTTAAGCTATATTGTGTCACGAGTGAAGACGGTTTGTATTAACGCTACCAACCTGTGTCATTTGCTCGGTGGTGGTTAGGAGTCGCGCCAGCGGATTGCAGCAGACAGGCAGCGTTTCAAGTAGCGTAGGCCGCGCATGCGTCAACAATGGCTTCAGGTAGCGGACGTCCAAACTGCCCCACACCTTTGCCAGCCACGCCTTCTCACCTCCGCCCCTGGTTACACCTTCCCCTGATGAGCTGGCACCTGCTCCTTCACGCTCCTGGAAATCATACATTTTTTTCAATAATTTAAGAAAAATAAAAGGAAACTTTTTAGAAAGATTCCTTTGATCAAGAAAGACAAATAAATTAAAAATAAATATTCCATAAATAATGTTTTATTAATATAAGAAAAATAAAAGGAAAATTGCAAGATTTTTTGTTGGAAAGATTGATTGTATGACTAAGAAATACAAATTAAAAGTAAGAATATGAGGCTGACGAAGATTCTATCCAGAAGTGAAATGCATCCCTCCAGCATCTTCAATACAAGTGAGTAAAGACAATATATTAAATTACAGTGTCAGTTTTGATATTAGATTTAGAATATCAAATAAAAATTGTTTAATATCAGAAAAATAAAGGAAAATTGACATGAAGATTGTTGGAAAGATTGATTTTATGACCAAGAAAGACAAATTTAGAGTAAGAATGTCACATAAAAAATGTTTAATATCAGAAAAATAAAGGAATAATGATATAAATATTGTTTGAAAGATTCATTTTATGATCAAGACAAATAAGAGTATGAATATCCCACGAAAAAATAACAACGAAACAAAGAAAAACACAAAGATTTCAAATCAAATAATAATTAAAAAGAAAAGAAACAAGTCCAGAAAAAATAATAAAATTTGATGACACACATCAAGTAAAAAATAACACCGAAAAGGTCTATGAAAAAACATAGAAAAAATTACGAAGTTTCTAACAGGATTTTGGCAAAGCTATTACAGAAAACTGGGTTGTAAATTTGGAGATAACTCATATCCCACGAAAAAATATTAACGAATTGGTATATAAAAACACAGAGATTAAATCAAATAATAATTAAAAAGAAAAGAAACATTGCTTTGCATTTTTTTAAAGAAAAATAAATTTATTTTTTATATAAAGGTTGTATTTTATCACGGATGATTACTACATGAGCCTGAAGCTTGGTTGTATGGTATGAAATGAGATTATGACAAAACATTTCAGACGCAGCCGTGAATCGAACCAGAGACCAACATGGCAGTAATTGGTTCAATATAAAAATTTTAACAAAGGAAAAGCTTTCAACTCCCGTTTAGAAGAAAGGTGCTTAAAATATTTTATACTAAGAAATTCGTAGCAGTGAAGAACTTTAATAGCTAGAATTTGTATGGGACAAAGTTTTGCGATAACTTTTCAATGATACTTTTTCAACGGACATTTTCTCGGCACTTTTCGATTACATTCCGAACAAGCTACGCATCCAACATTTTGACACATCCCACTTCAAACAAATAATTTAAAAACATTAAATTTAAACAACATATTTGAGAAAACTCATATTGAAAAATAGAGAAAAATATTCGAAACAAGCCACACAGCAGACACAGATGGAGCAATAAAAATCTGAAGAAATTCTGCCTAAATAGGCAACTATATGCATAATGAATGAAAAATTGTTCAACAATAGCACATAATAAATAAGAATACATTGATCTATACAAATAGAAAATATAATTTTTAGAGTAATATTGATTCATTATAGAAAGATATAGAGCCAACAGCAAGCACAATAATAAAGAATTTAAAAGACCAGCTAAGGGTAAAAGTAACTGAGGAAGTCTCAAATTAGACAAAAAGGACAATTCACACACACCAGTTACGGCGCGTCACAGTCACAGTTCAGTCACCTGACGGGTCGGCGCCGGACGAGTGTAGACAGCGTAACCAGAAACTCAGATAAGAATATATTTTATGACTGTGACGAAACGGATAGCTCGGAACTGAGACGCGCCGTGACTGATTTGTGTGAATGGACTTTAAATCATGACATTATGTGCAACTCATGTAACGCCACTTTCATACTTTTACTACTTCCATGTGAATTTTTTCAAACGAAAATCGAAGCCAATATTTTACATTGCTTGTTATGTGCCTTTGCATTTAAGCAACTTGACTTTTAGTCAAATAATTCAATATTACTTGAATTAATACTCGATTATTCATTAATCAACTTCTGCAAAACTTAACCTTTCTACAACCTTGTATTATAACGTTATAAGGATATAGTATTAGGCTCGTATTTATGAACCTACATTAAGGCCCGTATTTATGAACATGACTTACATTCATCTAAGCACAACTTACCTAAGAACGACTTGGAAAGGCTCTATTACATTGAACATGGTCACAAGCTTGCCTAAAATTGGGTTGTATTATCAGGTACTAATACACATAAAATATCATACATGAAAAAATAAAGATACTGCACTGCATGTAAATTTACAGTTACTGTTACATAATTATTACCACACCAATATTTTTTAAATTATTATTTTCTTGTTACAAATTTTTAAAATATGGCATTTTAATGCAGTGTAGTGAGCGCGTTCTGTTTTGTCAAAAAAGGATTCTATCCTAGTGCCAAAAAATGTATAGGTTAGAACTTGATTTATATAAAAGAAGTAAAAATAATTTAAATAAGTCAAATATAAAGTGAATTACATTGCAATGGTGCAAAAATTGAATATGATGATTTTATTTTATTTTTATGAGCCGATGCTATACTAAAATATGAAACCAAAATATGATACAACATAACAATCTAAGAACGGCTTCAAGTCAGCTCTGTACCTAGCTTGGCTAGGAACGGATTTGAGACACCAATTATAAGCACGACTTAAGTTAAGAATATGTTTAAGTAAGGTTCATAAATACGAACTATAGTTTAAGCATGGCTTATACTGGGTGAGTTTATGAGCTGAAAAGTGAGGTTATAAGCCAACCAAGTTGTCCCTGCAACATTTATGTAGTGTAAATTCTCATATTGGTGTAAATTAGAGTTGTTTAATGTAAATGATTAATGTTGAATTATTTATCAGGAGTCATATCTTTGTTGTGGGATGTGGGTTGGCTTTTAGTGTTACAGCTGCTTGCTGGCTTGTCACATCATGAACCTGTAAGTGTAAGTAAGACTTATTGCCACAAAGTCTGACTTATCCAAGTCGTTCTTTGATAAGTCACATTCATAAATACGGGCTTCTATAATTCAAGGGAGACTTGAAAGACCTTTTGAGTGAACGTTTCTCAAGTCTACATTGAGTTGTGAAAGCATCAAGATGGGTCAAACACTTGATGTGATGAAATTGATCAATATAATAAATTTAGCATAGTATCAGTTTTAATATCATTATCATTTCAGATAACATCCAAAATGATTTGAATTTTATATTTTATTATATGTATTTTTTAAATTATTATTGGGAAAAAGTGAAACCTATTTCAAACACAATTTGAAAGCGCAAAATCGTTTCAAATTGCAAAAGAGAAAGAATAATGAAATGTTGCTGCGAATGAACTTTATAATTAATGACAGAATAAGCACATTAAAGAACAATAGCATTTCTTACTACGAACAAATAGGAACACCAATCAATGTCATTACAAAACAGAAACGATAGACTAAAAACTAAATAAAGCAATGAAAGCAAAACTGACTGACAAGTGAAAAAGCAAGCAGATAAGTGATACGTCTAGTTTCTAGAATAACAATGACAAATAAAACAAATAGAGCTATCAATTTGCTAAATCACAATAAAAAGGGAAAAATGGGAATGTAGGCTAGAATAGGTGGTATTAAGCAAAAGAAAGGCAACATAAACTGGGATAATTGACTTCATTCAGACATCACTGGAGTGGATAGGTAGATCCAGGCATAGAGAAACAAATAAAAGAGGAAATCTGTCTTCTATACTAGAAAAATAAGAGTATAATTTAATTAGTAAGCCTTATTATTAAGCCTAAGCACTGCACTTATGATCAAAAATTTGCTTCCTTGGCTTGGTTTTACCATTTTCATTAAAATGTTATGAATTAGGCAGGCTATTTTCCTTCTTTCTAGTGGCGAAGGTGATATTGTGAAAGATATCCATAATGAATAATAAGACGAAGTTGTCAAAAATGGAACATTAAAAGCGCCCATATTCCACAGAATACAGGCTGATTCTTAGTCGTATTACACAATTTTTAATGTAATTTATTTTTTTCTATAAAAAGTTTTCAAGAAAAAACTTTATTAAAGTAATATTTGCTAGCCAAATGTAATGTTGGGGAAGTGATAGCCGAGTGCCGTAGCAAGTATCTGTTCAATCAGAGATAAGCTATGAAACTCGTGGGCGCTCTTTGTAAGGGTGACCGATTGGATAGGCCAGCCAAAAATACTCTGTTTTCTCTACTGTAAAATCACTTCCCGGTGGTTCGGAACCCACCTAAAACTGTAGGTCCAACTCATCAATCACCATCATCCAATTCATTAACCACGCACAGGTCTCAGACCTATGTGGGCTTCATCCCCCGAGAAAAAAACTTTTCGAAATGTTTTCATCATACGTCAAGTACGCAATATACTTCTATATTAGATCCACAGCATTATATTCAAATTAATTCGCATGCCACCAGTCACCTAGATAAGATTAAATAAAATATTCAATATTTTATTCAAATGAATAACTGTACATACTACAGACACATGCACATCAATGGGCCTTGAATTATTATGACACTTTAATTCTCATCTCAATGGTAAAAACAATAATACTAAGCAAAATATAAAAAGCTTAACATAATCACAATGTTACGACACCAATGTATGGTTTCTAATATGAAATGACATTACATACCAGTCCAGTATTTCCGAATGAATTGTAAGATGCCTGTCGGGAGAGGAATTGGTGAGACAGGAAATGGGGATAATTTGTGGATAAGAAAGGACAAAGGATGAGGAAAGTGACAAGGACAGAACAACACAACACATGCATCAGACAAAACTCTCAATAATTAGAAATAGCATAGGCTTTAGCATAATATTAAGCTAGTGTGAAACAAATGTGAAACTGCAATACCGGTACTGTCAAAGCATAGTTCTGTCATATTGATGGGGAAAACAATCAACGTATTTGAAAACTTCAGTAGAATTAATAAAAATTCTTCAATTGAATTCCAAAATAAATATCTACATTACTTATTTACAAAAATTAATTCATTCGTTAATTTATAGAAAACTAAATGATTAGAGTAAAATAAAAACTTCCATTTCTAACAATGTTTTTAATAACTCTATTTTTACTCTCATATTTTTCAAATTTTCTGGGTTATTGACTAATAATCTATGTTAAAATGTCATCTATTGATATCAGAAATACTTTAATCAATTATTTTTGAAATAATAGGCGCTGAAAAGTTGCAGTTTTAATGAATCGCGTTATACAGCTACGAGTTGATAAAATATTTTTCATTTCACTCTTTATATTGCTTTTTTATTAAAACCTACAAGATATATTAGTAGACCGATATGTAAGAAAGAACCCGTTTCTACAATAATATGAAGTGAAAGGGACAACAATCCAAAGGCAGCTGCAGAGGTTAAGCCCGGAATGCCAAAATTTTTTCGTATTTACAAAAACTATAAAAATTTTTTTTAGACAAATAACAGTGCCGGGTTCACCCAAAAACTGCAATGGAGCAGCCTCTGCAACCATCGGAAGGCAGCTACTAATAAAAAGCCGCTACAAGCCCAGAAAATATTTGTTATGTGCTGTAAGCTTTACCAGTAGCAAGTAGTGACAAACATACAGGCTCCAAAAATATTACAAACATACATGAATGATTCAAGTAAAATGAAAAGTACGAATCAAAATAAGATTCAAATTTAATTAAGTGTGTCCACTTGTCTACAAAACCCTGTTTTGCTCTCCAATTCGTAAGTAGATGTATGAGTAAATAAAATGAACAGCATAATTTTCACTGAAGAGTATGTATCACATTCTTTCATGTGGTTTATAGAACTATCCAAAAATATTGTGATATTCTCGACAGGTCTACCATAACTGCTTTAATAGATTACATGGAACACATTTTAGAAAACTTAGATGGGGGACACAATATTATGGGTGCCTTCCTAGATTTGACCAAAGAATTTGACAGTGTAGATCATGAAATATTGTTGGGTAAGCTGCTCACGACTTATGGTATTAGGGGTAGAAAGCTTAGCTGGATAAAGTCATACTTGGAAAATCGTCAACAATATGTAAAATATTAAGTATTTAAGCAATAATAATCTGCATAATATTAGATCTTGTACATGGTATATGAACTGTTCTGTTCCACAGGGTTCTGTATTAGGTCCATTCCTGTTCCTATGCTACTTGGGGAGGTTACCTAAATATCTATACAATGTAATTGAAAATAGCAAATGTTGTTTGTATGCAGATGATTTAAGTCTGTGCATTTCCGATAAAGACTTTAATATTATTGAAATGAAAATGTAATGATACCGCATTATTTTAAAAAAATGACCAAGTAGTAGAAATCTCTTACCTGATGACAGTAAAACTAATTTCGTTCATTTTACCTGCAGAAATTCCGAGGAAAAGCAACTTAATGTTAAAAATAATCAAAATCAAATCAAATTGTTGGGCCTTCTTTTAGAAAAAACGCTTAATTGGGACATTCATGTACAACAAATATGTAGAAAAATCAAGTTCAGGAATCTTTGCGCTAAGGCGACTAGCACCAATTTGTAATTTAGAAGCATTGAAATCCGTATATTTTGCAACAATTTATTCTCACATATCATATGGGATTGAAATCTACGGAGGAACAAGTGCATTGAATTTGAATAAAATACTGCACCTACAAAGAGAGGCGATTAGGCGAATTCTTAACCTTAATAAAGAACAGTTGTGTAAGATGCCTTTCAAGGAGCTAGACTTCATAACTGTGGCCTCTCTCTCTCTCTCTATATATATATATATATATATATATATAGAACAATATTATATAATTATAGGAGACAATTTATTCAAAAATACAATGAGACAAAAATATTCTAATAGTCTACTATTACATTGAATTCATTTTTCACAGCATGTTTTTAAACCACTTCCATCACCCTCCGTTTCTTCTCTCTCTCTCTCTCTCTCTCTTCCTTCATCTCCTTCTATTTTCTCTCTGTTCACTGCTTTATTTCTATATTCATTTTTGTATCATTGTTTATTTAAAAAAAAATACTTAGCAACTCATACCTGCGCACAGGATTGTTCCTTGCATGTATAATGGATTCTTTAAAAAGTTTTAAATTATTTTGTTTGTATATGTCAAAAGAGAATCTGAATAAATTTTTATTTGATATTATATGTAAAAAACAATGAGTCTATTTCCTCAACAATTATTCGACAATTACTCGACAAAATATTCATGATTAAAACACCAGGAACAAAAATAATATTATAATAAAAAAAAACAAAGAAAACTTTAAACAATGCACTACTTATATGGGAATTAAATTTTTGAGGTACCTACCAAGTAGCATAGGAAATGAAACTAATAGTATTAAATTCAAAAATGAAAAAAGTACGTTACATTTAACACGCTTGACTTGTTATAATTTTGAGCAATTCTACAAAGCACTGTTGTTGAATTAGTTAGAATTAAGAATATTGAAAAGACTATATTAATTGTTGACGATGCAGACTTTTTAGTTCCAAAAATGTTTATTTTAATTTACCGTACTGACGCATTCATGCCCATTTTATGAATTAGTTAGAATTAGAAATTCTTCTGAATAAAGAAATTGATTGTTTGGAGTTACTGAATGAATGAATTTAAGTCTATGCAGAGCTGTATTAAATGTACAGTAACGATGGCTGTCATACAACAGGGCGTGATATTTATTAAATAAATGCCGATAATAAAACTTCTATGAATTTCGAAAAATTGGAACGGATTAGCGAAAAATAATACAAGCTTAGTGAATTAATTGGTAAATAGAGTTCAGTTAAGATATTAGTTGGACCAAGTAAAGCACGAGAGGAAACTTATAAATAAAATATGCATTTTAAATAAAGAGAACTTGAACGATCAACAGCAAACAACAAACAATTTCTCACATTTTCAATCTTAATGATGATAAAACTGTCCTACACGCTATAATACTCACGGCCGGTTGCACGAAAGCCAATTAATACGGAGTTTAATGTCAGTTAACTAACCGTAAGTGTAATTTTATTTCTGTTGCACAAAGATCCATTAGTTAATTTTCGTTAACCAAATGGTCAAAATCTGGCTTTACTTTTTTTTTGAGGATGAAGCCCACATAGGTCTGAGACCTGTGCGTGGGTAATGAGTTGTATGGTGGTGATTTATGAGTTGGACCTACAGTTTTAGGTGGGTTCCGAACCACCGGGAAGTGATTTTCAGCAGAGAACAGTGTCTTTTTTGCTATCCAATCTAATCGGTCACCGTTACAAACAGGACCTACGAGAACGCAGCTTATCTATCTGATTAAATTATACTAATTTGATCAACAGATGATTCTGAAGTAGAAAAAAAGATCTTAGAATCATTTCATAGTAAATTTTTCATTTTCTTTTGAGGATGAAGCCCACATGAGTCTTAAACCTGTGCGTGGGTAATGAGTTGGATGTTGGCGATTGAACTATTATTATTATTGAACTATCTCAATAATATTATATTCTTAATTGATTTTATTCATTTTGAAAGGTTTTCAACACCTGCAACCTAATTTGCAGTTCCGTGTTCTGGTACAATGAACATGGGCATTAGTGAGATTTAATCATCGGTGATCGGGCGGTTAAATATATTTTAAGCCAGTTAACCTAATCGGCGTTATCGTTTGTAATTGTCCTTTGTGCAACTAAATTCTCTCCATTAAGTTTAATTTCCGTAGAATGACGTCATTCTACAGGGTTTAAATTTTATTGGCTTTCATGCAACCGGCCGTCATTCTCATTAAGCATTTTTAAGCTCTAATAACCATTCTCATTTTTATCATTATTCTAATTCTTGTTTTTCTATTGATATAAATATGAAATAGAAAATTATCAACTTCTGTATTTGGTAATTGTCAATTGGATTTAATTCCATAATAGATACTTATATACCGTAAATTCTATTAATGAACAACGAATACTAGAACACAACAATGGTATTACATATGTGTGTATACTATCAACAGCAAATCAGCACTCAATAACAAATGTCTTACATTGAACCCAATATGTTAATTGTAATAAGAGACACAAAAAGAAAAACTAAACCAACCTTCTTCCCAGAGAGTATAGGTGTTATTTCTCCCTATCCTGATTGGTTGTACAATTCAACCTATTGGGTTTCACAAATTATTATTTGCGTTCATTTCAGCTAAAATAAAACTCTGTAACTTGTTACAGTAATCCTATTTAACAAAATTAATTGGCCTTTGACGAGTTCCCCAAAAATGACATGTTCAATGACGCACTGTACCCGCTAATTTTCTCAATTAGATACTAGGCTAATTGGCCACCAAAAGTGGAATTTCAGTAATGCTAATTAGATAGTTGGCTAAAAAAGTAGTACACTAAACAATAAATCCGTATGGCTTTTATTGGTGGGGAGAACTTTATGGGTAGTTCCAACTCGCCGTTTGAGCAATGTTATTGGAACAAGGTGGACCTACAATAGTTTTAGGTGGGTTCCAAACCACCGGAAAGTGATTTTACAGCAGAGAACAATCCTTTATGCTGGCCAATCCAATCGGTCACCCTTACAGAGAGAGCCCAGGAGAGCGTTACTTATCTAATCTGATTGAACAGATACCTGCTACGGCTCACGACTATCACTTCCAAAGTAGTACACTATTCGACACAATACAGTGTGCTAATGTGTACGATTCTTTGCAAAGTCATATGAATTAGCTATCTTAACTGCAATACCGCACTTTCTACTTCTACGCCCAATTAATCGTCACTAACTTATTACTTTTAAATGTGTTTTTTTTTTTTAATACCATTCACCTTGTAATTCGAATTTCAATCCTGTGTCTCTATTTTGTTGAAATGATTCAATAAGGTTCTGTAACTTCTGTATAAGACAAACAACAAAGTCACATGAATAAATTCGTTAGACTAATGGCCCATCCAAACCTAGCAACCTATTGCGGTAGAACGCTCTCCCAGAGCAGTCTAGGCTCTTGATACACCAAGCACGAGTCTAGATTGTTCAATCTAATCAATTGCTCAAGTCTATGAGAGCACTCAACCGCAATAAGTGTCTCCGTTTAGACGAGTCTCAACACTTCTCATCCAGCTTTCAAAGGTCCAACTGTAGCATATATATGACAAAAGTAAAACTATACTCACACTGCGTGTATATGGAAGCGTTTCCACTTCTTCTTCAACTCCAACCCTGAAAATGAAATAAAATTATTTGACTACAAGAAAGAACAAAGATTATGTAATTTTCTTTGTAGTGGCGAAGGTGATATTGTAGAAGATATTCATAATGAATAAAAAGACGACGGTGTCACAACGACATTTATTGAAAACAGTGAGATACTAGTTTCGATTGTTACACCATTATCAATCTCAAACAAACTAAAACTAATGTACAGTGTAGCTTAATATATACTAACCACAGAATGATACTATTGGCTGAAGGTGAACTCTTTGACTACGGTACTTTCTTGTTTTTCTTGGTTGACCATGACTCCATTTAATTTACCTTAATTTTCTATTTTATTTTATTTTAATTTTTTAAATTGTTCAATTCTAGCCTACTTGTTTGTGTATTGTCTTTGTTTGTTACTCTTGGTTCCTGATTTTGACACTGATTATTCCTTGATGCTCCTCCCACTAGTGGGCGTGACTTGTTAGGGCCTTCAGCCAATCACAGACCTTCAATAAAGGTTAGCCTATGAGAGGCACTTTCAGCCTCAGCCAATAGTATCATTCTTTGTTTAGTATACATAGAGCTACACTGTACTTTAGTGTTAGTTTGTTTGAGATTGATAATGGTGTAACAACCGAAACTTTTTTTCGCGGTTTTCAATAAATGTGGTTGTGACAACTTCAAGTCTTTTTATTCATTATTAGGTAATTTTGAGAGAGCGTAATACGCTGTAGTGAACAGCATTGGATTTTAGAAAATACTAATGGAAATAGCTGGTCAGATACACAAAGTGTCTCGCATAGTGCTACCAATCTTGGGCTAATTGTACTTACAATTACTTCTGTACTTACAAATACTTCAATTGTACTTACAATTGTACTTCAATTGCACTTTACAATTTAACAATTATTACAATTTATTATTTGTACTTTACAATCGTACTTCTTGGGCTACTTGTACTTACAAAGATAATGAAAAACGCTCATATAAACTTAGGTCCAAGAACGCTTACATACAGAAATGAAGATGACAAAGAATTGCAGCTCCCCCCAATTAATATACTGTTCTGATTCAGACATTTTTGGTGCCTCCAATTACTTTGTAAAATAGTTTTGTTATTTGTAGAATGATATGAAAAATCTAGGAAAGCTCCCGTTGAATCGGTTTATTATTGTTAAAATTGAATTTATGTGCACAAAGTAATTATTTCGAAAGCATGTTTTAATTCTATAAATTATGTCGAAGACCTCTGCTACCAGGGACGACGACATTGCCAACTGCATTGTATAGGTAATGGAAATCGATAAATTCCACGACAGCAGCAAGATTGGTATTTTTTTGGCTTGAAATTTTCAATCAAAATGTTATATTTTGAATTCTTTTCAATCGTTTTAGTGTTTTTTCAAGTGAACTTTTAAAATCAATAGCCTTCAAGTGAAAAGAAAATAGACATTTTTTTTTAATAGAATTTTTAGTGTGGCCTAACCTAAAAGTTTTGGATGAAATAGCTTAATCAAAATTTGTGAAGAGAGCAGTTTTAGACACTGGTCTGTTGCATCTTTGCGTTTATTATTACTTTGTTTATATAAATAATAATTATAACATTAAGTCAAAACGGTAAATCGAACCACAGATTTTCCAATTGCCAGACAACTTTGGAAGATCGGCCGATCGGCAATTGGAAGATCTGTGGTTCGATTCCCAGCAATGACAGAATATTTTTGTTTTTGTCAGGTTAGGTTAGGAGTTTTTAAAGGTTAGTTTTAATAGTTTTTGTCAAGAGTATTGTTATCTAGAGTAGTACTTACGGTATTCTGAACCAGGTGAGCAGTTGCATGGTGGCGCCGCCCTGAATGATGACGGTGGCGATGACTATCAGCGAAGTGGTGGTGAGCATCGCCTGGCGTGCGTCCGACACCGTGTTGCGAATTGCCAGTGCAAACGACATGGCGCCACGCAATCCTACAACACAAACAACAAAATATAACATACAAATAAATACAAAACTGAGAAAATATATTAAATCACAACGAATTATTACAAAACTTGGTTGAATTATTACAAAACACACACGCTTGTTATATAGGGAAGTGATAGCCGTGAGCCGTAGCAGGTATCTGGTCAATCTGATAGAGATAAGCTACGTTCTCCTAGGCACTAGGGTGACCGATTAGATTGGCCAGCATAAAAGACACTGTTCTCTGCTATAAAATCACTTCCCGGTAGTTTGAAACCCACCTAAAACTGTAGGTCCAACTCATCAATCACAATCATCTAACTCATTACCCACGCAGGTCTCAGATCTATGTGGGCTTCATCCTCTAAAAAAATGTTTATTTACAATTTATTGACAAAGAAAAATATTATTATTATTATTAAAATGTTGTATTGGTTCTAATTATGATCGATTACTGACTTGACACCTTACATGCTAGTGAATTTTTAGGAGTATATTTTTCTTTGTCAATAAATTGTAACTAAACATTTTTTTAGAGGATGAAGCCCACATAGGTCTGAGATGATTATTATTATTATTTATTAAATCACGGACTCAGTGTGAGTGATCACACTAGAAGAACCGCCTGTCAACCTTCCTTGAGAATCGGAGCCTCAGGAAATGATGTTCAGGCAACTATCAAGGAAAAAATACTTGAAAATAATAATAATAGAAAATAATAGAAAACCTCAAAGACCTGACCAATCAGAAAGGACGAAGGAACGTTAGCGAATTGCAAAGGAGAGTGAAATTATGATCAATTCAAGAAAAACTAGGGAAAGAACATTTCAACTGTAAAACGTGTGGTCAACTGTGGCCGAATTCGTAAACAAAGGAATAATAATAATAATAATAGAAACTACTGGCAACAGTAAGCACTTGTTTGCCAGTAGCAATAGAAAAACTGAACCAGTCACTAATTCAAATTGTTTGTTTTATAACATTCATTACAGTATTTAACTCAGTACTTTTACCGTATTTCTTTATTACAATGTCACAGTTGACAATTTTATTTTTTGCAACTCAAGACAGTTGCAACTCTAATACATTAATTTACCGATCTTTCGCTACAGTTAATTCAATGGGGTTATTTTCTCAGGAGACAAACTCTGTGATACAAGAACTGTATTAGATGTGTTGGTTGGCCCATCTTCACTCCTTTCCTATTTGATTTGGGACCCAGGATTTCAGCTCATATTTTTGCTGTTAATAATCGAGACATAATTAAATTTGTTATAGAACAACAGTTTATGTAAGTAATTGAAGAGCCGAACAGTAAATTAAATTGTAAAAGGATTCTTATTATGCTCACAATGGTGCATTGCATTGCTCATGCATTTATGTTGAAAACAAATGTATTACCATTCAAATCCATTTGTAGAACATTATAAAAAAAGGAATTCGAATTTAAGTACAAAAAAAGTTCTTAGAAAATAAAAAAAATACAATAACATAAACAGGATTAGATGCAAACTAATCTCTTTATAAAGACTAGTGTTCGTGCAAAACCACGATTACACTAATGCTAAACCGAGCACTCTGTGCATTTGCCTGCTCTAAATGCAGATGCTATAGAAAAGGCAGATAAGCTACCTGGACGCTCTTTGTAAGGGTGACCGATTGGATTGGCAAGCAAAAAAGACTGTTCTCTGCTGTAAAATCACAGGTGGGTGGTTCGGAACCCACCTAAAACTGTAGGTCCAACTCATCAATCACCATCATCCAATTCATTACCCACGCACAGATCTCAGACCTATGTGGGCTTCATCCTCCGAAAAAAAGATGCAGAGTGTTTAGGTTAGTATTCGCGTTATCCTTAACGTAGCTTTGCTCAAACTCTCTATTAATTAGTACAGTCAATACACAAACTTAACTTATTACAACACAAAAGTAATGGAGGAGATAACCAGTACTCTACCTGCAAAGAAGAGCATATGTTGGAAGTTCATGGAGATCTTTGGCTTCCTTCCCAGGTTCAACAAGAAGGACAGAGGATAGATGTTGGCCGCTCGACCCACAGCAGCACAAATCTAAAATCGCAAAGTCAAGGAGCATTGAAAGAACAAAAAATCTTAATTTAGCAGCTTAAAATGTTATACGAAATCACAGAATATTTCTATTAATAATCTAATTGACTGATGTTAGTTCAAAATAAATTATGTAGTTTAGAGCAAAAATCTGGGGTCTTTTGTAGAAGAGAACCGCCAGGTTAGGTTCAGTTATTTCTTAGGCTATCACCTATAAGTGGTTTTAAACTTTTGATAAATTTTCCATAACTAAGACACCTTAAGCCGAGTTCATACCAAAAGCAACTGGTGATAGCAACGCAACAGCAACTCAACTCAGTCAACTGGAGTTTCTTTTAGGTTTACACCACGTGTATATACAAAAGAAACCCAAGTTGACAAGTTGTCCAGTCACTTGTACCGATGTCTTCGTCCGAGGAGGAGGCAGTTCTTCTATATGTGCTTAGAAAAAAGAAAAAACGTATAATGGCAGCAACATACATAGAAGCCAGTGGAATGCCTTACAAGAATTGGAAGAATATCCCGAAAAGTTTTTCAACTATTACAGGATAAGGATACTATTACAGGCTAGCTATGATATGTTGCTGGATTTAGAGACCCCTCTACTTCTTAAAAAAGATACTAACTACAAAACCCCAATTGATGTTGGCGAAAAATTAACAATCACATTAAGGTAAGTTCAATGAAATGTATTTATTTGTTGTTAAAGTTATAAAAAGTTGAAAGTTAGAAGTTAAAGTTCAAAGTTATAAAAAGTTATAAAATTAACAATCACATCAAGGTAAGTTCAATAAAATGTATTTTATTTACTGTTAGTTTAAACTCATTTGCCACTGCCTGCCAAGCTTTGTCTGTCACCACCCTGTTACACTGTATGACTTGTTGTTATGGTCATATAAACAATTAAACTGTTCAATGAACTGTGCAAATTTAATATTTTCTTGTTGTTCAGCAGCCATATTTACGTACGGTATGCACTTCACAAGAGCAACTGAGCAACTGGCAACTCGAGTTTACAGCATGTCGTGACTCAAGTTGCCGGAGTTGCTCAGTCAAGTGACCGTTGAATCACCGTCGCATCACAGTCGCTTTGGTATAAACAGGCCCATTAAACTGCTTGTGTTATTCATAGGCAACTCAAGTTGCCGTTGCGTTTCTATCACCGGTTGCTTTTGGTACGTACGCGGCCTAAGGAATAACTTAACCTAACCTAACCTGGCGGTCCTTTTCTACAAAAGACCCAAAATCTGAAAGGCGAACTCATAATCAATCTTGCTATTAACTTGTGGTGGATGACACACCGCTGTTAGGGTCACTTGGAGAATGTAAGTCCAACCAAACGAACGGCAGAGGATCGTCAATGGACCAATTCTTTCCTTTCATTAAGTGAAATTTTTATGATAAAAGTCGTTGCATCAAGTCATGAATGAAAGACATGCATCTAAGGACGATAGCGTATCACATGTGTAGTCTGATCCTAAATAGGATCTATTCTATTCCATGTTCAAAATATTGTAGCTAACAATGACGTGATAGCAACGGTTTATCGATTAATTTTCGATTATAGACTCCAATATCGATAGCAACTCTCCATATCGTATAGTAGAGTATAAATTAGTGAATACAATTGGCTCTTTTAAAATATATTTCATTGGCTCGGAAAAGAATTAGGTACGGTAGTCTAGTCTATTAAAACATTGATGTAACATATAAGATTTGCCAATACTTTGTCGGGTTATTTGAGTAATGGTACTGGATGAAGTCAAATCAAAAGTGTGCTTTGAATTGAACGTTTATAACCGATAATAAACTGACTTCGACCAATCACAAAGCTCCAAAGTAGGTGGATTAGCCTATTGGATGCTCGCATTCTTTTAGCCAATAGTGTTAGTATATTTAGGGTATTTATATAGAGACTGCTCTATATTTTTGTTATAGTATGACTGCCGAAGCTATAGTATCTCGTTTATTTATACATTTTTATTTGTACTAATTATTTTACATTTTTATTTGTACTAATTATTTTACATTTTTATTTGTACTAATTATTTTACATTTTTATTTGTACTAATTATTTTACATTTTTATTTGTACTAATGTAGTTTTGACAGTATGAAGTCAAATTCATTAAGGATATTAAACGCAGTTATTTAAACACTATGATTGTCTAGATAAAAGGTCGCTGTTATTATGTTTGGTGAATTTTATTATTTGATGACGGATATCAACAGTGGAGCAATTCAAATGTCAACATAATATTATCAATGTTAATATCATAAAAATTCATTTTAATTATGAATGTGAAAATCTCATATCGATAAATATAATTATCAATAATAAAATTATAAAATATATAAATATCAAAATCTTACATCAATAGAAAAATTTCAAGTAGCTGAACTATTTTAAAAGGATACAAATCCAAACAAAATAAAGCCTGGATCGAAGTGATGTTTCGGAAACGTGAACATGGAAACGCCAATGTATGAGAAAATGAAATTTTCGGCCAGAAAATTTAGCAGTTCGAAAAGGCGTTTAGTTCTTTTCCTGGAATCGTGAGATAAGTTGTTGTACGTGTAGTGCGCTTGGCAAATGCCGCAAAACAAAACAGCAACAACGCCTGCAACAAACAGATAAAGAATTACGACCCCTGCACACTAGATGGACATTGACACGATTTTTTATCGTGTTTGACTGAATATCGCCGTTTTTACATTATTTCCTCATGAACGTTGCACGCCTAGCCAAAATTCATTTCAAGACCATCATCTAGTTAAATGTGGGTTCAATTTCATACTAGGCCTGGCATAGCAACATCTTTTTCCACAAGCCTTATACAGTATTCAACTTAATATATTTTTGATTGACGTTATGAAAATCCATAACAAGTTTAGATATTGTATATTTCAAGTTTTATAAGAGCAAAGTTTACAACTTATGATAATGTGACAAAAAAATCCTCGAAACCAGTCTGGTGCTCTAACAAAATGTGGAGTAAACAATACCTCAGCGGCTGTAGTTGTTATGAACAAATAAAGAGGATTCTTACTACTTACAGTGAGTATGCACTTTATTGTATTTTCTTAAACCTATTTGATAGTTAACTCATAAAATATGCTATAACTTTTTGTCTAAAAGTGTATAGAATGCATTGGAAATGAGTTTTCGCCATAGTCAGAAAAGTGTACCCGACGATCTTGAGCAGCTATCAGGCGACTTCCGGCGGTTTTACTAGTTGCCCCCAAGGAAGCGTTTACTCCACTATAGATATACCGGTATAACAATGTTATTGTAGTTGCTATATATGTCTATGATGATCTATGAACTCAACCAAGGCTATATTTAATGGCCGCCTCTCAACACTTCGTTGTAGGTTAAAGCCTAGCGTTAAAATGAACAATACTACTGCTAAATCTTGAAAAATGTTTTCAAAAACTCTTTTTGAGAATCAAATTGTTTTCCCCAGATGATAAACGTAGTTCAAACATTTGAACTGACATGTAAGTGGAATCTTGTAAAAGTAGTCCACTTAGTTTAAAATGCATGGTGATAAAGCCGCGAATAGCAACAGGTTCTAAGCAGGGGAGCCTTGGTAGCATTCATTTCCAGTTACACTTTTTCAACATTGGAGGTATACGTTCCACTTTCTTATACCTTTATGGTTTTCTCACATATAGGAATGAGTGTCGACTATCACATTTGTCTCAAGTAGAGCCGCATTTAAAATTTCGTCTAGACATGCAAAACCGTAACGTAACTCGGTCCCGTAACATCACTCCATAGCAGAAGTGTTATGGGACGGAGTTACGTTACGATGCGATGTCGGATGTCTGGACAGGACGGACCTTTAGAAATTGAAATCGAAGAAGAAAAAGAAAAAGAGAAAGTAGAATGAAGAACAATTAGGAGGAGGAGGAGCAGAGAGCTGAACAGATTGCAACTGAAATTTGAATCAAGTGTTTTCGTGTCAAAATTACCTGTGAGATCAGAAGCTTCAGCTATCAAGAAAGTACTGTATGACATCAGCACGAATAATGCCGATTCCAACAGCGGGAAATCTCGCACTCGAGTGAACTTGGTCAAGTAATCTTAGTTAAGGAATTCAATCTGCATCACAATAATTAAGCTATATAAAAGTTTAATTATAGAATAATAAGTTAAATAGTAGATGTTTTAGGGACATAATCTCTAATTTATGTTCTCCTCTTGCTCATCAGTACTTATTAATCATTCAATCCTACTTAATAGCAGCCATTCGGCTAAGTCACGAGCGCTTGAATGGGTGACCGTGGCAGTTCTGGCTATCATTTTTTGTTAAATTATTCCAATGATTTTGAATCCATATCAAACTATAGGCGCACAATAGGTCATTTGAAGAGATGGTAAAGTTCAATGTGTAATATTCGTAACACCAATAAAAGCCATATGCCAGATACAAAACTCAAATTCTAGATTTCTGAAACAGTGAAAACACTAATCATCTACGAGAAATATATGCGTCTGTCCACAGAAGAGTGAGGTAGTATAACTTCAAATCACTGCATTACAGTTCGTCATTCGCCATTAAGGTCTACATTGAAAAAAAAATAAAAAAGTAAAAATATATAAAATATAACATTCAATATAAAAATTATACTGAAAAAGTATAAAAGTATATTAATGTTCACTAAAAGAGGTGAATTAGCTTGTTATTCATTAGTAGCTTAATCATACTTGTAAATAATTCTCATAAAAATTACTTCGAAATAATTCCTTTTATTTCCTTGAATATCATCTGAGGGCTCAACTTATAGCTGATCGTGGGTTCAATCTCATATTAGGCCAGGCATAGCATCATCTTTTCCACAAGCCTTAGACAGTATTCAATTTATTAGAAGATTTTTTGTTGAAATCCATAACATAGAGTACGGTAGTCATACTATCTCATCAATCTGCGTTCTCGTAGGTCCTGTTCGTAACGGTGACCGATTAGATTGGCCAGCAAAAAAGACACTGTTCTCTGCTGTAAAATCACTTCCCGGTGGTTCGGAACCCACCTAAAACTGTAGGTCCAACTCATCAATCACCAGCATCCAACTCATTACCCACGCACAGGTCTCAGACCTATGTGGGCTTCATCCTAAAAAAAAAAAAAAATCACCCATTCACCTCATTACTCACGCATAAGTCTCCAGACTGATGTGGGGATCATCCATAATAAAAAAGAATTGACATTCAATTGAAAATTTCTTTTTCAAAAGCCATGCATGTTTTCCACGATAATTTCTATAATTATTGGATAAATTAGTGAATATTGCCGAAGCATATTGCAACGATTTAGAAAAATAATTTACTGTATATCCACCCGTTGAAATAATTTCGGATTGAAACAGTCAGTTGAAGGGAACAACGAGTTCTCCATAACATCTTGCTTAACGATGGTTAGTGGTCTGCTCTGTCAGTATGTGAAAATGAATCTCATAACTAGCTGGTAGGCGACCTTGCAAACCATTGAAGTAGCATATTCTAAGCTCAAGCAAACTAAGGTTTTGTAAAAAAAAACCTCAAATCAATAATAAATACTATTGAGAAAGGATATCAGTGCAGTAATGCATCCCATAACAGCGCCAATTGTAAACGACAGCGAAAATATGCCAATGAAATCTCCAAGAGCTCTGAAGAATGCGTATGATTCAAATTTACCAGACCCAGACTGGTATCGTTCAGCATAGTTTTGAATTGCTCTGAAACATACAAAATAAGACTACTTTAATCATTAATACAAGATTGGAATATAATTTTTTTTAAATATATGTAACTCACTAAGGTTTTCTCCGGTTACCTGTCTTGCTTATTAAGACAGGTGGTTTTTATTGAAGTGTAGATGAATCAAAATTATCTTCTTAGAGAAATATTTCAACTGGGAAATACTGTGTCGTCAGTATTTAATTGGCAAAAACTCGTCCCATTCACAGTTCTTACAACATTCGCATCTAACTAAATACCAAAATTAGATACATTATTAATTAATTTACAATTAATGATAATTGTTTAGTTTAAACAAATTAATTGATGAATTACCTAAGATTCTGAATTAAACGTCAGTATTTAATTGGCAAAAACTCGTCCCATTCACAGTTCTTACGACATTCGCATCTAACTAAATACCAAAATTAGATACATTATTAATTAATTTACAATTAATGATAATCGTTTAGTTTATACAAATTAATTGATGAATTAGCTAAGATTCTGAATTAAATACAAAATACGTTTTAATAAGACTGTACGAGTAAGAAGTTGTCAGTCAGAGATGAATGCGCCAACTAATTAACTAACTAACTAACTGTCAAAAAATTGAATGAGAATTGAACATTCTACAAACAAATAAATTCCTGAATATCGCAATTGTCAGATAAACAACACACAAAATTATAATAGGCTATTAATAATAAATCAAAAAATGAAAAATAGAAACTTACCCGCTGAGAACAATGGCAACAGCGTCGTTCAATACACTCTCTCCAAAAACAAGAGAATAAAGAGTTACATCGACCCTTAGATCGTTGAAAATGGCCAGAATTGTGAGTGGATCGGTGGGAGAAATTACTGCGCCGAAATAAAGCGAGTCCAAATAGGTAAAACTACTCCTCAAGCGAGGAATCAGCTGGAGAAAGCCGTACATCAATGATCTGCAATATCGTCACGTATTTAGAGCAATTATAACAAATTTAGAATTAAACAATCAAGTCCTAATAAAAATTAACGAATCTAGTACCAGAATTTATTATCCTAATTTCATAATCAGAACATTATCATTTACTTGTAATTCATGTTCTACAACATGGTCTGTACATAAATAAGTGTATCCATCCAAAAGGCGAGAGCTACAGCGACACCAATAGCAAAACTCGACAACTTAGAGAAGTGATAACGAGAATCCCAAACCCCACCCCCTTTTGTGCAAATGCATCACCTTGATATTACAATTAATTTATTATGCAAATACAGTCGAACCTCTATAATGAACCTCCAAATAACAAAATTTTACCTTGTCCCGTGACATTTTAGAATTTTACTGCTCATTTACCTCTATGTAACGAATTTTGGACCTCTCAACAACGAAGTTTTCTCTTCACTTCAACTTACAAAATGTAGTGTGTATAGGAAGCCCACAAATTCATTTCCAAGATATTGTTTATTTTCAGCAGGTAGGTCAATAAAACCCAAAATAATGAGAGATTCAGGGAGGTAGAAGATAGACTCAATTGAATCGGGCAACCTGCTAGTTAATGCAATAAGTGTCGCTCTTGCAGCTCTCGCCATTTGTACGTGCCACACACGTGCACTTTTACATGAGCCTCCTGTCACGGCAGTGCCAAACCACATTTCACCGGTTGCCACGGTGTCTATACATGCTACAGCGAAGCTCTTCCCAGACTACACGAGGAAACGACAGCTTATCAGCAAAACAGCCAGATCCTGTACTGAAAATGTGCTTTCAATCACAAAAGTTCAGCATTTATCGAGTAGGCTCAACTCTTGAATTGTAAGAAAAATCAGTCGCAAAGTCTGTTAATCAGACAAAGTTAATCTGACTCGCCAGTACTGCGATTGAAGAAATACATAAATAATTTCTAGGTATGGTAAACAATATAGAACATAATAATGAGTACCTAGTCGTTTTCGGTTTGAAGAAAATAATTGAAAAACGCAATCTACCTCATTCCTCATTCTCCAAAAATAAAATAAGAGTTGAAGTCTACATAAATCCAAATCACTATCTACTTAATATTATTATAAATTAATTAATTAACATTACTTAATATTAATTATTTATTTTACTAATAATATTATTATCTCATTCTCCAGTGAAAAACAAAGAGTTAAGAGTTGAGGTAAATCAATATGGTGAGAATTTTATAAACTGTCAATAAGCAGGTTTTAATTCATTTAATACCTTGACACTTAAATTAGCAAGCAACAGATTTGTAGCACGGCCTGTTATCGACATAAAAATCAACTTATTTAAAAAAAAAAATTAAAGGGTGAGATGGTAATGTAAATGTATATCATTTCAACCAGTAACAATAATATTGTAACTTGAAGCATTCACCTAATAACTAAAACGTGTTTAGTAGGTTTAAAGCTTGCAATTTTTTTTCCTTCACCGTTATAATATAAAATACGTTTTCCTTTAGAAAGCCTAAATGCGCCGAGGTAAAAATGAATGTCCCTTTCCAACAATTAGAACTAATTTGAATAAAAAACTCTAATACAAGCACAAATACATTTGCTAGCTCTTATTGCAGCTTTATTAGTAAGTCTGAACCTAGCCAGCAATATTCAAAAGCTTCCTTTATCATTTCTACCCATAAGATGCACTCAGTTTTTAGTTTGTTAGTATGCAATAACTTTTAAATTTTAAGAATTATAAAAGAGAAGAAACGAAGGCAAATTGTAAATTAGCTTACATTTATGTTTCCAAAAAAAATTCTGGTACTATATTGATTTAAAAATGATAAATTCTCAAGGCTAATTTACATAAAGCTATAATTGAATGGTTTAATAGATATGCATTTGTGAATTGGAATTTATTATATACGATAAAGCTTTAAGGTGCGTATAAAATTGTGAAAAAATGTCCGACAGTCCTCTGTAATAAAAGCAAACGTTACAATAGTCGAAACTGCTGTTGGGTATTTTTATAAAGAATGGAAATGAACCATCATAGTTATAGAGAAAAAATGTATCAGAGGACACAGCCCAAAATCTGGATAGAATGGTAAGTGTTGAAATAATGTTGAAAGAAAAGCGTTTTAGTTCAGCAATGCACAGAAGTAAATTATAATAGAACGAGAATTTAGACAAAAGATAGAGGTAGGAGAAGAGTGTGCCATTGGAAGCCTGCTAAAAAAAAAATATTAAAATAAATCTAATTAAATGAAGTTGAATTGTAGAAGATTACCATTTTAGCAAAATGAAATACTCTGATGGGTGACGCAAACAAGAACATTTGTATGAGGTTCTATATTTGTAGTTTCTGCATAGTATTTGCAACAGGATTCGTATTTTCGTTGTACCTTTTTCTATAGTTTAATAATACAGAGTTTTGCTACTGCAACACTAACCCTTAGTTCTGCCCTATTACTGGACTATTGGGCATCATAACGAGAACAACACAGCCCAGTTTCTGCACATCGTAACGATATTATAATGGAACATACTCTGCTATGCTCATGCGCAAAGAGCTCATCCTATTAATGCGGGATATACAGCGAGAGAGCCTATTCCGACCTGTTATTATATCGTAACAATGTGCAACCCTATTATTAAAATTACTATGAACTATATCTGTGAACGACAGTTGAAAAATCTTCGTCAACGTCTTCCCAAAGGATTAGGCAAATTGCCTGTTCCGACTTCAAACGACTTTTTTTTAGGATGAAGCCCACATAGGTCTGAGACCTGTGCGTGGGTAATGAGTTGGATGATGGTGATTGATGAGTTCCTACAGTTTTAGGTGGGTTCCGAACCACCGGGAAGTGATTTTCAGCAGAGAACAGTGTCTTTTTTGCTGGCCAATCTAATCGGTCACCGTTACAAACAGGACCTACGAGAACGCAGCTTATCTATCTGATTGAACAGATACCTGCTACGGCTCGCGGCTATCACTTCCCTATCCCCATCACACTTATCACATCTATCATTCACGAAATATGCCTACACTTCTGTTCTAACTAGCTTATAAGAAATGGCTCCCCTGGGAATTCGTCGATCCTATATAGACTACATTTTTTTCCAGTTTTGATGGTTTCTTCCATTTTCTGTCATGTGGAGAATATGTTAAGTACCTTATTCTAATTTCGACCTTAGATTCTACTTAAAATCACAATAAACTAATATATAAGACGACAGGAATATTTATAATATAAAACAATCATGAAAATATTAAAATGATTTGATCATAAACATAGAATTTTTCATTTAACTTTAATAGCTGACTGAAATGCATGCCTTCAAAATCATGCAAAATGTAAGCTTGCAAATAATGAAAGGAGTATTAAATAAAATAATTTCAACTAAATATAGCAATAGGGCTCCCGAAAAATAAATTAAGTAAGAAAATTGTCCATTAAACCAAAAATAAAATTAGAAAGATATAAGGAGCTGAGACAATAGTTTTGTCAAACGGCATACCATGACTTTTGTTGATTGAAGGGTTTGTTGGTGAGGGGGGGGGGGAGAGAAAAGAAGCTAGTGAATACATAAATGGGTTCCAAGCAAAAATTCAAACTCACCCAACAACAAAAGAGGATATTGTTGTGCCAATCAAAGCAAATGTTAAAATAGCCCCCAGATTTCTGAAGAAATATTTCTGTGAAAATTGAAAAGTTTCACAAATTATTATCGGCACAATTTCTTCATGAATATATGCTTGGAGTGTTCAATGTTACTCCACTGGCCACAAAACCAGATATCATACATCTTCCGTCAAAATCCCTTAAAACAAAGTTTTCAGGTATTTAGGTATTTGAAAACCAATCTATTTTATTCCCTTAACACAATCTACAGGGATTCATAACGCATTTAAAATTTTTAATAAAGACAAATATTTTTCACTTATACTCAATAAAATATCAGAATTTAGCAATGATGTAAATGCATGATACCAAGCAATTTGTACACTGTTAATGCGATACTTCCATTAAATAAGCTATTGAAGAAACGCGTTCAAAGAAAATTACTGTTGGAGACTGGCAACTTGACCCCTGAAAGGAATTCGCAGTGAATATTGATGAATACAGCACATTTGAGAGCGACTCAACTCGCTAACTATAACAGCAGTGATGTATATAACCCAAGTACCACTGGCTCAGATTCGTGCTCTATTTAGTGCAAGGCATAGTAGAGCTATTACGCCATTACACCTTCCTTCACCTCTCCCCTTCAGGCGTCAGGGATCATGTTGTCAGTCCCCAGCAGTAATGGATACTCGTCGATAAACTATTGTGACAACCAATAATAAAATTACGCATGATAGTCCCGATAATTCAAACAACAAACTAATAACAACTGAATTCGGTTCTGGGTCATGCCACTCTTAGGTTCTTCAGGTAACAAGAAGCATAACTCATGTTCCAATGCTCCTATGCTATGTTTTGTAACTAGTTGATACACAAGTTGGTAACCGTGTCTACATACTCTTATGAATCAGGCCTTGAGTATCAAGAGTGTTACGTATTATAATTTCAGTATTGCAGTTATGACGAAACTCCATTTTCTTGTGCTCAACTTCTCATCACAACGTTATCATGAAAATACTTAAAATTGTGAATGTTCATGTGTATTCTGCCTCTTCCAAACATGTTAAATCTCGACACTTCCAGTATATTTTTTGTTCCTGGTCTCTAAATCCACAATGTAAGCACCACCGATATAGAGAAGTAGATTGATAACCTTTTTTAGTTTTTTTTCTAGATAATGCCCACATGAATCTGAGATTTGTGCGTGGGTAATGGAATATATAGTTTGCTATAGAAACTTCTGAAACGAACTCGAGCCATGTTATAGGAGGAATAAAACTTTATGCTTATTACGAATAAACGTGATACTACAGTTTCAGCAGTCACACCATTCTCAAACAGAATCTGAAATTCAGAATATACACTACACGTACTCAAAATATTGGCTAATAGAAAGGGAGCCAATTAGCGCTGAAATTTGATACATAACTAGTAACAGGTGTTACTAGTAACAACTAGTAACAACCAACAAATACAAAACAAGCATAGCTCCAACTCAGCGTAGTTCAGCTTATCAGAGGCTCCCATCCTATAAGTCAATAGTATAAGTCCATTTAGGGTATATTTGTAGCAGTTACGGCCGGTTGCACGAAAGCCAATTAAATTTAATCCCCGTAGAATGACGTCGTTCTACGGAAATTAAACTTAATGGAGAGAATTTAGTTGCACAAAGGACAATTACAAGTGATAACGCCGATTAGGTTAACCGGCGTAAAAGATTTTTAACCGCCCGATCACCGATGATTAAATCTCACTAATGTCCATAAGTTACATTTTATAGGTTATGTTTATTGTACCAGAACACGGAACTGCAAATTAGGTCGCAGGTGTTAAAAACCTTTCAAAATGAATAAAATCTATTAAGAATATAATAATATTGAGATAGTTGAATAATAATTCACAATGGAATGATTGTAAGTCATCTTTTTTTTCAACTTCAGAATCTGCTGTTGATCAAAGTAGTGCAGCCATATTGTGCCCATTTGGTTAACGAAAATTAACTAATGGATCTCTGTGCAACAGAAATAAACCCATTACACTTACGACGGCTAGTTAACATTAAACTCTTTATTTTATTGGCTTTCGTGTAACCGGCAGTTAGTATTTTAGTTTAAGATTGAGAATGGCATGACTACTGTAACTACAGAATCTCGTTTATTCGTAATAAATGTGGTTGAGACAACATCAGATCTTATTCATTATGGATGTCTACCACATCACTATGACTAATGCGAAGAAGATTGAAGAACCATGTTTTTCACGCTGAAAAGCGTTATGGTATGAGCGATCACAGTGAAATCCAATTGATTTGCTGGTATCCCAGAATGGACATCTCGGCTTTAGTGGAAACAATGTCATCGACGATCTACTTTTCTTTACCAGTGGCAAGCACATTCATCATAACCCTCTTACATTCTACAATAAAGCACTGGGATTGCATCAGCCCAGTTTTCAATTACAACTGATATTTAATAGTTAATCTATTGAGAGTGAAGCGAACAACATACCCTTTTCAGAGAATATCCGGCATGAAATATGATTGGCGGAAGTATAATATTGAAAAATATCTCTGGATCAAAAGTAGCCTGCAAAATAAAATTCCAAATTAGAAAACTGGAATAAAATACAATAATTATTTCATCTCCTTACCGTATAACTCCATAAATGGTGTGTCAACATATAGGAATCAGATATATTATAGATTCACATACACTTAGCATCACTGAAATTATTCAAACACAGTTAATCACTTCTATCTGTAAAGATTTCACAGTATATATTTTTTTTGAGGATGAAGCCCACATAGAGACCTGTTTGTGGGTAATGAGTTGGATGATGGTGATTCATCAGCCGATTGCAGCCATGTGTGGTCGGCCAAAAGACTATAAGATATATTATAGATTCACATACACTTAGCATCACTGAAATTATTCAAACACAGTTAATCACAGATCTAGTGCAACAAGAGCACTAGAATCGTAACAGACTGTTTAATGCCTTCTATTTATGGAATAAATTGTTAACTTTTCAAGTGAATTCAAATGATATTTGACTGCAAGTTGTTGAATTCACTTAAAAAGTTAATATTAACAACGCAGTTCGTCATGGAACAAGAAGTCCAGGAATAAATTGTACCACTCCAATTTTCATCATTTGTCGTTTAGTCTTTTGGCCGACCACACATGGCTGCAATCGGCTGATTTCTATAGGCTATGCTGGCTCAACCAAAAATAGATATTTATTCATTCTTTGAATATTGCAAGGTTAATAACTCGTTACTCATACATAAGCAGTTCCCAAGTGAGAAACTTTTTACAAAATGTATTGTATTATTTCGTGTATGCTATTGTTTTCATGAAGAAAATAGCGGAAGCTATCGATCAATCATGACGCTTAGCGAATGCTCCGTTTGCCGTTTGCCTCCCGACAACAAGCAAAAGAAAATTATTGATCGGAACCCACCTAAAACTGTAGGTCCAACTCATCAATCACCATCATCCAACTCATTACCCACAAACAGGTCTCTATGTGGGCTTCATCCTCAAAAAAAATATATACTGTGAAATCTTTACAGATAGAAGTAAAATTCTGGGGTACGATGTGGAAGCGTGTTTGTTCACTCGTTTCAGGCTCTCAATTAACAACATAAAGTAATTCTTGAGGCTTTCTTAACTCAAGGGAGGCTTGGAAAGAATTCAATCAAAAGGCTACTCACTTGAGTCAAGAATTCCTTGATAGTTTCAATTAGGGCTGCTTCAACTTTTTTACAAAACAAGGAGAGCCCGGATCTTTTAATGACAATGACGCAAGAACAAGATAAATATCATTTTGACACATAAAGTAGGTTGAAATGTTAAAATGGATGAATTCATGCCTAGAATATCTTAAAATTTGATTTGTCGCTCTTCCTTCTTTCTCTTTTATTATTTTACGGCCACATTGGACCACTCAATCAATTTCTGGAAATCCTTCTTCTAGTCCAGATGTCTCTCATATTTTGGGCCCTCCTTTGTCTTTCTTCATCTGTGTAAACCCTTTTTGTCTTCTTTATCTGTTTCTCCAGGAATCTCATGTTTTCTGGTGTAATATTTCAATTTTGCTTGTTTTGTCTCTGAGATCCCGCTCTTTCCTCCAATTTCCTCCTTATCCCTTTTAATTTTTGCTATCCATCTTGGTGGATGTTTCATTGTACCGATTTTCCCTACAATCTGTCTTGTTATTCTTGTTTGTGGCTTTCTCAGTACAGTATATGTCTATAGAAGGAGATTCTCTTCTCTCTCATTGTATCGGCTATTGGTTCCATCTCTTTGTACAGTTCTTTGTTGGAAAGTAATGTTCACATACCATTCCTTTGGTATTTTTTGTTTATACACGTTCTCAAAATCCTTCTTTCGATCTTCTGGATTCCTTCAACCCTATTTCTCTGTTTTATGCTGAAAAGTGATTCATATCAATACGTTGCCTCTGGTTGTACTTTTTATTATTGCTGATGATGCCAACATAAATTGTAATCTTGTAAATTGTATTTATTGTAACATGTTCATGATTTGGGAGCAATTTTCGGGGTTTCCCCGTATGCTCCCACATTGTAATTGAATAAATAAATAAATAAATAGACATAAGTCCAAGACTTGTGCGTGGGTAATGAGGTGAATGATAGCACAAAGATGCCCAGGCGGAGGAGCGGGATTCGAACCCACAACCGCTGAAACGACAGCAAGATGAAGTTATAACGCCCCAACCAACTGCGCTAAGCGGCCCGCCACTACTGTTTTATAGTGCTCCAATTAAGTTTGAATTGACAGGCTCTTTTTGTTATAGGTGTTTTTGGTCATTTTTTGGGCAAATGCTACTTTTTGTGTTCTAATTTTCCAAGTCTGTTTTTCAATGTTGTTGTACTGGACCGAGATATTTGAACAATTTCACTATATCTGAAGTGCGACCGTTTATGTCTACTTTATCAATAACTTCTTTCTCTTTACTGCATAAATTACTCTCGCCACAAAAGTACATTACTCACCATCTCCACCCCCACCACACCTTGTTATGTCACCAGTTTCCAACAACACGGATAGAGGACAGCAAACAAGGCCCGGGGTACACGTAATCTAAAATTTCATCTGGGGTATTTGTCCTGCGACAGCTCGCTAGATTGAATGACAAAAAGTTACTTTTTACAGCTTACCATGGGCGCTTACTGTCACATATTAGGTATGCTATCTTAGTATGGGGTAATTCATTAAAACAAAATCTTGATAGGGTATTCAAGATCCAAAAGAAAGCGGTTAGGTGTATAGAAAGAGTAAATAGATTAGATTCATGTAGGCCATTGTTCAAGAGACTTGGTCTCCTAACTGTACCCTGCTTATATATGTATGAAGCTACTTTATATGTAAAAACGAATGATATTAACCAAAATCTTGACGTACATGATTATAATACAAGAAGCCGAGGAGATTATCACTTGGTGAGTCACAATAGTAGCTTATTCAAACAAAAACCTAGTTATATTGGTAGGAAACTCTACAACAAGCTACCACAGTTTTGAAAGAGTCTTGAAAATATAGAAATATTTAAAAAACAATTGAAAAAATATTTAGTTGATAAAGCTTTTTATAGTGTAACAAGAGTTCCTTTCACATCAAAATTAAGCCTCACCACAACTAATTGATTTCTAGTAATTATGATATCTAGTGTATAATTGTTGATCTGACTTGTCTTATACTCCTTAACTGGAGTCTCCAAGATGTAATCTACAAAAAAAATCATGACAATAGTTACAGGTAGAACTGACCTTAAAGTCGATTTCGTTGCCTTCGAGATCGACGATTTCGCCGCGAAACACATAGCCGTAGGTTTTGTTGACGAGCGATCCGGATGCTCCCTTGACGGAGTAGCGCAGCCAAAGTGTGTCCGGTGGCAGTGACAGGTTATACTTGTCCGTCTTTTCCGGCTCCACCGACATGTGCTTCACAGTTGTTGTACTGCCAATGTAACGGATCATGGCACCCACTATCAATCCTGAATTGAAACACACACAAAAAACAGTACGTAACATTGGTAGGCGGCATTAGGTTATTGTTGTACTAAATTTATTTATTAACTTTTTATGGTAGATTCAACGACTTGGAGCCTTTGAACATGAGTCAGTCTCCAGACCTGAAAACGTTTGGCCTGAGTGACTAAAAATATAATTTACTCTCAATTAAATGATAACGGAGAAGTGATAGCCGAGTGCCATAGCAGGTATCTGTTCAATTAGAGATAAGCTACGAAACTCCTGGGCGCTCTTTGTAAGGGTGACCGATTGGATTGGCCAGCATAAAAGACTCTGCTGTAAAATCACTTCCCGGTGGTACGGAACCCATCGAAAACTGTAGGTCCAACTCATCAATCACCATCGTCCACCAATTCATTATCCACGCACAGGTCTCAGACAGTGGCGGATTAATGAATTTTTATGGGGAGGGGCGGCATACTAAAAAAAATACTGATGGTCGGGGGGGGGGGGGGGGGTGTTGTATGGAATAACAATTTTGGAAACTTAGTAGCCTTTAACCGCATTTTACACCATTCTAGCACTTAAAATGGAGAAGAAATATATTTTTTTCTGTTTAAGAACAATCAAATTTCCCCTAACTAGAGTACGGTAGTTTATTTCTGTATATTCATCTGAAATGAATAGAAATTGTTGTATATGTCTTGAAAAAAATTGCTTTGCTAGCTTAACTTTTTATCAAAATTTACAAAGAAATGAACAGAGTCTAAGCAATTTATTCATGATCGTGATGATTTTTAGACCTATATATTATATTTAAATTACTCTCAACATTCTTTCATGCTTCATAATACCAGTACAGTACTACAATAAATACGTACTAGGTCAAATACAAACAGAGATGTATATGCCCCTACCTATTCTATAAGAGATTAATCTTATTCAAAAGTATTTCACTTGATATAAGATTTCCTTCATTCTCTGTCATTTGTTAATTCTTCATTGAATTATAATTGTATAGATAACAACAGTTAAAGATAAAGTACAGGTAATATAGAAAATAAGACAAGTGGGATGACATGTTATATTCCATCTGTCATAGATGTGGCGGGACAATTAAAATTTTACCGTGTGCGTGTCGCATGTGTTACCCTTTTTATTTTTTTAAATGTGCAAGCCCTCGGAGGGGGCGGTCGCCCCCTCCGCCCCCCCCCCCTTTAATCCGCCCTTGGTCTCAGACCTATGTGGGCTTCATCTTCCGAAAAAATATTGACTGCAAGTCGTTGAATTCAGCATAAAAAGTTAATATTAACAACGCAGATCGTTATGGAGCAAGGAATCCAAGAATGAAATGTATTATTAATTACTATTTATGAATGTAATGTTGAAAAAATAGAATAAAGATTTTTCTACTACTACAATAAATAACAAAGATCAATAATCGGGTTCCATAACATCCAATATGAATCCTAAATTACTTTTATCTCCGAATAAATAAAGTAGGACTATATTTTTCAAGTACAGCAATTATAACGTAGTTATTGGAGGTTGGGAAGTAATGTCATAACAGCTGACTTGTTCCTCTTGATCAAACCCATTGAATAATATTGCAATACTGCAGTCACATTTCGATACTGGCTCTACACGTCTAGAACAATCAGAGCTCAGTATTTTTCCAATTCAATATTAAAATGAATTTAGTATACACCATTCCACTAAGCTTAAAAAGCCCTACCAAAAAAAAAATAATAAATTTGAAAAATCTCAACATAAAAGATGTTTACGATTTTGAATCTCCCTCTCTTTCATTAGCTGGTTTTAAAAGAAATCTGTTCAAGTACCTACTTGAGGGTGACTAAGTGACTGTCTTATTGGTTGTGCTTTGATCGGAATTCCTATTTATTTTCTTTCTTTATTAATTATTCTCATTTTTTCTTCTTATTCATATATTTTTCTCCCTTTTTCTGATTCTTGCTTCCAATTTGTTTCCACTCATTTCATTTGACCACTTTCTACTAATTTAATTACTTGTCCCTTGGTATTGCGCTCCTTAATGCTTTTCAATCTCAACTTCATTATCATTCTCAGTTTTCTCTTCTATTTCATAAGTCCATATCAACTATTTCCCAGTTTTTCATTTTTCTTTTCCACTTCTCTTTTTTGCTACATAAATTTCATGAGTTATGTTTTTATCATTAGCAAATCAGTCTTTTTTCTTTTTAATTAATCTTTATATTATATTTCAACTATAATTGCATTTATGTAATGTAATATATCTTTTTGGTTATATTTATTAGTGCTAAATATTATTGGTTTATATTTGATAAATATCAAATATCTCTAACGCCCATGGGGTTTATCGAAATTTTGTCACGGATTAAACGCCCATCACAAATCATTTCAATTTTAAAAAACACCCCGCATTCAAATCAGACATCCAATAATCAGGGGTAACTGGCATTCCCAGATAGGATGGGAGACATATTTTGAAAAAAATCTTATGCATGTAACGCTCAGCCTAGAAATAAGGAACATTTTTAAAAAATTTCATGTCAAGGCGTTTGGCCGTAACCGTGTGAAGTTCAGTCAGACAAACGAAATGACGAGCGGTTGAGTGAGAAGTGAGACCTCACTACGTCCGGTCAATTACTATTTGATTATCATATTGAATTACCTATTCGGCAAGGATTTTTTCGTGCAAGCTTGAGTTGGTTTGTTTTTCAATAGTTTTGATCTATGCAATCAATTTTCCTGTTTAATATTTGGAGTAGTAATACTGTTCTGAGTGTGGCTCAGACTACTACAGTGGGGATTACTACTCCAAATTTTAAACATGATAATTGATTGCATAGATCCAAACTATTGAAAAACAAACAAAACGGGCTGTTCTTTGATCACAGGTTTCTGGCCATGTGAGAACCTTCTTCAATAATATAATGGTGTGTTTCTTGTTTGTATTTGCAATTATTTGTGATCGAGAATGAATTGAATTTCAATTTCAAGACTGAGAGATTTTTCTTATTACGAGTGATTACCAAATGAGCCCCATGCTATTTTTGAGAATAGTAATTTCTATAAGGGTGCTTGCACAGTGGAGCATCATGAGCAATACTCGATTCTGATCACCATCGCAAAATCAAATACCTTGCTGTGGATTGGGGTATTCACGCTGCTTCAATATGGCATACACCATTTCAGAGCGTTTGTTTGATTTTACGATGGTGATTATCCGTCGTATATTGGATACTCCAGTGTGCAAGCACCATTAGAAAAAGTATTGCCAAAATGCTAAGCATTATTCATTGTAACAATATAAAAAACATTTCCATCATCTTGCAAGGCTAATTCGTGTTTTAAAAATTCACTGTGTAGCGTTTTCAAGTTAAAATTCATAGCACGCAATAAAAAATTATGGCTTTTATTGGTGAGAATACCATTACGAATAGTTATGGGGAACAGGATGAACCTACAATTTTATGTAGGTTCCGAACCACCGCGCAATTGATAATAAAGCATTTCATAGCTACTCGGTCACTCATCCAAGCGGTCTCAAGTGGTCGTGACTTGCGAGGGAATCATCAGCAGCGAAATTATTACCAAAAGCACAGGCAATAGTAAATCATCCACAGTAAAAAATTATGTATTTGGGCATTTGAAAAAATAAATAATGGAATTATAGCCACGAGCCGTAGCTGGTATCTGTTCAATCAGAGAGATAAGCTGCGTTCTCGTAGGTCCCGTTCGTAACGGTGACCGATTAGATTGGCCAGCAAAAAAGACACTGTTCTCTGCTGTAAAATCACTTCCCGGTGGTTCGGAACCCACCTAAAACTGTAGGTCCAACTCATCAATCACCATCATCCAACTCATTACCCACGCACAGGTCTCAGACCTATGTGGGCTTCATCTTCCGAAAAAAAAAAAATTCTAAAGGAATATAAATAGCCTATAACAATATTTTTAAAACATTTTTTTTTAGCCAAAGTTATAAAAATCGTCTACAAAATCGAAGGCTGTGCTATGAATTGAATAATATTAAACAATTATTGATCAACATTTAAACATTTATAGGCCTGCTCGAAACAAGTATCAAATAGTGAATCACAATTTGATGATAGGATTAAAAAACTATCAACACCGTGTAAGGCAGTACCAGCACCATGAAACAGATGAAATCATCACACAAAAATAGACTTGTTTGATAGTTTAAGCGCTAGCCAAATTCAAAATAATAGCATCAATAATATGAACAGGCAATTATTATGATAACGCACAACATAGCAGTCACTGATAAAATTCAATTATGCGAGCGAACAATAATTAACTAAATAGGGAAAGCTTCCTAATTGGTTTATTGGGTGCCCGTTATGATGAAAGGGGTGAGGGGCGCGATAACGAGGAAAAACTGACCAGTAATCGATTGGTTGGCGACGGCAAGAAAAATAATGAACAAATTTGAATAACAAATTTCCTAGCGATAATAATATTATTCCTTTACGACCATGAGCACTTCACCTATTTAATCATTCAGTTCAGTCGGTTTTTCAGAAAGTCATATTCCATAATATCTTTTAAAATCACATGGAAAGCAATAACTTAGAACAAAATAGAAATAATCAATAATGTAGGCCTAATTGATGTAATCTCAATTATTATTTTAAACATCATTTTTGACAATGTCATTGGAGACTACACCAGTATTATTCATTACAGATATCTACCACAGTATCACCATCCCAAATAACAGAATCAAAATAAAAATGATTTTATTTCCAAAACAATTTTTTTAGTTGCACGCGTTATCTGTCCACACAACACATTCTTTATAGTCTGTGACTGCCTGTGTCCTGTGTCCCGGTCACCGTCTCCACATAAGTTATTCTTTTAATTAGACTTGTAGTCTAAATAGAAATAGTAAAATAGTCTTATTCAATTTTTAGTATTTAGATGTTCCAAAATATTTTTTAGGTCAGACAATATTATGATTAAAAAATATAACGTACAGCTGAAAAGAAGAACCAGAACCGGATGTTGATCATCACATGTGAAAAACAATTATAATTTCAGTTGGTGAAAATCGGGAATGGATGCTGGATGAAAAAATAATAAATAATTCCATCATTTTTTATGATTGAAGATTTATTGATATTAAAAGCTGCTAAAAATGCATGAGAACCCTTTATTAGGTATAAGGGTTGATTTCTATGGGGCATCAAAAACTTTGGTCTTTTCAAATATTGATTTTTACAGTTTCTGTCATCAATAAAAGATTAAGGAATTAAAATCGAGGCGAAAACGCTCAACTTTTTCGAAAATGTCATCCCTTTTTGAGTGTGTGTTGAGCGAGTGAGGTCTACTGTTCACAGAACTACTAGTAATAGTACTATTACAATAGTAAAAAATGAACAACAAAATGTAATGATGCAGTAATTGAATGAAGCAAAAATTATTATTCTTCGTGGTGATTGTAATCTTGTTCAACTAGCTCAATAACTTTATTGCAGGTGTAATGAATGTCTCAAAATCTCAAGATACTAATTGAAAAAAGTGATAACTTGGTTCCGGTAGTAAAGTTAGGTTGTTTCATCTCAAACAAGCTTGTTAGAGCTTCTAGAATCAATCTTTGTAGTGCGTAGAAACAACTAATCAGCTGTTCAACTACGTACGAGGAAAAAAGAGTTGCAGGCAGCATGAGAGTGAGAGAGGGTGTCGACAAAATGCTTTTAGGCCGAATTAAAACAAAATAATACGATTGAAGACACAAAGTAATGTCCCCTCAGTGTTATAAATGTCTTATAAATAAAGTTTTAAATGCCGAGCTCCCCTATGGCCTCATTCAACCCCGTCAGGGCACTCTCATCTTTCCGGTGAATCGTCTGCAGTTTCTATGAAGAGAATAGAGAGAACAGTCGTTTGCCAAGTGTTTTGTAGACTAAATATCCCCACAACGGGACTATGGGTAAATGGATCTGAAGCAATGCCCGTCTCGTCAATAACTGGGCGCAACTTTCTGCTGATGTTCGGAAACGATCCAAGCCACACCACAGTTTCCTATTCACATGCTTTGGCATAGGCAAAGTGGGGTCCATTTGAAGATATTTGAACAAATACTGTTCCTGGATTTCTTGTTCCATGACGAACTGCGTTGTTAATATTAACTTTTCATGTGAAATTTAACGACTTGCAGTCAAAAACTGCAAGTCGTTAAATTTCACATGAAAAGTTACAAATACTGTGTTGCGATGGTTTCAAAGTTGCGTCAAGTAAAAATCAACAATTTAAATTTGCTAAAAAAATGCATGATTGATATTTTTATCGATCAGGTAGCAACCATCAAAACTACTTCCTTTGTGGGTACCTAACTCAAAATTAAGTGGTAAAATTATCTGTAAGATAGTTTTCATAACATGAAGATTAGTTTTCACACATGCATGCATAATAAAGGCGACGACGATTACAAAGTTCTATCTTTCTGGAAACGCATAAATGAAACACTACACTATGAAAGCATACAAAATCTAGTTTGTAAACACAGCCAATCGTTAGAGGTTAGCCGATTAGGTGCTAATATACGTCAATCAATACCAAGATTTTTGTGGCATGTTATAAACCGCAGGATATTTCCTTGTGGAAAAGAGGATTCTTTTTCAATAGCAATGATAATTGGGCGTAACTCACCATAAATAACAGCCAATCCAGTTTCGTGAAGGAATCGGAATCTTCTGTGCTTGAACAACCATATTGTCAAAACAGTTAAAATTAAAAGAAATGTATATAACAATAAATTAAGACTGTCTATTCGATGAATAAGTTGGGCCTTGGCATCAAGCTCGATATCCGTAGAGGCAGACAATACATGTTCAATAAATAATAAGAGAAATGTGAATACAAATAAAATTGAAATACACCTCCTAACAACCGCCATGATATCTTCCGAGAAGACTAATCAAAAAATCAAAACATCTGTAGTTCATGAAAATGTTCAATGCTTCCTCGAGAGTAGTTCTTGAAGTTATCGGAAGAAAGATTATGAACGGAATCACATCTCGAATAAAAAAATGACAAAAATTATTATTAGAAAGAAATTAATTTATTGCGATCGCATCTTATCACTCTTTCAATAGAAATGTCTGAGTCTAAAAAGTGCGTCAACTCAATGACAGTTGTGTTGGCAGAAGGCTAAATGCCAGTGACTACACTAGACCGCGGTAGTTCAAATCACAGAAAGTCTCTTGTTTTCAAAGTTGAAAATAAATTCGGTTTAAAGTTTGAGGTTTTTTACAGATTTTGGCTAGCGTTTGGCCTTTTTGTAAGACTACAGAGCAAAAGTGATTAAAATTCTGACTTCCATGTTGAGATCACAAGCCTAAAATTTGTAAAATGTGTAGAAACAAAATGTCGTGCTGTAATATCAAAAGTATGATTACAGAGAATTCGATCACCTCACTGAACTCAAGAAAAAACATCTAGAAATGAAATTCTATCTTTTAATATTTAAATATAAGAACCCTATATCGACTGGACTTTTCAAAAAATAATCATTGTAATGTATTGAACAATAATCAAGAGCAAATAAAAAACAACAAATCAGATTCTCGCAAACTCACGCAACGGATTTGCTATCAATACAATATTAATTATTATTCTGTCATCTGAAACTGTATTTATATTCAGCATATCTCTAACGCATGACGCGTCAATGTATTGTATTTTGAAACTTCTCCAGCCATAAAAGGTTATAACCGACAAAACTGTCAAATTACTACAAAACCTTATTAATACAATAACTTATTATCCAAGTGCGAAATTATTCCATAACTCATTGCACGTATCTCGTCCTGGCCAATTGCCCTACTAAATATTTAAGGAGAATGAATTAAGCAACAAGCTTACTGCTGATGCAGGTAAGGTTCTGGACAAATTGGTCAAGTCATGTCGATTAAGAGTTCAAATGATTTTGTAAAATATATTTTCAAAGTTCAAAATATCTAGTACCTTATTTTGTTTGTTAAGTAATAGCATTGATCAGGGATAGTAAGGTTCGTCTATGGTAATAGGCCTATATGTATTGAATAGTCATTACGTCATCCGTGTACTGGAACTATGAACTTTTCAAGTGCTTACATTGAAACATTTTCAATTCTTGAAGCAATCAACATTAATTTTGAAAGTTTTTACATTAAGGACTATATTATTTACATTACTGTTGAGATGGCAAATGCTTCTATATCCAAAACTGTTGCGTAGTCTTTTAATGTTTCTGATTATCTTATATTCGAGTTGATTTCGTATTTTACAAAGTATTTCTGGGTACATGTACGGTAACTTATAAAAGTCTGTTCAGCGAGCCTACGGAATGAAGTAAACAAACTTTGCATGTGTGTGAGTGAGGAATTCCGAGAATTGTACTGGCATCGGTCGGTCGGCCTATTCACATTCATTGCCAACTACTGTTCATTCAACAGCTGATGTCGCACTTCCAGTTTGTGAAATAAATAAATTATTATTGCAGTATTTCAAGAACATATTAGATTTTAAATTCAGTTATCAAGTCAGTATTTTCATTTCAAATGTATAGGTAAAAATAATTCAATCGACAAATTTATGAACAATTCTGATAATAGTGATTACCAGTTATTGCTGAATGTTTGGATACATTACCTAAGCATTGAAAATAAGAAAATAGCCATCTCATTCATATAATTCATTATTCTCATGTATCTATTTCCATTTACAATAAATAATAAGTATTATCCATTATCCAAGTAGGTGTTTGAAAATGATTATTGAAAGTCGTTTTCAATGGGTAATCGGTAATGGTAATCTGTGAATCGGGCTTCGTTGAGTCTCGGCTTGCACGCACGCACATGTTTGTTTACTCCACTCTGTAGTCACGCTGAACATACTATAGCTATATTTTTTACTATTCATTCAACTGTTATGAACATGAATAATGAAGAACTTGTCAATAGAAATCTTTATTATATAATAATAGTTTTTTACATAATTCAAAGCAGTAGATCTAATAAAATAATAATTCTAAGTAATTGATACGAGATGTAATTTTATACACGCTAAGATCTACATTAATAATACAATAAAAAACAGGACAAAACTCTTTTAAAAACTATACATTATAATAAATCAACCAGCAACTGGGGATATATTTTTGTTAAATGACGCTATGAATAAGTACACAAAATAATTATATTATTGAAAATACAAGAAAAAATAAATATCTACTCACGAAGGCTAAACGTTTTTGAATCGTGACCAATCGTTTTGAATCATGACGTTCTGAATTGTTTCAGCCTACATAAATATTTATTTATTAAAATTCATTGCGAGTCGTTAAATTAATGATAAAAAGTTAACAACACAGATCGGTATGATCAAGAAGTTCAAGAACAAGAAAAAATCTAGATAAATTAAATATCAAGAAAGAGATTGCTGTAAATAACTCATGCAATATTTCAGGCTAAAAATTTCAATACACAATACTATGTTTATTGCGAAATTTTGGTAGGAGGAAGATTATAGATACTTTTATAAGGAGATTGCTATAAATAACTCATGCAATATTTAGTTCAACTAAAACGAATAATTTCAGATTTAAACTTTAATACACAATACTAGGTTTATTGAGAAATTATTGCCTCTGCAGAGAACAGTTTATTATTTCACATTTTATAAACATCTTGAAAACATCATTAAAATCATAATTAATCTAATCCTTTAGTATCAACATCTTTTTTTCTTTCTATAGCGTCCTTTCATCTAATCTAATTTTTAATGCTCTATTTTGTATTTGTATTACATTGCATTTTATGTCTCGGATTGGTTGTGTTAAGGGCGCACATGTTAAACTCCTCGTATATTGGTTGTGTTAAATGTGATAAATTTCAAATACGTTATATTGCATTTAAGTAACTTAAAAAAATCTATAGCTGTGTTAGCGTGCAATGAATTTTTTTTAGCAATTAATGAATAAACATTTTAAAGTATTCATGAAAAGTGTGTGAGTGCAGAGAATAATGACCAAATATTAATATTCTATTTACGGCAGTGGTCGCAATGTATCCTTTCAGATTTTCTGATGATTTTTACGGTAAAGTAAATGATTTTTTCAAGCCTAAGGCTTTTATTGGTTGGAAGACCACTTGCCGAATCAAAGCGTGAAAGTATTCTTGTGAACACCGAGAGTGAACCAAGGACTACTATCTGAAGCTTTGGTTTTCCAGCCGCCGAAAACTGAACGGAAACTGAAATTCGGAGTCTGACTACACGAAAATCATTGCGATCCGTATTTTCAACAGACAAAAACCCACTTCCTGTGTAGTCGATCTCTGAATTAAAGTTTTAGTTTTCGCTGAAAGAGTAAGTTACGATTGAAAATTTATCATAGGTTATGCATTAAAGCCCCTAATGTTTAAAAAAATTGTTAGTAGTGTTTTTGAAATATTTTACTGAAAGGAAAGGAATTCCACTTGTTGAGCCGAACGTGATCAGAGTTAGAACAGTACAGCATTGTTATCTTAGTAGATTTATTTATAGATTTACAGTAGAGCAGGTTAATGGATGTACTATAAAGTAGCAAAAGGTAGCTTGTTCTTTCGAGTGCTTAAACATATCAGTTAAGTGCGCAGTGCATTTTATTCAAGTGTATATCTATTTAAAAATCACCTTTCAAAAATTCATTTTTTATTCATGCTTTTGGGGACTAATTTACAAAAACATAATTTGTGAAGTTCATTTAAATATTTCTCTAGCCGATATAGACCGTATATCAACAGTTCAGCATGACAGCTACAAATAATTAATTTATCGTTCATCACTTTATTTTGTTTTCACATGTTTTTCAAGTCTCCCTTCACATAAGGGTGCCTTAAGGTCACGTCATGAGTTTGGACCTAGAACTCTGATTTTATCACAGCTAGATTTTTCTCTCATCATTGAAATTCATTTTACAAACAATATCTTAACAAAACTTGATTTGATTCTAAATATTGTTGTCACAAGTCAATATTCTGATTATAACAGGAACATTTTTTCTTCCAACTAATAAAACTTATTTCTGTCATAAGTAGGAGTTTTACTGCTATTAAAAAAAAATACAATTTCAATTGCAACTTTGAATGATTATCATTTGGCAATAGATAATTGTAGAAAAATGTAAAAATTGGAAACATGTCTTCACACGTGAGCTAATTGCATTGCGGTTTTGGTTATGAAATACATTAATGACTATGGAACTATACAAACGCAGCAGGAATTCATGTTCAGTTCAACGCGTTATGCCCCCGAAAATCATGCCAAACGCCATTCCAGCTACAAAAGAAGCCATAAACACGTGGATGTCTTGAAAAATGAACGGATCCTCGCCATAGAGAGCGCGATGATACCAGCGTCGAGCTTTGCGCTCTCTCTTCTTTAGCAGTGTTTCCGCTTTGTCCAATTTCCGATCTACGAACCGCTCGACCTGATTAAACCAGATAAAGAGAATTGCCATAAATAAGGAAACAGAGTCAATCACTAAAATCTGACTCTATTCACAATCAATTAAAGCATATGATTAGCCTAATTGTAAGTGGTAGCTTCAGAAGTGAATTTGTCAATGCTCGATTCAACGTGCTAGAATTTCTTGCAGTAATAATTTTGTTGAGGTAACAAAGAAAATTCCATTGAAAAAATGGCATAGTGACCGAGCAGAGCCACCTAGACGTTGAATTATCACTGGCCTGGCAGTTCGAAATCCACCTAAAATTGTAGGTCCATCATGTTTCCTTTTGACTTAAAGGGCAAGGTGGAGCTAATCGTACAAATAAAAGCCATATTAAGTTTAAATTTATACAATTCGAATTATCAACTATAATGATTGAGAATTTCATTAATGAAATATTTTAGCGTTTGCGATGCTATTCATACATTGATTCTACTCATATATTTATCAGATGAACAAGATGTCTAGCCATTTTACCAGAATAAAGCATGAAACGCCCATTCAAAATCATTCATAGCCTACAGGATACATTACAGTGTATCACAGTTCTACATACTAAGTATTAAAAGTACTTTCTCCCTCAGCCAATAGTATCATTCCGTATTTAGTATATACTAAGCTACTCTGTACTTTAGTTTTAGTTTGATTGAGATTGATAATGGTGTAACAACCGAAACTAGTATCTCACTGTTTTCAATAAATAATGTGGTTGTGACAACTTCGCCTTAGCCTATTATTCATTACGGATATCTTCCACAATATCACCTTCGCCACTACAAAGTAAATCAAAAAAGCATTCTTACATTCAAAAATTAAAAAAAAAATTACCTTACTAAAGATTTTACATTCATTGTGCTGTGGTTAGCAGACAAGAATTCATATCTCAGATAAAATAGGTTTTATTCAATGCTACATCTCAGTGACCTGTAAAATATCCTGAAGATGTTTCTCATTGAGTTGATACGTTGTTGTGTGAAGAGATGTAATATCTCTCAGATTTATTCATTCATGTAGGCTAAATATAAAGCTGGATGTGAAAAACAACAGGCTATTAGCGCAATACTGTTTCTATCTCTAAATTTCAACTGGAGTCCGGTTGAGAGTAGGGTTTGGCTTAAAGCCTCGGTTTCCAACTATAATATTTAGTTGATAAAGCTTTTTATAGTGTACAAGAGTTCCTTTCATATCAAAATTAAGCCTCACCTCAACTTAATGATACAGTAATTATGGTAAATAGTGTATAAGGTATAATTGTTAATCTGACGCGAATTTAGACAAATGGGGACAGCGCACAAGGCAGGAATGCACTAACAATAAATCTGTGATGTTTTTCAAGACGAAATACTTAATGAACAATCTAATATAAAAACTGACACTGTATTTAACTTTTATATATTGTTTTACTCACTTATATTGGAGATGCTTGAGGGATGCATTTCACTTTTGAAAAGAGGCTGATGAACCTTCTTTTCAGAAGTGAAATGGATCTCTAATATAAGTGAGTAAAACAATATATAAAAATAAATACTGTGTCAGTTTTAATATTAGATTTAACAATAACTATTGATGCTATAGGTTACTATAACAAAAGCATCAATTCCTGCCCTATCTGCTGCCCATGTGTCCAAATCCCAGTAGTTGGAAACCGAAGCTTAACCCATAAATGGTGTAAAACGTATGTCAGATGTCGTTAAAAAAATTAAATTTTGATTCACATTTAAAACTTGTTTATTCATTGGCCTCTACTATGTTCATCTATTATAATTATTTAACAGGAGCAAATTTTATGTGAGCAGCAACACTGGACTATGTTTATCCACCTTATTTCACTTATAAAGAATATTAATCAAGCACTGATTCTAAAAATAACCTTCTAACCAAAAACTGACATCGACGATCAAGAAGAATTGCGGATTTTTTGTGGCTTTTGTAGAATTTTGTAGCAAAAAAGACATTGTTCTCTGCTGTAAAATCACTTCCCGGTGGTTCAGAACCCACCTAAAACTGTAGGTCCAACTCATCAATCACCATCATCCAAGTCATTACCCACGCACAGGTCTCAGACCTATGTGGGCTTCATCCTCAAAAAAAAAAAAAAAATTTTGATCACATTCTGCAAAAACCATAATTTTTCTAACAAAAAAACTGAGATCGATGATCAAGAAGGACGCATTTGAAAATGAATCTCCATGATTCGAAAACGATCGGCCTAGAGTGTAAGTAAAATATTAATTAATCTTAATAAAAATTGACTGCAAGTCGTTGAATTCACCTAAAAAGTTAATATTAACAACGCAGTTCGTCATGGAACAAGAAATCCAGGAACTGAAAAAAGTATTGAAAATATGTATGTAACTTTGGGGGAAAATTATTTGAGGTGTATATTTAGCTTTTTGTTGACAAGGATTTATTTTGTCAAGTTTTGAATAGGTTTTAGAAAATTCCGAACTTGTGAAAAGAGTCACAAAATTACTATATCACGAGCACTAACATTTCAATTATGAAGGAAAATTTATGCACCTGTTATCATACGTCTGTCAAACGTATTCATAAAATAATTCGAAAACAAAAAGGGATATCGTGAAATTTTTTCTGGAGGATGAAGCAACATAGGTCTCAGACCTGTGCGTGGGTAATGAGCTGGATGATGGTGATTGATGAGCTAGACTTATAGTTTTAGGTAGGTTCCGAACCAATGGAAGTGATTTTACAGCAGAGAACAGTGTCGTTTTTGCTGGCCAATCTAATCGGTCACCCTTACAAAGAGTGCCCACAAGAACGCAGCTTACCTCTATCTGATTGAACAGGTACTTGCTATAGCTCACGGCTATCACTTGTCATGTCAAAGCAAAGACCCTTCTAGACTGAAAGATAATGACAGTATATAGATTATAATGGGGATAATGAGGGTAGAATTTAAACGATGTATGCAAGACGTCGTTATAGGGTTAGTCAGTTAAGGGCTAAGGTCTGACTATATGGACTATCTTTTAACGCAGATCAACCATGTTTTTATATCAACAAAAATCGTAGAGATATTCAATGAAAAACATTGACGATCTTCTGTTGTTGAACAGCTCTGTCTTCAATGCAATGATAAGTATTAGAGTGTAGTGTAGTATTTTACAGCTTACCATGGGCTCTTACTGTCACATATCAGGTTTGCAATCTTAGTATGGGGTAACTCATCAAAACTAAACCTTGATAGGGTTTAAGATCCAAAAGAAAGCGGTTAGGTGTATAGAAAGTGTAAACAGATTGGATTCATGTAGGCCGTTGTTCAAGAGACTTGGTCTCCTAACAGTACCCTGCTAATATGTGTATGAAGCTACTTTATATGCACAAACGACGGATATTAACCAAAATCTTGATGAACACGATTATAATACAAGATGCAGAATAAATTATCACTTGGTGACTCACAATAGTAGCTTATTCAAACAAAAACCTAGTTATATTGGTAGGATATTCTACAACAAGCTACCGCAGTTTTTAACAATTTGTTCAATTTATTAGCAATTCACCATTATAAATAAATGATACAGAACTGGAGCCGAATGGTTTCAATTTCAATTGAATTTACAATACAAATGCAGTAATATAAAGCAAATGGATTGATTAGTTGCTGTTTCAAAACAACAATTAAATTGCTGTAATAAAATGATGGTACTCATTTCAAACATAAAGAGAATCCACTTGCAATATTTATTAATTTGGAGATTTCATTTGAAAGCTTCATGTTGAGATATATTGAACTGCTTTATTGAATTGTTATTCAAAGCAGAGAATGCATTTATTTATGAAATAAATAAGCATTGCTTGAAAAAATTATTTAATGGAAGTAACTAAACCATGACAGTTAAAGCTATAATATTCTGCCACAGGTTATACATTTTAAGCTAGAAGATAAAGTTGATAAGTCTTCATTCGGGAGTACCAAATATCATACATAATAAAAGTTGCTAAAACATTTATTGCTAATAAAGTACTACAATAAAATAAGAAGGTTAAATAAAGTTCAAACGTTTATTCAAGAATTGTCTTGGCCATTAACGGTCAATTGTGATTGATGCTTAATTTACTAACGTTGTCCAAGGCAAATATATCAACCAAAATAAAAAAACGAATAGCAGATCAATACATACCTAACAAAAATTTATACACCACTTTATGCTTCAAAAGATATCAATTTTATCTCAAATTGAATAAGCAAGGAAAGGAGATTGTAGATTAATAAGTTAGTTTGAAGTGATTGACAATTGAATAAACTGACAAATATACATAAACAGAATTTATTAATTTCGAAATCCTTTAATTGCTATCAGTTTATACTGAAGACTTCCGCAATGGCGGATATTGACAACAGTATTTAATAGCTGATGGAAATCGATGAATGCTACTGTACAAAAATATCAGTCACCACCGGGAATCGAACCACGGACCTCCCAATTGCCGGTCAGGCGCCTTAACCACTAGACCATGGAGACCTTTCTGTACAGCAGCATTCATTTTCAACTTGGCCATATCGGCTCGTATCTCACAAGTTAGTTTGAAGTGACTGACAATTGAATAAACTGACAAATATACATAAACAGAATTTATTAATTTCGAATTCCTTTAATTGCTATTACTTCGATAAAGGAATTCGAAATTAATAAATTCTGTTTATGTATATTTGTCAGTTTATTCAATTGTCAGTCACTTCAAACTAACTTGTGAGATACGAGCCGATATGGCCAAGTTGAAAATGAATGCTGCTGTACAGAAGGGTCTCCATGGTCTAGTGGTTAAGGGCGCTCAACCGGCAATTGAGAGGTCCGTGGTTCAATTCCCGGTGGTGACTGATATTTTTGTACAGTAGCATTCATCGATTCCCATCAGCTGTTCAATGCTGTTGTCAATATCCGCCATTGCGGACGTCTTCAGTATAAAGTAATAGCAATTAAAGGAATTCGAAATTAATAAATTCTGTAGATTAATAGTACGAATTCAATAAATATATTTTGAATTCATCAACTTAAGGTAAAAATAAATTAACACAAGGTAAGTACGAGGTGAAAAATGAGGTATGATTTGACTAGATACTCAATAAATATGATTGTTACAAGAAAATCAATAGAATTGCATTGGAAGTTGCATAATTATATTTATGAGAGCATTGATTTTGTCGAGGAATTTTGATAACATAGACATTTTTGCGAATGAAAGATACAGACTATATCTTTAGCCTTCTGACTGAAGTGTTTGCATTCAGAAGAAGCTGTGCAGATACATTTAGACGTGTTAAAAAAATGAGTTTCAAATGTTAAAATAATATTTACAATAAAAACTATCAGATTAATCTTTAATACTGTAAAGTCAAACTAATTGAAACTTCAAAAACAAAGATAAATTTCTGCTATTTATTATAAAAATGGAAGTTGAAAACATAAACATATCAAAGAAGATAACCTAAGAACACGCAACGCCAATGAATACACCTCCAGTGAAACCAGCGGCAAAATAAGAATTCTGCATCGCAAATTTTCTCACCTGGAACAACAAGAAAACTATTTTGATATTCAATCATTTCAATAAATTCTTTTTCATTGTTTAGATGGAGGTGAAGAAATTTTTAAAGTCTTCCAAACATCCTTGCTATAGTCACCAAAAGAATATGACTATTTACAATAAAATATCGAAGCTGCAAAGCTGGTAAAAATAATAATGCCACACAAGGAAGAATTTTTAATAAACAAACCATAACTGGACTTTCTGAAGCAACATTGTAGCCAGTGTCAATGAGCTCAACGTGTACAGTAATAATTAATGGCGAATTTAAGTTAAGACGATATAGCAAGTTACTGAGTAGTTCAAATGAAAAGACTCATTACATGTTAAAAATGGATCGAAAATGCTGGGAATGAAAATTTTTAGTTGAACAATTAAGGTAAACCTAAAAAATATCGGCCGCTTAAGGATACATTTTATTTCAAGTTCCGATATTTATATATTAGATGTCACTTTATGACATTGATAATATGACATAATCTAAGGCTATTAGAGTGAATCAATACGTATTTTTGAAACTTATTCGCAGTATTTGTCACGTAGAAACCCTTCAGAAATTTATATCAATACTTTTTCTTAAACTTATGCCCATAATGATGAAATTTCCTAAAATCGGCCACAAAATAAAAAATAGTACCGTAATGGGTAATTGCTCAAAATTTTATCACAGAATATTAAATACGTAATTTCGCATACGTCTTAATAGGTTTACCTCAATGTTATAACGACGTTTTACATAATTATCATTAATTTGAATTATAATACACGATGGTCGATTACAATATTAATACTGACAATCACAAACTTATTTAGTTTATATGCCCAACATAATATTAGCTGCTAAATTATTTTTATTCCCGCGGAACGATAAATTTCATGAAACTTAAAGTATTTTATTTGTATTAAACCTTATATTCCTTATCGTAAATATTATAAAACAATATAAATTCCTTGTTAAACAATACAAAAACCATTAATTTTATCTCGCGTAGAAGCCATTGTCTGTTTCTACATCCATGATTCAAACTTCGTACCAAACTGACTGAAACAATGCCGCCAACTACCACAGGTCGCGTAGTGTTTCATGGACTTTTTCATATTACAAAAAAAATGTATTCAACGTATTCAACCGTCAATAATTTGCCCCCTATAACTTTAATATTTGAAATAGTAATAATTTTGAATTGAGAACAAAAATTTTTAGAAGCATGATCTACATGCTTGAAGAACGAACGAAGGTATCTGATTTTGATGGTACTTGTGATTGACAAATAAATTCTAAAAAATATCAAACGAGTTTTTAATCGAAGGCAACACCATTTTTTGAAATGTTTAATCTTAATCTGAAAATTAGAAGATGAAAGACGAGTTTCATAAATTGAAGCAACTACAAACGTTCGAAATCAGGGCGTACAAAGACTAGCTTATCGAGAAGGCACTGCCAATCGATGATCCAATGATCAGATGATGACACATTTCACTTTCGCTATTTCTCAGCTCTCGCGTCACTTAGTAGATCCGGAAAAATTGACAATTCCGAAAACAGTGCAGTTGGTAAACTAAATTTACTTAGTCAACTGTAATTTTACATCGCGGTTCACTGATCACGCCAAGTATTGAACGACTCGAGTGAGCTTGTTCCATTGATGCAATATAGGTTAACAACTGTACTGACTTTGGTTAGGAACAATTCAATTACATTCCAACTACGACAAATCATGGCCAACATTCAAAAGCCCAAAGTTGTGTTTGTGCTAGGAGGACCTGGTGCCGGCAAAGGTACGCAATGCGCTAATATTGTCAAGGAATTCGGATTTGTGCATCTTTCAGCCGGCGATTTGCTACGTGAAGAACGAAAAAAACCCGGTTCAAAGTATGGCCAACTGATTGAGGATCACATTAAGAGCAGTACGATTGTGCCAGTTGAAATAACATTGAATCTCATACAGTTAGCGATGGAAAACTCTGGTAAGGATAAATTTCTAATTGATGGCTTTCCTCGTAATCAAAGTAATCTGGACGGATGGAACTCGACGATGGAAGACAAGGCTGAACTGTTGTTTGTGTTGTTCTTCGACTGCAGCACTGAAATTTGCACTGAACGTTGTTTGAAGCGCGGAGCTGATGGTAGCGGAAGGACGGACGACAACAAAGATGTAATTCCAAAACGAATTCGAACATTTCTGAAAGAATCGTTGCCCATTATCCAGCACTACGAGAAAAGTAATCAAGTACGAAAAATTGACGCCTCAAAATCACCCGAACAGGTATTCGAAGATGTTAAGGAATTATTTAAAGCAATATAGAATAAATTCAAGTCCTACTAATCTCAAAATCGTCCAACACTGTGGGCGATAAATTCTTCATCACACAAAAACACATTCAGTCTGAGCTATATTATAAGTTAGCTCATACATATAATTATCAGATAATTTATTTCATTTTTCCCTCTGAAATTTATATTCCAACTTCTAAGTTTTTGGTGAATAGCAGCACCCCATATTATATAAACTTGATTTTACGCTGTGTTTGAATACCAAATGAGGGTAGATTGATTTTGACAAGTTTCTTTAAAAATTGACAATTGAAGTATTGAAGTTATTCTGAATAAGTTCTTCGCAAGTATAATCTTTATTATTAACTTGAAGCATAGTTACAACTGAGATACATAAAATTGGATAATCAATGTGTATCAATCATTTATTTATGACGAATAAAAGGAATAGTTTTCATAGATAACTAATCCGAATGTTAAAAAACTAGAAGTTCAAGAAATAAGTGGCATAGCCGTATGTCTGAAAACTCTACCATACTTTATAACTTTAAACATTAATAGATGCTTATGGCAAGAACAAATTAGTAGAATGGACTTATAAATCAAGTAAAATTGATGAGAAACCGTTCCATAATTTTTTGAAAAACACGATATTTTCCAATTATTCTCGAATCAATGGATTTCCAGGGCCATAAAAATCTTTATATCCTTACATTGTTCGAACAAAATTAGATTTACTGTATATTTTGAACTCTACTGATATTTCACCATCTGAATAGTTATATTTTAGAAAACAATAAAGTACATAGAGGTATATTCTAGTTTCTAGTAGAAAACAACTCATTTTTCAATATCCCACCCATTCAAGTGATCTATCTACGAAAAAATAATTGAACTATGTTTAATTTGAGCTTAATCAGCTTGTAATTTGTTAGTTTGATAAAATCCCCACGATTAGCTTTAGTCATGAAATATTTCTAGGAGATACTATTATAAATAGTAGCCCACTACATACTGTAACTGAATAAAAATGATACCATAGACCGAGAACTAGGAGATGAAACATTTAATTATTAATGTTGGGCTTGAAATAATTGCCAGTAACATTACCCTTAAGTAAGTTTAGGTGAAAGTAATAGCTCAATATTTGTAATTTGTGAAAAACCAGTGTATTGGAAAAAATGTATGCATTATAAAAAATTCGGCATTTCATTTCAACCATTTTTACGACTAGTAGATTGTTTTAGTTTCCAGTAAAATTATTTCATTTTAATTCGCACTCAAACCATGTTCATAAGATAGTAGGTTCAACTGGAATGTGATTTTTAAATCTATTTGTATTGGATTATGCCACGAGTAGATTTAAACAGGTAAATTAGTAATTGTGCATTGAATGAGCATTCAATTGAAAACTTCCAACAACTTTTAGTATTAATAATCAAGTTCTAACTTATAATATTCATAGAAGCTCAAATATCAAGATAATTGGACTCTAATGGTCCAAACATTTAATGGGTCCTGTGCAATTACATTTTTTTCATCATTCTATTTACTATTTTACTGATATTTTTACTATAATTTACTATTATTACACTAAGCAAAGAATCTAAGAATAGAATTCTCTTTCATCTGACCCAGAGACATTTTAATATCAACTAGACCCACACTCAGCGCTAGTTCTGCATTTTAAATGGAAGGCACACATATTTTATTGTAGTGAACGGTGTTTGTAATAAACAGTGTATGCAACTTTGCTTTTGCAATTTTCAGTGATGTTGTATTTTTCATATTATTATGTAAAATGGTAATAGAAAATTTAAAAAAATTGAGACAAAAATAATATGAGTTGAGGTGTTGGGAATTATTGAAATTTGTTGAGAAGAGTAGGTGCAGATCTGTATTTTCTGTTTTATTTGCTATCAAATAGCACACTTATAGAAAAATTCAAAGACGCTTTTTCAACTTCTAGCACAGCTGGACTACATCTGGCTCTGCTAGAGAGTGTAAACGTAGCTTTATCATGCACAAGATATTCATTCAATTTGAATAATAATAAAAAATTTATTAAATTTTTTAATAAATCACTTTTTTAAACATAAAATAGTGTCTTCTGCATTGTGGAACAAGATTATATTGAAATTAATTGTGAATCACATTGTAAATAATTATCTTGAAATTCATTGTTTCATTCTATGTAAAAATTTCCAACCAAAAAATACCTCTAAGGAGAGGCTTATGTTCTGTAAAGGATGAATAAAGCTTTATTATTATTATTCTTGGCTTTCTTGTTCCATGACGAACTGCGTTGTTAATATTAACTTTTAATGTGAATTCAACGACTTGCAGTCAAATATTCATTAAGAATAAATAAAATTTACTTACTCTGTAGGCTGAGCGCTTTCGAAAATTTGAGATCCATTTTCAGAGGCGTCCTCCTTGATCATCGATGCATTTTTATTTTGCACTTACACTCAAAACCACACTGAACACAAACAAATACGATCTCTCCCAGGGATCTACAAACTGAACTGCTCTGATTGTAACATTCTACATAGGACAAACAGGCCGCACATTCAAACAACGTTACAAGGAACATTTTCAAGCCCTGACATCAAAAGCTGAATCGAATTTTGCCAACAATATCAATCAAACTGGACACACTTTTACTGACATTACTACCAACCTACACATTCTACATATAAAATCTAAAGGACACTAACTCAACACCTTGGAACAATTTGAAATATACAAACACACCACACACAATAAACAAAACATCCTCAACGAACAACTAAATTTTAAATGACACAAACTTTTCGATCACATTTTACAAAAACCACAATTCTTCTAACCAAAAAACTGACATCGATGATCAAGGAGGACGCCTCTGAAAACGGATCTCAAAGATTCAAAAGCGCTCGGCCTACAGAGTAAGTGAATTTTATTTATTCTTAATGAATATTTGACTGCAAGTCGTTGAATTCACATAAAAAGTTATTATTATTATTATAGTGTCTTCTACTGAGAATAAAAATTTACAAAATTTCAATAAACAAATACATTAAAAATTTCATCAGTGAAGTTAAGATGGCCAATGATAATTGAATTATAACAATTGTTACACAATTCAAATATTGAGAAAAACAGAAAAAAGAATTGTATAAATGAATTTTAATGTCAGAACCTCATTAGGACACAAACTAGTTACTATTGTTCTGGTAGTTATACCATCCTCAATCAGTGGCATAGGCATGATTCAATTTGGGGGGGGTGGGGGTGGGTAATGAAATCCACTTCAGATGATAGGATGGTCCTCCTCCAGAATTTTTTTCATATTTATTATTTTTATAATGAATTTGAGCACTTAAAAGTAATTTTTACTTGGATATTTCAATTAAAGCATATATTTAAATGAAATATATCCCCAATCCTGAAGAGTCAGTGACCGACGCCACTCGAAAACACTGCATTGCCACATTGCTCACTAAACTGCACATGCCGCAGTAGAGTAAGAGTACCACAATAGCATTGTATACTTTTTGCGATTCTTGTGACAAACTTTTGTGCTAAATAGAACTAAGGTTTATTTTTGTATCAACTGTTTTAATTTAATCTGTAAACCTGTCCACAATGACAAACTGCCATTTGATTGCAATTGATAATAACTGTCGACCCGTATCTCGTTTTTTTTTCATAATCAATGTGGTTGTGACAATATTAATTTACTCATAATTTTTATTTATAATGCAAATACTTCATTGGCAATCTAAACAATTTTAAAATTTCTTTGTTTCTTTACATTTTTGAGATTTTTTCTCAAGATTTCTAAGGTCTGTATTGATGAACTTCACCTTGAGTATGATGTTGAAGATCCATCTTGTTTCCACTAATATTGAGTGTTGAAAAACACTCAAGTGGAAATTGTGACTCACATTAAGGCATGACTGTCTTTTTACTCTGATGTTAAGGTTAAAGTTAATTTCAGATGACCCACAGTACACAGAGTGTACTGTGGGTCGTCTGACTATGCTCTTAACATCGGAGTGAAACGGCCGTCACGCCATAACGTGAGTCACAATTTCCACTTGAGTGTTTTTCAAGTTATTATTTACCTTGAGGTTCCCTCAACTAAATTTGAATAGTATTTACTCAAAAAGTGTTTTATGTGACCCTTGAGTAAATTAACCTAACGGTAGGTTCATAAATACAAGCCGGCATATCTAAAAGTAATGGAAAATTTGCCAAAGTTCACTTTTAAAAGGAATTTAGCTGTAAAGTGCAATAAATTGGTCAATTTTTGTATTGAAATTTGTGATTGTGAGACTTTCTAGCGAGTATCTTGAAACAAGAGAGTATTTAATTGAATATTCAATTATATGAAAAAGTATTGAAAACTCAATTTTATTAAATTGAATAGAATAGAATTTCAACAGCAGAGAAGACCTTACCTTATCCAGTAAGTTAGGACCTTTTGATGTGGCTTTACTTTCAATTTTCTCGCTAACTTTTTCGGCCTGTTTAAAGATTTTGTCCCAGTTGATGTTGACATAGCCACTGTGATTGGCCACCTGCAGCAGAATTATTCCCCCACCAATCGCCACAGCGGCCACTTTTCCAACTTTCATCATTAGGTATCCAGTCACCCTGAAAATCAAAGTCTTATTAGTAAGAAATAAATACTAAATTTGTAAAAATATATGCTTTAATCTAATTCTTAAAAAATACTTTTGGTTATATATATTTTTAATCTTCTTGGATTGGCGATTTATTAAGCTATCAAAATGTTAGTTATCGAATGCTGTGAGATTTTTTAAAATCATTTTTTAGTATATGGGTGCATATAAAGATACATTTATCTGTTAATGGAGTGGTTCATTTTACTTTTTACTTGATAATATGAGCTCATAACATTTTTGTGAAAATATAGTGGAAATAAACACTCAAATTTTTAATGCACAAAAATGCGAGCATTTATTTCCATTTGGAAGCCAGTGTTATTCTGGTTTTATAATACTAATAAAAAAATGGAATATCAACAACATAATAAAGATTTCTATTTCAATCAATTAATGCTACAACACAATGTTGAGTCACCTACAGTCGTAATCAGCTATGGTGCTATGTGCATAATGCGTTTTGAAAATGAAAAATTATTCACTTATTCAAAAAGAATTTAACTTGGTCATCAAGTTTAATTGAAATGTTAAATATTCCATCTTAAGCTCTGTTGTAAGTTTTACTTTATTATGATATATCATGATTTCATATAGTCTTAGAGGAAAACCCCGGATAATGTTTTAGTTGTTTATCCAAGAGAAATTGAAAAAACGAAATAACGAACGCAGTATGCGATTAGTAATGGCGTTTTGCTGTAGAGTCTACATTCAGTTTACTATACCTTGTGAGAAAATAAATTATATACCTTCAAACCCATCACCAAATAAATTTACAAATACAGTACTCATAAATTAGCAAGATAGATTGCATTAGATTTTGTTTTTAGAAATGATGACTATTTTTTATTGAATATTGCATTCCATCATAGTTTTATCAAAACATAGGTCTGGTAAACGGTGTATTTAAGCTTTATTTCTGATATATTTTTATTCGTGAATGTCTTGTATTTATACGATAATTATGATGATGATGATGATGATAATAATATAAAATGCCTTGTTGATTACTGTGTTAATTGAATAAATGCAAAGTTTAAATCAAGTTTACTTAATTATTCCAAAACGCATGTTTTTAAATTCTAATTCTGATGTCACCTTTTCATTTATGATTTACATCTGGGGTTCTCAACCTGGTGGGAGGGGGGGAAGCGGGAGTTGTTTCACAAAAAATAAATGAATAAAAAGTAAGACTAACTGAAATTTACTTAATTTTGTGGTTACGTGTAAAAATTTTCTACGTTATCGCAATTATTTGTTACAACCCAACATTCAAAAACTTGTCAAGGAAAAACATTGCCAGCCCTCTTCATTAACAATGTGAAAGTTACCCGGTATCATGTGCCAACCTCACCTAGATACTAGATTACCTCAAATATATTTGGTCAGTATTTAATTATTTTACTTCATCTGTTCTTATTATCATATGTTCTAAATTGAGATATGGTGTAGCAATACTAAATTTTGTGTATGAAATTATATTTTCATTTAATAATCATCTTTGGTTTCGTAAATCGATTGCAGTACTTGTATTAATCACATTGTGGGGGGGGGGGGGAGGCGTAAACTCACATCAGTGTTTAAAGGGGGCACAGAGACTGAAATGTTGAGAACCCCTAATTTAAATAATGATATTTTATGAATATAATTTGTTCTTTCAACTACACTTACAGTGGTGAGAGACCATCATTGATACCAACTTTCAGATTCAACTCAAGCACACAGTTGTTTAATATTGAAAACAATGTAACATCCAATACTGAAATATCTCATCATTTAATAAATGTGGTTGTGACATCAAATCGTATTTATTATGTAGAGAAAGTGCTATCACATCAGTATTTCTATTACTAAGTAGGGTATTTACTTATGATTACTTTTATGACAAAAGTATCCAACAGTTCCAGATGATGAATCTCTCAAGTTACACAAAAGAAAATTAAATTTGAGCTCCGTAAGATGACGGAGCCAGTGCAACGACTTCCCTTTTGATGACGTCATCTTACGGTGGTTAAATTTGATTTTCTTCGTGCAACTGGCCATCAGGGTTTCAGATACTGGTATTTTCCTCTCATACCAAGTCCTGGAACTGAGCTGATAGTCATGTGACTACTGTCTGACACTTTAATCATACGTTGATTATTATAATTACAAAAAATACTATGGTAATAGATTAAAATAGGTGCATTCCTTTACAAAGTTCTGCCATTTAACACTTCCAACTGTTAAATTTGAGTGCTTGTACTGAGGAGCATCTAATACTTGAGGATAATCACCGTTGCAAAATCAAACTCATCCTGTGAAATGGAGGTGTTTACACTGCTCCAATCTGGCATACACTATTCCATAGCATTTATTTAATTTTGCGATGGTGATCAACATTGCGTGTTGGATGCTATGCAAGCTCCTTAGAAAGAAATATCCGATTTTTCATAGAATTTTTCCCACAAACTACAGCAAAACAATTGATAAAAGGATTGAAATTGTTACTCGCATTGTTGCATTGCACTACTAACCTTTTTGGAGTGTGCGCTTCAAACTAATGTTTAGCTAATCTTTGGCGCTTGTCATGGACTCTGTGTCAGTAAAGGAGACCAAAAAATGAGATCCAAACCAGGTCCGCGACTCAAACAAGATTAGTTCTGCGACTGGCGTTTTCTCAGAGTTCCATAAGTTGGATTCTCCACTAAATTCTAAATTTCATTCAGGAAATATACTAATGACGGAATTAATCCTTAGATATAGCAATTATTAAATCAATATCGATATTAATAAATTTATAATTCTCTATTTAGTACTATCAAATGCACTGAAGACTCGATCAATGAATATTGACAACAGTACAAATAGTTAAGCAAAAATTTGATGAATGCTTTTAGCCAAAAAGTCATGTCACCACCGGGATCCGAACCCGGGACCTTCTTTTTTTCTGAGAATACTCTTACCAAATGGCGTACCGCTTAGCGCAGTTGGTTGGGGCGTCGCAACTTCAGCTTGCTGTCGTTTAAGCAGTCGTGGGTTTGATTCCCTCTCCTCCGTCTGGCATCTATGTGTAATCATCCACCTCATTACCCACGCACACGTCTCGGACTTATGTGGGCATCAGTAATAAAAAAAAGAAGATCTACATTGGATCTCCTGACACTGATAGCATTTATTTATTTGCATCGGCTGACCAATATAAATATTAATGGTGGAATTGATCCGTAGATATTGTAATTATTAGTAATTGCTAAATATTAATTTATCATGATTTGGAAATTGCTATACCTAAGGATTAATTTCACCATTAATATATTGGACAGCCGGTGCAAATAACAATAGTCAGAAGATCCGCTGTAGCTCAGTTGGTAAGAGCATTCTTCGCAGAGAAGAAGGTCCCAGGTTCGGAACACGATGGAGGCATGATTTTTTGGCTAACAGCATTTATCGAATTTTTGCTTAACTATTTTATCCTATTGTCAATATTCGTTAATCGAATGTCTTCTGTGTGTACAATAGAATTTCAAACTCCTCTCCAGGATACTGAAAGAGGTCGACTAGAAAGAAGTGATGTATTTGCAGGTTTTGAAATATTCTTAATGAAATTGTCCTTATGTATTAACACATCACAAAGTATTCCTAAATCAAAACCAAAGTTTAAAGGCATGTAGAGGCCTTTGAAGATGAGTCTCTATGACTCGAAAACGTTTGGCCAAAAGTGAGTAGAATAGCTAGTTATGTAACTAGAGTGCAAAGTGGGGTTTTCCTGCATTGAAACAGTTTTTTTCACGAGCCAAAGGCGAGTGAATAGAGTTTCACGAGTGCAGAAACAATACTTTGCGCTCGAATTACACATTTTCCTACTGTAACCTAAAAAGTAATTTAAACAGAACAAAACATGACATACATAACCTGCCAATTCCTCACATAACCTATCTTCGAATCAAATCGATTTCAACAACAACTACAGCTGACTGTATTTCGTAGCAGAAGCAGAGCAGCCAACCTATTATTGAATGCAGAATAGGGAACATGCTTATTACATGCTCACTATTTTGTGTTGTTAGGTTGCAATTCTGGTGTGGAAAAGCACTTTCGCGCACTGGTGCAGGAATAGACTATTATGCATGCTACAGTTAGTGCAAAAATAGGCACATATTTGGGTCACTGTAGGAAAATATGATTTATTCACAATTAAAATTGACTGCTAGTCGTTGAATTTTCAATAAAAAGTTAACTTGAATTTATGTCATGGTTTCTTTCATTATATGAACTCTTGATATAACTTTTAATTTCAAATATTCAATTATTGCACTGCTTTGTTGTTTTGTATTTGTAAATGAACAATAAATGTTACAATTAAATAGAGAATTCAACATTTTTTACCATCTGCAGGATATATACATTTTCCCCAGTATTGAATTCTGATGACCGGCTGCACAAAAGCCAATCAACATTTAATCCCAGATCACTGGCCAAACTAAACCTATAGTCCAGTCAAGGAATGAGGTGTAGAGTGCGTGAGCAGGTAACTAAGCGATTCCTTCAGGAACTTGTTCAGGGGGCTTAGGGTGTTAACATACCAAAAGTCCTGACTCCTAGGTGGTGAGCGGGGTAGAGGAGGGGGGTGGGAAGGTACGAATTTTGGGTTTTTCGCTTATATCTCGAAAACGGTGCATCGGAGGGAAATCTTTTTAAGTAATAAAATGAAGTTATTGAAATTATGTAAAACTTTTATTTCATATGTTTTTTTCTAATTCCCAACCGTTTTCGAGCTATACCCTCGGAAAAAGTTGAAATTTACAAAAAAAATCAATTTACCTCAAAATATTCATAAAAACTGCATCATATTGTCTAAACCTATTCATAAACGAAAAGTATGCATGGAAAAGAAGTTGTAGATATTTAAATTCCCTTTTAGAATATATATACATATGCTGATTAATGTCCAACCCACCTAAAGTTACAGCTATTTTAAAACTTTTATAGCATTTTGCAATTTTCAGAAAATTGTTTTGTATATCATATTCTTAACCCACAACCTTTGTTCATTCATCTAATAACATATATATGGCCACTTATAAGCAAGTTATTAAATAAAGTAGAAAAAATAATGATGATAACAAATTTCACACTTCATTCTACAGATAGTTTCATTACACCAATACAATAATTGTAAACCCCATTGTTCTCAATATATTCCTAATGTTGTACTCTCAACTTTAAAAGTAATCATATTTTCATCCTCTTTGAACTTGAGGGCCTAGGCAATGGTTGTTCTTCCATGGCATCTTATTCCTCAGTAGTGGGTGGCTCTTGCTGAATGGGCTCTACGTCGTCTTCATCGTCCTCATCATCAACAGGCAGGCTGTTCACTTCCCCTGACAGTGGAGGCATGCTGCAGAACAGGTGAGCATCGCTTTTCAGCAGCCACATTTTCCAATTACACAATCCTTGATGCAGCAGCAAAATATAGTTTTCAGTAGAACCTCTGGTGCTGGTAGATTTTCCATTGTAATTGCCACCAGGGCAATAATTGTCTCCTACATTTTTCCACCCCCAATCTTGAGGGGGCAGCTCATTACCGAGCCACTGCTGCACTTGGTGGTAGGTACGCTAAGAGTGCTGTTTAGCTGCATTCTCTGTTGGAGGTAGGGAGCTGATTTCAGGCTCCATATTTGCCACTGACCTTGTAAATGATTGGAAGCAGTACTGGTTAAGGGAGGTTTGTTTTTTTGGCACCTTATACCACTTCAGAAAGCACATCTCCCCAGCCTTTTCAACCTGGTCATAAGTAGAGGAGGGGTTAGAAAATGTCATTGCTGCTTGCTGGATGATTTCTGACTTCAAGTACAATTTAAAGAAGCCCAACTTGCTTCTCCTGAAAGTAGCAGAAGTTGTGTCACATCTGGTAAATGAATGAAGGAACAGGATGTGTTCAAATCCATGGTGCTGCATCTCTTAAGCCGCGTCTCCACCAACCGAACATGTCTGCCGAACATTGTTGGTGAATACAAAAAATGTGCAAACATAAAACATATGGGTCGCCGATCATGTTCGTGAGTTCAATTGAAATGTTCGGTCTGTGAGCGAACAGTGACAACCAACAACAGGTTCCCGCCACACCGATCATAATGTTCGAGAAGGCATCCACACCAAACCAACACAAAAAAATGTTCGGCGACATCAGCTGATTGTAGCGAACACTGTTTGCCGAGCATGTTCGGTTGGTGGAGACGCGGCTTTAGGTGGACAGTACCATTGTTTTGGTTTTCCCTCATCTGGGTTTCAGCATCAAGATATCTTGGGTCACAGGAGTGGAAGCAATCAACAGGACAGCAAGGTCTACATCCTCACCAACGACAGCCACAGAGCTGTGAATGGCTTGTTCAACAGCCTGTCCAATGTCCTTGTGTTGTTCACTTGAAGTGAATATGACTCCAGAAAACTCTTTAAGCAAAATGCATATCTCATGAGTTGCACTCATACCAACTAACCATTTGCTAAGTATGTTGTGCGAAACACTTCTGCCTCCAGTTATGCCTCCTCGGCTTTTGAATGATTGCATCAACGTGATTTCAATTGTCATAGAGGGTGTGGCCTTGGATGTGCAAAACACTCGGCACATCAAAACACTGTCATGAGTCATGAGGGTGGGAACTCAATCACAACACCGCCACACTGCGATCGCGTCAACATTGGTCTACATGGCAATTGTCACTCACATATTTGTATTCTTGCGTTCCCACAAACCTTGTTTTTATTGAAAAATTACTTGGTTTTAATTTTTTTATATTATGCTTAGGACCGATTCAGATAATTGGCGATTTGGTTAATCGGCGTTCTATTGTATATGGCTCTTTTAATGTTGATTTAAAGTATTAAATTGAATTGACTAACAAATTGCTGATATTTTTATCTGTAATTTAAAAAAAAAATACACTTTCATCATGTTATTATGTGTTCCCACAAAAAAAACATATATTTAACTTTGAACGACCTTGGAAAACCCAGTCTTGTGTAACTGAGGCTCGGATAATCGATATTAATTGTACTATATATATATATATATATATATATATATATATATATATATATATATATATATATATTCTAAAAGGGAATTTAAATATCTACAACTTCTTTTCCATGCATACTTTTCGTTTATGAATAGGTTTAGACAATATGATGCAGTTTTTATGAATATTTTGAGGTAAATTGATTTTTTTTTGTAAATTTCAACTTTTTCCGAGGGTATAGCTCGAAAACGGTTGGGAATTAGAAAAAAACATATGAAATAAAAGTTTTACATAATTTCAAGAACTTCATTTTATTATTTAAAAAGATTTCCCTCCGATGCACCGTTTTCGAGATATAAGCGAAAAACCCAAAATTCGTACCTTCCCACCCCCCTCCTCTACCCCGCTCACCACCTAGGAGTCAGGACTTTTGGTATGTTAACACCCTAAGCCCCCTGAACAAGTTCCTGAAGGAATCGCTTAGTTACCTGCTCACGCACTCTACACCTTTTTTTGGGTCATTTATTGACTGGACTACTAGATCAGAAGATCTTGTTGTACAAAGGACAATCAAGAGGTGAAAACTGAAATCTGAACAATGTCACAAATGTTTAGAACCCTAAGCTGTTCATGTACTGATTGTTTATCAAATTTATAAGGCTGGTGTAATTGACTGCTGTCGCTCTGTATAATAAAACTCTAAGGACCTGCACTAGGTTTATGTGAGCAGTTGCAAAAATTGATCCTGCAACTACTGTAGTTTTCGAGATGTGCCGTAGACGAAGATCCTACAAGATTACTAGATTTTGAAACTTCACTAAAAGAATTCTCAATGTGAAATGGACGACAAAAAACCCGATAAAGGCCATTAAATGAAGACAGAACTGTAATATGGATCATAAAACGAGGAGAACCATTGTCTTCGATATTTGTATACAGTGTATACATATTGCGAACCACCATATTGCGAATTACACATAGTCCGAACCACCAGGTAAGAATGATAATAGAGCTGATAAAGTCATGTCATTGCATGTCTCCTGTGTCCTCTGTTATTGCCGGTCACCCTTCCAAGCGCTCGTGACTGAACATCACGATCGCCCCAACACAAATGCTCAGCGAGCGGCCAAACATTCCTCAAGTTTTTGTAGGCCTAATCGTATTGTCAGTTGGAATTTAAATAGATAAGTCAAATGTCACAAGAATAATTAAGATCTGTGATGTTTTCCATGACGAAATACTTAATGAACAATCTAATATTAAAACTGACACTGTATTTCACTTTTAAATAATGTTTTACTCACATATATTGGAGATGCTTGAGGAATGCATTTCACTTCTGAAAAGAAGCTTCGTCAGCCTGCCGCCAGGGGTCATGCTCTGTTTGGGTTAGGATGAGCGGCCATTATGTATTTGAAAATTGCGTTTGATTTGAATTGTGTTTGGTCGTTGAGTAAGTTTGTTCTATCTTGTTTATGGTGTTTGAATATTTCATATTGTTCCAGTGTATTTAGTTTGTGGCTTTTTTGGAATGTGTGTAGAATTTCCAAGTCAGTTTGGATGTTATTGTGTGAGTGCCCAGTGTTGATTAAGTGATCTGCAAATGTTGAGTCAGAGTTGGGCAGGGTGAGGCAGATCATTCAACATAAGATATAAAGAGCACATCAAAGCACTACATTCCAACTCTGACTCAACATTTGCAGATCACTTAATCAACACTGGGCACTCACACAATAACATCCAAACTGACTTGGAAATTCTACACACATTCCAAAAAAGCCACAAACTAAATACACTGGAACAATATGAAATATTCAAACACCATAAACAAGATAGAACAAACTTACTCAACGACCAAACACAATTCAAATCAAACGCAATTTTCAAATACATAATGGCCGCTCATCCTAACCCAAACAGAGCATGACCCCTGGCGGCAGGCTGACGAAGCTTCTTTTCAGAAGTGAAATGCATTCCTCAAGCATCTCCAATATATGTGAGTAAAACATTATTTAAAAGTGAAATACAGTGTCAGTTTTAATATTAGATTGAATAATTAAGACGTGAGAATTCTGAAATGCAAAACGAGAATTCCGTAGGATTGGAAAAAATAACTAGAAGTAAACATTCACTCTTCCAACCAAGTTTCTGAACCTGCTCATAGCTAAACTGTACTTAACTAAGGTCATTTTTATATTTGTAGACATAAAAACAGACAAGAGTTATGGATGAAAAAACATCAGCAGTAACACTCTACTGAATAAAAGAATTATACAATACACGAAAACACCTTGAATTATCATTAATTAGTCATTCAATTTTACCTCATTGTAATAACCGATAACATATCACTTACTTGATGAGTGAAAATAATTAAAATAAAGGTCATCAATACATTAGTACCAATGACATCATCAAAATTTGATATGAGATGAGTTAAATAAAAGAATGTACTTATAATTTTAAAATGAATTTCAACTCTTCATGGGAAGTCTGAGACGTCCAAACGGATACACTTATCGCGATAGAGCGCTGTCATAGAGCAATCTACACCTCTATTACTCAAGTATAAACTCTTGCTGCAAAAGTCTAAGCTAGTATTAACAGCAAGATTCTAGTTGCTCTACGAGACCGGTCTATTGCAAATTAGTGTCCCTGTGTGGAATATATCAGTACAAGGCTTGGTTTGTAAGATCGGTCCCTTCTCATGACCAGAGCAATAGCAAATTTAATACAATACTCAATTAAACGGCGGGCCGCTTAGCGCAGTTGGTTGGGGCGTCGCAACTTCAGCTTGCTGTCGTTTAAGTGGTCGTGGGTTCGAATCCCGCTACACCGTCAGGCATTTATGTGTAATCATTCACCTCATTACCCACGCACAAGTATCGGACTCATGTGGGCATCATCAGCAATAAAAAAAAAAAAAAAAAATAGAATTGAATCCAGCGAATTGTTTCTATCAAAGTTTTGTAAATGCTAGAGGAGATGAATGTGCTACACATAACTTAGCCTATTTACGTAAAACTGTTTACCCCTTTAGATAAACCGCTATTTCTTCTAATCCGACCTAGCAAGACAGAAATAAGATAGGATAAATTCTCTTTATTAAGGAAGGAGTTAGAGTTAGGATTCTAATCAATCCATAAATGATGACTTGAAATGTTTTCAAGTATCATTATAATGATCGAAGATACCAGAAAAATCAGCAAAACATGCGCATAACTTTTTAATATAAAGTATAATGATTTATAATCCAGGGTGACTAGCAAAGTAAGCTACAAAAATTCCCTGACTTTTCCCTGATCTTTAATAAAATTTTCCCTGAAAAATATAGTTAATAGCGATCAGGCTCGCTTCGCTCGCCTTAACCGTCTAGCGAGGGGGCAGAGTCCCCCCCTGGACCCCAGGGGGTGGTTTAAATTCGTACAAAATCGTGAATCGATCCAGCGCGTTTGTTTGTTGATCATCTGTAGTCATGGATACGGGCACAGTTATAAAATTCACAACTCCATAATATTTCTTATCTAAATTTTTAATTTACACTTTTGGCCGTATATTTCGAATTCTTCAAAATTCTTTCTTAGCATGCATCTAGAGCCCAAACGGGACATGTGTACCAAATTTCAACTTAATTAGCCATGTGAATTCGAGAAACGCTGATGAATGAGTCAGTGAATCAGGGGTATTTGGCTTTTATACAGATGAAAAACAAAAAAACCTTAGTGAATAAACAAACAATTTTATGTTTGTTAGCCTACTAGCTTATTTGTCTGGTTGTCCATCTAAAAACGCATTTCAAGTTCGATAATGGAGCATTTCATGTGAGGGTTTCTAAAACTAGTATTAGGTATAAAATTACTACGAAGTTTTCCCGATATTTTTTCAAAATTCCATGACTTTTCCCTCACTTTTCCAGAATTTAAATTTCCCTGACTTTTCCCAGTTTTCACGGTCGCTAGTCACCCTGTAATCAAAGTTATGAAACAAGTTTTAATTTAAGAAAATTGATAAATTGGTTATTGAACAAACTGTTTTGTGATGCAAAGTTCATGGAGCCGGTAGAGCAGAGCTGAATCACTGTACTAATCCATGCTAAATCCAAGTTAGCTTAATAATGTAGTCATAATCAACGATGTTATACAAATGTGTGCACTGTATTTGAAAGAATTTTGAGAATGAACAGATGTATGAAGGCAAACACTGTTGGATAAAATTGGTATCGGCCTTCTAAAGGTGCTAGCATGGTGGATCTTTCAATACTCGACGATAATTACCACCGCATAATGTAATACATGCTGTGGAATGGTGGTACCCATGCTGATTTAATCCGTCATGCACCATTCCATAGCATCAATTTGATTTTGCAAAAGTGATAATTAGAACCCGGATTTAAGGCATAATACCTATTTTGATATTTTTGCCTATTCTACTATAAGTTGCCTATTTTTGCCTGAAAAGATGGTTTAAAAGGAAAGGCAAAACTTGAAAAGACGGGGGAGACTCCTATTGCTTCAGTAAATCTAGTGAATGAAATGGTAAATAACATTGAAGCTGATCCTGGTGAGGTGAGATATGCAATTAAATAAAAGTGCAAACGTGTGGTATCTACAAACTCAGGTTTGGACAAAATAAAACAAATTGGTAAAATAATTGAAGGTGACAGATCTATTGAACTTGAAATGAGCCCAAGTTCAGTAGCATGCTACAGATACGCACCAATCACATCAGTCGATGTGGAAAGATCATTTTCAATTATGAAAAATATCCTCTCGGACAGAAGACGAAGTTTAACTCAAGAGAACTTGAAGAAATATATTGTAAACAGAATTTATTAATTTCGAATTCCTTTAATTGCTATTACTTTATACTGAAGACTTCTGCAATGGCGGATATTGACAACAGCATTGAAAAGCTGATGGGAATCGATGAATGCTACTGTACATTCGATTCCCGGTGGTGACTGATATTTTTGTACAGTAGCATTCATCGATTCCCATCAGCTTTTCAATGCTGTTGTCAATATCCGCCATTGCGGAAGTCTTCAGTATAAAGTAATAGCAATTGAAGGAATTCGAAATTAATAAATTCTGTTTATGTATATTTGTCAGTTTATTCAATTGTCAGTCACTTCAAACTAACTTGTGAAATATATTGTAATTATGTGCAACCAGTAAAATGTAAGTTATCAAATTATCATATTAATTTGTATTTCACAATGCTTATAGAATGCCTATTTTCGTGTATTTTACTGCCTTTTTTCGTGTTTTTTACTGCCTAACATCCAGGCTCTAGTGATAATCATCGAGTATTGGACGTTCAGCTGTGTACAAGCACCCTTAGGACCGCATTGATGAACGTCCCTTCGGTTTCTCTTGAATCGACGGACTCTTGAAATAATAAATATTAATAATTTATTATTATTATTACTCTTGAAATGTAAATTATTTATACAGGCATTTTAAGAGTCCCTCGAATCAAGGAACACTTAAGGAACGTTCATAAATATGGACTTAAGACTAAATGTAATAAGTCTCGGCGCACATTAAAATGCAGAATTGATGTCGTTACGCAGGATAAATTTTTGGGATACACTTAGACCGGTTTAATGACCGCGTTGTGTTTCTTGTCGCGCGACAATAACGGCCGCGATTTAATTACTATTGAGTGAAATGTAAGTAAGTAAGTAAATTTATTTCCATTAAAGTTTTACAAATAATGAGATACAGTATAAAGAATATTATGGAACTTCTAGCCATCTGAACCAGTACTGATGGCTAGCGCAATTTTATAAACAAAATAAAAAACTTTAAACAGTCAAAATAAACTCATGCATTCGGCGATTTACCGCAGCGCCTGCTATACATATTTAAGCCAAAATAAAGTAAAAATTTTAAAAATTTCAAATGTGATGTTATAGGCATGTCACGCGTTTCAGACGCGGTTTTTGTCGTTGAGCGATTTAAAGACAAAGTGGCTGGTAATTAAAACGTATGATTTGGATTGATACAAGATCTTTATTTACCATAAAATAAAACAAGTTTACAATAGGCATCGTCAGTTTAACAATATTTTCATTTTTAAAATAATTAGGTCAATTTGTCATATTTTTAAAATCATTACAATTTAGATATTCATCTGTTAAGTAAAACCCTCTAACCTTAAGCCATCCAGCAACAGTTCTTTTAAAAATGTTCACCGGTAACAATCTAATGGATAAAGGCAGCTTGTTAAATTGTTTACATTGTAGATAACTGTGGCTTTTCAATGTTTTACTAGTCTGACACTAGGTGTTACCAAGTCATATCTATGTCTGGTATGAAATGTAGGTGTATTATCATTAGAAGTGAACTTATTTAAATTTACTTTGACATAAATCAAGTTTTGAAAAATAAAGATACATGCCAGTCATTATTTTTAGATTTGTAAAATAAGTTCTACAGGATATATCATTTTTTATATTACAAATTGTTCTGATAGCTCGTTTTTGTCAAATGAATGCTTTTTTTGCAGCACTGGAATTACCCCAGAGACGTCCACCATAACATAAATGAACATGGAAAAGGTCAAAATATGTAGTAACTAATACCTCATTATTCACACAGTTTCTCAATTTCCTCAAGATGAAAATTACTCTAGAAAGCTTTTTACAGAGATTATCAATAAGTGTTTCCCAACATAACTTACTGTCTAAATATATTCCTAAAAGCTCAACAGGTTTCAAACGTGAAGCATCTATATCAACTGCAGGTTTAAGTGTGAACATTATCTTTTCAGTCTTACTTTCATTTATAACCAGAGAGTTAGCCATGTACCAGGCTTCAGCCTGTTCAAGTGAGTGTGCCAAACAAGAATTTAAATACTTTCGCGAAAAATCTCAAATGCATTGAAACAAATGGAAAGTTGTTTGACCGGTTTTATGCAAACAAGCGTTTTGTGACCCTCTAGCCTGGCATCATATCAAAGGAATATGTCCAGGCTGTCTCAATCGAAATTTGTTCAAATCTCGGATATTTGAGTATTTAAATTGTCATTGCATTCCTCATATTCATCTGAGTACCTAAATATATTTTTAAAAGTTTTTTCTATGAGCAAAATTAGGTTCGGTACGCCTTTTATTGGTTCCTAAATTTCACTATCTTCACAGCAACTCTGACCCGCGTCTTATTGTCGCTTGACTGAATTTTCACGTTTCTAACGCGATTCTTGTCGCGCGACAAGAGTCCTAAGATTGGACCTATTTTTTGCATAATGGCTTTTTTTGTGTTTCAAAATTCACTCTGCATCACTTCACCAAACATGCGTTCCTACTTCAGCTGTGGGCCGGGATTTATAGTTATAGTATAATAGTCATAATAATAGTCCACTCCCACTGCACAAACTGTCAATCGTGTTTGATTTTGCGATGAGGATTATGTTTAGTGGCGTCTGCTCAAGGTGTGCGAGAACATCCCCAAAAATTGTTTTTTTTTTTAAATTGAATAAATAAGATTATTCTCCTGATCCGTGCAAAGTATATTTATTATTCGTTTATAAAGAAATGTCTTCCCTTTTTGATAGCTCCGTAGTAAACCGTTCTTTTTGAACCCGTACACTGCTCTTTCTCAGCTCTTCTTAGTCGGCTAGCTGCCGTGAACGGAGCGCTGTAATGTTGTTTATACCAATAATTGGCGTTCAATTATGTAAGTTTGATTCAGTTTTACTGTTGTTTAAAAATTTGAAATTAATCACCCTATGATTAGATCTCATCTAATTTTTTCACAAGAAAATATTTGTAGCCTAATAAAGTATACTTTTCTTTGCCAACGCCTTAAGATGAAAGTAAGGAGACGCCATTGATTATAACTGAGTATTGATGATTCACTGTGTATGGAATCAACACCATTTTGATTTGGCTCAGGAGGAACCCATTTCATTTCCTCACGGGATGAGGGTTTTGACAATGCCTCCTAGAGGTACAGTACAGTACTTTATGAGGAATTGCTTGTGAGCACCGATCCCAAATCACTGGTCATGTGTTGAGAGGAAGGTGATTCCTTCCATGAAATTGACTTGCCATTGATAATATGTAGGCTATTATCTTTGAATGGGCCATTATCAATCGTGTGTAGCCTATAGCATTCAAATCAACTCATTCAATAATAACTTTTTTCAACTAATTTTAAACATGTTGAAGATTATTTGTTTAACCAAATGTTATAGTTAAACGCTAAATAATAATATAAAATATTTTAGTTATATTTAAAAAATGACTCACCATCCTGAGGCACTCCCAATAATCATCTGACGAGTTGCCGAAGACGAAGATTTCCCAACATCTTTTACAACTTTGTCAATAATTCCCTGAGCTTCTCTGGAGACCTCATCCACGTCGATGAAATCTTTATTTTCAGCTTCTTTTTGTGCTTTTCTCGAAGTCATAGTGCAAGTTCTGGAACACAGGAAGAAGCTTTGTTTCGATTAGAATTGTTACGGTATTTGAAAAGATGCTGTCTTACTAATTGGACACATATATAGTTCACCAATCAAAATCAGCAATGGGTTTCAATTATTGGTAGAAATTAAAATTAATTACCCCACTAACCTTTAAAACTCCGATTTACGCGTTTATGGTGACAGTTGAATCGAAGTCTCTATTCTTTCTGCTACAGTTCTCTTGACTTCAGTCTTGAACGATCATATTTTAACAGCTGATACAAAACTAGACTACAGACTGAATATATTTTTTCCTAGAATGATTTACAGTTTTGTAAACAAGAGATTAAAATAATTCAAATTTAACATGATTGATCTTTATTTCTCTGTTAAATCATTTCAATAAGGACAATCTGGAGTTTCAGAAGTGTTCACAGTCTGTGAGAGATTGAAAAGATGTTTTAATTATGTAGCATCATTATTGTTGGCAACATTGTTTTGAATTTGAAAGCGGCAATTTTGTATCTGTGAAAAATAACCTTTTGCTTCTTAGCAAGATAGGCCTAAGGTAAATTTACAACCGTAGTAACATTTACGGTATTTACAGCCGTAGTAGTAAAAAATTTGTAGAAATCTAGTTTTTTTTAATTTTCTTTAGGCACTCTAAGAAAGAATGGTTAAATTCCTAAAAATTTCGCATTTATTGTCAGTTTTTAGTCTAAAACTTACAAACTACCCACTCAACGAGTTGAAATCCCCACAGGGCTGCAGTTTCAGAATAATAGTCGATAAGACAGAGATAAGATGCACAAAAAATTACTGAAGCAACCTTCTCCCATTTTTGATCTTTCACATAAAGCACATTCTCTTTGTTATTCCATCGCCTGGGAGTCTCATCAAATGTCTGTAGAATTTTAGTCTAATGTTTTTGATATCGTTCAATATTTTTGAGTGATTTTCCATTTCAGAATTCTTTTGCAGTCCTTCTCCTGTTTTTCTGGGACCAATTATCTTCCTGGTGATTTTCTTTCTGTTTTACATAAATCCTCAATACCCAGTTTGGTGTTTTCCAAACTTAATTCCAAATAAGTTTCGCTTGCGTACAGAAATGCAGGTTTTATTACTGTGTTGTAATGTATTTTGGATTTTGTTGATAGTCATTTTTTGTTGTAGATACTCTGTACTAAGTCAAAGCCTTTTTGTGCTTTATTCACTCTATCTTTCACTCTATCCTTTCACATCAAAATTAAGCCTCACCTCAACTATTGAAGTAATTATGTTATCTAGTGTATAATATTGTTGATCTGACTTGTCTTATACTATATACTGGAGTCTCCAAGACGTAATCTACAAAAAAAAAAAAATCTCTGGGACTCTTTTTTAGAGATAGTTTCTCCCAGATATTTAAAGGAGGTGACATATTATTAATTTTCCCATATTTCGTTTTTAGTCTTTTAAGCTTGAGATTGGGGCTTGTGGTGAACAAATGAAATTAATAAACCAAATTTTTCTGCAACTTCTTTCAAGATTACTATTATTATTCACCATCATAGACATCGAAGCATTATTTTCTATTGCTCAGTTTATGAATAAATTATTGCATACACCAGCTCTACTTACGCACACTTACTTTCCTGAAAGAGAAATTTAGCTGGTAGACCAAAGCATACAATACCACGTACTAAGGAGGGGTTTACAAAGAATTAGGAAGAATGAGAACAAAGGAAAGGTAAGGATTTAATGGGTGAAAAGGAATGGTGAAACTGTTATTTTCCAAAATTAAAGATCAAAAAAGTAGTTGCTCTTGATCCAATTGCTGATGTCATTTTTCATTTTCTTGTTTATTTTACTATTGCTGAGGTTTTTACTATTGATTGGGACTTTTGTTTATGATTTTAGTACTTACGTATATTAGCTCTGTCTCCTAATGGATTCAATATTGGTTTTATAGACCTGAAATTTACTTGAATTTTGTCTCAAACTGTATTGACTACTGACAATGTTATTTTTTTCTACATTCATAATGTGCAGCTGTCTGACAGTCATTACCTGAAATTCAGTAAATATTAAGGTTTATTCAGTAAGTCTAGGTTCATTCAAAATTGTTTTAATTAATAATTTCTGCATTATGAAGAGTTCCTCAAGATGACAATAATTGTAGCAGCCTCCCCAAACAGTTATACCATACTGAATTATGGATTGCGAAAGTGCATAATATAACAGCTTATATAAGGTGGTTATTATGTTAGCATTTAGATTTTTTTAGCTTCATAGAATTAAAAAGATAGGTAGGATAAAAAGATAGGATAGATAGACTACATCATCTACGAATGCAGCAAGTGTTTTATTACTAGATTTGAGATTCTGACGAACAGTATTTGCGAATTTTATGAAGGCATCTTCAGTACTTTTTTGTTTTGAAACCCAAATTGGTTGCTATTTATGACTTCATGTTTGTTTAAAAATAATACAAGCCTTTTCTTTATTATCTTTAATTTTCGCTAGGTTGCTTATAACACTGATTGGTCTATAATTACTTGGGTTGGATGGATCACCTTGTTTAAAGAGAGGCTTTACTTTAACAGATTTGAAATGGTTGGGAAAATATCCTCATTCAAAACATAAATTGAAAGTTATAGCAAGTGGTTTCGAAATTGTGTGAGCTATGCGTTTTAGTATTTTGTTACTAAGATTATCCATTCCAGAGCTGCAATTGTTCTTAAGTTCCTTGATTGTTGCTTCAACTTCAAGGGAAGAGGTGGTGCGCATAAAAAAAGAATAAGGTAATTATTGCGTTGGAATATTATCGTTAAGTGTGAAGGTTCTCAAGTTATTGTTAACGTTTTGGGCCTGTATTTTACCAACATTAGTAAAATAATTATTTAATTTATTTGCACTAATTCCGAAGTTAGTACTCTTCTCTCTGCTATCACCAATATCATCATTAATACATCTCTAGATGGAAATTAACTCACGTTATGGCGTGACGGCCGTTTCGCTCTGTTGTCTAGAGCATCGTCAGACGACCCACAGTACACTGACTTAAGGTCAGTACTTATACCTTAAGTCAGTGTACTGTGGGTCGTCTGACGATGCTCTAGACAACAGAGCGAAACGGCCGTCACGCCATAACGTGAGTTAATTTCCATTTAAAAGTGTTTTTTTAGTTTATATTACATATTAGTGGAAACAAGATGGATCTACAACATCATACATCTCTAGAGTTTCATACTATTATTATTATTATTACACTCTTCATTTTTTTTTATAATACATTTCCTTAATTTTATTTATTGTGTTTTGATGTGTTTTGTAGCATAGTATTTCTCAAATCGAAATTAGTTGGATCTTTTTTCAAGTTTTACCATGCATTTTATCGCGTATATAATGATCGATCTTATTATTCCTTCACTTATACAAGCAGGTTTAAGTGGGCAACGGTTTCGTGGAATTTTCTTTTCAGTTTTATTCGCTTCTATTAAAGTTGTTAATCGATCTACTAATTTATCAATTAGTTTATCTATATTAACATTAGCTCTGAACATGATAGCCCAGTTTTCATTTTCTAATTGATTTTTATAAGTTATAATTTAGAGTTTTTTACTATGTCGGTTTCTACTTGCAGGATGTTCAGGACTACAGTCAATACCCAAATAGAGTGATACTGTGATACTGAATAATGATCAGTTATAGTTGTTTTAAAAATATTACCATGTACTCGCTCAATTAACTGCATCATTTCTTAATTTATTTATTCATCATCACATTACATAAAATTTTTGAGTTTCACTCATATGATTGGTGACATGTCAGTATTACCAAATCTAATAGTCTATCAACTACTATACAGTTGTTTCTATCCTTTCTTTCCTGCATCCAATGGTCAGGCAGAACGTTTTGTACAAACTGTGAAGTCAGGATTAATTAAATGTTGCGAAGGTATGATTGTAAATTCTACTTTACGGTTCAAATTAAATAATTTTTTAATGAACTACAGAAAAGCACCACATGCTACTACTGGTGAAAGTCCATGTAATTTACTCATGAAAAGAAATATTCGAACTAGACTAGATTTGATGCTACCCAATATTACTGACAAAGTGTTAGATACTCAAAGAAAGGAAATGCAAAAACAGACAATTAAAGATAAATGTTTCAATATCAATGATAGAGTTATGTACCGAATTTACAATAATAAGGGTAAATGGAATACAGGTATTGTAGCTGATAAAATTGGTTCTTCTATGTACAATATCATTACTGATGATAATCTTTCTATTAGGAGACATGCTAATCAAATGAAGGATTGTAAAATTAATTTAAAGGATTTTTCAACTGATATACCTAATGTTCATTATGATACTGATGTAATTGTGCCTAAATCAACAGTACTTTCTGGACAAACGAATAAAGCTATTACAAGCATTGATGTTGATGATTCTACTTTCTTTTCTAATTCTTTCAAGAATGTTTTACATTCAACGCCAGTTTCTACAAAATTACCGATTGTGACAGATACTATTTACCATATGCCACAGGCTAGACCTGTTAGGTTCAGAAAACCTCCTGAAAGGTATTCACCCTAGGTTTCATTACGGGGGGAGGTGTCATATATCCTTGTACAACATGAATTTTAGTTTTATTTTATGCAGTTGGCAAGACTGTGCCACACCAGAGAGACAACGCCTACTGTACTATGTCTCTATTGTCGATTGAATTTTCATGATGTAATGAGTTTACTTACGCTATTCGTTCTTTTAATAAAATGTATTTCATCAATTACAATGAGTTTGTGATTACTTCTACCACCTACGTTACAGAATTGAATACTATAAAATACATAGCACAACAGAATGGTTACAAACACATACTAATAGACAAACTACTGCACAGAATATCAACAAAACCAATCACTCACACCAGCAACAAACAGAATGACAACCCCCATACATTCATCACACTTACCCAGACAGCACAAAAACATTATTTTCACGTAAAAATCACGTTTTCATTTTTACATTTTAACGTTATTTTCATGTGTGGAAAAGGGAAAAATCATGTTATTTTCACGTGAATATAACATCAAAGTTTCACAACTTTTCACGTGAAAATGATGTTAAAATATTATGTGAAATTCACATTTCTATTATACCATATTTTTACATTCTAAAAATTTTTCACAAAATAACCACTTTTTTAAACAAGTGAAACAGAAAAACATTTCAATTGAGGATGCTTTGAATAATACAACAATAATCGAAAAATTTAAATATATTTTTAAAAATTATTTATTTTATAACAAATGATTATTAAAAATTACCAAAATTAAAATTTGAAAATTAGCATACCAAAATTATTTAAAATTGCCATTTTATCTGAATTATTTTCTTATTTTACATGTTCATAATACATGTCATGTTCTTCTTCTTCCACGTCTCTTCTTTGTCATGTTCTCTTTTTCTGAAAAAAAATGTTAATGACTCATTTTACATACACATAATACATTAAAGTATTATCATTTATTTTTTCAACCTATTTCTTTTTAAAAGGAATTACATGGCGTACGCAGTACATGCAAAAGGATTTGAAGTAGTCATTCTAAAAAAAGAGTACTGTATGTGCTTCCAAGTTGAAAAAATAAATAATAAAATTTATTATTCATAGGCAAAGAAGATGTTATAAAGTAATAAATTATATACATTTACTTTCAAAAGATGTTTCAATGAATTAGAATGATGATAATGACAAGTGATTTGTTAGTTTTTTCATTATTGGTTTATTATCATGTTTTTTCAATCTTCACAATAGGCTTAATTCTTGATATTTCAATAAGATTCAAATTAATATTTTTTCTATTATGTTTCTTTTTTTAATAAAACATGATCAGTTTCTTTCAAAAAATAAATGACATGGTATGCATAGTACACGCCCATGCACTCATTTAAGTAGGTCTTTATTAGTAGGTCATTCTAAGAAAGAGTAACATGAAAATCACAAAGTGATGAACTTTATAACATGACAATTGACGATCACATACTTATCAAAATTGATATTTAGACAACCCAAACACTTCAATGATCTGTAAATTTTATTTTTAAATAGCCCCAGTTTATTGACTCATAGCTGCCAGTATACAATCTGATATAAAAAAAATAGGAGATTCATTTCATGCTAAACTTTAGGGCCAAAATGACCAACAATTTTATAATTCAAAATTTTATCAAAATAGCTCCTGTCAATTAAAAACACATTTCACCTAGGTATTCAAGATCATTAAAGTCATATGCTCATCGTAAACTATGGAATTATAAAACCAATAACAAAATTACTCTAGTGCAAAAAATTAGAAATTGCAGCACAATTTTATAAAAGTTGAAAGAATCATATATTAGGCATACCTTGATTTCTCTTTACACATCAGTCTATTTTTTGACAGTCTCAACCAATCTTTTATTATTCTTTCAATGTCTTCATCAGTTTCATTTGGATACTGCTTCAGTACAACTCCTGATCAGAAACGAACAACAATATCAATTAACAATAAAATAATAAAAATCACTACTATTAATTATCTACAATAGATGTCTACAATTATTCAATCACAAATAATAAAAGTTAAATGATTGTAAGTTTCAGGCTGTTTATACCATTAAAAAAATAAAAATATACTTAGAATTACAAAAGGTCTTATTTTTAATGGCTGATGATGCCCACGAGTCCAAGACTTGTGCGTGGGTAATGAGGTGAATGATAACACACAGACAGAGGAGTGGGATTTGAACGCATGACTGCTGAAGCAACAGTAAGCTTTAGTTTACCAACTGTGCTAAAGCGGCCCACCAAGAAGTATGTGTAAAGTTAAACAAATAGATAAAGACATAAGTTATTCTTAATCAGTGCAAACTAGCACCAAAATGTAAAAGAAATATTTTAAAATTTCTATTACTAACTGAATTTAAATTAGACTAATGCAGAGATTACCTCTCTGACCCTACAGTGTATTGGAAGGGGGGGGGGGGAGTCATGCAGGCAGGAGAAAGCACACTGTTATTGCAAAAAGCTGTCTGTTTATTGATTGTGAATCAATTCCTCTCTGGAACTAATGCCTAATCAGCCCAAGTCCCCAGGGGTTGGAAAAATACGTGGGGGAACAAAGCTGATTAGCTTAAACATCTTTATAGTCAGAAATAAATGTAGTTATAACGTTTTAATATAAATTGATGATAAATTTAAGAGGAAAGCAGCAATTATGGACAATTGGGGGAAAATTTGACTTCATTTTTCAATATTTTCATTTTAGGTTATTGTTACATATGTGGCACGATTACCATAAAACGTTTGAAAATAATCATTTTATGAACTTATGTTCACAATGAAGGATAATCCTAACTCTGGAAAGTTGGTTCCTAAATCGTACAGTAGGCTATTGCCAAACGCATGTCACAGCTTTTATTGCTGCCAAATACCGTGTTACCGAATACCACTTCACACTGTTTATTGTTACAAGCTACCACACAGTATAACCAAACACTACCATGTTTTACTTTACCGTATCTTACTTGTTTCATGCTGATATTCATTCCAAAGTCGATTTCAAAATAACAACAATACATTGAAGAATTAATGCAGTCAAGTTGAACTTAATTTATCTAAAAAATATGATTCAATTTCTTACCTGAGTAAAAACTGTATCATCGTCTCAATGATAATTATTTCGAAGTAAAATGGTACAAAATACAAGAACACAGGTTTAATGGCGAGTTTGCAAACAGCAAAACAGCAAGGTGTGTAGACGACAAACATCACAGCCACAGGTCTACCAACACCATCTAGACCTACCCGGAGTTTTGTGTAACAATACTGAGCTGTAAACTACTTTCATAATAAATTAGCTTTAATATCATGTGATTTATCATATTATTCAATAAATTATATTATTGCTCATTTATCATAATTAATTATCAGTGTGTAATATCCACCAACCAATCAGCATTATGTGAGGCGGGAAATGGATTCGATTTGAAATACAGTATCCCAATATCTGCCCAGTCAATGAAAGTTTTGATTCCTAACAAATTTTAGGAAAGCTGAACTTCTACAGTACCTTACCTATGTTTTATTATGCAAGATACTAACTTGAAACAGCTAGAGTCCCGACCAACACCCATCTGGCTTCCCCCTCCAACAACACTTTTTTTTGTAAGTCAAAAACATGGGGTCTGCAGTCCAAAAAAACGTCTATCGGCTCTAATAGGTCTAGCATGAAATTTTCGTGTGCTCCTGTCATTTCGGTCGCACCCTTCTCCAAACTGAACACCCCACAGAGGCGGACAAAAATTACATTTAGCTTGAACACATTTTGCCACTGCAGTAGTAGAAATTCGACCATTAACTTTTTTATATTTTTTAAAATTATGTATTCGCGTTAGCAACCAACAGAAGCATGAAAAACATTTCCATAGCAGCTGTATTATCTACTATAGCAAAGTTTAATGCCCATTAAAAAAAAAATATTCATCATTTTTAAATTTCAATATGTATTTTTTAAATTCAATTAGAATCATTTTTAACAAAAAAATGTTAATCATATATAAGCGTTCTGCACTTCTCTACATAACTTGAGTATACCGAATTTTTCCACTTTAATTGTCAGGTGTTCCTAAAAACTGATCAAAGACATTTACATGTAAACCCCATTGGTGTATTAATAATATAGATTAAAAAATGTGAAATTGGCATGTGATATTCACGTTTTAAATTTCACAAATTTTTTACATTTTTTTTACGTTATAAATGTCACAACTTTTTCACGTTTACATTTTTCACATTTTTTTTACGTGAAAAAGATATATTTATTTTTCTTTCTAACATTTTCACCTTTTTTCTACGTGAAAATAACGTTATTTCCACATTATGTGCTGACTGGGTACCTACCTCAACAAAAAAAACTCATAAAATAGCAGCTTCATTCAGGAAACTCATAAAATAGCTTACAGAACAAATAATTGTAATAAAACACCTGCATTTTCAGACAACATCTCAAAACAAGTACAACAGATCTGGAATTTACAAATTGAAATGTGATGACTGCAACAAGTTCTATATAGGACAAACTGGCAGGACATTCACCACTAGATTCAAAGAACACACAAGAGCCATCTCACACCCAAACACACATTCCACTTTTGCTGAACACATCATTTCAACAGGCCACAGTTATACAGACATTGACACTAATTTAGACACACTACACTTCACTCACAAAAGCCATAAACTCAATGTTTTAGAACAATATGAGATTTACAAACATGCAAAGCAGGAACCTGACAACATTTTAAATGATCAACTTAACTTCTTCTCACACACTCTATTTGACAAAATAATCCCAATTTCAAACCTCCCGCCTACTCATCCCCCCACCCCAGCACCATTCCAACACCCATACAGCACAAAAACATTACAGTAACGTTACAAAAACGTAACACTGTTACCTTGTAACGTTACATATTTACGTAACATTAACGTTGTTAAACGGTCTAATAATCGGGTAAGGTAACGTTACATAGTAACGTAAAAGTAACGTTACATTGAAACGTAAATGTAACGTTACATAAAAACGTAAATGTTACGTTGCATAGTAACGTAAATGTTACTTAACATAGAAACGTAATTGCAATGTTATAGAGAAACGTTTTCATAACGTTACATATTTATGTAACATTAACGTTGTTAAACGGTCTAATAATCGGGTATGGTAACGTTACATAGTAATGTAAATGTAACGTTACATAATAACATAAATCTAACGTTTCTTGAAACGATTTTGTAACGTTACATAAATAATTATTTAAAATAAATTTCACTAATGAATTCAACACTTACTTGTGTGAAGGCCATTTCGCATTGTTGAAATCCTTCCTCAGAGGCTGGAAGCCTAACCATGAGAGTAGGCCTCCAGCCACGTCTCAGGAAGCATTCCAACAATGCGAAATGGCCATCCCACTAATAAGTAAGTGTTTAATACACTAGGGAAGTTTATTTTCAATAATTATTTGTGTTTAAATATCAACTGAAAAAGTGCTATGGAACTACATCAAATCCTGAACAGTTTTGTTACTTAATAAGGTTTATATAGTAGCCTAACACTGCAGAAATACAGTATAGTGATGTTACAAAATTGTTAAAAAATAACATTATTGTAACATTCTCAATCATTAACATAATGTTTAATTAAAATTCCAAAAACGTAACATTTGAGTTTTTGCATATTGTACCATATTTTAATTGACCACTAATGGGCTCTCTGCTCAAACACACGGAGCTTATTCTGCTCATGTTACATATGGTCATTAACCATTAGTCTGTAAAGCCTACAGTCCATTAATGGTCTGTAAAAGTATTGTACTATATGCAAAATCACTATTTAGAATGTTTCCATAAAACTGGAACTGTATCTGAATTAAGTAATAAGTTTTACTTGCGTTGTCAGGATGACTGCACTTTCGTCCTTTAAAAGACGCTTCGTCAGTTGACAAAGGGACAAAAGTGCACTCCAGACAATATGAGTAATAGTTTATTACTTAATTGAGATACAGTGCCAGTTCTTTGAGAACTTGAAATACTTGTTCAAGTATTTCGGCATGGAAAACATCATGAATATCTATTTACATCGTGAAGATGGATATTCCAGATAAATGTTGGAATGAACAAATCAAGGAATTATTTGAAAATATTATTTTTCCTGAGCTGCATTATAAATTTCATGCAACAAAGTTACTTAGAGGGGCATACTTTCGCTGTAAGAAAGCTGCAATTATTAAATCAAAATACTGAAAAATAAAATTATTTAGTATATTTATACAGAATTTTTACAGTACAATTACAGTATTTATTTTTATTGCAGTTTATTAAAGTATTTATTTTTTTAGTCAACTTATTTTGCCTTTCAAGCCGTTGTTTGAAAATTTCAGCCAGTTTTTCATGTGCTGGCTTACCTCTGTAGCGTCACTCATCTGCATTCCAACATTCTAAAAAGTAAAAAATGACAATAATAATCTTGTATCACTACACAATATTATATCTATGTTAAATTATAGATAACGCTGACTATATGGCACAGACACTGCACATGAACTGAAATCAGAAATCTGGTTGCATCAATTCATTATTTATGAGGGGAGGGTTCAGGGCCTATTTTACATAGACAGAAGGCCAGTATATTATATGTATTAAATTTAATAGGAGTGCTTTTTGAACACAGTTGAGAAAAGTTCTGAGAGCCAAAACTTTGATATTAAAATTGAAAGTTTTGTAGCCTGTAAGAATTCAGCACTAAACAGAAAACATAATGGTAACTGTTCTATGATCCACACAGGCTTAGCTGCAGTCTTTAAATCTCATTGTAATTGAATAACCATAGTCAATTCATATGAATCTTCTCAATATTATGAAATTTATTCAACTTTCAAATCTTCATTTTCCCAAAAAGGTGTTTATTAAACTTGACAAATATAAATTAAAAGCAGGAATAATCCAAGAAAAATTTTATCCACTCACTAAACAACAAAATCTTCTGTTGATTAATTTGGATTATCAAGTTACCTTATAAAAAATAAGTATTTGCTTCAAGTTATCAACAGCTGTTATACAGGAAAGTATTCGTTGATATTTTGGGTTTTCTATGACAAATGGGTTTTTATGTCATTAAAAAAACTATGGATTCAGTAGGCTGCGATAACTTGACAAATATAGTATTACCCATGGATCCGAATTTTAAATTATTCCTTTTTAAGAATGAAAAGAGAAGCAAAACTGAGTATTGCTAAATATTTCGAGATTTTTTAAAGTTTTCTTACTACAATCTTGATGTGGCTCCAGCAATATAAAACAGATTTTAGCTTTACTGAAAAATTGTCCAGGGTGGAGATAGCCATTTGGGTTTGATACCATTTTTTTTAAACAGGGTATGAACTCCAGTACATTGAACATGTAATTGAAATTATTTGACTTCTGTATTTTTGGCACTAAAATCTCAAACCAAAATTCAAAACTATTCCCACTGTGTCATTGGACTATTGAGTTTCGTTTTCAAAGTTAAATTCTAAATTAATAAATGCTAATAGTGCCAAATAAGGGCCTACACATTTTTCATCTTTTTATGTTCTTACTTCAAAGTATTTTTGATTCTGATCACAAGTAGAACAATCACTTTGCGTGAAAACGCCTAGAAATGTGTAAAAATCTTGATCTGCATACCAGTCCAGTGGAATAAACGACTGAGAGAATCGATAGTTGGTCGATCTGTACCAAACCCAAACCTACCGATTCCCTAAGTCGATTGTTTCACTGGACTACAAAAGGAACTGAAGCCCATTTATCTACTTCTATCATTTCAATATAGCCTAACGGTATTGCTCAGGTTACGCATGAACCTGCTATTAACAATTTTTGAATTCTGTAACCGGGTAGGTTAGATTTTCTTGCCTTTGGCAGAAAAGTTTAGAAATGAAGAGATCTTCGATTTTAAACCGTATTGTATGTTTCAACCTATTTCTATATGTTTATACGATGTAATTATGATTTGAATTACACATAACCCCAATAAATCACTTCAATCTCGATTTCTAAGCGTTTCCACACAAAATTATTGTGATATCCATGATCAGCTTGAAAAATACGACCATAAAAAGTTGAGAAATTCATAGGCCCTATTCGGCACTTTTACCTGGTAATTTATTCTTGCATTGGGAAGAATTGATAATTAAATTGTACTTCAGTGAAATTTATAGTTGACCTGGACATAACCTAAAATATGTAACTTTCAGTTGAAAATTTGTGGATAAAGTGCAGTCGTGCACAATTTATTGACCATTGTATCTCTGCTTGATTGGGTTTTTGTAATAATATATATAAGTATCATATGAGTTGAGCCCACAGCAAAAAGCGTCATTGCCAAATTTGGTTAAATTTCGATTTCAACAGTGTTTAGTGAAAATGACTTCAATGTTACATACTATTTCAATAAATAAATAACAGATTAGATCACACGGAAAGCTTAGGACTCAACTTATATGATGTTATTATATTATTCAATGGTTTTATTATAGGCCATGAATATTGAATTCGTTCAGCATTACTACTCCAAATTACTACTCTTGGAGTATTTTACTACTCCAAATCCAAATGAAAGAAAAATTGCAATTAACATAATATGGGCGTGTTTACAAAATAACTTATATTTATGTAATATGAACTCAGCTTACCTTGTTGGATTAATGTGTAGTGAGAAACATGATAATCTTTAGAACAAAAATGAATTTACTATTACTAACACGTAAACTAAAATAATGTAATGGAACCTCAGTTTCCCGGTTTCAGCCGTTACAGATGCGATCACGTGTCATTAACCGCCTGTGATTGGACGAGTGCTCGAAATCTGTTGGAGATTGCGGGGGCGGCGTTTTTAAATAGTATTTTAGCTTTATATGAGTAACCATTTTTTCCCAGTTTAAAAAGTAAAATATTGAAATTCTGACTATTCTATCAGATTTATCGATGAAAAATACTCGAGTAGGATAGAATCAAATGTTTCCTTCAAGGATATCATTAAAAATATCATGATATTTACAAATCACAATTTTTCAGAGCAGTTCATCTTTTCAGTGCAGTAGAAATACAGGCATTCTCATATACTTCACTTATGAAATCAAATTCTAATCTCTATTTTTGAATATCTTAGCTATTTATGGAAATATCTCAACCATTTTTCAGGATAAGGTAAATTTTGTATAGGGCTAGAACATGGATTAGTTGGATTTTTAAATTTAATGTTAGTTTTATTACTTTAAAATTTGTCTCATTATTTTTGTCCACTAATTAGCTTTTGGCCGAAATTTGGATGGGGAACTTTTGATAGATTTTTGTGATCTTTAATGATTTTTTTGATTAAATGAAATGTTCTTCCGAATGGTTGCTTGAAACGTTTTTGTAACGTTATTGTGACCATAATTTTGGTAACATTTTTTTTTTCAATCATGAGGGTTTACTGTATGGTTTATTTTAACGTAAATGCAACGTTTGAGTTACCATCATATTGCTAGCTAACCACGTGGCTGAGGTGAAAACCATTCCAAAAAAGAACGTTTTTAGCATTGAAAATGTTTTAGAGTAACGTTTTTGTAACCATTATTTCCTATTTTATTTTGTCCCAAACAGTTACATGAAACGTTATTGTGACCATAATTTTGGTAACATTTTTTTTAATCATGAGGGTACTATATGGTTTATTGTAACGTTAATGCAACGTTTGAGTTACCATCATATTGCTAACCATCATTCCACAAAAAAAAAACGTTTTCAACATTGGTAACGTTAGAGTAACGTTTTTGTAACCATAGATTGTTACTATTATTTCCTATTTTTTTTGTCCCGAATGGTTACCTGAAACTTTTTTGTAACGTTATTGTGACCAAATCTTGTGACAATTTTTGAGGGATAAGTATGGTTTTTTTGAAACGTTTATGTAACGTTTCTGTTACCATATTGGTAACCATTTTGTTTTCTGTTACCTTGTGACCATAATGTAACGTTATTGTAACATATATTGCTAACCACATGGCTGAGGTGGAATTCATTTCAAAAAAAAATTATATTGCTAACCACATGGCTGAGGTGGAATTCATTAAAAAAAAAAAAAAACGTTTTCAACATTGAAAACGTTAGAGTAACGTTTTTGTAACCATAGATTGTTACCAGTACTATTATTTCCTATTTTTTTGTCCCAAACAGTTACCTGAAACGTTTTTGTAACATTATTGTGACCAAATCTTGTGACAATTTTTGAGGGGTAAGTATATGGTTTGTTGTAATGTTTATGCAACGTTTGAGTTACCATCATATTGTTAACCACAGGGCTGAGGTGGAAATCATTCCACAAAAAAAAAACTTTTTCAACAATGATAACGTTAGAGTAACGTTTTTGTAACCATAGATTGTTACTATTATTTCCTATTGTTTTTTGTCCCGAATGGTTACCTGAAACGTTTTTGTAACGTTATTGTGACCAAATCTTGTGACAATTTTTGAGGGATAAGTATGGTTTTTTTGAAACGTTTATGTAACGTTTCTGTTACCATATTGGTAACCATTTTGTTTTCTGTTACCTTGTGACCATAATGTAACGTTATTGTAACGTTTCTGTTTACAACTGTGTTCTATGGGCATACATAACCCTCAAACTCATACCTTAAGTCAGTGTACTGTGGGTTGTCTGACGATGCTCTAGACAACAGATCGAAACGGCCGTCACGCCATAACGTGAGTTAATTTCCATTTAAAAGTGTTTTTTTTTAGTTTATATTACATATTAGTGGAAACAAGATGGATCTTCAACATCATAAATAAAATTACTTCCAATTCAATGACGAATATACTACAGCCATCCTGCCGACCTCCCTATGTGATCACCCATTTCTAGCATAATGGTCGAAATGTGTCTCCAACACTAAGAGAAAATCCAAATATTGAAAAATAATTTAATTTCTGTGGAATAATTTAATATAAGAGTCCTTCACCAAAATTTTTGATTGCCGGCCGCCACTGCAGTGCTCAGTGAGTAAAATATTTTAATTTTCTACTCAAATATTTGACTTCATAGTCGTGCAATTATTCATAAAGTCAAATACTGTAATTATTATTAGTAATACGCGCAGTTCGTCATGTATACCAAATTTCAAGATTTCAAAACCAGTAAATGTTACCAGTGTCATTTTTTGGAGGATGAAGCCCACATAGGTCTGAGACCTGTGTGTGGGTAATGAGTTGAATGATGATGATGATGATGATGATGATGATTGATGAGCTGGACCTACAGTTTTAGAATAGAATGACTTTTTTATTTGTTGACGTGGCGAAGTTTGGACAGTTATGTCCAATCTACCACTTAACCAGTTTTCGGTGGGTTCAGAACCACCGGGAAGTGATTTTACAGCAGAGAACAGTGTCTATTTTGCTGGCCGATCTAATCGGTCACCCTTACAAAGAGTGCCCAGTAGAACGCAGCTTATCCCTATCTGATTGAACAGATACCTGCTTCGGCTCACGGCTATCACTTACCTGTCGTCTGGTCTATTAAAATTCAAAGATGTTGAAGAATTTGAATAGACCAATCAGACTCCACCAGTAACATTTACCAGTAAATGAGAAGGCTCCCATAAACTCAACCAATAATCTACTTTTCAACCTGATTTTACAAATTGTTTGGGGGGGGGGGGCTTGAAAACGCTTTTGGCACAAAATGGGCAATCAAGAAGTGGAAGGGCGACGACTGTATTACTAGTAACAATACTATTTGATCTAAAACTGTTATTTTTCTAAGAAAAATTTTGAAAATCCAAAAATATATAGTTTTAAAAAGTACAATAATTATTATAGTTATTGTCGATTTGAGAGCGTTAATATGGTAACATCAGCTGATGAACCGGATCCACTTTGATTCGGTCTCCTGTAAACAAAAACAGTCCCAGTAATACCAACTAGAACCACATGATAATCAAGTTGGCATTGCTACCAGTTACCGGCTTTCATAATCAGCTGACTGCCTCCATTTTCTTCAACGTCATCATCAAACCTCAAACCTTCATCAGTTGATGTCTAGCACTGATAGAGAGAAGAGCTGTTTTGTGCTCCAGTAGATTTTTCAACACACATCACTGGAATTTTACCTTAAATTTGCTATTTAAACAGTGCCTACTGATTAAATACTGAAGTGCTCAAATGATTTAGTGATGAATAAATGGAAAATCAATTCTGGATATCTTTCACAAGGTAAGCAGTTTCATATCAATTTTTGCAATTTAGTCTATTTTAAGACACCCTTAAATACCATAGTTTCTTAATTGCATAGCTTTGCTCCATTATTTTGAAGTGAGAAATAACTAAAATGAAATGGCTAAAATTTAACCTAAAAAGTTCATCATCACTAACTCTTTGAAATCTGTCTAGTCATTTTCAGTTACCAACTCTAATTCAATAACTATGTTTCAATACTCGGGTAGGGTAAACTCTACTAGTTTTCCCCTTTATTAACTTATTTCAAAGCCAAGCTAAGAAACTATTAACTACAGTTTTTAATATTAAAACCAAGAAAGAATTGTTATTCATTTTTAGGTAGACTTCTCGCTATTCATTATTATACATTGACCTTGACTACGGTACCAATTTATTTTATAGATCATTAGAATTTATAAATTTTATTGGGACATTCTCAGTGAACATGCATTTTCTCATTTTGTTAGTTTTAATCTACCAATGCTGCTTGATTTCAAATTTCTCATGAATTTATTTTTATTATTACTTCTATTTTCCCTTGGACATTATTTTCCAGACAGTGTGCTTCAAAAGTCAATCTTAAAACTGTCCATCAATTGAAACGTCCTTCAAAAATCAAAAGCAGAGAATTTAAATTGTTTTTGACTGAAAAAAGAAATAATTCATTGTTTGAAAAATAAGTTCAGAACTGGTCGTCGCCTACATTATAATTATTATAAATTGATAGTGATATTATATAATCAAATTAAAATTAGTTATCACACTAGTAGCCTCTTAGTGGAATTTCAATGAGCTTTTATATCATGATGATCATCCAAGTAACTAGTAACTATATTGATAAACCTATTATAAGAACTTGTATGCATACTGGGCTAATTTAATTTTATGATTTCAAGAAATGTTTCTTACAAGCCAGCAGCTACCGTACTGATTTGAACCATGATCTACCAATAATTGATTCAAACTATTCCAATCCTTATAGATAATTAATCCATATTCTTTTCAATGAGAAAATGTTTTTCAGTCTCATTTAATTATTATCTTTAATCTCTGTCATTTTGCTCAAACTCCACTTACTCACTACTCAAATATATAGATCTACACATCCCACTTGCAATTTGACATGTTCAGTGACTATAGATAGGCCTACTGTACTAATCCAACATTTTCTCAAAATTATGTTGCTGCAACCCAAATTGACCAATTTCTTTGATTATTTCACAATTATTTTTAGGATATTATAAAATTGGGTTCCACTATTTGACGTCGTTTCAGGCATTGCTGAATATAGTTAGCAAGATTATTAACTTGAAGCTAGTTTGTAAAATATTTTTTCAAGTTTGGTTTCTCAGTCGTTTAGTAAATTATTCAGTAGCTATTGATTCATTAGCGGCCCTAAGGCTTGTTTCACACACACCCGGCTGTCGGGTAACTGGTGTTGTTTGCCCAGCTGTACGAACATTGCATTATATGGGACTATGTAATCATACCGGATAAACAATAATGGTTACCTAACTGCTGGGTATGTGTGAAACAAGCCTTAGGGCCTCTAATGAATCAATAGCTTTTGAATGATTTTCTAAACGACTGAGAAACCAGGCATGAACCATATATTAAATTGATCATGATGTTATTTCCATGCCAGTGAATCGAAATGACTCATTCCAAATTCAATTCCATTGGATCACCAATTAATTCTAATATATACTAATGATAGTCTTATTGGGATTGAATAGGAAATTTTAATTCATTCCAAGTATCCTCCAACATTATTCTCAAGGGCAGAGATTGTTCATTGATATACTTGATGAATGAAGTGGCTGTTTTACCCTATCAAAATTTCAATATAATTATTGTTGGAGCCGTATTGATACTGGTTTATTTTGTATGACTTTCCATTTTTAAGAACAAGTATTTCTGAGTTTTCAACTATATCCAGCAAAACATATGATGCAGTATCAGTATATTAGGACACATTGTTTAATGCTCAAGATACTTGATCTTAATCAACATCATCACTTCAAACACATTCTATAGTCAATTGAATATTGCCAGCACATATCAATTTCCAATCAACTTTACAAACTTTTATCAATGCAACACCACCACATATTTTGATATAATTGAAGCAATCAACACACCTCCAAATTTGTAATAGCTTAACTGAACTATTTTTTTTTCAACAGGATGACTGATCAGTTCAACCTACTTCAAGAAGGAGATATGAAAAGACTCAACTTCACGGTAACCTCTTCAGTAGGTCAAGATGGTGGAGTACAAACTGGCCAGGACGTGAAACTGGAGATTTGGTATTATGTATCTTGCTTTTATAGTCAGTTAGGTTAGAAGTTTCCCACCATTCTCCTGCATATGCTAGGAGGTTTACAGTTGTTAGTCAAGTACCACACTCTTCAACCATGCTCTTGGATTGTGCCACAAAGTCATATTTGTGGCTTCGATGGCAGGGTCTGCATCTGAGAGTCCATGTCTCTCTTGTAGAGTTCATGACCGCAGTTGTCAGATAACGCTGCTATACGTCCGTCTTATGATGGAGTGGTACTGTTTATTGTAGCTGGTGAGATGTGTTATGAGGCTAACAATCGTGAATGGAGATTTGTTGGGCTGTAGGGCATTTGCAGTTGTTAATCATGTATCACACTTTCTATCCGGGCTCTTGATTTGTGCCATGACATAATCTTATCGCGCTTGATGGTTTTTTGGCTGGGTTCAGTGGCTCTCACGGATGCTTCGAGAGTCTCTCTCCTCGCTAAGGCCTTGTGACTACTTGTTAGTTCCACAAGGAGAACAGGGTGCACTGCTCAGTCGCCACAACCATTTTATTATGGTGTGGTACATTTCATTGCAGCTGGTGGGTTGATATAAGGCTAACAAATGTAAATAGGGATTTGCTGTTAGGTCCCTGTCAGGATTCTCATGTCACATTCATTGTGCATGGACTGTGTTACCCTGTGATCAAGAGATGCCGGTTGCCAGGTGAAAACCCTGGAGTAATGATGTCTCCGACATATGTTGAGTGCAGGTGTTAGCACCTTTATGTTTGGTAATTGTGATAAGAGATTAGATTAGACATTGATTATGCAAAAATTGTGGGAGTGGCTCTCACTTTAGTTTCGGCTACTGGCTTTGTGCTTAGAGCTTATGCCGTTTTTACTGTTGCCAGTGAAAATGCCATAAGCTCCAACACACTGAGAATAGAGTTCACTAAATCAAATCATTTATAATTATATCCTCCTCAACAAAAATAGAAACATAAAAATATAAAAAATACATCTGAATAATATAAAATTGCACTAAATCAACAAATATATAACTAGTTTATATGGTATTTATATAGCAGTTTCAAAAGTACAAATCATGATTTGAGAGAATCAAAAAATTTTCTGGGGCTCTTATACACATGCTAGGAAGTGGAAATATGTGATACTATTTATCAATTGCTTAGAGGCGCTTGCCTACAGATGGTAGGAATGCAAATATTTGAAACTATTTATTGATAGATTATTGGTGCTTGCCTATACAGATGTAGGAGTGCAAAAATATTTGATACTATTTATTGATAGATTATTGGCGCTTGCCTACAGACGTAGGGGTGCAAAAATATTTGATACTATTTATTGATAGACTATTGGCGCTTGCCTACAGATGTAGGAGTGCAAAAGTATTTGATACTATTTATTGATAGATTATTGGCGCTTGCCTACTGATGTAGGAGTGCAAATATATTATACTATCTATTGATAGATTATTGGCGCTTGCCTACAGATGTAGGAGTGCAAAAATATTTGATACTATTTATTGATAGATTATTGGCGCTTGCCTACAGATGTAGGAGTGCAAAAATATTTTATACTATTTATTGATAGATTATTGGCGCTTGCCTGCAGATGTAGGAGTGCAAAAGTATTTGATACTATTTATTGATAGATTATTGGCGCTTGCCTACTGATGTAGGAGTGCAAATATATTATACTATTTATTGATAGATTATTGGCGCTTGCCTACAGATGTAGGAGTGCAAAAATATTTGATACTATTTATTGATAGATTATTGGCGCTTGCCTACAGACATAGGGGTGCAAAAATATTTGATACTATTTATTGATAGATTATTGGCGCTTGCCTATAGATGTAGGAGTGCAAAAATATTTGATACTATTTATTGATAGATTATTGGCGCTTGCCTACAGACATAGGGGTGCAAAAATATTTGATACTATTTATTGATAGATTATTGGCGCTTGCCTATAGATGTAGGAGTGCAAAAATATTTGATACTTTTTATTGATAGATTATTGGCACTTGCCTACAGATGTAGGAGTGCAAAATAATATATTATACTGTTTATTTATAGATTATTAGCGCTTGCCTACAGATGGTAGGAGTGCAAAAATATGTGATACCATATTTATTGATAGATTATTGGCTCTTGCCTATTCATGTACGGTGAATGTGATAAGAAATTAGATTAGACATTGATTATTCAAAATTTGGGGAAGTGGCTCTCACTTTAGCTTCAGCTACTGGCTTTGTGCTTAGAGTTTATGCCATTCTCTCTGGCAATGCTTTGGCAGTGAAAATGTCATAAGCTCTACCACACTGAGAATAGAGTTCACTTGGGTACATTCAAGCATGGAAGCAATAATTCAAGGGTAGTTTAAGGGTGCTGTCCTATACTTGCTAGGAAATGAAAATATGTGATACTATTTATTGATAGATTACTGGCGCTTGCCTACAGATGTAGGGGTGCAAAAATATTTGAAATCATTCATTGATAGATTATTGGCGCTTGCCTACTGATGTAGGGGTGCAAAAAATTTGATACTATTTATTGATAGATTATTGGCGCTTGCCTGCAGATGGTAGGAGTGCAAATATGTGATACTATCTATTGTTAAATAAGGAATTTTCCCCATTTAATCACTCTTGCTCAAGTCTGTTTCAGCCACACTGTGTTGTTGTCAACACCACTTCTTCTCGGGTATTCTTCTCAAACAGATTCAACTCCATTCGTGCTACAGTCTTTTTTTAAGCTTCATCTACTAGGTAATTAACTGTTTTTCTTTTCTTGTAGAATCTATTCTAAATAACTGAAGAAATCACAATAGCCTTCATAGCTAAACAGATTCGGTTTCAGAGCAATTCAAATATCTAATCCAGTGCTGAGTTTCAAGCATTGCATTTTGAGATTTGTCCAGATATCTCAACGCATTAATAATTGAATGTTTCCATGAGTGATGATTCTGAATCTCCATCAATAAATCAGATAATAAATCCAGCCAATCCGACTTAGCTTTTTTAAATGCTATCCAATTCTAAACTATTCTTGATTATTTGAATTAAAAATTAAATTATGTTGTTTTAAAACTATTTAGTGGACTTTATGCTTTGAAAATTTATTTTATCTCTGATTGTTTTCTAGGCTAGTTTGCCAGCAGAAGTGTTCATCTAATTGCTATCAAAGAGGATGGAAACTCCAAAACTAAAACTGATAAGATATATAGCAGTACCGGTAGCTTACCTGAACAGAATTTTTGTTTGAAGCTTGGTATTTGATGATCCAGACAAACTGCTAGCTGGACAGTTACTTGAAAAAATAATATCACTATTATTGTTGAAAATGATAGAATAATATTCTTCAAAAGATTATATTGTTATCATATTGATGCAGGAAATTTGATGAAAATTTCTGTAAACATGATTAGGCTACCAATACACAGTTTCAGTAGTTCGTTGGTATTATAAACCTTTTAATCAGAATTGAAATGCAATAATTTTTGTTTAATGTTGAAATAATAATTTTTTTTTGCTTTTCTACTGGTGGGGAAGGAATTATGCACAAATTCTGGAACGCAGATTTCAGGGTTATACCGGAACGTTTTTCTAAGTATGTCGGGAATTAAAAAAATATTTTTTAGCTACTTTTTATATTGTACTTGTAATTGGGCATGCATTTATGTTGTTACAATTCTTTGTTATATTGTGTTTTTCATGGCATTGATTTAAAAAACGTTATGTATTAATAATTGCAAAAAAAATCATTTTCTATTTAAATTCAAACAATGAAAATATATATAGTTGATAAAGTTTCTATAGAGTACAAGTGACCTTTTCAGATTATTTCAAGTCTCAACTTTTGTAATTTTATCGATTGTGGCTATTGTAATTTGTGAATACTGTTTGTATTGACTAGTCTTAATACTTCAAGGCATGATTTTGAAACACAGTTTGTACAATCCACTACTAGGTAGGGCATGCAGTTCTCTGTTACTTCGTTTATTTGTTTTATTGTGTATTTCTTGTCATTGATTTTACCAGACACTTTGTATCAATCATTGTTAAAAAATGTCAGCTCCCACTTCAAACAATTGAAGATATATCTAGTTGATAATGATTTATAATTTAAGTATAATTTCAAGTTTCAACTGCTGTAATTTTATCGATGGTGACTAATGTAATGTGAGAATACTGTTGGTATTGACTTGTCTTGTACTCCATGTGTGGAGTTTTCAAGGCTTAATCTTAAAAAATTCAAATAATAATAAATAAAAATACAGGATGAAAAGCGCAGAAGAAGGAAGAAGCGAGAAAGGTGGGAGGTCTAGGCCACGGGCTTCTCCATCTTTCTTAGTATATTATATTGAATGATCAACATTTAATTTAATTTCCACTTTTAATAATATTTTATTGTTATATAGATAGGAAACATTGTTTTTTAAATGTTATGATTTATTCAAAATTATTTTCTCTTTTGTATGAATTTCATTTATAAAATCTTATACTGGGTTCTCTGCTGTACAAACCGATGGAGAATTTTGAGTGGCTCTTTTTGTCCATCTTGAATTACATCTGAAGTTCTGCTCTTCTGGTGTATTTTGATGATGTTCTCTTTTTGGTGTTTAGGGAGGGGGGTATTGGTTGCTTGAGGGGGGTATTGTTTGCGGTACTGGTTCTATTGTGTTGCTACGGTGTCAGTTTGTAGAATAGCTTTTGATGTCTATTTGTTGTATCAGAGGAGTACTGCAGAAAACCCAGCAAATGAGATTTATATTAAAATATATTCTTTTTAAAACAATTATTATTTATTAATAGAAAATGTGGTCAGGGGATACTGTTTGGTTGGCAGGACAGAGGTGATCTCTGGAGGTACCCCAGGGATTGCCTCTCAACTCCAACACTACTTCTCTCCGTTAATGGGTTGTAGTTAGGAGCAGTATCCACCTCGCGTGGCCCACAAGGCCCCTCCCGGAAGGGGGGCAAGTCAACCTTACGTCCTCGAATGGTGTTGATGCCACACCTCGTGTGGGCTGGGAAACGTACGTCCTGGGTGCCCTCGGTTTGGTTCATCTCTTGACTGGAGGCAGTGTTGAGATGTCCCCTGACGGTGGGATACCACAGTGACTGCGGCCGACAAGGCTCTGGCGATTGGCGAAGTTAGGGACACCCAAAGTTAGTAGACAGATCTATCTGCTACTAATCTTGGTGGTCTCTCACTACCGCTTTTCGTGAATTTTTACTATTCTTCCTTTCTGTTCTCAATTCCCTTTTGGGGCCAAGTAATAGGTGTTGTTAATTTTAATTTTTTTATTTTCTCATGTAGGCATCTATTATTTTATCATCCTATCATTCGCAGTTCTTATTTAGATTGTTGTGTAATTTAATTTATTTTAAATTATGTGAAAAAATTGAATTAAACTTAATATTTTGAGCTAGTATTCATGCGAGCAGCAGAACATATAGGACGTCTAAAGAATAGTAACTTTAAATTCTTGTAATGATGTGAAAATTCTTTAGAGTAGAATTTGATGTGGAAATAGTGCGTGATTTGGATTTCTGCTTTCCATTTTCAGGTATCTGTTCAATCAGAGATAAGCTACGAAACTCCTGGGCACTCTTTGTTAGGGTGACCGATTGGCCAGCAAAAGAGACTCTGTTCTCTGCTGTATAATCACTTCCCGGTGGTTCGGAAACCACCTAAAACTGTAAGTCCAACTCAGCAATCACCATCATCCAATTCACTACCCACGCACAGGTCTCAGTCCTATGTGGGCTTCATCCTCCAAAAACAAATCATGGGAATAAAACGCAAAAACCTTCATATCAAAAAACTAGGTCTAAGCAAGGGCGTCATTTTAGTCCAGCTTATGAGGGGGAAGGGGCATTTATTAAAAAATCTATCTGAAGAGTTTGAATTTTGTCACAATTTTGTTTCTTATTAATATTTTTTCAAGTTAATATCTTATTCCAATAAAGTAATTTTGTTGTTTGGTATAATAATATAATTATCTATACCGCTTTTTTCACTTTTGGCTTACCGTATAATAATAATAATAATTTCTCTGGTTGTGAGTACAGCACTACCAGAGGAGTTTATTCACAATAAATTTAAAAAATTAACATTTAAGAAAATAAATTAAAGTCTTAAATCTAAAGTATTGCAGTTGTGAATTTTGTGGTTCCCACTATATAAATATGTGTCGGGATTCCACTATTTTGTCTATTTCTTTATAGGGTATTAGAACATGCAAAAAAAATATTACGTTAGTTTTACAAAGTTACATGTTACTAATTTATTGAGTATTAAATTGATAAGTATAACATAAATAATAATATTTTTAGACTACATGCTACTAGTTAGTAATATAGTTATATTGGTCCTCCCCAAGCAAAATGAATTTACTTCACTATCATTCTGACAAAATCAATTGTCCAAAAAAAGGACTTGTACATTTGTGTTAGATCGTGTTTGTCAGTACATCCAGCTCTTGAACAACTTAACTATCACTGATTTTTCAGATTCACGTCCTGCACATGCCGCCCTACAAATACCTGAAGGAGTTGTGCGGCCAGCGCCCGCGCATCGGCTACGTGTCTTCCGACTTCGGCAACCACCCCACCTCGCATCTGATGCAGTCGATTCCCGGCCGGCACGACCGCAACAAAGTGGAGGTGTTCTGCTACGCATTCAGTCCGGACGACGGCACCACGTTTTGCGCCAAGATCGCTTGCGAGTTGGAGAACTTTGTCGACCTGTCGCAGATTCCGTGCAATGGCAAAGCGACTGAGTCGGATCACTTTGTCGACCTGTCCCAGATTCCATGCAACGGAAAGGCGACCGATCAGATCAATGCGGACGGCATTCATATCCTTGTCAACATAAATGGCTTTATGAAGGGAGTGCTCAACGAGATCTTTGCACTGCGAACGTCGGCTATTCAGGTGAGAAATGCAAACTGTCAAATATATAGAACATAATTTATATCAATTTCGAAGTTTTATCAATTATACTTAGTAGCGCTCATCGATTTCTATCAGCTATTCAATACTGTCGTTAATATCCGCCATTGCGGAACTCTTCAGTATAGTTATTGATAGCACTTTTAGGAATTCGAAAAACATAATTGTTCTGTACAAAACATTGTTTTACAAAATTGTTACATAGTTTAAATGTGATTTTAACTGTTACTTATACTAACTCTTTTAAGGATGAAGCCCTCATAGGTTTGAAGCCTGTGCGTGGTTAATGAGTTGGTGGTGATTGATAAGATGAACCTACAGTTTTATTTTATTGAAATTTATTTATTTAGTACAAAGCATAGATGGAAGCTTACAGGCCTACACCCAACAAAGCTTCCTTAACACAGTTCACATAAAATCATTTAACTGTACAATCATTAAAATCAAAGATACCATACATTTATACATTTTTAAGACAGAAATGGAAAAATACTGTAAAAGTCATGCAAAGAATGTAGAATAATAAAAAGAGAGGAAAACTTATCATGAGATATAAGTACCTTATTATGGTATAAATTATTACAGATAAATGTTAAGGTTGCAAATAGAACATACTGAAAAGTAATATAAAAAAGGAGATCAATAAAATAGTAGAAAAGGTGGGTTCCAATCCACTGGCAAGTAATTTCACAGCAGAGAACAGTCTTTTGCTGGCCAATCCAGTCGGTCATCCTTACAAAGAGGTCCCAGGAGTTCTTAGTTTATCTTTACTTGACTAAACAGATACCTGCTATGGCTCACGGCTATCACTTCCCTAAAGCCTCGCACACATGAATGGAATTTCAACTGAAAAATTTACGGCGATTGCAGTTGAACTGCCGCTGAGTTGCCGTCGAAACCAACTGCATTTCGACTTCATTTTTGATGTCGGGCTGTCGCTGGCTTGCAGTTCTGTTGCCATCGTGTGTGTGTTGACATGACTGCAAGCTGACGGTAGTACAGCGTCACCTAGGCAGCACTTATTAAAGGGCTGGGCTTACAACATATTAAATTGTATAGAGTGATTTCAAAAATTGAAATCCATATGACAGTGTCCCTACGGCCAGGTAAATGACACCGGGTATGTGTGAAACAAGCCTTAGTAATATAATAGATTACTTTTATTGCCATTCATGAAATACAAAATTCAAGTAACATAAAATGTACACAATCTTCATAATCAAAAACTACACTGAAATATAAATAAAAATAAAATTTATTTCTAGAATAAAGCTTAAATATGGCACTACTCGCAGAAGTGAAACTTGATCGCCAGCAGTGAGTCCAAGATAATTATTTTAAAAATAATCATAAAATTTAACAAAGAATCACAACAGACAAGCTCAGAATTAGTTATGAATGTAATGGGTCTGTTCCATCAATGTCACATATCTTGTCAGTAGTTTTTTTTTGTTCTGTTACTCTTGTTTCGCTTGTTAGTCTTTACTATTTTGTTAGTTATGGATATATAAGTGTTTTTTTTCTTTATGTACATTGAATGCTTATTCTTAATTTGAATGTTTTTGTTCTGTTACTCTTGTTTCGCTTGTTAGTCTTTACTATTTTGTTAGTTATGGATATATAAGTGTTTTTTTTTCTTTATGTACGGTACATTGAATGCTTATTCTTAATTTGAATGGTTATGTATTCTTTACTTATATGAAATAATTTTTAGTTAATTATTATTTGTATTTTATTACTCTTCAAGTTCAGTGTTAATTAGAAGGATATAAATTTATGTATTATTCACTGTAGCCCGCCATAGTTAGGTGGGCTCCTTCCCCAAGCTCGAGCTTGCTCTTTTGGGGGAGTAATTCCTACATTTTCAGTTTTTTTTTTATATGACAGTGTTTATGTTTATTTTCTTGTATTGTATTTTATAATGTTTTTTTCTATGAGGAATAAATGATTTAAAAAAAAATGGTTGGCGAGCGTGATGCCACGTCATGAGTACCCAAGACTGCGATTGGATGGATTACCGAGCAGCTTACTGTTGTGTTATCACTAAACTTGTGATTCCGAGAGTACCTAAAATATATTGCAGGTTTCTTATAACCTGTCAAATTCACAAAAGACCAGCAAGCTCGTTTTGCTCGCCTGTCAAGGAGAGGGAAAATTTTCAGTGAAAATTCTAAAGGCTAGAAATGTGTCAAATTTATGTTTTTTTGTGGAAAATTTTTAAAACTCAGTATGCGTCTAGTGCCCGGTTTCTGAGTTGTTCATAAACTTAATGGACCATTAACTCAATGCTGGAGCAATGGGTTAATGATCCATTAAACTTAATTAACAACTCACAAACCGGGCATAGGTCCAATAAATATAATTTCTTTATATAAATTTTGCGAACTTCATTATTTTCATTTGAAAATCCTGTCTGTTTTAATTTTAAACACTAGATTTTCGTTTACTTTAATTTACTTATCTCAATCACAAACTCTGACGTTCAAAAGTAATAGCAGAACTATAGTCACCGGTATAGAAGGCACTGAAGCCCATATTTATGAACCGACCTTAAGGATTCTTTACCTTGTGGGAGACTTGAAAAACATCAACTAGAAAGTTGGTTGATTTCATGGGAGCCTAATTAAAATAAGATTATTTATCTGTTGAATAGAGCATACTTAAGAAAATACTGTCGAATTTGTTCAAATGCATCAGAAACTAAGGCTACATGCATAGTGGAGCTGAGAGAAAAGCGAAAAAGAGCCTAGAGTCCGCGATGAAATAGCAAAGAATGACTGTATTCATACTGAGGGGTTGAAGCAGCGAACATCAAGGCAGTTCATCTCCCCAGAGTCCAGATCGTTGACAACCAAATGAAATGTATCACAATTACAATCGCGATCACATTCGCAAGTATTTTTTGTTCTATGAAGCGTCTTCACTCAATATAATATTAATCGATTAAAAAGAAGTAAAGCAGTTCTTGTAATAAATCTGACGCAAAATGTAAAAGACGAATTTCACCACCTATTTCGTTATTTAAGAGAACATTCTGTTTAGTCCAATGAATATTTTTGGATGAACATAGATACTTTTGATTATTTGCTAACCAAAATAGAACACATGCTGACGAAGAATTGGACAAATTTTATTTTGAACCCTATTACACCATGTGAACGTCTTGCAGTCACTTTAAGGCACGTAACAAAATGAAAAACTCAGCTCTAGTCCTTGAAAAAAAAATTATTGGATACTATTTTATTATTAAAGCTGAAAATTTTATAATATAAAATATTAATATGTGATAATGATACGGTACACGGAAAAATGGCAGGACCGGCTGGCGTTGTTGAGAGAGCAAAGCCGAGAAATCAAGCTTGTTTTAATTCGAAGCTCTGCTCTTTTAGCCCAGGCAATGAATGCAAAAAAATGGCCATTGTCGTAACAAATTAGGGGAAAGCTGAATTTTTGCAGGATGTTAGTATACATAGTACTGACTCAAAAAAACCAAAGTCCCGACCCCCACCCCGCTTGCTTCCCCCACCACCCCCCTATCAACATTGCAAGAGCAGTACTTCAGTTAAAGGCTTATAACTCGGAAACTAATTAAGGTATCGTTGTGATTCTCATCTCATTTAATACTTAAAACTATTTTCTAAAAAATATGTCATATACGTTTTCTATGTAGATAGCCTAGTTTTTCAGTAAAAATATAGTTTATAGAAAAAAATGTCACCACGAACCACAAAAATCAACTTCAACTGATCATATCTTTTTTAATATCGCGCTATTGGTTGTGCCGTTCCTTACAAAACTTATAGATAATTTAATAAGCTTTGAAATGATGTGTCTGTTGATTACTATAGTTCAAGTTATGGCGTCATAGTGAGTGATGAAATAGTAGCGGACACCACGTCGCCGAACCCTACAGCACTGTGTATTGCATGACGCTTGGCTATCCAGCCCAATCCAATAAATAATTATTGTCAGACAAGCAAGACTATATATGCCAATCAATAGTACACGTTTAAAAGTACATTTTCCGAAAAGTCCCCAAAAATCTCCCCCCCCCCCCCAACTTTTCCCCCAAGCCCCCTCAAAGTTGAAAATGTTTCTAATTATTGGAAATTCTATATCTCTGTAACTAACTATCGAACAGAGTTGATTCTTCTTCCATAATATCAGTCATATACTACAGTCACACTACATCATCAGCTTAAACATCAAACACTGATTTACGTGATGTATAATGTGCATCAAAGACTGATGTACATTAAGTATTATTTAGAGTGTGTGTGCATGAGTGCATGGGAAGATGAAGATCAGTGGGTGTTTGTTCATCAGAAATATGTGTGTTGACTTTTTAATATTATTTTTATTGTGCAACGTTATTTTTTCGTTGTTGGTCTCTACAGAAATCGAAATAATCCAACATACTATTTTCGTCGAGTTGGTGTATTTTGTTGACAGTCTATTACCAAGTTAGTTATAATACTGCGTTTGTATCAAATAAATGAGTAAAAATCATTGGCTGAGTTCATGAAAGCCTTAATGTTTACCGGTAAATGGAATTGATGATATTAAAAGTGATACAAGTGATAACGAACTGCCTGAACAGTTTTGTCGAAATCATGAGGTGTTTAGCAATCTGCTGAGTATGCAAAATATTTTATGACTCGAGCCTGTATGTTGCCGCAAGTATTTGTATGCCTTCAATTATGATTATGTATACGATTTTATAAATTATAAGTCTTTCGTGTTGAAATGCTTTTGTTATTTTGTATTGTGTGTTTGTTTATGGAAATTATGACGGCCATTATACTAAAGTGATTTGCATCTTGAAAACATCTATAATAATGCAATGAGTTCGATCTACATCTATTCATCTGTTAAAGAAGGTGTAATGAATAGGAGTAAACAGCAGGTGTGGCAATCAGTCAAAGGTAAGCGCTCTAATCACTACAAAGTCAAAACTATTGATTGCACTATTTGAGGTAAACAACATTTATGTGGTTGTAGAGTTTTTTTGAGCTGATGATGCTTGTCTTGTTTTGAACGTGTGCGTCAGTAATGAGATGAATCATTAAACGAAACATAGACGGGAATCAAACCCCTGACTGCAGTAGTAGTAATAGTCAGTACAGAGATAAGCGCCTTAACCGATTAGACAACCTGTCAGTTATGATGTTGAAGATCCATCTTGTTTCCACTAATATGTAATCTAAACTTGAAAAAAGCACTTTTAAATGGAAATTAACTCACGTTATGGCGTGACGGCCGTTTCGCTCTGTTGTCTAGCGAGCATCGTCAGACGACCCACAGTACACTGACTTCAAGTTATGTCCATTATGTCCACGTTTGGTCTTTTTAGAGGCGTACTTCATATTGTTCATGAGAGGCATGCTGCAGATCCTTATTGTCTAAGGCCTGTATTTCCCTTGTGGCTTCCTTCACTCAAGGGGCACTTAAAAATCCTTGAGAGTGAATGTTTTTCAAGTAATTCTTGAGTTGAAGAATTCTTAAATTTGGTTGAAAAATTCAGCCGAAATTTTATCCAAAATATGACAGTTACAGGAAAAAGGTAAGTTGAAAGAAAAGTTGACCAATTTTGGTTGTTATGAGTGAGATGATGATGTAAGCGACCCTCATACCTAGCGTCAAGACAGCTATTGTTTATTAGGCGGCTCTGAAAAATTGCGGTGTCCTTTCTGTTTACGTTGCTGTGACAGGCCAAGAAATGAAGTCACTCGAAAGCAGGAGGCAGTTTACTTCCAACTTGGCATCATGGCACGATTAGTGTTATCAATTCTTGCATTGAGGATGAAATTTTCCATCAGCTGCTGGCATGGCCCCACATCTGGCAACACCGCAATTTTTAGAACCTCCTAATTTCGTGGCGCGAGCTGTAGGTGTCATGAATAAATGGTTGCTATTGGCTGAGTGTCATTTATTGTGACAGCTCAACCAAGTTGTTTTTATTGAAAGCTTGATTGTCACCTGGAGGACTCTTTTCAAATGTTTCGAGAGAGTAGTGACAGATCTCTGTTTAATTCGTTAACTTGATGCTCAAACAAGTGCAATGCACTACTTCAGTCTGTAGTGCTTTGGTGGGGCCACTACTTTTAGAAGTACAGTGGTTGAGAAAAATTTGAAATTAATTAATTATGAATTGAGAATACGTTTGAGTCGGGGGAGTCCCAACTGGACGGGTCACTACCTTCTGTCCGACTTTCCATCTCTCCGAATATACCATTTGTCCGACTTTTGTACCTGTTGTCAAAAATTAAGTCAACTACGTATTTCCACTTGTCCGAATAACCATTTGCACGAATATACCACTTGTCCGACTACTACATGACGCGTTATAAGGCCAGAAACAACTTCTCCGAATATACCACTTGTCCGAATCTACCACTTGTCCGACTCGACTGTAGCGCATTCTAGCGGCAGAACTATCATGTCCCAGGCACTAGGTATAAGTACTCTAGCCTTTAATCAACGCCTTCTAGAGATACTTCTGCATTATCTATCGCCTATCTCTGTATGCTAAGCTAGAAAATTAAATAAAAATAGTTTTCGTCTTTTGAGGTTAGCTCTGTTGTTCAGCTATTAGATTAGATATTTGTCTATTAGCCAGTAAATTGAGAGTTAGTGATATTCGACTCAGATTTGGCAAATAAATTATTGGTAATTATTTAGTATCCGAACTTTTCGATTTTTTCAACAATTTTTTTTTTGTGACATCTACACACCCCACGAAGTAATAATCCGTTGAAATTTTTTGGGGGTCGCGTCTCTTTAACCCAAAAATTCAAATTTTCGAAAAAAAAAATTTTTTACGAAAATTTTATTTTTCATTTATAAAATTCATAATTTGCAAACATATTATGAACTCCCAACCATTAAACCATATAAATCAAATTAATAATCACATATCTGAAGAAAAGTAAGCTTACTAACCTTTCAATACTTGGGGGGATACAACTCCGCAGCCGCTTTAAAAAAGTAATGCAAACGCTCCTCCCGCTGATATCGGCAAAACGAATACCAGTCAACCACTGTTGCTGTCGAAATTCCCAGCTCTTCACAAATAAATGTTTGTCGGGGTGGCTTTAGGTGCAAAAGTATTGACACCAAATAGAAATATTTTTCTATTGGGAGTCTACAATTGTCCAAGAACGAGCCCACCCTTGCCGAGCCAGTAAAGCCACAAACCGCAGCCGCCTTCTTCCCAATTTCGAATTTTCTTTTGACAACGAAATTTAAAATTTGATTTATTCACAATCAACTCCGCACCACACTTTAAACATACAGAAATCTCTTTAAAACACCATGCCTGAACAAAAATTCAATCACGTCCTTTTCGCCAAGGCGTATAGATTCTAAAAATTTTAGTTTGCACTCTCTATCACACATCTCACGTAATGAATAAATATGAATGTATATCTTCCATGTGATCTAACAATAATTGTCGATCTGACCAAACACAAAATCTTTTCATTTCAAAAAAAACATATGTTATCAAACTATGATATTTTTGGATTGAATGGCTACTTCACCGACCTTGCTAAGCTCTAAACCAAACCTATCCTAACCTAGCCTAGTCTGGCAGTGTTACAGTGTGTTCATAGTATTCATACGCGGGAGAAAAATAGTTCCATCAGAAAACTCTAATTTGAATGCCAAATAAGTGTTGCCCCCACAAAATATCAGTGTATTATTACTTACTAGTGTGTTTTGAGTGTGTGGGGAAAAAATTGTTGGAAAAATCGAAAAGTTCGGATACTAAATAAATACCAAATTATTGATGTAAATCTCTTTGAGACTAGTATTATGCTATGCTACTAAATGCCATCACATTATAATAGCATTCATTATATTACGCCAATAAAGAACAGTACCAATGAAAAACTTCAATTTCAATGCCAAGTAGTCTTTTCCCCAATAACATTACACCAAATTATTTTTACCAAGTGTGGGAATAGAAAGAAAATGAACCTTGTGAACAGAGATTTATATGATATACTTTCTTCAAGGTATCTAGACTATGAGGTAGGCTATGTGTTTGAGGAATAGAAGGTATTCATGGTACTTTCATGGAACTATTGCTGTAACCGGTCAGGAACTATAAAACTATGGAGTCTGTGTCCAGAACTATCGTTTTTATGTACTTTGAAGTAGGATCCAACGAATTCACTGCTCACTATCCTAAAAATGAAAAGCACTTTTTAAGGGGAGTTGAACAGTCCTATTCCGCCCATGTTAAATTAATCAACTTTAGGAACATTTTTCTCAAGAACTATTGACCCTAGAGAGATGAAATTTTTAGAGGTTACTCCCACATTCTTGGAGAGACTACAATGAACCAATTATACAGTTAGTTCAAAAATGTAAGTAAATAAAAAAAAAATTCTGAAACCAATTTTTTTCCCCCAAAAAAAGTTTAAATTTTATATAAAAAAAAATGTTTTTCTAACCCAAATTAAATAATTTGTTCAGCATAGATAGAATACATCAGGATTGATAACATACTAAAATTTTGAACGATTATCTCTTCTAGTTCTTGAAATAATGGTACCTAAAGGTAAAAAATATAGATTTTTGGGAAACACAAGAAAACAAAAGAGATGTTTGGAACTACGAGAATATATTTCCATTCAAAATGCGCCAGGTGCATATATTATAATGTTCATCTCCACTGTACTGTATCATTGTTCACAAAGTATTTATTGAAATAATAATAATATTTGAGTCTGTCCCTAGAAAATCATTGTACTGTGGGAGACCAGTAAATTTTTCTCTTTGAAGCACTACTAGGAGGTCCTGGATCCAATTGTTCAAAATTCTCTCGAGTACGGTACTCGCATTAATTTGGTTTATCAAACTTCACATACATAATACCTGTGAATTTTCTCTTTTCACTCCACTTTTTAGCCCTCAGCATATTTTTAATAAATGAAATACTGTACTGGATAGAAGAAAACCCGATAGAGCCGATAAAAACTGAATAAGAACCGATTCGAACTCCTAACCTCTTTTCTCTATGGAAACAGCACAACAAACACTGATTGGAAATCGAGAATCAAAACAATTCAAAAAGAATGAGCAGTCGACTATATGAATCGTGATGTTTTCCATGACGAAATACTTAATGAACAATCTAATATTAAAACTGACACTGTATTTCACTTTTAAATAATGTTTTACTCACATATATTGGAGATGCTTGAGGAATGCATTTCACTTCTGAAAAGAAGCTTCGTCAGCCTGCCGCCAGGGGTCATGCTCTGTTTGGGTTAGGATGAGCGGCCATTATGTATTTGAAAATTGCGTTTGATTTGAATTGTGTTTGGTCGTTGAGTAAGTTTGTTCTATCTTGTTTATGGTGTTTGAATATTTCATATTGTTCCAGTGTATTTAGTTTGTGGCTTTTTTGGAATGTGTGTAGAATTTCCAAGTCAGTTTGGATGTTATTGTGTGAGTGCCCAGTGTTGATTAAGTGATCTGCAAATGTTGAGTCAGAGTTGGAATGTAGTGCTTTGATGTGCTCTTTATATCTTATGTTGAATGATCTGCCTGTTTGTCCTATGTAGTACTTGGGGCATGTGTTGCATTTAAGCTTATATATGCCTGGTTTGTTGAATTTGTGAATTGTGCTGTTTGTTAGGTGAGCTGGTTTTTGTTGGATCTGGTGTTTCAGGTTGTTTGTTGTTCTGAATGCTGTGTTAAATCCGGATTTTTGGAAGATGTAAGCTATTTTGTGTGATTTTTTGTTGAGATATGTGAGTGTGACAAATCTGTTTTGGTTTGCAGGTTTTGGATTTTTATTTTTCATTTTATTCATGATTTTTTCTACTAGATTGGTGTTGTATCCGTTTTGTTGTGCTAAATATTTGATTGTATTGATTTCTTCTTTGTGGTCAGCTTGTGATAGTGGAACATTAAGGAGTCTATGGATCATGGAGTTGAAAGCAGCAAGTTTGTGTTGATTTGGGTGGTTGGATGAGTTGTGAATGAGTGTGTCTGTGAGAGTTGGTTTTCTGTAGATTTTGAATTTGTGCATGTTATTTAGTTTTTTGATAGTGAGATCTAAGAAGTTCAAGGTGTAGTCTGTTTCATATTCTGCTGTGAATTGTAAGTTTTTATGGGTTTTGTTCAATTGTGTTAGGAGTTGTTCACACTGTCTTTGGTTTCCATTGTAAAGTACAATAATGTCATCAACGTAGCGGTGCCAGTAAATAATTTTGTTTGAGTGTTTGGTGTCTTTTAGTATTTTAGTATTCTCTATGTGCTGTAAAAATATTTCTGCTAGGATGCTGGAGATTGGGGATCCCATTGGTAGTCCTTCTGGTTGGGTGTAATACTTGTTATTGTGGGTGAAGTAGTTTTGTGATGTGATGATTTTTAATGTCTCAATTAGTTCTTTTGTGTGTTCAGGTGGGTTGTTTTGTGCTTTGAGTATGTTCTCTATTATGGAAATGGTTTCAGTTACAGGAATGTTTGTATACAGGTTTTTTATGTCAAATGATGCTAGTGTGGAATTATGTGGGATGTGTGTATTTTTTATTTTGTTTATGAGGTCTGTGCTGTTCTTTATATGAGATGGATGATTGATATTGATGAGTCTGCGTAGTTGAGTATCTATCTGTTTGGCTAATTTGTATCCTGGTGCTTTTCTGTAATTTATGATGGGTCTGATTGGTGTGCTTACTTTGTGTATTTTAGGTAGGGCTTGAAGAGTTGGTGCAGAAGGGTGAATTTGCTTCATATATCGTTTGTCTGTTTCATTAAAGAGGTGTTTTGTTTTATTTATAATGTTTTTAATTGTGCTCTGGAATTTGGGTGTTGGGTCTCTTTGAATTTGTTGGATGTTGTTGTTTTGTATGAATTCATCTACTTTTCTGTTCAAATCATCAGTGTGGATTATGACTGTGCTATTGCCTTTGTCTGATTTGGTGTAAGTTAGGTTGTGTAGTTCTGCTTTTTGTTGTAGTGATTGAGCTGTCTTGATTTCAGAGGTGTAGTTTTGTTGTATGTATTTCGGTGTTTTGATGATTTTTAAAACATCATGTCTTAGGTTATCTTGTTCTTCTGCTATTGTTTGTTGAATATTGGTTTCAGAGTCTATAGCTTGTCTCACCATGGTGTTGAATTTTTGTGTGGAAGGTAGGTTATATTATAGTCCTTTGTTGAGGAGATTCTTTTCTGTAGGAGTGAATTGTATCTGTGTAAGGTTTACTGTCCTTTCATGGAATTTGTGGGAAGTTAATATCAGTTTCTGTTTTGGTTGGAGGTTTTGGATTTTGAGGTTATGTTTTTCATGAATTTTTCTCAATTTGTGCTCCACCCAGGAATTAGTATTCTGTATTAGGTTCATGATGACTTGATTGTTATGGTTGTAAGCTATTCTGAGATGAAGTTTGTAGAGTTCTTGATTGATTTTGTCTTTTTTGTTATGTAACTGTCTTACTGATTCTTTCATGTAAATTGTTTGTACTTTTTTCTGTGTAATTTTGGCAGCTTTGTTAGGTAATTTCACTTGTATTCTAGCATAAGTAGGAATTAAGTTTAGTTTTAAGCAAGTTTTGTTAAAGCTAATGTGTGACACTGATAATGTCTACACACATTCCAAAAAAGCCACAAACTAAATACACTGGAACAATATGAAATATTCAAACACCATAAACAAGATAGAACAAACTTACTCAACGACCAAACACAATTCAAATCAAACGCAATTTTCAAATACATAATGGCCGCTCATCCTAACCCAAACAGAGCATGACCCCTGGCGGCAGGCTGACGAAGCTTCTTTTCAGAAGTGAAATGCATTCCTCAAGCATCTCCAATATATGTGAGTAAAACATTATTTAAAAGTGAAATACAGTGTCAGTTTTAATATTAGATTGTTCATTAAGTATTTCGTCATGGAAAACATCACAGATTTCAACACTGCAGGACCAGCAGACTTCCAACTATTCAGGAAACTTGTTTTGAAGGTTAGGACAGTGGCCTCACACATTAGCTTTAACAAAACTTGCTTAAAACTAAACTTAATTCCTACTTATGCTAGAATACAAGTGAAATTACCTAACAAAGCTGCCAAAATTACACAGAAAAAAGTACAAACAATTTACATGAAAGAATCAGTAAGACAGTTACATAACAAAAAAGACAAAATCAATCAAGAACTCTACAAACTTCATCTCAGAATAGCTTACAACCATAACAATCAAGTCATCATGAACCTAATACAGAATACTAATTCCTGGGTGGAGCACAAATTGAGAAAAATTCATGAAAAACATAACCTCAAAATCCAAAACCTCCAACCAAAACAGAAACTGATATTAACTTCCCACAAATTCCATGAAAGGACAGTAAACCTTACACAGATACAATTCACTCCTACAGAAAAGAATCTCCTCAACAAAGGACTAAAATATAACCTACCTTCCACACAAAAATTCAACACCATGGTGAGACAAGCTATAGACTCTGAAACCAATATTCAACAAACAATAGCAGAAGAACAAGATAACCTAAGACATGATGTTTTAAAAATCATCAAAACACCGAAATACATACAACAAAACTACACCTCTGAAATCAAGACAGCTCAATCACTACAACAAAAAGCAGAACTACACAACCTAACTTACACCAAATCAGACAAAGGCAATAGCACAGTCATAATCCACACTGATGATTTGAACAGAAAAGTAGATGAATTCATACAAAACAACAACATCCAACAAATTCAAAGAGACCCAACACCCAAATTCCAGAGCACAATTAAAAACATTATAAATAAAACAAAACACCTCTTTAATGAAACAGACAAACGATATATGAAGCAAATTCACCCTTCTGCACCAACTCTTCAAGCCCTACCTAAAATACACAAAGTAAGCACACCAATCAGACCCATCATAAATTACAGAAAAGCACCAGGATACAAATTAGCCAAACAGATAGATACTCAACTACGCAGACTCATCAATATCAATCATCCATCTCATATAAAGAACAGCACAGACCTCATAAACAAAATAAAAAATACACACATCCCACATAATTCCACACTAGCATCATTTGACATAAAAAACCTGTATACAAACATTCCTGTAACTGAAACCATTTCCATAATAGAGAACATACTCAAAGCACAAAACAACCCACCTGAACACACAAAAGAACTAATTGAGACATTAAAAATCATCACATCACAAAACTACTTCACCCACAATAACAAGTATTACACCCAACCAGAAGGACTACCAATGGGATCCCCAATCTCCAGCATCCTAGCAGAAATATTTTTACAGCACATAGAGAATACTAAAATACTAAAAGACACCAAACACTCAAACAAAATTATTTACTGGCACCGCTACGTTGATGACATTATTGTACTTTACAATGGAAACCAAAGACAGTGTGAACAACTCCTAACACAATTGAACAAAACCCATAAAAACTTACAATTCACAGCAGAATATGAAACAGACTACACCTTGAACTTCTTAGATCTCACTATCAAAAAACTAAATAACATGCACAAATTCAAAATCTACAGAAAACCAACTCTCACAGACACACTCATTCACAACTCATCCAACCACCCAAATCAACACAAACTTGCTGCTTTCAACTCCATGATCCATAGACTCCTTAATGTTCCACTATCACAAGCTGACCACAAAGAAGAAATCAATACAATCAAATATTTAGCACAACAAAACGGATACAACACCAATCTAGTAGAAAAAATCATGAATAAAATGAAAAATAAAAATCCAAAACCTGCAAACCAAAACAGATTTGTCACACTCACATATCTCAACAAAAAATCACACAAAATAGCTTACATCTTCCAAAAATCCGGATTTAACACAGCATTCAGAACAACAAACAACCTGAAACACCAGATCCAACAAAAACCAGCTCACCTAACAAACAGCACAATTCACAAATTCAACAAACCAGGCATATATAAGCTTAAATGCAACACATGCCCCAAGTACTACATAGGACAAACAGGCAGATCATTCAACATAAGATATAAAGAGCACATCAAAGCACTACATTCCAACTCTGACTCAACATTTGCAGATCACTTAATCAACACTGGGCACTCACACAATAACATCCAAACTGACTTGGAAATTCTACACACATTCCAAAAAAGCCACAAACTAAATACACTGGAACAATATGAAATATTCAAACACCATAAACAAGATAGAACAAACTTACTCAACGACCAAACACAATTCAAATCAAACGCAATTTTCAAATACATAATGGCCGCTCATCCTAACCCAAACAGAGCATGACCCCTGGCGGCAGGCTGACGAAGCTTCTTTTCAGAAGTGAAATGCATTCCTCAAGCATCTCCAATATATGTGAGTAAAACATTATTTAAAAGTGAAATACAGTGTCAGTTTTAATATTAGATTATATGAATCGACTATCTAAGATTGATTGTGAGATCGATTTTATCAATGAGCGGCAATTACAAACTTAGCAGCTGTATATTGCTGTAGATGAAATTGCAGTCAGCTGAAATCAGACATGCAACTGTTAAAAATAGGAAGCAGATGGGTTTTCAAGAATTAAAAAAAAATATTTCCAATCATCTTAAATAGTTGAAAATTACATTAAAATGTTCAGGAAAAGATGTACTATAAAATGAAATAAAAAACAAAAAAAGTGAAAAAAAAATTGTTTTTTGTTCAACTCCCCTTAAATAGCTCAAAAATGGAGGAGAATGTCGATTCTGATGCTCTCTCACCACCCCAATTAAAGATTTTGATGACCTCATTAACGACCAGCAACAATATAGTTATCAGGAATATGCCTAGGGAACTTCTGATAGGGCTTCAAGATCCATATAATATATTGATTAACAGATGAACTTTTGGGAAAATTGAGTCTCATATTTAACTCATACCTCAAGAATTGAGAATCCAACACTTGATTTGTGTAATGTAAGTTTTATGCACAGTAGGCTATTGAACAATACAAATTTCACAATAATAAATTGTAAGTGCTGTGGTTCGTGAGCTAGGTTTTTATACATAAGAGACTCATGCAATAACTTAAACACAACTTGGATGTATAAGTATGGTCTGATACTCTACTCAGAATTCAAAGCAGCAAAGGTTTGATTTTTGTGAGCAAAACATTCCAATAATAACAAAACAGTTATCTCTTAATTTAATTGAATCTTGAACAAGATTTCATAACAGTTAATCATTCACAATGTGAAAAGGAGATGGATTAATACTCTATTTGAATTAAGATTTTGGTTTTAGAAATCTTCACTCTGAACAATTCCAATATTTCAAATTTAACGGCAAACTCATGCTGATTGGTAATTGGCTGATTTCTCAAATCGCGTCATGCCAATATCTCAATGCCTTCTAGTGTTCATGTCACAAACCATTACCACAGTCATAATAAACTCATTAATCCTATTTGACACTATTACAGCAGTATCTAGTTATCAATTATTATAACGAAAAGTAAACATTTGATAGTGTGTGAAAAAATAAAAAAACATGATATTTTCGGTTAGGCGTGATAAACTACGCCGCTAGAATGCGCTACAGTCGAGTCGGACAAATGGTATAGTCGGACAAGTGGTATATTCGGGGAAGTGGTTTCTGAACTTATAAGATGTCATGTGATAGTCGGACAAGTGGTATATTCGGACAAATGGATTTTCGGTCAAGTGGTAACACGTACTTTTCTTATTTAATGACAAGTCGTAGAAAGTCGGACAAATGGTATATTCGGAGAAATGGATAGTCGGACAGATGGTGGCCCCCCCCAACGGGACTACGACCAACTCGACTACTGACAAAATCCGTGGAAAAAAGTCAGCTGTTGACCAACTCGCCACTAATGGAATGCGGAATTCACCAAGTTGGATTGCGTTTGAACTCGGAACTGTATGCAAAATCGGTGTTAGAATCTACCAGAGATATTATGCTTTATATGTTGGTAGCATCAGTGCGTAATTGTTTTTCTATCTACTGACTGAGCGACTGAGCGTCATAACGGTTTAGTTTTATTTATTTTAGTGATAAAATTTATTTTAGTGACATATAGAATCATTAGTGGCGAGTTGGTCAACAGTTGATTTTTTTTTAGATCGTAGTCCAGTTGGTCGTAGTCCAGTTGGTACTCCCCCAAACTGGTTTCCAACTAGTAGAATCAGCTGGCAGGGCCAAATCGCCAGGCTGCTAAGCACTAAAATTTAAAAAATAAGTGAGAAAATGGGTCAGCTGCATTAGTAGAATAAGTGCTTCAATAAAAATAATATTTGATCGTAGTGTTCATTATAAAAATATTTCACTTTAAATGATAGTGATACTTGAAACTTTTGAGAAGGTTTGGTAATCACGAAAACTTGATTTGAATAATTGCATGCACTATAATAATATATGTAACCTCTCGTACATTATTACCAAGTTTCAAAAGATAATTCTCATCAAATATTTGAAAAGTTATTCATTTATAAATAGGCTGAGTGTAATCATATTGAACTCAATAACTTATCATGCACTTTATTTTCGATAAATTTATGCTTTTTAGGTTGCCTAACATGAGCATAACCGGAACGGCGAACCGTTGCACATTATGATTTTGATTTGCGCTTTTCTTTTCAGTTTTGACTAGAGCAGAGCTTGTCGACTTGCTAGTGACAGTTGCAGGGAATGAGGCTCAGGCTGTGAGATGAAGTAAGTAAAGTTCGGTTCATTTAAACTTGTCTTAACTTTGAGTTTTCGTTTGTTTAGTCAATGCCAGACTTATTATTTCGATCATTAAAATATTCAGTCCACTAAAAATTCAGTCACTAAAATATTATAGTGGTGTATTTTCGTTATTACCAGTGTGTCGTAATAACAAATTGGTGTATTTTCGTTGAATTTTTTTAATTTAAACCAATAAAAAAAATGTCTAACTGTTGACGCTTAGATGCTTATAGAGTTTCGTTAAGATCGGCAAATTGGCCGTTCATTTTTTATCGTTGAATTGGAAATATTGCTCAATTTGTTTATCATCTAAAATTTGTGTAATTGAAATTGCCCTTTTAATTCATTTGAATATAATATTAGAATATAAAGTTGCATAGTAATATTGTTGTAATTGTATAGTTCGGTCAAGTCGAGGCAGGAATTGTTGGTTACTGCTTTTAGCTGTATCGATAGCTTGATTTGTTCGATTTGTTCCAACTTGAGTAGGTCTACAAGATAAGCATAGAAAGCGCTATTGTTTCGTTGTGGTTTATGTATTTCATTATCGTCATATCGTGAGCTATCATTTTGTTAGAGTGCTCCGTTATCAGTGCGATAAGGCAGTGCCGGACCTGTTTCTTTCAAACGAAATCTTGCTCGAAACTGATTTTTGAATCAAAACTTATTTCACAAACTATTTTCATTAATTTAAATTCAAACTAATACTCAGTGAAATTTTAGTGAAAGCGCGTTTTTTATAAGTTTAAATAATTCGTTTCTTACAAACTAAAAAACAGAAACCTCAGAAATATCAAACATTAAAAAATATTTCAAACTGAACTTTCGTGAAACGTGAAACAAAACTACAATCTCTTTCTAAATATAACATGACAGAAAATGGCTCAACAACCCAAAGTGAACGTAAAATTTTGTTGTGGCATTTGTAAAAATACCGTAAAAACGAACAAAAAGTGATAGGTTGCTACTGTGATCAGTGGTATCACATACGCTGTGGTCACAGAAATTAAAATCGCAGGCATTTAAAGCTCCACAATCAGACAACTATATTTCGTAAAGAATTCCACCTAGAAATAAAGGATTCTTGTAGACTGTCTGAAAGCTTATCCTCAAAGTATTTTTCCCCGTCAAAAATGATGCCCAGCACATGATTCAATGGCACCAGTTTATGTACAAAATACCAGAGTTTAATTCTCAATGGTTGAATTTCAAAACTACCCACTATGGCTTAACTAATCAGAAAAAATAGGGGGGGGGGGGGGGTTTAGATACGTTAGTTTAGTTTGAATCGAAGCCAACGACTTGCAATTCAATAAAAACAAGAAGGTAAACCTACAAGTCATCGGCCGCTTGCCAAATTTCGGTCACTCTTTTCCAACTTACAAAATAAGTTTCTGCTTAATGTTTTTAACAGTTGATCAACAGAAAATTATCCATTGGCTTCTTTTTTAAAACATATCAAGTTTGAGAAACGATGAGAAATTAATGATTTATAGTAGGCTGTGATCTCCCGGCGTGTATGAAATTGTGCAGTTTTTCTCTAATAATCTTTTTTTTGAGCGATTGCCCATATTGGGTGGCCGATATTAGAAAGGGTCATCATCATCATGGGCATGAATTGAAATAGTAAGTTTTAATATAAATTTCTGTAGGGTTTCTACGTGATAAATACTGAGAAAACATTGATATTCACTTTAATAACCTTAGATAATTTCTTGTGCATGTAAAAGAATATAAATATTGGAACTTAAAGCCAAACTCATCTTTAATTTATTGGCCAATAATTAATAGCTCCTGCATGAGAAACTTGTTAACCTGCCTCCCTACTCACTGAATGAAGAATAAGATCTCAGTTATGTTATCTCGATTTGACTTCACATGGTATCGCGAAAGTGATGTGTTTAAATTAATGTGAAGTTGAAAAAATATCTGACGAAATCTGTCCAGCAAATGTTAGCCAAGGATTGATATTCATTTTTAAATTTATAATTGCTCTCTTTTTGCATAGTAGTCAACCAACATTTGTCTGTCAACCTATTCTATAGTCGATTGATCTGATTGTTCGTCTCCTTTGATGTGAACAGAAAATGAAGCTTCATTTAAAGATTTTTGTACAAACAAGCTCAGCGTTTATAAAGTACATTTCAAGAGTATTGTACCGATAATACTAAAATAATTACCAGTTCTTACCACAAACAAACGTTTTTAATCAAAGATTTTCTCCCTTGGTTCAAAATTGAAATGTGCAATAATGACAGTTGAAGCCAACTTATGATAATTATTGTAACTGCACAGATATTACAACAATGAACTAATGCAAGGTTCTTTCTCGCATAGTAACACTTCTATGATTATGAATAGAAAATATAACATTTGCTAATATTGCGAATAAAAATTTACATTGTATAAAAAAATGGAAATTGATATTAACTTTATTTGCAGAATTCCGAAACATTCCTTTATAGAAGACCTATTAAAGCGTAATCAGCTAAGTTATTTAAATTGCAAATAATTTTTCTTATTTTCAGGCGAACGAAACAACGAACAGTGAAAAGCACAATAAAAAAAGCCAAGTCAAACGAAAGTGTTAAAGAAAAAAATCCATTGCAGGTGAGTAAAATCGATATTACTTTCGGCACCTCAAGTATCAGATTAATAAGTTGATGTCTTTGTTAAAATGACTATCATTTCAAAACGAAAAAGAAAACGAGCTCTATCACTAATTAATACCTAGTAGGTTGAATCAGAATAATGTAGACTACTTGCTGTAAGCATAATACTAAACGTCTGAAAATAGAAATGAATATCAATATTAAAAATAGGCCTAACTTATAATTGAAAGAGCCAGATAAGAAAGAAAAGAAGAAAAAAAAAACTATTTTAATGAAACTCACATATTCACTCATCTTCCACACTTTTCCAATTTCAACTTAATTTCTTAAGGTATGATTGCCACCATTATGATAAAGTTATATCAGAAACTAAGAAATAATAGTAAATAAAATACACAAACAGGCATAAGATTTCTGAGCCATCTAAGAATGTGAATTTTGAAAATGTTTTCGTTTTTTATCCTCTTTGCCTCAAGTGGTACGTTTTTAAAAAGCTTAGGACCAAGAAATACAAAATATTTCTGGAAACAAGTGGTATATGACTTGGGAAGCCTCAGTAGATCAGTGTCACTCTCCTGGTATGATAACTGTGAACATCCCTGAACAGTGCATGACCACAGTTTCCAGACAACATAAAACATGTACAAAACTTTGAAAACAAATGTATATCTTGAAGGCAAACATTTGGGATCCTGAAAGATAGGAAACTATACCACTAGGAACCATAGCTCAAGGTTTCAAATGAGGGCCCGCCACTGTGGTGACCATTAAATGCTTTCTATCACTGATTCTGTTTTGTGTTTTGCTATTTGCGCAGGTTTACTGTAGAGTGCGGCCATTACAAAGCGAGAGTGAGATATCATGTGTGTGCATTGAGCCACCTAACAGTCTTCTGCTGACTGTAGCAGATACAAATCGTGGTGCCGCACTGCCAAAACAGATTCGGTTCACGTTCAAGAGTGTATTCAATGAGAGCGCAACCCAGGAGCAGGTGTTCCATGAGACGTCTCTGCCACTGGTGGAGAATCTGCTTGCGGGCAAAAATGGGCTACTTTTCACTTATGGAGTGTCAAACAGCGGAAAATCATTTACTATGGATGGCACACCCGATAACTACGGCATAATGCCGATGAGCATTAATGTGATTTTCAACTCGATCAAAAAGTGCCAGGCGCCCAAGTACTTGTTTAAGCCGGATAAGATGAATGGCTTTGAAATCCAGTCGGAGCCCGACGCACTGCTCGAACGTCAGAAAGAGCTAATGTCGTACATGAAGAATCCGAAATCGGCTAAAAGGTGAGTTGTGTACCATCTATATAAATAAAATTAGAGTTTTGTCTGTACATTTATCAGAATTATATATTTTTTTGGTTATTTTCACGTTTTATACATTGAATAAGCCGAAAATAGTCTTATCTCAATTTCTGTCTGTCACGGCCCCAAAGGCATTTTACGCGGCCTTCTCCTAAAAAACGAAAGCATCGATCGGGATTTTAGTTATTGAACAGTATTGAAAACATTATTGACAATGTCTTTAGCTATAAAAAACTAAATTAACTTTTTTTAACAGATTAATAAACAAGTTAGTTTGAAGTTACTGACAATTGAATAAAATGACAAATATACATAAACAGAATTTATTAATTTCGAATTCCTTTAATTGCTATTACTTTATACTGAAGACTTCCGCAATGGCGGATATTGACAACAGCATTGAACAGCTGATGGGAATCGATGAATGCTATTGTACAAAAATGTGGTGACTGATATTTTTGTACAATAGCATTCATCGATTCCCATCAGCTGTTCAATGCTGTTGTCAATATCCGCCATTGCGGAAGTCTTCAGTATAAAGTAATAGCAATTAAAGGAATTCGAAATTATTAAATTCAGATTAATAAACGTTTAAAAACCAAGTATTGTGCGATTTTGGATACATTTTACGCGGCCTTCTCCTGAAAAACGAGAGCATCGATCGGGATTTTAGTTATTGAACAGTATTGAAAACCTTTTTGACAATGTCTTTAGCTATAAAAATCTAAATTAACTTTTTTTTAACAGAATAATAAACGTTTAAAAACCAAGTATTGTGCGATTTTGGATACATTTCTTCTAAGTTTTATTACCACATCAGAACAAATCACGTAATTTATCAATCAGCTGTTCTCAAATATAATCTGAATGGTGGGCCCTTCGCGGCGTTATTTACGCTGTCTGCAGACTTGTGTAGTCGGAGCATTGCAGTCTTTTAGGAAACATATGACTGGTGAATCAAAGCACATCTTATGTTTCATCAATTATTTCTTTGTTAAAAAAAAAAAAAATTCTAATTTGAATTTATCAAAACAAAAATTAACATTTTAGGAAGGTGCGGTTTGTGCTAGGCTCTTGGGAATTCGCCAGGTAGCACTATTATTACCACATAAGAACAAATCACGTAATTTATCATGATATATCAATCAGCTGTTCACAAATATTCTCTCTGATAACTGTCACTGAATTGTTTACGTTCAAAGTTGTTTACTAAGCTGCTAACAACTTCATGATCGTTGCTATCAAAAAAGCCGAAACATATTTATTTAGTCATATTTCTAAACATAATCCGTACGAAGGACGGGTAGCTGCTAGTTCAATACTATTTTTCTGGGTGATCATGATGAATAGATCGTTTTTAACAATAAAATTCTAGGTAAATAAATATGTAATGAAATGTAGATCATTGAATTTCATTAGCAAGGAAGTATAGTAAAAACAGGGTGACTAGCGACCGGGAAAAGTCGGGGAATTTTTAAATTCTGGTAAAGTCATGGAATTTGAAAAAAAATATCGGGAAAACTTCGTAGTAATTATATACCTAATAATAATTTCACTAATTATAGAAACCCTCACATGCTCCAATATCGAACTTGAAATGCGTTTTTAGATGGACAACCCACAAATAAGCTAGGTAGGCTAACAAACATAAAATTGTTTTGATTATTCGCTAAGGTCTTTTCGTTTTTCATCTATATAAAAGCCAAATACCCCTGATTCACTGACTCATTCATCAGCGTTTCTCGAAAATGACATGGCTAATTAAGTTGAAATTTGGTACACATGTCCCGTTGGGGCTCTAGTTGCATGCTAAGAAAGAATTTTGAAAAATTCCAAAAATACGGCCAAAAGTGAAAATTTTTAAATTAGATATAAGAAATATGGAGTTGTGAATTGAATAACTGTGCCCGTATCCATGAGTACAGAGGATCAACAAACAAAAGTACTGGATCGATTCACGATTTTGTACGAATTTTAAGACACCCTCTGTGGTCTAGGGGGGACTTCCCCCTGGGTAGACGGTTAAGGCGAGCGAAGCGAGCCTGCCGGCTGGTACCTTATATTGGTCAGGGAAAAGTCAGTTCATTTTTGTAGCTTACTTTGCTAATCATCCTGTAAAAACTTGTAGTAATAGTTTTAAATTGTTTTCTTATGCGTAAAGCAAATGAGTTCTAATAAGCAAATCGTCCTGAATTCTGCAGCAGTGCTGCTCTTGCCCTTTCCACATATTGTGGCGTTCTTAGGGTAGGAATAAGAACGCGTATATTTAGGTCTTAGGCGTAAGAGCGCCAGAAAATGTGGGAAGGCCAAGAACAGCGCTGTTACAGAATTCACGACGATTGGCTCATCGGCTTTCGTTTGCTGTCACTTGACAAAAATTTAACTGTTTGAGATTTATTTAAATTTTTTATGTAAGATGTACATTTCACTATATTTTATTTATTTCTTTTAATTTATTTCTTCAATATTGACCGAGAATTATTATTTTGAAGGATCCCCCACCATTAAAATGCATACGCTTATTACTGATAGCCGCGAGCCGTAGCTGGTATCTGTTCAATCAGAGAGATAAGCTGCGTTCTCGTAGGTCCCGTTCGTAACGGTGACCGATTAGATTGGCCAGCAAAAAAGACACTGTTCTCTGCTGTAAAATCACTTCCCGGTGGTTCGGAACCCACCTAAAACTGTAGGTCCAACTCATCAATCACCATCATCCAACTCATTACCCACGCACAGGTCTCAGACCTATGTGGGCTTCATCCTCAAAAAAAAAAAAAAAAAAAAAAAAAAAAAAAAAAAAAACTGCCATAGACTGTTTAATAGTTGTGACAACCGATAACACCCCATGCATCCTCTAATGGTGAGGATGCAATTATCAATTACAATGATAATTTAAAAAAAAAAATCAACTCTAGAATAGAAATAGATAACAAAATTTATAATAATTATAATTATTATTTTTGTAATAGACCCAGTATGTAAAGCCTCTACGGTTCTTCCTGCGGTACGCCCACGGGATTTTCATCTTTTCACTCACGTCTTTCTTTCATCTGAACTACCCATGTGTCCACTTTCTGCCTGTATAAGTTGCGATCTGTAATATTTTGTACACTCATTTCAGCATAACAATTTCATTATTTTTGTTAATACTGTACTATTATTATTTTTTCAGATAGAAAATGTCAAGATAGACATTTAAGTTTCAATCTTTATAATAAAATCTTTATAATGGTAGGGGGTCTGCTTCACTGAATACGGGTGCTTACACTGAAGCATTAATACTCGATAATAATCATAGATGCTAGATAAAACTTATAATGTTGAATAGTGATATTCACGCTGCTTCAATCTCTCACACTCCATTCTAATGCATGTCTGATTTTGCAACTTTGATTATCATCGAGCATTGATGCTCCACTGTGCATGCACCCTAGTTAATATAAATATCGCTTGTCACCCCTTATATATTGATTAATGTTCTACTATCTCTCTTTAAAGACAACAAATGATTTTTTTCTGAGGATGAAGCCCACATAGGTCTGAGACCTGTGCGTGGGTAATGAGTCGGATGATGGTGATTGATGAGTTGGACCTACAGTTTTAGGTGGGTTCCGAATCACCGGGAAGTGATTTTACAGCAGTGTCTTTTTTCTGGCCAATCTAATCGGTCACCGTTACAAACAGGACCTACGAGAACGCAGCTTATCTCTATCTGATTGAACAGATACCTGCTACGGCTCGCGGCTATCACTCCCCATTTGATTATACTGTTACAACATACAGGATGTTTCGCATGGGGTTACCAAAATAATGAAAAATTCCGTGTGAACGGAAGTCAGGAAATGCTTCTGTAATCCTATTGTAATGTTATCGTTGGAAATTATTTAATAGTTTCTTGCTTGAAAACTAAAAAGTGAAGTTGAAACTTCCAAAATTAGTTGTTTTCAAGTGATCATTTTACCAGCCGCGTCTTAGAATGTGATTACTTAGTTGATAAAGAATTTTATTATACTTTCTGTTTTGTAATTCAGTTTATTTCATTTTATTTTAGAAAAGATCCAAGCACTGACATGATAAGTGGACGAGCTACTAGTCATAAACTAAATGTGAATGAAGACAACATGTATTCAGTCTTCATTACCTACATTGAAATCTACAATAACTCCGTTTATGATCTTTTGGAAGATTATCAATCCGATGATTGCACCAGAGTCAGGTATTGTTTTCCCCCTAAAATTTCAAATTTTATTATGTGAATGTTGGAAACACAATTTCATTTTCAAAATAGGCCTACAAAAATGGTCCCACTAAACCCGTAGGGTTTTCATTAGGTACCATACAACTTATTACATGTATAACAACATTTTACCAGCTGTTTCTTTGAATGAAGTACCTCAGTACCTTCAATACCTAAATACCGTAGTTGATGAAGAATTTTGCTATAATTTCTGTTTTGTTTATGTGGCAGTGTGGAATAATTTTGTAGTATATTTGAAGACCATAAAAAAAGAGAATACTGCAATTAAATAGTCAAAATGAGGTCTAATTCGGACAATAGCGGAAATAGAAATAATCAAGCATAAAGTTGTTTAATAGTCTGTCTACATAATATTTTTTCAACTTTATTACTGCATTCAATATAAAATTCATTTATAACTGAAATTTATTTGTGCGATTTTTTATAGTAATTCTTTAATTGATTTCATTGTTCATCGTTTTAAGTTCACAAACAGTTGATTTTGTATTATAGTCACAGCAGTAATTCAATACTGTCTTGAGTTGAGTAAATACATTCGAGAAACGCTTCAAGTGTTCTTGACTAACGAGATAGCGAGTCTGGGAAATCGAAAGCGAATCTTAGCCATATTCGTCTTTTACGATTTTCATGAATTTATTAGCAATCATGAGCTTTATTTGTCATCATATTGCGAGAGATTGAATAGATTGACACTTTTAGATTGATTGATAACACTTTAAAAAAACGGCTTACGTTAGTTATCTCTTTGGTCTTTTTAATTATGCAAACTTGAAATGGATTTTTAAAAGAAGTAATTTAGTGAACAACTACAATAACTTACCGAATTATCGAATTAGCAAACAACTCAGAAACATTAATAAAAAATTATTAACATCATCCCTAATAGTTTATTGCGCGTTTCTAAAATATGCAATGCAAATAGAACTGATAACTTAATGACTTTAGAAAGCTGGATAGCCACCAATTTATTATTTTTTTTTAATCGCCATATTGAATTGAAATAGTAATTTTTTCTGAGCGTCCATATTCTATAACTTTGACTTTTATTTCTTTAACTTGTTATGTGAATTTAACGACTTGCAGTCAAATATTCATTAAGAATAAGTAAAATTTACTTACTCTGTAGGCCGAGCGCTTTCGAATCTTTGAGATCCGTTTTCAGAGGCGTGTTCCTAGATCGTCGATGTCAGTTTTTTGATTAGAAGAATTGTGGTTTTTGTAAAATGTGATCAAAAAGTTTGTGTGATTTAAAATTTAGTTGTTCGTTGAGGATGTTTTGTTTATTGTGTGTGGTGTATTTGTATATTTCAAATTGTTCCAAGGTGTTGAGTTCGTGTCCTTTAGATTTGATATGGAGAATGTGTAGGTTGGTAGTGAGGTCAGTAAAAGTGTGTACAAGAAACATTTTCAAGCCCTGACATCAAAAGCTGAATCGAATTTCGCCAACCATATCATTCAAACTGGACACACTTTTACTGACCTCATTACCAACCTGCACATTCTCCATATAAAATCTAAAGGACACGAACTCAACACCTTGGAACAATTTGAAATATACAAACACACCACACACAATAAACTAAACATCCTCATCGAACAACTAAATTTTAAATCACACAAACTTTTTGATCACATTTTACAAAAAACCACAATTCTTCTAACCAAAAAACTGACATCGACGATCTAGGAACACGCCTCTGAAAACGGATCTCAAAGATTCGAAAGCGCTCGGCCTACAGAGTAAGTAAATTTTACTTATTCTTAATGAATATTTGACTGCAAGTCGTTAAATTCACATAACAAGTTAATATTAACAACGCAGTTCGTCATGGAACAAGAAATCCAGGAATTTTATTTCTTTTGTGTGGTTTTCTTAGCTTCATTGCGTATAAAGCTTGTTAAAATAGTAACTACTTTTGCATAGAGCTTCAATTCTTTGTAGTCTGATATATTTTGAAATTTTAATGATGTGTATAATATATGAAATAATATAAATTGAATTGAATTAATTATTGTGTCATGCGCTTTCAGGCCTCCACAACCGAAAATAATAAGGGAGGACGCTACCAAAAATATGTACGTAAATAGAGTGAATGAAATCGAAGTAACAACTCCTGAAGAAGCGTACGAAATTTTCTATAAAGGACAGAAAAGGAGGCGGTTAGCGCATACGGCTCTCAACACAGAATCAAGTCGCAGCCATTCTGTATTTACAATACGACTAGTACAGGTGAAACATATTTATCACACATTTTAAAAATCCTGAGACTCAAACTAAAATACTTCGAATGTTTTTTAGAATTTTTCTCTTCTCATATAGACTATTATTTTAATTGTTGAAGTTTTATCGAAAGAAGGAACATACTTCAAACATTTATTTCTTCTAAACTACAAAAGATAGAAATATAATGATGGCATGTCGTTATCAATTTTATAATTACCTACCCAATGGTTAGGGACTCAACTAAAATTGAAGGTTCACCATTCATAATATCACTGTGACCTACCCACAAGTCTTATGGCCGGTTGCACGAAAGCCAATTAAATAAGGAGTTTAATGTCAGTTAACTAACCGTCGTAAGTGTACCGGGTTTATTTCTGTCACACAAAGATCCTTTAGTTGATTTTCCTTAACCGAACGGGCACAATCTGGCTAAACTGTGATTTGGTTAACAGCTTATTCTGAAGTGAAGAAAAAAGATGAATTATAGTCTGTTCAACGAGCCTACGGAGTGACCCAAATTAACTTTGCATGTGTGTGAGTGAGGAATTTCGAGAATTGCACTGACATCGGTCGGTTGGCCTATTCACACTCATTGCCACATACAGTTCATTCTTAACAGCTGTTGTCGCACTTCCAGTTTGTGAAATAAATGATTATTTCAAGAACATATTAGATTTTAAATTCAGTTATCAAGTCAGTATTTTCATTTCAAATGTATAGGTAAAATTAATTCAATCGACAAATTTATGAACAATTCTAATAATAGTGATACCAGTGATTGCTGAATGTTTGGATACATCACCTAATCATTGAAGGTAAGAAAATCTTATTCATATAATTCATTAATCTCATGTATGTATTTCCATTTACAATAAATAATAAGTATTATCCAAGTAGCTGTTTGAAAATAATTTTTGAAAGTTGTTTTTAAAGGCAAGGCCTGTTGCCTGTTCGATGCGTTTCGATCTGTGAATAGGGCTTCGTTGAGTCTCGGCTTGCACGCACGCACATGTTTGTTTACTCCACTCCGTAGGCTCGCTGAACAGACTATAGAATCATTTCATTGTGAATTATTTGAATCATCGCAATATTATTATATTCTTAATGGATTTTATTCATTTTGAAAAGTTTTTAACACCGACCTAATTTAAATCTATTTATTCATAAATTTGATCTGGTATTGAGATATTTATTGTTTTACACCAGACAAAAATCATTTAGGGGAAATTGATCAAAAACTTTCAAATTATTTATGTTTGAAGTTTCTAAATTGTTTATGAAATGTTTCGAATGCATCACTCATATATATTGAGAAAAATTATCCAATAACTTGTTTATTACATTTCTGAGTCTAAAACTCGTGACATTTTCCAAAATTCTACAAGAAAATTTGAATTTACTTCTTGATGCAATTTATCTATCGTTTCTATATTTAATTCTAGTTGAAATTTTCCCATTTAAACGTAGGTCTTTCAATTTCCTCAAAAAAATCCTTCTCTTGGAATTTTCCTTTAATTTCCCTTCTTCTTATTATACCCTTATAGTTTTTCTCAATTCTTCTTCCCTCTTTGTTCCCAATTTATCAAAACCTCTACTTTACAAGTTAATTTGCAGTTACGTGTTCTGGAACAATAAACATAACCTATAAAATGTAACTTAACGGACATTAGTGAGATTTAATCATCGGTGATCGGGCGGTTGAATATATTTTACGCCGGTTAACCTAATCAGCGTTATCGCTTGTAATAGTCCTTCGTGCAACTAAATTCTCTCCGTTAAGTTTAATTTCCGTAGAATGACGTCATTCTACAGGGGTTAAATTTAATTGGCTTCTTAAGCAAAGAAAAAATCATTCAAATGTTCATGGAAAATGATGAATAATTTGAAACAATTTATAGGTCCGGTTAGAAATTCCAATCATAGCCGCATTGTTTATCTGTAGTAAAATAACAACGACCTCACTGGAACGACCATTTTGTGAGCTGCAATATTATTAATTGCGAATAGTTTCATGTACCGATGTTGTTTCAGGTCTTGCAATATCATTGGTTGAGCAATTTTAAGTTCCTGTTTTGCTTATGATGTGGATTTATTTGGGCTCAAAAACACATAATGATAGTTCTTATGGGATCGTTGCCATTCTACAAAGTTTAAGTTTGGAGTCACAGAAAAATAAGATTTTAATTGATGTACATCTCTCCGCATCTTTAAAAAAAAATTGGATTTGTCTATTGTCACGACTTCAAAATTAATTTGAATTATTTTATTTTTATAATGCAGGCACCTCTCGATCTATCTGGAGATGGAGCACTGGATGATGGGCGATCGATGGGCATAAGCCAGCTGTCGTTAGTCGATCTAGCGGGCAGTGAGCGCTCATCCAGGGCGAAAACCTATGGCCAGCGGTTGCGGGAGGCTGGCAACATCAACAACTCGTTGATGACTCTGCGTTCCTGCTTGGAATTGCTGCGAGAGAACCAGCAAAATGGAACCGACAAAATGTTACCTTACCGCGAGTCGCGACTCACTCACCTGTTCAAAAACTATTTTGATGGTGAAGGCGACGTGAGAATGATCATCTGTATTAATCCACGTGCTGAAGACTGCGACGAGATTAATGTGAGCTGTTTCTTAAATAAATCAATATTATTTAGTTTAAAAATATAACAAACGCATATCAACTGTAATGGATGCAGAATGCATGTGATGCAGATGCAAATGTAATGTATGGATTTGAAATAAGAAAATGCGTCTCCACCATTTGTAACGTATTTGCTCCATCACCCTCGCTGCTCAGTCTCTTCACACACATACAGTCAGCACAAAATGGCTTTCTGGCGTTCTAGCTTTCATTAGCCATTAATAAAATAAATAATTTTAATTTTTGTCTGGGGGGGGGGGGGGGTTATCAAATCTCATGGGTTTGTTATTACCCATAACAACTTTATTTTTTGCATTACTTTAGCGTTGATTTGTTTGTGGTCACCTGCTGGTCATGCACTTGTTCGTCATTCTTATTTTGTATTGGTCGGTTATTTCTTGCTCTACCTGTTACTAATAAGGGTGTCCTGTACCAACCAATGACGGGCATCCAATGGTAGAGTATTTCAGCCTATGAGAGGCTCCCATTCTATCAAGTATAATTCATTAATTAATTTTTAATTGTTTTAGCATGTGTTGAAATTCGCGGAGATGTCGCAAGAAGTGAAGGTGAATCATCGCAACAGGCCGTACCCTATCAAGGAGGTGTCCTGTCCGTCTACTGTCAATAGGACCAACGAGCTCGCACCACCTGCCAGTACTAGTTCAAGCTTGAACTCATCTTTTCTCATGAGTTGTCGGTAATTCAAAGATTTTTATAATTTTTTTTATTGATGCCCACATGAGTCCGAGACTTGTGTGTGGGTAATGAGGTGAATGATAACACATAGATGTCAGGCGTAGGAGCGGGATTCGAACCCACGACCGCTGAAACGACAGCAAGCTGAGGTTGCGACCATTAATTTTTGTTTTTATAGTCGATATTCATGATGTTTCTATTCTGCGCATGAATTTCTATTTTCCAAGCGATTTAAACATTACCTGGGGTATGTTGCATAACAATTTAAAATTAGTATTAACTTTTTAAGTGAATTCAACGACTTGCAGTCCAATTTTTATTAAGAATAAGTAGGTAGTATTTTACTTTGTAATAATAAAAATTTGACTGAAAGTCGTTGAATTCATTTAAAAAGTTAATATTAACAATGCAGTTCTTCATGGTACAAGAAATCCAGGAATTTAAAATTAGTTTTATTTTTACTTGTATTTGTAGAATGTAACTGTATTTGCTTATGTCCGTGTACCGTGTCCCTAAAAGAAAGACCCGATTTTAAATAGATTTATTAGGAAGAAGGGCTTAAAACCAACAAATCGCCTACTAAATTACTCGCAAAAGACTGCAGTTAACGAAAATGCATCATAAATATTCAATATGTCCTTTGCATGGACGACATATAGCCGATAGCTGAATTCATCCCAAACCGTGCGTATGGTGTATTCTGTCATTAAAGCGACAGCAGCTGATATTCTGCTTTTTAATTCATCAATATCACGAGGTAAGGGAGGAACATAAACACGATCTTTAACATATCACCACATGGTTCGATGTCAGGGACCACCTCACTGGCACAACAACGTGCGCAGTTTCCTCAATGACAACTTGCCTCAACTTTGGATAGGGTGTATAGGACCGCGAGACCAGGCTTTACACTCTTGGCCTTCTAGGTCCCCTGACATCACCATGTGATTTTTTCCTGTGGGGACATGAAAAAGATCGTGTTTATGTTCCTCCCTTACCTCGTGATATTGATGGACTAAAAAACAGAATGTCAGCTGCTGCAACTTCAGTGACAGAAGACACCTTACACACAGTTTGGGATGAATTCAGCTATAGCCAAATTTTTCCCGTGCAGCCAATGGAGGACATACTGAACATTTATGATGTATTTTCGTTAACTTCAGTCTTTTGTGAGTAATTTAGTATGCAATTTGTTGGTGTTAAGCCCTTCTTCCTAATAAGTAAATCTATTTAAAATCGGGTCATTCTTTTAGGGACACAGTCTATTATGTAACAGACCTGATCTCATTCACTCAGATAATAGTATGTGCACGAAGTCGTGTCCATACTATGCCTTGCATGGCCTCTCGAATAGCCTTGCGCAGTGTGGACAAAGGTCTCCTTCAAAGACAGCTTTAAGGCTTTACAGGCTTCAATGCCCAGTATGTACGTGTCTTGTTATGCCTCACTCGGCATACTGGAGTAAATACACTCAAACAAAAACAAATTCCACCAGAAAAGCCTTGGATAGTGTTGGCTGATGGCTTAGTCCTCAAGGTCTGTATCAGCCGAGCCGATTGATATTCTCAATCAAAATTTGTATTGCCTCAGTTGCTTGAAATTGAGTTACTTTATGATTTAAAGTTTTTCGAAAAACGTAAGTTTTAAGAGTATTTTTGAATGGCGTAGTGAGTTCTTAGTTTTGCCTTGACTCAAGGCTTGCGGCTATCTGTGGGTATGTATGTTCGACAATAACTTTCATACGCTTTGACCAATCAACCTCAAATTTTGAACACATATTCTTCCAAACTTTATACACATCGAGTTCGTTGGCTAATACAATTGGCCCACCCCTTCATCTTTTTTGAGATAGAAGAAAAAGGTTTACTACTGAATCTGTATATTACTACGTATAGGAAATGAACGTTTTCATTAGATTAGAGGGAAGTGATAGCCGTGAGCAGTAGCAGGTATCTGTTCAATCAGATGATAAGCAACGCTCTCCTGGGCCCTCTCTGTAAGGGTAACCAATTGGATTGTGCAGCAAAAAAGTCTGTTCTCTGCTGTAAAATTCACTTCCTTGTTGTTCGGAATCCACCTTAAACTGCAGGTCCACCATGTTTCCACAAGCGGCGAGGTGGAACTAACCGTAAGGGTCTCCCCACCAATAAAAGCCATTCGCATTTACATGTACTGTACTTTTTTGCATTAGATTACAAAATAGTATTTCGAGTTATCATCAGTTGTAGGTGAATAAATGTGACCAGCACCTTTCCAAGCATACTTTTATACTACTGGTTTCTATAGGGCAAAATTTTCAATGAAATTATTACTAATTTCATTGAAAATTTTGCCTTGGTAAAGATATATATTTATCATCGATATTTTATAAAAGCTTTATTTGTGCTACGATGGGCGCCTTTATCAATGTAATCAATAGATATATAATATATATATAACTGGAACGTGATAAGTTGACAATCGAAGATATTAGTTTGAATAAATTGTTGCTTTTAATTTTTGTGAATCATGTTCACACATTTGGAAATCATACTTCCATACTTGAGCCTATATTATATAAATCTCAAATTTGACCATATTAATCTTTAATTGTAGACACTAATTGGGCAAAGTAGACTAGATTAGCTGTGAAATTCTTTTGAACTTCAAGTAATATGATTATTATATGCCCAGTATGTACGTGCCTTGGTATGCCTCACTCGGCATACTGGAGTAAATACACGCAAACAAAAACTAATTCCACCATGTGATACTGGGCATGTGATACTTTCTTGGGAATTTTACCTAAATCAGAATCCTCAAACGGCCGTTTCTTGTTACCTTCTCCTAGGATAAGTTGGAAATAAACTGCCCTTTGGCAAAATTAGTTGTTTGCCAGGCGAGTTCTCAGCTTCCTGCATCTAAACAAATTTTGAAACAGTAATAGTGACCACTATTTCTATTTTTTTTCTTGAATTGCCATTCCCAGATGACTTGATTTCTTATCAACATTGCCGGATATCTCGAAAATGCATGTTATTTTTCGATTACAGATTCCAGCAACCATTCCCAGTGCCTGATTTTTCAAATCTCGAAAATGACGGGTTCATAGCGGAGACACTGCAAGTTCTTCTAGCCAGGAAGGAAAAGGCGAAAGAACTTCAGACCCACATTAAATCCTGTGGTAATTCTGTTGAAACACGTTATTATTTGTAGAATTTGGCTAAATACTTTATAAATTATTATTAGGCGTAGTACAAATAGTTCTATAGAAATATAAGCAATGATCATTTATAGAACCCACCATTCCTAAAGTTTTCATCTAAGTAAACAAATATTTAGCTTTATTAAATTTGCATCTTTATTGCACATGTAGACAGTTGTATAAACTTTGATCAACGTTTGTGCAACCAATTGATGATTCCGTGTCAAAAATTGCATTATTGTTTTAATGTAAAATCACTTCCCGGTGGTTCGGAACTCACATATTTAGGTGAATAGGTCCAGCACATCAATCGCAATCATTCAACTCAATACCCACGCACAGGTCTCAAACCTATGTGGGCTCCATCCTAAAAAAAAAAAAAAAAAAAAATGTTCTGCAACAATAGAAATGGGTTTTTGGCAAAATCGAAACCTTTCATAAATTCTATTATACTTGATTTCAAAACAGCTGAACGTTATCGATGCTGAAATACGAATTGAATTGATTTTATTGCTATTTTCCCTTATTTACAAGTATGGTTTCAAATTCTTGTTCTTCCTAGGGCCTGGCCCAATACTTATTAAAACCCTTCAAAATGTTGACATTCTTTTGTAATCACTCTACTTTGAAAGACTACTATTTTCAAAATATCTGCATTCAGTGATTTTGGTATCGGCTGAAAGTTTGTCTATGGTCCGTTTTTTCTCAGCGTTTCAAGAACTTCATGGTTTATTATTTACTAGCATTTTACCCGGTCTTGCCCGGGAATTCAGTTTAGAGTTTTTCTTTTCTGTTAGATGGTAGTGGTCACGAAATTAGGAAGATGAGTGAATACCGTACAGTTTTTGACCCTTACAGTTCATCTGTTTGAAATGAGAAGTTCACGAATGAATTTGTTTTGCACTGATTACATGAATTTTTTGTGTTTTTACAAGTATATACTACCTTTTTAGCAACTTTGCAGTTCTACCCAACTGCACAATTTTGTGTTTAGTTCTTTAGAACAATTACAGGAAAAGCTCAATACACACAACAAGTAAGTTCGCATGACGCTGGCTAATTAGCAACTGCAATATTGATACAGAGCTAATCTGTTGCTTTGGGTTAAGAGACATCGGCGTGTCATCTATATTATCACCCTATCATGCTATTTTATCAGCTTCCTACATCTAAACAAATTTTGAAACAGTAATAGTGACCATGTCTTATGGAATAGTTTTCCTGGAAGAGTTCTTATGACTCTCTTGAAGTCTTTAGAGTCCAAAAATGGGCAATTAGAGTGTGATGAGAGAGTCCATCAGGAATAGTTGCCGACCTCATTTTAGGAGTTTGAAAATTTTGCCTCCCAAGTTTATATGTGCTTGAGACACTATGTTTTGTGAAGAAAAATGAGTCAATTTTTAAGCGTGGTGATGACATACATTTGTATAATGCCAGGAATAGGCATTTACTGAGGGATGAGGTTCATCGCTCTGCATTCTATAAGCGAGGTGTCAGGAGTTCGGGAGTCCGCTTATATAATGTTTTACCTGATTCCATCAAAAATTAGGTGAAAGGGAGTTTAGAGCCAAGTTGAAAAAGGATTTTATAAGTATGGTATTTTATTCCATAGAAGAGTACAGGGATTACTATTCAAACGTTTTAATTTAGTAATGCCCTGGTTTTGGGTAGACAATTGTGGCTTGAAGAGAATCTGATGTTTGGTTTGCTTTGTCTTGCTCTTGAGCATTCTATTTTACTGTGCATTCTAAATTTTTTTGACAAGCTCCAGATCCCTCCTGTATAGGAGGGCAATGGACGCTATTAAATCTATCTATCTATCTACCATAACTGAAAATTTAACGTTAATTTTGAAAATTTGAAAGGAAAATGAAAAATCTTCGAGGTGCACCAAGTATAGAGAAAGTTTTGAGCGAAATCCGTGTTCAAAATCATTGGCGTTCTTGTGAAATCCGTAAGACAAAAATAGCACACACAAACACACCCCTCTACTCTCTTATTATATAGATGAATTATTAGTATTATTTAGTAGGAAATTACTAATTTCGGAGCCGCATTGGTGTAATCGGTTGGATTGTTGGGGAGTTATCTCTTTTAGGACTGACCGACTGCTACTACGGTAACTGGTTCGGTTCCCGTTGTTCACCGTATTCTGTGTCATCATTCACGTCATCACCCACGCACAAGTCTCATACTCAAGTGAGCATCAACAACAAAATAAAATTGTTTCTTTTTGATTTCTTATTGCAATTTTGGAAAAACTTCTACTTTCACCCAGTTTGTGTTTTTTAAATTAATTTTTCCTCTTTTTTATGTACAGCCACATCCTTTCGTGCTGCTCTTGAGAGATCATGTGGTGAACTGTCCTCGGCTCAAGATGAAAATCGGAAATTTGCAGATTTAAACCAGGATAAAGATAAAGCTGTAAGTATGTAAGGATTTATATTAAGTATTTCAATAATTTTATTTTGCCTGGAAAATAAGCTGAGTTCGTTGAAAAATTTAACAATACATTTACAGTTTATAAGGCGAACTGGAACTACTCGTAAGGTTTTCCTCACCATTAAAAGCCTCACTTTTCTTGGTGTTACTATTATTGGGATTTTAAACCTTATTTACTGGTTCATAAGACACAATTTTTATTAACTTTATGTGAATTTAACGACTTGCAGTCAAATATTCATTAAGAATAAATATAATTATACTTATTCTCAGGGCTTTTTTTCTAGAAAATGAGGTTCAGGAACTCTAAAATTTTCGCTTAGTCTACTTAGGGTAGACCTACTTATCTGTCGACTATTTTCTCTGTGTAGGCCTAATATATAAGTCTAATTAAGACCTAATATATAAGTTTTACTTGAATGTATGAATAGCCAATTTTGGTACAAACCTATATATCTACTTAACATTTCAAATTTACAAATATAGATTCATAAACATGTCCCTATTTCCTTCTTTCCTGTTGCGTGCTTTACTTTTCGTATTTACAGCAGAATGGTGTCCTTCGATGTTTGTAAATATAAATGTTAATGAAATTTTGTTCCTAAATAGTAATTAATTTATAAAAAATATTCATATATGCCTTGCGAAAAGGTACCGGAACGCCGTTCCGGAGCGTTCCGGCTGAAAAAAAGCCCTGCTTATTCTTAATGAATATTTAACTGCAAGTCGTTAAATTCACATGAAAAGTTAATATTAACAACGCAGTTCGTCATGGAGCAAGAAATCCAACAATTTTTTTATTCATGTTGAATATAATAATTGAAATATTGTATTATAGACTGAATGTTTGCTCTCATGAATTGTAATGCAGTGCTCTAAACTTTCGAAAATACAGTTAGTACTTCTCTACAACGAAGTCGATGTATGTATGTCTACAATTTTTTGGCCATTACATTCAAATATCTTATTAAATTTCCAATTCAGGGTAATTGAAAGTCTTTCTTTTATTAACTTTTCATGTGAAATTTAACGACATGCAGTCAAATATTTGTTAAGAATAAGTATAATAACTCACTTAATCTGGCCGAGTACTTTCGAATCTATGAGATCCATCTTCAGAGGCGCGGGTTCCTAGATCATCATGTCAGTTTTTTGGTTAGAAGTGTTGTGGTTTTTGTAAAATATGATCAAAAAGTTTGTGAGATTTAAAATTTAGTTGTTCATTGAGAATGTTTTGTTTATTGTGTGTGGTGTGTTTGTATATTTCAAATTGTTCCAAGGTGTTGAGTTCGTGTCCTTTAGATTTTATGTGTAGAATGTGTAGGTTGGTACTGATGTCAGTAAAAGTGTGTCCAGTTTGAATGATATGGTCGGCGCCTCTGAAGATGGATCTCATAGATTCGAAAGTACTCGGCCAGATTAAGTGAGTTATTATACTTATTCTTAACAAATATTTGACTGCATGTCGTTAAATTTCACATGAAAAGTTAATATTAACAACGCAGTTCGTCATGGAACAAGAAATCCAGGTCTTTCTTTTATTCGCTAGCCCCTTTGGGCCAGTTGGGCCAATTCGACCGGGAGAAAGGGGTGAGCTTCAGGTTGAGATTACCTCAGAATCCGCTCAAATATCAGAATAAAACATACATTCAATACTCACTACCGATTTCACTTAAAAAAAGATTATTCGATTATAAGAACAATAACTTTTAATTTATCACAGTTTACAATAACCGAAAAAGTGCGAAAATATGTTGAGGATTGTTGTGCTACATCTGATCAAATAATAAAAAGATTATCTATGCGAAAAATTCGTTCTAGAGAGGTATTTGTTTATGAGAATTCGTCTTGCCAAGATTGCAATGTCAAGGGACGCCATAAAGTTTTTTTTTTGTACAGAAATTAGTTATTAGAAGTTTTATACATAGACGTTTGACTGTATAATTATGTCAAGTTTATAATTGACGGAAAAGGATTCATTAATCAGTTGAAATTAAATCATGATGAATCTTATAATTGAATCATTATTACTTTTTCTGTTCTAGAAGAAGCTGTTCATGAATTTTAAATTGTTTACTTTATTGATTATTGACTTTTTTACTAAGTTGTATTATTTAAAAATATAATTATTGGTGGCAGTTGTGATATAAAGTTATTGGAAAATTTAACTGTTAAATTAAAGGCAATGTTACCATGGAACTCTTTTCTACTCACACTCTAAGGTTCTCTATGCTACACTGTTCGATACAAGAATAGATTTCCCAGCAGTTCTATTGATTACTTCAAGAACTTTTAATAATTTTCATTTTCATATTCTTTTTTAAATTATATTTCCTACAGTCGTTGCATTTTGTTTTTCAAATTGATATTTGTCGTATAAAATCTTGGTGTTTCATGTTTGTGTGTTGGCGATATTGTTTCAAAAGCTTACTGTAGTATTCATATAACTTGGCAGCGTGTAGCAGATGGGACATGCTACATCTGAACCCAACATAGTGCTGCCAAGTTATATGAAAACTACAGTAATTTGTGTTTTTTTTTTTACTTTTCAACATTGACTACTAACTTAATTTTATTACTTGTAGGTTAATTCCATTGCAATGTATGCACTTTCTTTTTGTTGGTGTTTCAGATTGAGGAGTTACAGAGAAAAATCCACCAAATGGAATCTGAAAAACTGAATTTGAAGATGAAATGCACTAGTAATGAACATTATCTTCGAAGTCGTGAAAACGAGGTAGGTTTCTGTATTCATTCATTTAAAAATTTCGTCTTGAAAAATTATTTAAATTTATTCTTTCAAATTTGTTTATGATAATAGGAATATCGCATGACGTGGCTGGCTCAGGTCTGGTGTCAGAGTGTACAGGTCACACCTGAATAAATTCAGGGCCTCTGATGTGACCCAACGACTGTTAGAAATCCTTTTAGAATTTGAAGTAACATTTCCATAGACAATCAAATTGAATTCTAAAATTGAACAAGGATGAGAGTTGGAAATTAGCAACATTACTGTAATCAGTTAGGGCGCTTCACTAGGACTCTAGCTGACTGCTACTCCTGCGGTCATGGATTCGCTTCCCACTTATCGTGGCATATTTTGTGTAATCATTCACCTCATCGCCACATACAAGTTCCAGACTCATGGGGAATCTTAAAATATTGAAAGCATTCAAGCATACTTTAATACCTCTGGATGTATTAAATATTGAAATACTTTAGTTACAGATGAATTTTGGAAACACTAGAGAGGAATCTTGCGACCATTGTCACTACCCAGATTCACCTTAAAAAGAGAAAGGAGGGCCATGTTAAGTTTTTCTGATTCTGCTGTAATTCGGTAACGAGTCACACTTTTGAGTGACAATGGTCGCAGCCAAAGCAGAACATAATGCCCTAAAACACTTATTTGAACCATTTTGTGATTTGATATTTGAACAAAACTTACTTCAAATTGAAGCTTTAAATAATTCCGAAAATGTTGATATTTTTTTAATTATATTTTGGTAGGGGATGATTACACAAGCACTTTTTAGATTGTTTGAATTTCAAATAAAGTGAGTGATCTGCAACGTTCAATTAGTGTATTTGAGAAATTCGAAGTTATCTAGCAGATTCAGACAGGGTACCCGGACAAACATTCCCATTTAAAGTTAAAAATTGTCATGCAGGCTAAATCTCATAATGGTTTTGTGAATCGACAAATTATCATACTGCATTCTAATTAGTCGCAATCGATGCAGAACAAAGTGCGCTTTATTACCCATTCCAGTTATTTCCTTGATAGGCACGTTTTTTAAATAGTCAAGCAAATCTGACGTCAATGAAAGAAATTTCCATGTATAGCGAGAACTGGGTCACAATCGACTGGCAGCATAATACCAGTAGACGTGTTCACGATACCAGGTTACCAGAAGCATGTAACTTGCACCGTGTGGACATGTACTTGAAACTTTACTGGCAACCTGCCTCTCAGCTGGCTCATCCAGTCGACTTGCACGAGGAGTAGACAACTTGAGCACGTCGGTTCCCCCCCCCCCACCACTCAACTTGCCTGTCACTGGCGTCGTGAGGACACAGGACAATACTTTCTAGTTACTGGAAGCAGGTTGAGGTGTTGGGGCTATGTTCATGGAAGAATTAATCAATCCATCAGTTTCAATTAAATCAATCAGACATCAATGATACTGGTCTTATGAATATTCAGACAAATTTATTAAAGAATTTGACTCTTATATAACATATTTTAATATAAATAATATTCGATTAATAGAAGTAGATAACCGATTAAAACACAATTCCTTACACAAATTCAAATAATTTTTCCTTGTCTATTTAATAGTAATTAATAATAATAATGATAATAATAATTATAAAATAATTAATAATAATAATATTCCACAATTTTTCATTCTTGAACTATTCCTTCACTAGGAGTTAAAATAGATGCTATCACTGTACGCTTAAGCCGATCCAGTTTAATAATACTTATTATTTTTAATTATTGAAAAACCTGGTATTTTTTATGGGAAAATGTTCTGATTTTTTTTTTAAATAGACCTTTGTAGACAATTTTTTTTTAAATAGACCATGTAGACCTTTAAAATGATGTGTCACACAATGGTTGTTCCCATTTAAAATATTTTAGTTACAACCTCTTGGCCCCCCATGAGAAGGGGTAGAAATTCATTTGTACCTCAAAAGGAAGAATATTTGACCAATAACTTATCTCCTAGAAGTTACAGTATTCTAGATTCTAGCTGAAACAATTTCCAATTTATTTAGGGTTTCCCATACATATGGACCACCCGGTATATTTGGAGTTATCTGATCATCAGCTGTTATCAGCTGATATACTAATTTCATTGCCCTGATATATGGATATATAAATAGCTGTTTTAATGTGGTAAATATATTGACTCAATAGATACACTAATTCCATTGCCCTGATATATAGGTATATGAGTACAGTAGGTATTTTTTTGTGGAAAATAAATCTGTGTATCAGAGCAACGATGAACTTGAACTTCAAGAGTGATAGATGTCTTGTGAATTTTATCTAAATCAGTATCTTCAAAACAGCCGTTATCGTTACCACCTTCCCCTAAGATAAGCTAGAAATGAGTTTCCCTTTCCAAAATTAGTTGTTCGCAAGCGAGTTCTCCAGCCCGTTGTTAGGCTAACTAGTATTATAATATATCAGGGCAATCAATGAAATTAGTATATCAGCTGATAAAGATTCTATAAAAAGCCTGATCGCATTAATTCACCAACAGCTGATGATAACTCAAAATATATTTTGAAATCTTTTGCGAATTCCATAATTATGGTGAAAACAACTATTTTCTAAATATAGTAATGTATAGATATAGTAATGAAGGGCTGAGAACCTATCCTTTTGTTTCGTCTCAAAAAGGATGGAGTAGGTCAATTTCATTGGCAAACGAACTTGATCTGTATTAAGGTTCCAAGAATATGTGTTTGAAATTTGAAGTTGATTGGTCAAAGCGTTCGAAAATTATCGTCGAACATACAAACCCACAAGCATACAGAAAAAGCAGCGAGCCTCCAGTCACGAGTCCCAAGTTAAAACTAAGAACTTGCTACGCTCGTTCAACTAATAATAGAAACCCTCACATGAAACGCTCCAATATCGAACTTGAGATGCGTTTTTAGATAAACAACCAGACAAATAAGCTAGTTAGGATAACAAATATAATAGTAGTTTATGCAACAATTTTATTTTGACCCTTATTAAGGCACGAGTTAGATGTAAGTTATAACACGAGCGAATGCGAGTGTTATAAATATCTCACGAGTGCTTTAATGGCCAAATAAAATCGTTGCATACACTATTTTATCTACGACCACTAGTATACATTTAATTAAAACAATTTCATTTTACCTGTGACTGTCAGAGATACCTAACCTCTCATCTCAAATATGAGAAGTTATAGTAGATTGTTAGGTTAAAGTAGCTGGTGTAGCAGTTTGATGAAATCAGCTGATAGTTTCACAATATTGAATTACGATATTGATTCCATCAAAAATGCTTCTGATTGGTCCAGAACCCGTGTTATAATGTAGAACCTGTACTATAATGAGCTCTTTATGCAACGGGTCTCAAAAAGCATTTCGAAAAGACAGCTGTTTTGGCATCAATTGTGAAACTGTAATGTATACATTATGACATGGTCGTAGATAAAATGGTTTTGATTATTCGTCAAGGTATTTCTGTTTTTCATCTATATAAAAGCCAAATACCCCTGATTCACTGACTCATTCATCAGCGTTTCTTGAAAAACGCATGGCTAATTAAGATGAAATTTGGTACACATGTCCCGGTGGGGGCTCTAGATGCATGCTAAAAAAGAATTTTTAAAAAATTCCAAAAAATACGGTCAAAAGTGAAAATTAAAAAAATTAGATATAAGAAATATGGAGTTGTGAATTGAATAACTGTGCCCGTATCCATGACTACAGATGATCAACAAACAAAAGTTTGTTGAGACTTTTGAAGTTTGTTGAAAAGTTGTTAAACCACCCCCTGGCTAGACGGTTAAGGCGAGTGAAGCGAGTCTGCCGTCTAGTACCTAATATTAGTCAGGGAAAATTTTATTAAAGATCAGGGAAAAGTCAGGAAATTTTTGTAGCTTACTTTGCTAGTCATCCTGTTTTCTGGTTGACAATAAAATGCAAGGTGACTAGCGACCGGGAAAAGTCAGGGGAAGTCAGGGAATATGAAAAAATATCGGGAAAACATCGTAGTAATTATATAACTAATAATAATTATACTAGTGAGTTTGTACGAATTTTAAACCACCCCCTGGGTCCAGGGAGGACTGCCCCCTGGCTAGACGGTTAAGGCGAGCGAAGCGAGCCTGCCAGCTAGTATCAAATATTGGTTAGGGAAAATTAATTATAGATCAGGGAATTTTTGTAGCTTACTTTGCTAGTTACTCTGAAAATGTGTTTGTTTCAGTTGGCAAGCAAGGAGCAGCAATTGACAAAAGAGCAAGAGGCGAGAGAAAGAGAGAAGATGCGATTGAAAGATCAAGGTTACCTGAAGACTGAGAAGATGGCCAAAGAGCTGCAGCGCCAGAAAAGTCAGATGGAGATGGAGATGTGGCAGCGAGATAGGCGTCTGAGAAAGGTGAAGAGGATTCTGGATGGTGGACCAGGTTCATCCCATACCGGCTTCACTGTTCCGGTGACGCCGAAATCAAGCAGTGAATCGGATGGCGCCAAGTCGTGCGAGCTATTACATGCCAGAAACCGTCCTACACCATCTCAATTTAGAACGCCCAGTAAATGCACCGAACACGCACTTGATTTAGCATCATATTCAGCCAGCAAAAGCACCAGAGGTCGCGAAAACACTGCAACGAATCCAAGAGCGTATCGTCGCTCAAGGTCGGCAGGACCGGGCGATGTTTGGCTGGACCATCGGCCCCCCAACGTGCCACCCGACACTCTGTTCCAGCCCGTAATGAAGAAGTCGCACCCTGTTAGCAAGTTGACTGACATCAAAGATGTCAGCAAGTCATCAAAGATGTCAGCAAGTCATCAAAGTACTGTCTCACAGTACTCGACAAAGATTCTGACGGCGACATTGAGACTTGTCTGTACAAGGTGAGTGCTCATGCACTTCATACAAAACTTCTTCTTAGTACTTCTTGTAATTTGTACTGTTTTTAAAACCAATTTCATGCTGAAATTAAGAAATAAGCCTCAGATATCCTTGCAAATAAAATACATCACTACAGCGGCGGCGATTATAGTAATAATTTCTTTGGATACTGTGAAACATCCAGAGGAGTTTATTCAAAAAACAAACATACAGATATTAAAGAGAATCCCGACTCTTAAAATTGCTACAAAATAATATAATTTTATTCCTAATTATGATACCCCACTATAACAATTAGCAATGAAAAGTGGGGGGGGGGGGTAATAAAACACTCCAAATAGAGGGGAGGTCTGGGGGTCCTCCCCCAGAATTTTTTTAAGCATAGCTAGGCTGTAAATGGTGTTTTAAGCTGTCTAGAACACAACATTAACATATGTTGTACTGCAAATGCTAATATTTTTGTTAATACTTGGGATATACTGTCATTTGCAATGGCATTGTGTCTCAGGCATTTGCAATGACTTACAATGGCATTGTGTCTCAGGCATTTGCAATGACTTACAAATGTCTGAGACATTTTTACATCCAATAGGCCGCAAAACTGTTTAAATTAATTTTAATAGTTACACTGTTTTTGACTGTCATATTATTCTGCACAAGTATTATGAGGAAATTTACTATATACGTCATTATTTATTTTATTTTGGTACAGTCCCTAATACTTGCGATCCAGTTTTTTGTTTATGAAAGATTGAGTGGTTTATTGTGGCTTTATAAAAATGTAAAATCAGCTTAACCTACGTTCCCTACTATCTGAGATCAAATTTACTAGCATATTTGATAGATAGATATATATTTTTTTTTTCAATTCTCTTCAAGTTTTATTCAAACACGCACAAAATACAACAGAAAACAAATTTACAATACAACAGTACAATAGTATAATATACAAAACAGAAACACAAATACAAAAACAAATGGCTATATGGTGGGGTGTGCTGAAAAAAAAAGAAAGGAGGAGAAATACCTAGCCAACTATGGTTTCCCATTTAAGCATTAACTGGCTTAGAATTTATTATTTCTATTCAGGCTATATTAATTTAGGATTTTTCATAATACTCTATGTTCTTGGCTTGAATAGAAACCACAGTCATTGAGCATTGTAAATAATTAAGTTTATGTTATGGAGTCATAGGAATAATAAGGTTATGTAGTTTCAATCATGGGTTTGAGTGAACGCTGAGCGCCCAACTTAATATGGAAGAAAAACCTCAATACTGTTATATAACAGGTGTGAAACAAGGGCTTTTAAAATATGAGAAAGGTCGAATCAGGTAGTTTTTCAAAAGCTTTGATTTGATGTAAGAAACATTCCAATATAATTATCGGTGCTTTTTTAATTTGCGTTAAACGATTGTTGAATTGTCATAAGAAATTGGGAATTATTTAATCCCATAAAATTGTTTTACACAAATTGGAAAAGAACACTAATTATATTGGAATGTTACTTACAAAAAATGAAAGCAAGTAAAGAACTACTGCATGTGATTCGAGTTTTCTCATTTTTTGACAGTCCTTTTATTAATCAGTTGGGAAGTTTATTCTAAGTTAAATTGGGCGTGCAGCGTTCGACTGGCGGACTTGACTCCTGCCGCTTTTTGACGTAAAATTTATGTGTTAAGCAATGCCTGATTTTAAGTTCAAATAGATAACAAACAAACTAAACATAAACAACAGTTACATATTGTTACTGGTTCTATCTCTAAAATAACGCTGGCAACTCTTAAATTTATCACTCGCACTTTATTTACACAAATAATCCACAACACGCACTGGTCAGTAATGTCTTACACAAAATAAGCAATCATAAACAGATAAAATCTATATTGTTCAAAGAGTTTTCAATATTACTGTACAAAAAACAATCACTAAATGTTAAAAGGCCGATCTAATATTAAAAAATAATAACTGTCCAATAATTCAAGAAAAAAACGTCTAAAAAGAACAATTAAACTTACGTAGCACAAGTCTGTAATACAATAACAGCTATGAGTAGAGTTCACTGGTATAAATTAAAATTAAAAAAGAATTCTCACTAAAGGCACAATATATGGCAATTATCACCACAGAACTGACACTTGTTATCTAGACAAATTTCAAACAAAACTGACTGACTTGTACCTATGCGTTTGCTTTAAATAGGTTTTATTTGATCTAGAAAGACGGAGATTTTTCAATAAGATTCCTAAATAAACCGATAAGAAATACTCGCATTTTCCACAATATTCGATTTAGTCGATAAATTTCTATAAGGTTCTAATTTAATATTCTACAAAATTCTAAGTAAATATTATAAAAGTGTCAGAAGAAGAGTAATTAATTGCTTAGACTGGAAGACTTGTTGACACAGGCAGATAACTTTGATATACTGTTATTTTCCGTGTCACAACAATATAAAATAATAGTCCGATACAATGGAGTATCCAAGGACCTGACCCTAAAATAAGTTATTATTCTGATAGGCCTATTCACCATTAAACTATTGCGATATCGATAAACATCGTCTGATTTCCGATTCATAAATATGTGTATCAGCAGCTCTTGCAATAACGTTGTGTTCTATCTTTTTAATTCACAGCTCGTGTAAAATGATAATAATAATAATAATAATTTTATTTCGTCAAAATACAAAAATACAAATATAAGAAAATCCACAATACAAAGTGTATAACACATTTTTGGCACAGCCAGCAAAGTAAATACTTGAGCGCTAGCTGTGAGTTCATTCAATAATATTACTAGTAAACATAGAAAGCTCGTGAAATGAGAGAAATCAATAATGAATTTAAAGGTAAATTAATAAAGATCTTAAAGTATCTCCATGAGGTGACAAAACTAAAAAACACACAATTATCATCCTTTCATTGTAAAACAATAAAAAAAACAGCAAAAAAATATTCAGGGTTTCAATTTGACAATTTAAAATTATTTGATGTAAGATTCCAACGCAAAACAAAAATAGCAACACACAAGCTTGCACTATATATGTGACTAGTTTACTAGTATATTACTATTTGTCACTATTTAATAGTTTTCTAGTAAAAAATAATTGTGGTGATCAACAACATCAAATGTTTATTTGCAATTGAGATGAACCAGCTGGTAATGTAATGATTTGTGCTAGCTTCGATCTACTTTTATAATAATTATTTTTATAAGTTTTAAGAGTTATTTCATGGACAACAGCACAATTTCAAAAAGGCCCTGTCAGTTGGTCAATGTTATATAAATTTTGGTCTATTAACGAATAACGTCAACTTTGTTTACAGGGCGACGTTCTTCCAACAGCTTCTGGAGGCGCGCAAGTTACATTCAATGATATAGAAATACTGAAACAGAAATCGCCGATTAATTCGCCACCAAGAAAACGCGCCAGTCCTGCAATGCCACACGAAGATGTTGAAAACCGGTGTGGCACGTCTGTTGAAAGACGTGCGAAAAAAACACGTCGCTGAAAAAAATGTATTTTATCATGTTTTATCATAATCGCGGAAAAATACATCAATTTTATGAGATGATTTTAATGTAATGATTTGTGCTAGCTTCGATCTACTTTTATAATAATTATTTTTATAAGTTTCAAGAGTTATTTCATGGACAACAGCACAATTTCAAAAAGGCCCTGTTAGTTGGTCATGATCGACCAAAAAGTTTAAAAAATAATGAAGACCTCGCGATAAAAATTATGAAGGTCGTATACAGTTGTATTATTATAATCTAAGAAGACCTTGGAGAAGTATAGATGCCTTGCAAGTCATCATGTGGTCGCGTTTTAATCTATCATCATACGGTATAATCTACGGAAACCATCGGGAAGTAAGGATGAAGGTTTTATCTTGAATTGTTGTATTAATGCAAGTGTATAATTTTGTATTAATAGATTGTTGCAATTGTTGTATTAATTACTGTCCACCTATAGATCTTATTTTTAGGAAACTAATACTAAACAAAGTAAGTAGCGATTGTTTAGTACTAGTTTTCTAAAAATAAGATCTATAGGTGGACAGTAATTAATACAACAATTGCAACAATCTATTAAAATAAAATTATACACTTGCATTAATACTACAATTCAAGATAAAACCTGCATCCTTACTTTCCGAAGGTTTCCGTAGATTATACCGTATGATGATAGATTAAACCGCGACCACACTATGACTTGCAAGGCTTTAAGCTCGGTGACGCAGGCTTTGGGGCCAAACTTTGAAAACGAAGCCGTCGGTTTTGTCAACGTCCACACTAATAAAGGCTTTTCTGATGACATTTGTTTAGTACTGTATTAGTTTTCTATTATATTAAGAACAATTAACAAAAAATGTACAATTTTTTTATAATATATAGATAACAAATCCAAGCTCTCTCTTTCACAATAATATTTATTGTAAATTACTTACTGTACATAGATTATAATAATTCAACTATTTTTGAAAAGTAGCTTTTGTATTCTAGACCATCTTTATTTCTCCAAGGGTTTACTAAATTATATTGATTGTATATACTGTTTTATTGTTTGATTATATATGTTTTATATTAATTTTCTATTATATTAAGAACAATTAACAAAAAAAATGTACAAATTTTTTATAGTTATAGATAACAAATCCAAGCTCCCTTTATTATTGTAAATTACTTACTGTTAATATATTATTTTTCACAAAATGCACTTAATTATGTATTTAAAAATACCTCATTTTATGATTAGTTGATTTTACATATCATACTTTCAATTTGAGATAACTGAGAAAATATTGAGATGTATTGAGTTGAAAATATATTTTTAATAATGAGATTGATATTCTGAAACAAGTAATTTCTAGTAAATACGCCATTAAATTGCCTTTTTATGATCCATGACTTTTCGAATAAAGTATTTATATCACATTTGTTATTATATCCATGACATATTTTTTTACGAATTTATTTTTTATATCGTGTTTGAAGTGTTTTAATGTTGTAGGATCCATTATAACTATTGAAATCAAACTATTTTTGAATTGAATATTCGCAGAATGAGTAATCCAAATTTTGAAGAACACAACTCGTGTGTCGACTCATAAAATGATCAAATTATTAGTGTATCCTCTTAATATTTAGTGCACTAAATATTGCTACTGCAATTCAGAGACTGTTTTGAAAATTAGGTGTGCTAAACTTGATAATGTCGAGTCAAATCATGTATAATATGTATTATTGTCTTGGTTACAGTTACATACATGGATTAGTATAAATGTGCTTTTTTTTCGTCAATATTATTTTAAGAGAACTTATATTGAAGGTGCATTTCCCACGTGTGTCTGAATTACATTTTCATTTGTTTCCAGCATTATAAAAAATAAATAATACATTATATTATTACAAATAAAATTATTGAAATATCACTGATAAAAATTATTTTGGAGAATGCTTTTTAGTGTTAAGTGCTGGTTTGATAGCCCAAAGGTCCCGGGTTCGATCCCAGTTCTGACCGAAAATTTGTACCTCGGGCCACTCCCGTGTTTCGGAGGACACGTTAAGCTGTCGGTCCCGGCTGCCTAAAAAACAGTCGTTAAGTCACGTCAGAGGCCCTGAACTTATTCAGGTGCGACCTGATAACTCTGACACCAGACCTGAGCCAGCCAGGTCACACGATATTATATTATATATATATATATAGTGTTATCATTCCCAGTTTGTATGCTATAACTGCCGTTATTTTTTGGACTGCCGGTTCTAACACATCTTCATTATTCTGATTGTATATGAGGATATTTTACTTCTTTTTTGTAATATTCTTTAGTGAGCATCTTAATTTGTTAGTAGTATTTCTTAAACTATGGTTTTCTTCCAACTTCTTTTATATTGCTTGATTCAATATTTTTCTATAGATTTCAATTTTAAAATGAGTTTATTTTTTAAGGTAGGAATATCATATTGATGAATTGTCCGAGCGTTTGGCTTCCTTCAGCTATAAATAGCACACGAAATCATAATATGCAACTCATTATAATATTCATTTTAAACTTTTTCATGCAAACTTTTTTATTTTAGACTATTATAATAATAAGTGTAGTATGCCTTTAGTGGGGGGGAGACCCTTACGGTAGTTCCACCTTGTTGTTTTAGCAAATCTGGTGGGCTCCGAACAACTATTATCACAATCTTTTACTGTCTGTATTACTATTGACACGGGTATATTAATTATATTAATGAAAAGTATTTGTGTTCATGCTAAATATGTTTGAAATTTATTGTTCTATTCTTTTCTCTCTGTAAACGTAAAATGTGTACTAATGCCTGATATGTACGAAATTTTTGAATGTTTTTTCTGTAATCTTAAAATTCTATAGGCCTATGACTAATTTAAAATTTAGTTGTCTTAACTTGAATGTTTGTGTAATATCAACCACATCTCTGTGATATTAGTTCATTACAATTTATTATAAAAAACAATAAAATATCTGTTCTTTTATTTCCATCAACCGTTATAGCTTTCTAGAAATTTTAATGAAAACTTATTGATTATAGTATACACTATAAAAAATTATATAAATGCTATAAAAATGCCGTATACACTAATAAAATTAACGTTTTAAGTGAATTTAACGACTTGCAGTCAAATTTTTATCAAGAATAAGTGGAATTTACTTACCCTGTAGGCCGAATGTTTTCGATCTTATGAATCATAAGATTCGAAAACGTTCGGCCTACAAAGTAAGTAAATTCCACTTATTCTTGATAAAAATTTGACTGCAAGTCGTTGAATTCACTTGATAATATTAACAACGCAGTTCATCATGGAACAAGAAATCCAGGAACTAATAAAATAATGCTTTAATGGCATTGGTTGTGAAATTTTCGCTTCAAATCTCTCATTAAGTTTATTAAGATTTCTAATTATCAAACAAGTAACTCTTAATTTGTACTGCGTGCAATAGTTGGCTTGAATAAGGGTGCTTGCACATTGGAGCATCTAATACTAAATGATAATCAACTTCGCAATATCAAACACATGCTGCTTCAATCTGTCATACAGCAAGTTTGATTTTGCGATGGTAACTATCCGCATGCTGCTTCTCTCTATTCAAGCTTACTAACAGAACAATTAGTTTAAAACTATACAAATTTTATTCTGGCACATTCAGTTCTGAAACTACAATTGCCAGGCTTCTACTTCATTATTTGAACAATCCTGAACACTGTTTTTATTTTGGCTATAAGGCCGTCTACACGTGGCGCGCGTTCGTCATTGACTGTGTCAACTGTGCGCAGGGTGTTTGGTCATAATTTTTTTTCGCAGTTTCTTGTATTGAATAAATATTATTAGGGCTTTGAAATGTTATCAATTGCTGGGAGGAAATTTTTCAATTATTTTGTGAAATATGGGGGTTCAAAGTTGAAATTTTTCGGTTTTTGGGGCAATTGATCTCACCTATGAATGATTTTAAACTTTTGATAAATTTTCCTTAACTAAGAGACACCTTGAGGAACAAAATTAGATATTTCTCAATCTAACAAATAGTTTTTTCAAAATAAGTTTTTGAAAAATTGAATTTTTATCGATTTTTAAAAATGTATTTTGAAATACTAATTACTTGATCGGAGTGAAAAATATGTCATTTTTATGTTTATTCCTCAAGGTGTCTTTTAGTTACAAAAAATATCATGTTTAAAATCACTCGTAGTTGAGATCAAATGCCCCCAAAAACAGAAAAATTTCAACTTTGAGCCCCCATATTTCGCAAAAAAATTGATGAAAAAAACGTTTTCTCACAGATATAGATAACATTTCAAAGCACTAATTATGGACAAAAACCCTGCACACAGCCTTAACAGTTTATTTATTTATGACGCTTAACTTATTGCGAACTGCTTGAGCCTTTTTTCAGAGCTAAGATGATTTCCTAGCAAAGCTTATAGCTGATGAGCTTAAGCCGCGTCTCCACCAACCGAACATGCTCGGCGAACAGTGTTCGCTGGAATCAGCTGATGTCGCCGAACATTTTTTGGAGTTGGTTTGTTGTGGACGCCTTCTCGAACATTATGATTGGTGTGGTGGGGTTGGTGGCGGGGACCTGTTGTTGGTCGTCACTGTTCGCTCACAGACCGAACATTTCAATTGAACTCACGAACATGTTCGGTGACCCATATGTTTAATGTTTGCCCGTTTTTTGTATTCGCCAACCATGTTCGGTTGGTGGAGACGCGACTTTAGAGTAAAGCTGGCTCACCACCATGTACACACCTGACATTTTTGTTCTAGTGTGCTGGCGGCAAATTCAAATTTTGTATCTGTCTCCCGTTTGAAATTGAATCAGCATACATTTCTGCGTATGCTAGTGAATGTTGTACAACTTTCAAAAAAGGGGGGGGGGGAATTATGCATTTTCTCAACATATTTTCATCTTCAGGCTTGCTTCATCAAGACTGGTGCATACTTTCTCATGAGTCTCATCCATATGCTTCCTCAGTTGGGTGATGTAGTCTTCCTCCTCAAATGTTTCACCAGGCTTTTTTCCATACTGAAGATGCAAGTGGGTGTTTCCTTTGTTATTTCCTTGATGGAGCTTCGATATGCCATCAGAAAGAAATGGAGATGCTGATTGTCAGAAACCTCTTTCCTCAGATATCTCTGAAAGTGCTGTTCATTCACTCTACCATACCATCTGACTGGGTTGACGGTTTTATAATATTAACTTTTCATAATAAATTTAATGACGCAGTAAATTTTATTAGAGAAAAAATAAACATTTACTCACATAGGCTGAAACGTTTTCGAATCGTGACAGCCAAGGGCTGTTGAAAATAAATCATCACGATTAGAAAACGTTTCAGCCTACGTGAGTAAATATTTATTTATTCTCTATTAAAATTGACTGCAGGTCGTTACATTTATCATCAAATGTTATATATATATATATATATATATATATATATATATCTTTTAAATTCCCTCAGTGGTTTTCATCCTTACAAGAACTGTTGGTACTATTGATGTTAATGCCGATAACGAACTTGCATTTCACAACATCACTTACGTTTGTTTGTAACATTTTTCGCACATAGTTTTCGTTGGGCTGCTAGTAGCATTCACATTAAACATTTATGTAAACTTTTGATCATTTATAAACATTTTAAATTCGCTTTTTCATATGAATGTTCATGACGTTTTGTAAGTACAGTATCTGCGTTTTATGATTATTAAAGCCCTTCAAAATTGGGGCATTTTTTCGTCTAGATATATTTAAAATTTATAAAGAAAATTATGGTATTTTTTATAATACTTGAAAAATGTCCAGACTGGATTTCTCATGTTAATGTTAGTATATATTTATTTTCTATAAGTTTCTTATAGAAATTTATTACACGAAAAAAGCACATAACAAAACAGTACAACAGTTTGCAGAGTACACAATGTCAACTACACTATTTAAACTAATGTAGTCTACATACTATAAAATAAATTTTCCTGTAAAACAAGCCCAACAGATTAAAAAATCCAATGAATGACCTTGCTTTACTAACTAATACATTCCTACCTACAAATTATACAAAAATGAACATGCATTGGATACAAAAAATTGAAATTAAGTTACTAACAATAAAAATTAAGACAGGTACAACAAAAACAGCTGCAAAAAATGTCTTCATAAAGAAATCTACATTTCTCACCACTTCAACGTAACCTCTAACATATTCACATTTTTAATTCAAGTAAGGCTTGAATTTTGAACTAAATTTATTATTCCAACTCCTATTATTTTATATATAATTGTTTTATATAATTATTATTTTAAAATAATTACTTATTACTATGAATTAATAATTCATATCAATAATTCCACGGGAGCATCAGGCCTGTCTAAAACATACAGAGGTGACATCGCATAAATGGGAACCTTTCTGTCCCAAAGTTACTCAGTTTATCAGGATTTCAAATATATTTGTACGTCGTTCCCTCTCTAAAAAAAAGAGTCATCTCCAGGTATTAAAAATAATTTAATCACAAAATGTACTCGATTCAATTTATAATTATCTTAATTTTATTTTTATTAATTTTAATTATTTCCATTCAAACTTTAAGTCGCCTACCTAATGTGTTTTTTACTTAACATGAAACCCCTATGACATGTATATCCCTCTCTCCCTCTAACTTTCAATGACATGTATCCATCTCTCTCTAACTTAGTAACTTGCCCCTTCACTCGTGGGGTTTTGGGACCCCGGTCATGATTATTGAAAGATAGGTGGTGCAAGATAATACCGTACATCAGTTGTAAAATTAATAAAATCATAGAAATAAGCTACAATAATTCAGTGGACTTGAAAAATTTATCATTACTGTATGGAAAAGCTCTTATTGCTGTACACTGATGTAGACTTTGCATTATGAATTCTGATAGTCTAAAATAATTGTATTGCTGTCACGCTCTTGTGTTTATTACGCGAAGAAGGAAGTCTGAACGCCGAAATGAACATTCTGATCATGCGTGCCTATTGAATGTCAAGTAGTGTTTCCAGAATAAACTTGACATTTCAACGATAAGGTACCAGAAATATGATGCCAGGATTCATGATGTGAGGTCAGTTCTGATCGATCATTTGATGTTGATGAGTTGCTGGCTAGATTTATGTCAAGTATTACTGTAAGTTATTGCTATTTTATTTACTAAAATTTACAAAAAAAAAAAATGCTATTTAATAGTACGGTACCTAATATTGTTATAATATTATGTAATTGTTAGTGTATATAGAACTCCCTTATTCCATACAACTCTCAATATGCCGATTATTATCGTAGCTGAAGTTGTAGAGTAAACAAATTACCGTGCAAAGAAATCTTGATTTTGTTTAAAACGTAAATTTATTCTATTTTGGGTACTGCTAATAATTTTTAACCGTTGATCATAATAATAATTTACGCATGAACATTTACTACTTATTTTGACTTAACAAAACCTTTTGACTTTTTACTACCCATTATAGTATTATAATTTCATTCCAGTTTTTTCTAGTGAAGTTTCTGTGAGGTTACATATGATTTTTTATCCGACAATTTTGGTTCTGAAGGAACTGACAATTTATCGAACTGCCAAATATATAGATCATTATTTGACAGCATCACTTTGAGGGGTTCGAAATTGATAAATTATGTTCTAATAATTTTGTTACATATAACTTACTTCTCCGTTGCAAATGTACCTGTATTCTGCTACTATTTTGGTTTATCTGAAGAATTTAAGAAACTGAGTAAGTTAAATCTATACAAAACTATAAATATATCTTTTTCATTTCCAATGTTCGTATTGCTTGCTTTTAATTACTTTGTTTTTAGAATTTGTCTTATCCAGTATGGTATTCTAGTATGGGGAGGTCTACCTTCTTCCATCTTGGAACCGCTTGCAGTGACACAAAGACAAATTATCAAAACAATATTACAAAAAGAACACCGATACTCAACAAATTTGTTATTCATAGAATTTCCGGTATTAAATGTAAGGCAGCTGTTTTTAAAAACTTTGTTGATCTACCTAAGAAAAAATAAAATTGAAATTTTACCTGAGATTCAACATACCTACCCCACTAGATATAGAGTGAACTACGGATATGAGACACCTCAGGTGGTTCATGGATCGGAGTTGAGAACTCCATATTATTTGGCTCAAATAGTATACAGGAATCTGCCCGTTGAGATGAGGGATTGGGATGGATGTAGTGATGGCGTGTTTAAGCGTGGGGTGGAGGGGTGGCTCTATCGCCTTGGCTGGGAATCGTCGGAGAGCCTGCTTCGGTCGACCTATTGGCATTAACTTTTTCAATTTCTTTTCAAAATTTCAATTTCTTTTCAAAATTTCAATTTCTTTTTAAAATTTCAATTTCTTTTCAAAATTTCAATTTCTTTTCAAAATCATTAACTTTTTCAACTGGTAGTTTTTATGTCTCTTTTTGTCAGAATCAACATAAGAATGAAAGTGCCTGTTGGGTCCGCATGTCACCGTTACTCATTTAGCATAATAATTTAAATTCCTCTTCTGTGATAAAATTTCTAATAATGTATGTACTAGACGTATGTCTCTAGTTAACTCTATTAACTGAGCTGTAGATCATCTATTATTTTCAATTCTACTCAATTACATTAACAAAATGTATTTGAAAATATTGTGAAGTATGGTGTAGCATGAAACTGGTATATGTAGTTTTAAGTCTTGAAGTAGAAATACAATATGTAAGGCATTCGCAGAACTCACCCCTACACACAGACGTATAGTCTTAGTAGGGATATTCCTGCTGTGTCAATTTTCTTTTACTTTTATTTTACTGTTCTGTTTTTGGGAATAAATAAAGAATTTGATTTGATTTGATTTGAAGAATACCGGTTACATTAATTTTACGTTTTGGGTTAAAATTATTTCTATACGATACTATTCTTATCGCCGAGATGGACTGAGTCGATTATTTTTGTTCTATAACTTTTTGCAGTAGTGTCTCCAAATATTTATTCCTGTCCTGTATTTTTATAATGTCTTTAGTCAGAATAGCATGTAGGATGGAACAGCGGCTTCCATCTTGTATGGTATCTTATCAAAACATCAGTATATATTACACGATTTAAATTTCGTGATAAATGTTATGGCAGAGCCGTAACAATAAATAACTTGGTCCAACTATCAAGACCATCATACACCAACCATCTTTTCAGAAAGGTAAAACCTCAGCATTTTAAATGTATGTACTAAATAATAGCATATACCAACAATCTTAATGGTTGTTCTATGATAATAGGCTGACCCGTCAACCCATCAACATCTCTTGCTCTGTCTTGCACTAAAGATAATAATATTTACAAGTTAGTTTGAAGTGACTGACAATTAAACAAACTGACAATATACAGAAACATAAATTAATAGCACTTAAAGTACTTCGAAATTAATAAATTCTGTTTTTAATAATATTTAGTTCATGCCAAGCGAGTTGCAAAACCCATATTCAACTTTTAGGCCTAAACCGTTTCAATTTCAACACGAGTCCCAATCTTTATTTCAACTAATTGAAGTAATTATGGTATCTAGTGTATAATATTGTTGATCTGACTTGTCTTATACTCCTTAACTGGAGTCTCCAAGACGTAATCTACAAAAAAATAAATAAATTGTATAAAAGCTACTGCTAAAATTATTTATATGAATCTATAACTTTAAACTAACTTTTTGTTCTAATAATTTTTACTGCACTTTGTTATAAGAGTAAGGGGTAAATTTGTAAAATTATTAATTTTAAATTTAGTTGCAATTCTATTTTGAGTGAGTAATCTTTCAATTTCAAATCTAACTGAGCTACGTCATATGCCAATGTTTTTTTATTTTTTATTGCTGATGATGCCCACATGAGTCCGAGACTTGTGCGTGGGTAATGAGGTGAATGATTACACATAAATGCCTGACGGTGGAGCGGGATTCGAACCCACGACCACTTAAACGACAGCAAGCTGCGCTAAGCGGCCCGTCATTTTACTAATACCAGTTACTTTTACTAATAACTATTATGTACGGAAATTTTGAAAATATGCAATGAAATACGACTTAATTTTGCCATTTACAGACAATGTGTACTACAGCAGATCATGCCTTAATTACTCGAGCAACTCTCGCTGTATTATTTCTGTCTACTGTCATATTATTTTTGTGGAAAACTTACTACAGATTTATTCAGTTGGGCAATAGAATACCTGGAATTGGGGTTTGGAGTTTGAAAACTGGTTTAAATCAGATGCCAAAAAATGGACCGCACGTGGGCCTTCTTGGATTTTTGATGAATTTTGTGAATAGGTGAGTAGATTAAAATTAATACCGTGTATAACTTTTAGTTCCTACCGTACCGTACCTATACCTTTTGTTTGTGCAGCATTTCTGTCATTTACAGATAACCGATTAGCGTCTGGAATAGCCGATACAGTTTTTTCCTCCAATCTGCATGTCCATTTGAGATTGTGTGGAACATGTGGCCTAGTATTATTATCACTTACCCGCCATGTAGGTCCACCATGTTCTCCATAAAATGACTCAAACGGCGAGGTGAAACTACCCGCGAGGGACTCTCCATCAATAAAAGCAATACGCGTATTATTATTATTTTTCATCTCACACTTAAAAAAAGTGGTTCATATTCTTACATCGGCATAGTTTTGCAAGATGTAGAACTTTTAAATTTATCAGTGAAATAAGACTACAATGGAGGAAATTTAAAAACTCTCTAACTATTGTTGTTGTGTTCAGGATGACAGACTTTTGCAGCTGGATGTAGGTTTCAGGTGGCAGGTTCAATAAGGCTAGACTGTGATGCAATTTTTGGGGGATGCTAGAGACAACAAGAGGGGCCACATGCACCTCTTTCTGCTTCCCCACACCCGTTTGATGTCTTCAACCAGTGGCTAATTATTATTATTATTATTATTATTATTATTATTTATATTATTATTATTATTATCATTATTATTATTATCATTATTTGTGTGTTAGTATAAAACTCGCAATATGTTTAATTTTGTATGACGATCATTTTTTGTTATTTGTACAGTGCAGTTATTGGCTTTTATTTATTGTGATTTTTTTCCAGTCACAATGGAGGGCCCTGTAGAATTTGGCTACTGCATGAGCTGTGCGTAATCCTCACAAAGCCGAAAGACATAGAAGTTGTGCTAGGTGATTTGAAAATTTTCAAAAAATCCGATCACTATGGAATAATGAAAGAGGTGATGGGCCAAGGCCTGTTCACAGCCGACAACTTTCGCGTTTGGCGCAGTCACCGGAAAATAATCACACCCACTCTGCATTTCAGTATTTTAAAAGACTTTATTCCCATATTTTTCAAACAAGCATCGAAACTAGCGAATAAGGTAAGCTGACAAAAATATTACCGCATACTGTATTTGAAGCTGAGGTATTCCAGCATTACAAACATTTTGGTTCTTTACTTCTCTCTGAAATTGTATGCTCTCAACTTTTTGTTTTTTTAAATGAGATTAGATTAGATTAGATTATTTACTTTATTCATGTAGATTACAAAATGCACAGTCTTAGATTCTAGATTATGATAGTTAAAAATATATAATAAGTCTGTAATTATTGTTCTATGAATTTTACAAATCTGAACTAAAGAATTAATCAACGATATGAATATAAGATGCAATTTGATAACGATAATATGATAGTTTAAAGTTACTGACAATTGAATAAACTGACAAATTTACTTAAACAGAATTTATTAATTTCGAATTCCTTTAATTGCTATCAGTTTATACTGAAGACTTCCGCAATGGCGGATATTGACAACAGTATTGAATAGCTGATGGAAAACGATGAATGCTACTGTACAAAAATATCAGTCACCACCGGGAATCGAACCACGGACCTCCCAATTGCCGGTCGGGCGCCTTAACCACTAGACCATGGAGACCTTTCTGCATAGCAGCATTCATTTTTAACTTGGCCATATCGGCTCGTATCTCACAAGTTAGTTTAAAGTTACTGACAATTGAATAAACTGACAAATTTACTTAAACAGAATTTATTAATTTAGAATTCCTTTAATTGCTATCAGTTTATACTGAAGACTTCCGCAATGGCGGATATTGACAACAGTATTGAATAGCTGATGGAAATCGATGAAAAAATTCATAGCAATACATAGAAAAAAATAATGTAGAAAATAAATTTTATATGGGAAAATAAAATAAATTTAAAAATAAATATTATAACAAAATAAATTTTATAGAGAGAAATACTTCTTTAACATTTATTTAAGAAGAACTAGAGAGGAATACAATTTTTTATTAAAATATTCTATGAACATGCTGAGAGAACTTGTCTACTTAGATTACACCAACTTTCAGATTTCTATTAAGATTTCTTTTTAATTGAAAAAAACTTCAATAAAAATCAAAAACATGTTGCTGGAATCTCATATGGTATCGATCGTCAAGGAATCATTAGAGGAATTCAAATCAACTTGTTACAAACAAAACTTCAAATAACAATAGCACCCAAAATAATTGAACATATTTTTCAAAAATATATAGACAGATGAAGGAAAAATTATAGTTTATTTATATTTTTCCACTAGACTTATCGATAGATTAGTTAGAGAAATCAAACAACGCTTATAACAAAAGAAATTCACGATATTTGAGGGGAAAAAATGTAATCAAGATTAAGTTATTTCGTTTTCAGCTATGATATGGTGTGGTGCAAAAGTTCCACAGTACCTTAACCTTATTGTTGCTTATTATTAAATTACTCAACCTTGTTGAGTAATTTTAATAAGCATAAAACTCAAAATTAAATGGTTGAAAATGCGATTGCTGTACTCTATTTATACTCTTGACCATTGATTATGTAGTGGTAATGTCAGCCCTACCTGCTACCTTTCCAAATCAGCCCGATTTACATGTTTTCTTTACATATTACTAGCTGGCCCGACGCGCGTTGCTGCGATCTCATAAAAAATTCTCCTTAATTTTATTATTCGCCACCTTTTACTGAGGTTACATTTCAAATTTCAACCTTCTATGACTATCAGGGAAGAAGTTAGTCCTAAGGCTCTTCCAGCTAATCAAGAGAGATGGGTCAAGGCCTGTCCACAGCCGACAACTTTCGCGTTTGGCGCATTCACCGGAAAATAATCACACCCACTCTGCATTTGTTGCTTCCTTCGTTGCTTTCTTACTCACCACCTCTGAGTGAAGGAACATTTCAAATTTAAACCTCCTACGACTATTAGGGTAGAACCTACATAGGTTTTTAATTTTATTATTCGCCACCTCCCATGGCTACATTTCAAATTTCTTGCTGCATTGGTGACAGAATGATGTCGTCATCCCGGCATAATTACATTGCATCATACCCAGTCATAATAAATTATGTTTCTAAATGACTGCAATGCTCCGACTACACGGTACTTGCAAAGTCTTTGCTTTCCAGACAGCGTAAATAACGCCGCTAAGGGGCCTGCCATATGATTAGAAACTTTTGACTTCTATCAGCTTTTCCTTTAAGGATACATTTGTTTTTTTTTGTGTCCTGATTTGCGAATCTAAACCATTCACTTGAACACACAAAATTTCAACAAAATCGGTCCAGCCGCTTAGGAGTTCAATGACACACACACGTACAGACGTACATAAGATCTACATATGTAAAGATATATAGGCCTTCTTGATTTTGTGATTCAGAAGACCTCTTTCATGATATACCTTAATTATATACAATTTGGAGTCTCTCATGAAAATATTAAATGATTCCCCTTTTTATTATCATTGTCTTGCAAGATTATAGTTTGTCACTGAGTCGAAAATATAATATAAATTTGGTTGCATGAGGTATAAATAAAATGTTTGACTATTCTAATGTTCTGCATTTATTGCAGGTCAAGGACATGGAGCAAGTAAATATTTTCTCAGCAGTTGGGTTGTGCACGCTTGATTCTATTTGTAACACAGCCATGGGAATAAACATCTATGCTCAGGACTCAGGTGACAATAAATTCCTTCAAGATTTCTACTCGGCTCTCAAGGTCAATGTTCTGTCAATTTGTGCTATTTTGAATTGTTAACTTTAATAATTAAAGTGAACCCTAAAAATACTGTAATTGAATTATTGATATAATATCAAAACTGACACTGTATTTCTATTAGAATTTTTAGTTTTTTTGTAGATTACGTTTTGGAGACTCCAGTTAAGGAGTATAAGACAAGTCAGATTAACAATTATACAATCTTATACACTATAGTTGCCATAATTGCACATTATCTTTGCATTCCAGACAGCGTAAATAACGCCGGTATTAGGGGCCTGCCATATGATTAAAAACTGTTAACTTCTATCAGCTTTTCCTTTAAGGATACATTTGTCCTTCTTGTGTCCTGATTTGCGAATCTAAACCATTCTCGAACACACACACAAAATTTCAACAAAATCGGTCCAGCCGTTTAGGAGGAGTTGTGGTGTGGCTTAATTTTGATATGAACACTCTTGTACACTATAACAAGCTTTATTAACTAAATATTTTTCAATTGTTTATTATTTTCATTGATTAGCGAAATATACCCATTGTGTATTATTTTCACTCACTTATGTATGTACGAGTATGTACGTATGTATATAGTACCATAGCCGATTCGACTGTAGGTGACTCTTCAGACCTCAACGCTATGTTTTAGTCCAAAGAGCGTACTACACAAACGAGGAGTGAGGTAGTTTGTGATTGCTTTCCTCACTGAGCTAACAGAATAGTATCAGTATGCCAAGCCCACCGAAACAAATTCTGAAGCTCTATGCTTGACAGTCCACTCCCACCTTTACACAGGGTCTTGCTGCACAGATCAGTATGTATACTATCTAGCACACCTCTAAGCTACTTCCTGCGTCCAAGCCATCATTCGACAGAGACGTTTGGAAAGCAACACAATTGATGTAGCCTTTTTTGTATCTGAGAAGATCAAAATTTAATTCATCTCAAGCCACTCACTTATACTGGAGATTTAAACTAGATCATATTTGCTGTAAACTATTCAATATATTACCAACTGAACTATTATCATTTAATAATTTAAAAAATCTATTTTTAAAATTGTAGAATGTGTCAAAGAGAATATCTTCTTTAAAATAGGAAATTTAATCTAGTTTCTTGATCTTATATGTGTTATTTGTATTTATTATTTGTCCTTATTTTTTACTTATGCTTATTTTATTATTTCTTATATTGTAGCTGTAGTGATTTTTACTATTTTATGTTTCCTTGGTCGGTCTGGCACTCATGCTATGCTTTGATGTGTCGAAATATGGGTGACTAAATAGTCTAGAATCTTAGTTAATATCTTTATTTAAATTGATGTATTTTTGTTTAATTGGGAAATAAATCTTATTCTTATTCTTATATGCATTTCACTTCTGAGGCTGACGAAGCATCTCTTGAGAAGTGAAATCCCTCCACCATCTCCGGTATAAGTAAGTGAAAATAATATTTTAATAGAAGTACGGTGTCAGTTTTGATATTAGATTGTTCACCATATCATCAAGTATTTCGTCATGGAAAACATCACAGGTAAATAAATTGTTGAAGTTTAAAAATATAAACCAATCATGAACTATTTGCTACGTAAATCAAATTTATATAATTTATTATTTTGTCTATTTAATTATCCTATTATTCTCTTTATTTTCCCCAGATATGGCACACACGGATGACAAATCCATGGTTGATGTTGAACCTTCTATTCCGCATGAGCCGGTTCAAGAAAATACACGACAAAGCTGCAGAGCGAATGAGATGCTTCACCGATCAAATACTGCGATTGAAAAAGGAGAGAATAGATTTTGGTGATTAAATATTATTTTGTAGCCAAATGTGCAACTCAATTTTTTTCACAAGTTAGTTCGAAGTTACTGACAATTGAACAAACTGACAAATTTACTTAAACAGAATTTATTAATTTCTATCAGTTTATACTGAAGACTTCCGCAATGGCGGATATTGACAACAGTATTTAATAGCTGATGGAAATCGATGAATGCTGCTGTGCAGAAAGGTCTCCATGGTCTAGTGGTTAAGGCGCCCGACCGGCAATTGGGAGGTCCGTGGTTCGATTCCCGGTGGTGACTGATATTTTTGTACAGTAGCATTCATCGATTTCCATGAGCTATTAAATACTGTTGTCAATATCCGCCATTGCGGAAGTCTTCAGTATAAACTGATAGAAATTAATAAATTCTGTTTAAGTAAATTTGTCAGTTTGTTCAATTGTCAGTAACTTCGAACTAACTTGTGAGATACGAGCCGATATGGCCAAGTTAAAAATGAATGCTGCTGTGCAGAATGGTCTCCATGGTCTAGTGGTTAAGGCGCCCGACTGGCAATTGGGAGGTCCGTGGTTCGATTCCCGGTGGTGACTGATATTTTTGTACAGTAGCATTCATCGATTTCCATCAGCTATTTAATACTGTTGTCAATATCCGCCATTGCGGAAGTCTTCAGTAGCAAACTAATAAACTAATAGCACTTAAAGGAATTCGAAATTAATAAATTCTGTTCAATGGTGAAATGAAGGTGGATGGTTTTGAATGAATGCATTCGCTTCTAAGGACTTCACGAGCAATGCACATTCGCCACAATATTATGAAGTCAAATATATCACACATATGATAATGATTATAGTCACACAGTTAAATACGTTCTATTTAATAAGCATCGTCTCAATATCACAATGACAAAGTTTTACAGTATAATTTATCATTACAAAAATATAATATGATAATAACAAATATAATGATAATAATAACTAAAAATTAACTTATTGCTGTTGTAAAATTGAACGACTTGGAGTCAGTTTTTTATATTGTGAATATATAATAAATGTGCTCACATTTGGCCGAAAGTTTTCGAGGTACCGGTATTGTATATTATTATATATTCACAATATAAAACTGACCTGAAGTCGTTAAATTTACAACAGAAAGTTAATATTAACAACGCAGATCGTAAGAACTCCAAGAAATCCAAAATCTTTATTATATTCTTGTTCCATAACGATCTGCGTTGTTAATATTAACTTATTATTGTAAATTTAACGACTTGCAGTCACTTTTAATTGTGAATAAATAATATTCCTACTCACTTTTGGCCGAACGTTTTCGAGTCATGACCTTGATGATGAGTTTCCATGGAATGCCTTTTCTACTTTTTTTGTGCTACAGAGTACAAACATTCTTTGTACAAGAGTATTTTCCATTTATCATACTTAGTAGGTCTTCAATATTTTGCATCCCTCATGAATACTGGTACTGTATATTTTAGAATAATACAGAGTAATCTTTTTTCTTAATTATTTTGTACTCTTTTTATATAAGCATTTTTTCAAGGAGATATAGGCTATAAATGGTTGTCTGTTATCTCCAAGAGTAATGATTTATAATTACATTTTACAGGTGTTAATAATCCTGGAATGGGAATGTACAGCGTTGCAAGTAATGAGCGTAAACCAACGGCATTTCTTGATCTGATGCTAACAAAGAGCGCGGAAGGCATGGACGACGGTGAACTGAAGGATGAAATAATAACAATGATTATGGCTGGACAAGAGACAACGGCAACTGTCAATAGTTTCGCCCTGGTCATGTTGGCTTATCATCAGAATATTCAACTCAAGGTAATTTCGAATTTTTCTCAATGTACATACCGATAATTACCAGCAATGCTTACATAGGCCTACATAGAAATAGAAATATTTTATTGTCTAACAAATACATACCGTAATAATGTACATATTAGGCCTCGTCAAATGTATTTAATATCAACAGTTTAATAATTTTAAATAGCACCTGAAAATCTAACGTGTAAGTTATAGTATAAAATAGAACCATAAAAATATACACTAAAACAGAATACTTCAATCAATCAGTTAAATAAATCAATCAATAAAAAATAACTATTTATTATATCAGTAGGTAATTCAAAAAATTCCTTAACGTTATAGCGGATTCTCCAGAAGCATATTTTTTACTTTAGATTTAAACAAGGATGCACTAAGAGCTCTAGAGACCACAGGTAAGCTATTAAATGCTTTCAATGATACAATTTTTGAATGAAAATGTAGTTTTTTTAGCCTAACATAAGGAACATTCAAATGACTATGCATTACATACGTATTACACACACGTATTACTCACACATATTACACGTAAATATTACACATACATATTACATATTATAAGGCGTTTCAAAATGGTCTTTGGTGTTACAAAAATTCAGCACAAACAAGTATTTCACTTAGAGAAATGAAACAAGTACCGTACTGTATGAAAGTGCAATTGAATCAGTTATTTTCCACATAAATTGTGCAGTTAATCGACCGCTTACCCGGTGGGCGTAGGTAGCAAATAAAATTAATGTTATTGTATTTGTGCGAGCTTTTTTTAGACGCACGTCAAGGAAACGTTATGAAGACACCGTCGAACCTCGTTCTAAAAATGTGCAGGAAACCCATTTTGCTGAAAAATAAAGCCGTTGATTATAACTGAGGCATTTATAGCCATAATATTGTAGCATTATTCAGCAGTGCAACTGTCATCATTAGTCCTGGATTGGTAATATTATATATATGATAAAATAATAATATATATTGGAGACGTAGGTTTTGGAACATATACCATATTGTAGCGTATACTGGAAAAATTCCGGTTACTGTCTTTTCCGTAGATAGGCACTGCATCACGAGAGATCGCACAAAAATATCGACATTTTCTCTACTGTCTCCAACTAACGGGTAAAAGGTTAATAATTAATACAAGTGGTAAAAACTGTTTGAATTGCTTTCTCGTATAGTTAAATTCCTACTTGTTTAATTCCTTGTAGGTGGAATACTTTTCTGCACTGAATTTTTGTAGACCAAGACCATTTTCGGTCACTCTATTAGAAATTTAGTAATATAGACAGTATGGGCTAAAAGCCTGTTGTTTCTTTACAACCAGTTGTATTTTACCCGTATCAATTAATGAATAAAAGCTTGCTATTCTGAAGATCATTTTATCTCTAGATATTCCCAATTGAGTCAAAAATAAATTGATTATGTTTATAAATCTACCATCAGAGGTTAACATTTCATCTCTTGCATTTTTAAATTCCAATTTCTTTGTAGAAGAAATTGGAATATAATCCTAAATACCTAAACATTGATGAAAGATTTTAAAAAATTTACTTCAAAAGAACTTTACATAATTTACTTTCTCTCTCTAGATTTTTATCACTTTGATTGTAATTGTGTTGGTTATTTATGGTTTTAGTTATTTCTATTTTTGTCCCAGGTATTTAAGGTGTTGTTTGTTGGAATTTTTGAATGAATAAACAAATTAGAATACCAAATATTAGTGCATTTATGAAAAAATGGTAATGATTTATTCCAATTTCATAATAGTAATGATCAATTCCAACTTACAATGGTGCAGAACGAATAACGTGCTCTGAAATTACTTCTTCAATGAGCATTAAAGATAAAGTACTGTCGGTGCTTTTATTGAAGGCTTATCTTTATATAAAAGAGGCGAACATGTTTTTTTGTGATGACAACTCCTCGGTGGTTTCTCGACCGATTTTGTTCGTTCACGTCTCATTTGCAAGATCTCATCGAGTAGATGTTTGATAAGGTCTTACATTTTGAAAAAAGTCATCAAAGTGGACATGAGCAATGAACGATCAAAGTTTCAATATTTTTGCCATTGCTTTAACCGATAGGGATCGGTGAGCTGAACATTTTCACATTTCAACTTATGATTTGATGATCAGCTGTTTTGAAACAAAAAGTTTATTTTTCATTGTTCATTCAGAGAGAGTGGGTGAGAGGATAGGATAAAGAGGAAAGAGAGAGAACAGAAGAAGAAGGGGAAGAAGAAAGAGAAGGAGGAGGAGAAGATGAAGAAGACGAAGAAGAAGAAGAAAGAGGAGAAAAAGAAGAAGAAGGGGAAGAAGGAGAAGTCGGAGAAGAAGTAGAAGAAGAAGAAGAAGAAAAAGAAGAAGAACAAGAACAAGTAGAACACGAACAAGAAGAAGAAGAAGAAGGAGAAGAAGAAGAAAAAGAAGAAGAGGGAGAGGGAGAAAAAGAATAAGAATAAAAAGAAGAGGAAAAAGAAGAAGAAAAAGAAGGAGAAAAAGAAAAAGAAGAAGAGGAAGAGGAAGAAGAAGAAGAAGAAGAAGAAGAAGAAGAAGAAGAAGAAGAAGAAGAAGAAGAAGAAGAAGAAGAAGAAGAAGAAGAAGAAGAAGAAGAAGAAGAAGAAGAAGAAGAAGAAGAAGAAGAAGAAGAAGAAGAAGAAGAAGAAGAAGAAGAAGAAGAAGAAGAAGAAGAAGAAGAAGAAGAAGAAGAAGAAGAAGAAGAAGAAGAAGAAGAAGAAGAAGAAGAAGAAGAAGAAGAAGAAGAAGAAGAAGAAGAAGAAGAAGAAGAAGAAGAAGAAGAAGAAGAAGAAGAAGAAGAAGAAGAAGAAGAAGAAGAAGAAGAAGAAGAAGAAGTAGAGGAAGAAGAAGGAGAAGAAAGAGAAGAGGAAGAGGAAGAAGAAAAAGAAGAAGAAAAAGAGAAAGAAGAAGAAGAAGAAAAAGGAGAAAAAGAAGAAGAAGAAAAAGAAGAAGAGGGAGAAAAAGAATAAGAATAAAAAGAAGAGGAAAAAGAAGGAGAAAAAGAAAAAGAAGAAGTAGAAGAAGAAGAAAAATAAGAAGTGGAAGAAGCAGAAGAAGAGGAAGATTAAGAAGAAGAAGAAGAAAAAGACGAAGAAAAAGAAGATGGAGAAGAAGAAAAAGAAGTATTTTACAAAGTTTAATAAAGTCACACATTCGTGCGACCGGGGATAACCTAGTTACAATATAAGAAACGTTGAGAGTATTTCGAATTCCTCTAAAGGCTATTAATTAAGTAAGAATTAAAATAGTTATTGGATAAAAAAATTATAACAAATCTATTCTCATCATTTGACCTAATTAATAAATTAAGTTCCATCTATTTGACAGTTTCATAAATTGTCAGTTCCTTCAAAACCAACTTATTTAATTATTGTTTTCAATATTTATGAAACTAATGGTATTTTCTTTAACGCTGTTATTGCACAGGTACAGGAAGAGCTAGATTCAATATTCGACAGTAGAGAGAACGAATGTCCGTCGTTTGAGGATTTGCAGGAAATGAATTATTTGGAATTGGTGATAAAAGAGACACTTCGATTGTTTCCAGCTCTTCCTCTCATTGGGAGGACATTGGATAAGGATTTGAAAGTGAACAATGTTATTCTTCCTGCTGGTAAGATTACTTTAACGATCTAGAGATTCTGACAATCTACAAATTTACAGGCTCTTTTTCCTAAAAAAGTTGTGTTATTTAAAATAAAAACATATCTAATTTTGTGAAATTGTATAATACATTTGTATTCATTACAATATGTTAGCTAATATGTTTGTTTTTTAAGATTTTGATACAATACTGCCACAGACCAGCAGTACTACCCTTCTTTTCTAAAAGAGGGCGCATTGTTCCTTTGAACCTTAGTAGTAGTTTATTCATTTCATGATATTTTTGTTCTATCCTGTGAATAAAAATTTTGACAATAATTTTGACTACTTTTGAATATTGTTCTACGCATTCTCAATTATGAAAAGCATATTTTTTAAAGAATTCAATTATGATGTATATATTTGGCAGTTTGGTAAATTGCAAATTCTTTGAGAAACCAATTTGTATAATTGTGTTTCAAGCTTCTCTAAAAACTTGATAAAAACTACACTTGTATATGTGCAATGAGCTACCCCATCCATAACAAAGCTCGAAAAGTCGAAATATGAATAAAACTAGAATTCACTGTACTTGTTGAAACATGCTCCTTAGAACGAAAAAAAAAATACGGAATGTGTGGTTATAATTTTCATGAAAAATTTAAGTAATTCAAAAAAGATTTTAGAATTTGAAGGCGTTTTAAGTTAAAGAATGTTCCTGGATATCTTGTTCCATAACGATCTGCGTTGTTAACATTCTTTTTATTCAACGCCTTTCAGTCAATTTTAATTAAGAATAAATGATATTTTTTCTCACTTCAGGCCAACCGTTTTTTAGTCATGGAGACTCATCTTCAAAGGCCTACTAATTTTTACTCCAAATGAGTAAAAATATAATTTATTCTCGAATAAAATTGACTGCAAGTCGTTGAATTTACCATAAAGAGTTAATTATAGAAGGTTTAGAATCATTAATATGGTTTTCAATTTGAAAAAAATCGTAATGTTAAAATGCCATTAAGCTTACTAATTTATAATGTTGCAATGAATTCAAGTCCATCAATTAAGTTCAGGCTTTTTTTAAACATAAATTTCAAACTATATTTTGATTTACTATGGATATACATTTTTTACTGTTAATAATGCATTTTGGGACATATTCCGATTTTATGTGTTATCTGTCTTTTCAGGCAGTACAGTGGGAATTTTCCTCTACGGCACACATCGAGATCCAGACTTATATCCCTCGCCAAATGAATTCAATCCGGATAATTTTCTGCCCGAGGTACAATCGAAGAGAAACAATTATTCTTTTGTACCATTTGGTGCCGGAATTCGTAACTGCATTGGACAAAAGTATGCAATGTTACAAATGAAAACAATTTTATCAACACTTGTACGAAAATATCGAGTGTCTCCCGGCAACGGCTCACCTTCACTGGACAATCTACAAGTTATGATAACTTCATCTCTCAAACCAAGGAATTCAATAAATCTATCATTCACTGCCAGACGTTGACAAAACTGTGGAGCTTACTGCAATAAAAGCACTCTTCTACGCCATTTTGACTCATACCACAGAAGTGCGCACCCCGATTTTCGGTTTGGAAGGCTTCCCCCTGGGTGGACTGAGATTTTTATGACGTTTTTTACACTACCACCCTTCCTTTCATACTCTGTCCCCTCGCTTTTAGCTTATCTCTCTCTTCAACAACTAGACAGAAAAAGCTGCAATTTAGTAAACAACATTTCCGGTTTAGGACAGACACCCACTAAGTAAGACTTGAAAATTTCACCACTTTATGCTCAAAATAGACTTTTTTTAAATAAAAGATTTTATCAGCTTTTCTCAAGAAATATGTGAAGTTGAAATTTAATATTCATGTTTGGTTGAAAACTTGGAGAAGTTGCACGCGTGCTAAGAAAATTTTTCAAAAATACGACCAAAATAGACCATTTTTAATTATTTGGCGTTTCTTGAGAGATATGTTGCCAAAATATTGGAATTTTGTACACATGTTCGGCTTAAAGGCTCCCCCAGAAACGTGGTAGGAAGGGTTCGAAAATATTCCCTAATGACAAGCCAAAAACTGACAATTCTTGAAAACCCAGTATTATTCCATGTTTTTGTCTAGAATTGATGATTTTCGAAAATTTAGTTGATAACCATTTTTCAAGAGCCACGTGGCCTAGGAAAATTAACCGTAAATTATCTTTAAAAATAGCAAACTTTTGATAAGTCTTTGGGTGGGGGGCCAAGCCCCCAAAGCCCCTCTTCGGTGCGCCACTGAGTCTGCAGTCTGGTTGCTTTATCTAAAAAATCTACACAGCTTAGAATTCCGCAAATAATTCTTGTCTTATAATTCTCTGTTCTTTGCTGTAAAATCACTTACTGTTGGTTCGGAACCCATCTTAAACTGTAGGTCCTACTCATAAATCTTCTTTATCCAACTCATTATCCACGCACAGGTCTCAGACCTACGTGAGCTTTATATATCCTTCAAAAACATAAAAAAGAAGCTGTCAAACTAAAAAAAAATGTACATGTAAATGAACTGGAGTGGTACAAGTATTTGGCATTGAATTCATGTAATTGTATAGCACAAAAGAGGTAGCTAAAGTCTAACTATTTACTACTGGTATACACTGTTTTTATATACTCATTCTTAGCTGGCATAGAATTAATTCACATTATAAATTGAAAGAAACATAAATTTATAGAAAAATAATATAATTATAGTAATTCTGTGTTTAAATTTAATGATGAACATTACTGTATCATTTTATTAACGAGTCATCTTATCTTTCTTTCTTCTTCTTCTTCTTCTTCTTTTATTCCACGGCTTGTCTCACAATATCAGGGTAGTTTCCTCCAAATATTGCGATCCGTTTCCAATCGTTTTATTTACCCTAAAGTATTTCCTCTCGCCCCCTCACACTCTCTCTACCCCTCTCACACACTCTCTTTCATTCAATTAATCATTAATTTTATGTGTTCATCATAAATATCGCCTCTTGAGTAACTGGGACGTTCTCTCTTCTTTCTCCCTTTAACAATCACATTAGCATTCAAGTGTTTCACTTTCATTCCATTTCCTTTATAAATTTTTTGTATTTGCCTCCACCATCCTAATAATTATCGTAGTTTTTCATTTGTATTTATTATCTATAGGCTACAGGCTTTATTATTGATTATTATTAAATATATATTATAATCTCATTACTTTCTTTCAATCGTCATTCAGCTAGCGTCTATAGAGCAATGGGTATATGGAGTGCGCTGAACGCAATAAACAATTAATTTATTGCCAAGATATAGTTACAAAAAAGCCACAAAAATAAAATACAGTAATACATTGGCAACGAATACTCTCGCATGCTAGTGCAGCAAAAAGCTCCCTGATCGCATGAAGGAGTTACTGAAATAATAAATTCAGTTTAATAAGTCTTAGTTTGGAGACAGAATCATAAACAATTAAAAAATCTATGATTCAAATTCGTATTCAAAGATTCTAGGGTTAACGACTGTTAAACTGTGATAATAAACATTATCGATTGCTCTATGAAGACATTATTTTACATCTGTGATCTCATGGAAGTTTCTCATGGAATGTTTTCCATGACGAAATACTTGATGAACAATGTCATATCAAAACACACTGTATTTCAATAAAATAAATGATTTTCACTCACTTTTACTGGAGATACTGAAGGAATGCATTTCACTTCTGAAACGAAGCTTCTTTTCAGAAGTGAAATGCATTCCTCCAGTAAAAGTGAGTGAAAATGATATATTTATAATTGAAATACATTAAACAGAATTTATTATTTTCGAATTTCTTTGATTGCTATCAGTTTATACTGAAGACTTCCGCAATGGCGGATATTGACAACAGTATTTAATAGCTCATGGAAATCGATGAATGCTACTGTACAAAAATATCAGTCACCACCGGGAATCGAACCACGGACCTCCCAATTGCCGGTCGGGCGCCTTAACCACTAGACCATGGAGACCTTTCTGCACAGCAGCATTCATTTTTAACTTTGGCCATATCGGCTCGTATCTTACAAGTTTCTTGCAGAAAGGTCTCCATGGTCTAGTGGTTAAGGCGCCCGACCGGCAATTGGGAGGTCCATGGTTCGATTCCCGGTGGTGACTGATATTTTTGTACAGTAGCATTCATCGATTTCCATCAGCTATTAAATACTGTTGTCAATATCCGCCATTGCGGAAGTCTTCAGTATAAACTGATATCAATTAAGTTAAAGGAATTCGAAATTAATAAATTCTGTTCAAGTAAATTTGTCAGTTTGTTCAATTGTCAGTAACTTCGAACTAACTTGTGAAATACATTTTCATCTCTTAATTTTGTGAAATATTGGGAGGATGATTTATGTCCACATGAGCTGGATTAATCAAACGCTTGATTAACTTTTACTAGAAGTTGGAATTTGAAGGGACTGATAATATTGCAAACTGTCAAATATACAGAAAATAATTTATTAATTTAAAATACCTCAGTGCTATCAATGAAGACTTCCGCAATGGCGGATATTGACACTATGTATAGATGGATATAGATATATAGGTGGACATTTATAGTTGGCCGCTATAGGATGTATATAATAATAATAAATTGTATATTATAAGTAAATCACGGCTCCAGCCACATGTAGGGTGTAGGTATATTAGGCATTCCATCGACAGTAAAATATAAGTGGTGGCATCCTGCTCGATTTGAAAGTTGCCGCTCATTGAACATCACTGCTTAATAGATCATGACATTTCAATAACTCTTACTCACATCATAGTTATATCTAATATAGAAAAATAACTCTTTCATTAGAAAAATAGAGCGTTATCTGTTGTCCTGTCCAATGCGATAAAAAAAATTCGTAATGCATTCAAGTATAATAATATGATTTTTAGTTAGGTCCGGCTAAGTTTGCCATTCTGTTTAGTGCTGCTCTCTAGGTTTGTACGCTGAATGCTGAAGCTGATACAGATTTCAGTCTTTTAGTGACAAAAGTCTAGTGAGGAAGGTTGTATACTTTTTGCAATTCAACCATACCGATCTAGCTGCTGACCGTAGAGTGAATCAAATTACTATTCAGCTTCTTCATCTTCTATCTTGCAAGCATATTTCGACTTTTCTTCGAATTATTGTCTACATTTTGTCAGTGAAATTCGAATATCGACGTCATATTAAACAGTGCAATATCTATCTGTTTTACAAAGCATCGGCTGCTAAAATCAACGTGCTTCGACCCGACCGGGGCTTACCGTGGTTAGCTTGTGCACCTGCCTGCAACATTACACATTACACCACTTTTTTCCTTACCATAGTTGATGAGGTAGTATGTACCTAGTGTAATTTTGGTAGTTTCATTAAAATCGTGCAATACTGAGTTTTTCCTTGATGAACGTTTGCATTGATTGAAATTTTGTCGACTTGTGGAGCCTGATCTATTGCAATAGGTTGAATGAAACACTCAAGACATAAACTTTTTGGGTATAAACTTTATCCACGATATAATACTTAATTTTGTGAAATTGTGTTGTAACTGAGTGGAGAATGACTATTTTAAAGTATATCATGTTGATTAACGTATCGGTTGTTTATTGCTCCGAGACTGTGAAATTGAATCAATAATTTTGTATAACCTATAAGTGTGTAGTTGATTTTTCTGTTGACATTTTTGTTTTTGAGTGCTACTGAACTGTTCTTAACGAACTGAACTATCGCCTTCGATTGAAATAGTTTATCTGTATTAGTGCGTAAAGTGTTGTTGCTTCAAAGACACTTTGCAGCAGACATTATAGCTCCTCAGATACTATCTATAAAAGTAAGAAGTAAAGGCTATTTAAGATCAATGTATCCCATTATGATTTCAATTACATCCAACGGCGCTGATCCTTACATAACGTCAAGAAGTGAAGATGATCTGAAGAGGCCTCGGGTCGGATGGAGGAAGCCTGATCCAGGGGACTGACGATTGCTGCACACCAACAGGCCGGAGAGATGAAAATGGATTTCTGCTGATTTTGCTGATAAAATGCATTTGTTCTGTTGATGATTGAGAACAGACAATTTGGACTGTGATTTTTTAATTGTGGTGAAGGTATGTGACTGTCAATCCATACTTACCTGTCTGATTTGACTGTTTTTGTGCTTCTGTGTTTCACACTTGTGGAATTTGTGCTCCTAAACGTCTAGTCGACCTTAGTAAACTATTGAGGGTATTTAGTTACTATTTTAGTGGTTTTGAACTGCAAATAAAATGCCATCTACGCCCACCAACCTGAAACTTGGCTTCCAGCGCAACAATTACAGTCGTGTTTCTTTCGGGAGAAATTCCGATAATCAAACAAAAAGGCGAGAATCGTCTGGACCTGATGCGCAGCCTCTACAAGGTGAGTAGTTATTGATATTATTATCTGATGAATTAGGCAGTCCGCACATGGAGCGTTTGCCAAGTGTGTAGTTGATTCCACGCTACAAATAAATAGTTGTCATTGGCTGATCCGTCACAGTCAATTACACTCCGTCAATGGGAGCCAAAGGTTTGAAGCGTGGAGTCGACGCCGCGCTTAGCAAACGCGCCGTGTGCTGACAGCCTTATGGCTTATTTTCAGTATTACATGATTCTTTATCAATCTTGAGCGTCGTACAAATTCGTTGTGTTACATACCATTTTCCCACTTCTTGTTACTTAAGATCTCTTCGCCGACAGTCAGATGACTGGGGACCGTCATATTTCTTTCCTTCGATGGGGTTGCGCGTCGATGAGCTTGTCTGCCTTCCCTTATCTTATATGCCCGTATGTATGTTTCTCCACGTCACTGTATAATATTGCGGTCTAGTGAGATACTGCTTCAGGCTGCTTATAAACGTTTTTCGGTCTTCATTAGATTTGAGTTTCTTGGGCAACAGGTTGAAGAAATGTACTCCCTTGTAGTTTTTGTGTAGACAAGATTTAGTGCTCTGCTGCTTTTGGGGAATTTTTTCGGAGGTTTTTTGAAAACAAAATCTAGCTGAAATCAGGGTCGCAGTTCCTTATCAGTTCGCCAAAGCAATCGAATGACAATAATCGATATCTATACCAAACCCCAACCAGTACCACCTTCATCTCGATAATTGTAAAATATAGATTATTGTCATATGATTGTTTTGGTGGACTGATATGGAACTGCAGCCGCAAGTAGGTTAGCCACTATTAGGTTACGAATATACAGTAGATGAAGAGTAGATGGTTGGAGTTCCATATCTCCCCCACAAAACAATTGACTAAAAGAATGATAGACGATATGAAAGGAACGTGTTAGGTTCCGTCAGAAAAATTTGTGATTAATGTAGTAGTGTTACCATTGTTTTATATTTCATGTTATGTGTCATTCGGCTAATGTTACCAACAACTTACTTATGCTTAATGCAATTTTAGTATTTAGTCTAGGTATTTATTGTATGACAGTTGTCAATGTTAAATCATTGTGTAACCTTAGACATCGATGAATGAAAATAAACATCGTGAAAGCGATTTATAAGAATAAATTTAATGATAAAGTAACAATATATTCGTTGTAGAGTACCTTTTACATGTTTGAGAACAATATGTGATTTCTGTGCTAGACCAAACCAAAAAGTGAAATTCATTCGCTAAAGAATTTTTTGTCACTCAATTTTGACTGCACTTCAGAACCAATTCAAACCCGCTCTGGACTAACATTCGAGCTCAGTTTTTGTAGTAGTGATGATAAAGTGTACCAAGGGCGGATCCAGCAGGGGGGCGCCCCCCCCCCCCCCTCTTGAGGTAGTGTGAAAATATATTTTATGGTTAATGCTAGTGAAAAATGATACACCTTTACATAATTTATACATCTATTAAGTAATCCAACTGATTCGAAATCGTTATTTTTCTTTAACATCCTTTTATAATAATCTAATTTGTATTGGTGATATGGTAGGTATCCAAAATTAATAAGACTATTGTAAAATAATATTGTCATTAGCCATATTTATTTTAAAAAATAGACATGATTGTTTCGGCTATTTCTTCATTTGGTGACCCCTCACCAGGGCTGGATTAAATATGCCCGGACTAGGGGTATATAATGCGAGGGGGGGGGCGCAAAATTTATCCGCAATTTTTCATGGTTTATTAGAAGAAAATTTAAGTTTTGAATTTCAACATCGATCGCTTTAATTTGAATGATTCACTATGCATAGTTGTAGGTTGTATGATGTAGTGTCTATGTATAACTAACTGTAAGTGTATAATGAGTACTAATGGTTTAATTCTTTTTGCAATGTTAAACACGTTTTAAAAATCGATTAATTTTATGTATTCATTGTTCATGTAACATCACATTGGCGTAGCTATAAGGGAATCAGGTGGATAGATCCTTTCCAGACAAAATAAATTTTCAAATTTTAAGAAGCCTTTAGAGACATTTGTCAAAAGATGTATGAAATCGATAAAAGTGTGGTATTAGATGGATTATTTTTTTAACAAGAAAGAAACCGACTTCAATAAAATGATACTTAAGAAATTAGAAAAATTAATAATAGCCTATAGAGCAACCCCAAACTCTCCTTTTAAAATAATTTTCAAGTATAGTATGTACATAACAGTACCAGAATCATAAAAGGTGAGGGATCAAAAAGAGCAGAGTATAAATACCTGCATTTAATTGTTTTACTAAAACAATGAGGGCCCGGATCACACTTTGCCAATAACGCAAGAGCTTGATGAAATTTGCTTTGACACATAACTTGGGTTGAATTTTCAAAATAGATGAATTCATATCTAGAATCGCTCAAAATGTGGTTTCAGGGGAATTGTTTCATTTTTAAAAAAGTTACATAGGTATCCCAAAACCCGTTGCAAGGGAAATTTTTAATTACGATGCCCTATTTGTACGGTAGCCAAACTCAGGAAAGATAAATGATCAACATAAGGGAATGGGAATAGTTTCAAGTAAGCTGGCTCTAATTTTCTTACTAAAACAATAAAGGTCCGGATCACCCATTGACAATGATACGAGAGCTAGATGAAATTTACTTTAACGTGGCCTCCTGGTATTTTGTGTTTATTATTTTAAAATATACTTAATTTTATGCTTGACTGCTATTAATTCCAAATACATAAATAATGTACCTAAAAGATATCGATGTTAATTACGATTCCTGCATTAAACGTACTTACATTTTTGTGAGTAGTAGCGCACGCGTTTCAAGACCCGAGTACCATCTACAGCAAACAGAGAATACATAGGCCTAATCCGTTTCGCTCTGTATGCTCTATGTAGTGTACTCTTTACAGCAGTCTCTATTCTCTATTCACTGAGAATAGGAATCAGGTCCTTAAACGATACTACATACTTAAAAAGGTCAAGTGCTGGTGTAAAATGCAAGTTCGTTATCGTCATTGACATCAATAGTACCAACAGTTCATATAAGGATTAAGTGGGTTAAGTGCTGGTTTGCTAGCCCAAAGGTCCCGGGTTCGATCCCAGTTCTGACCGAAAGATTTTACCTCGGGCCACTCCCGTGTTTCGGAGGACACGTTAAGCTGTCGGTCCCGGCTGCCTAAAAAACAGTCGTTAAGTCACGTCAGAGGCCCTGAACTTATTCAGGTGTGACCTGATAACTTTGACACCAGACCTGAGCCAGCCAGGTCACACGATATTATTATTATAAGGATGAAAACCACTGAGGAAATTAAAAATATGTATATTATATTCCTTCTTACTGGCTCTACCCCCTTGAATAGAACAATTATTATTGTTTCTTACTTTCAATAAGATTTCAGGTCAGATCATGATAATTTTCAATTAATTTTGCTATAATACAATAATCATTTTTGTACATAACTAACAGCAATTTTTTCAGTTTAAGTGCTTCAAAAAAGTAATCTCTAGGCATTCTCTAAATGTTTTCCTAGGGAGATCCCCTAGACACCTTCCCGTGGGGGGTTATCCATTACCCCCTTAAAAATATATTTCTAGCATTTAAAATTTGAAAAATTTCCGGGCGAGTCCCCCGGACCGTCTTTTTGTGCAGGGTATTCCATACCCCCCCCCCCCCCCTACAAAAAGTTTAGGGTGCGCCCCCCCTTACAAAAATCCTGGATCCGCCCCTGAAGTGTACTATAGTGACGATACGTCATTTTAGTGATGATAAGTGATGATTTAGTCATCATTAAAGTGATGATAAGTTCTGCATTCATGGATTTAAGTCAGTGATCTGCAACACTGAAGTACAAAATTATTGTTGTGGTTATCCATTTTTCGTGAACTGCAGTAGAACTATTCATATGTATTATCTTGCTGTGCAGAACTGACCTTTTTGAGTCGCGGCGGACGCGTTTCGAACTATGTTGTTCTTCTTCGGCGCTTGGTTGCAGACTGACTAGTTTTCTGGTATGTAAGATCTGGTGGTCGTAGGAAGGTAGTGGGAGGAGTGAATGTGGTGGGGGAAGTGACTGTGGTGGAGGTGTTTTTAGGAGGGGTTTGTGATGATGTTGAAGAGGGTATGAGATTTGAAATGAAGTTGGTCATTGAGTATGAATTGAGGATGTGAAATGGAATGAATGAAACACTCCTCTACCTCAAAACCATGCTAATTGACAACAACACACCTCCTGCTCACATTAATGAAATTATGTCACTCACCAACACCATCACAAAGCAAAACTATTTCACCCACAATAATAAATTCTATACACAACCCACAGGTCTCCCAATGGGATCTCCCATCTCTCCCATCCTAGCCGAAATCTTCATCCACAACATAGAAAAACCCCACATCCTCATCAACAATCCACATTCAGAAAAAATAATTTATTGGCACAGATATGTAGATGACATCATTGTACTGTACAAAGGTAACACCAGACAAGTTCACACATTTCTCACCTACATCAACAAAATCCACCCCAATCTCACATTCACCTTGGAAACTGAAATTCATAATTCTCTCAACTTTCTTGACCTCACAATCACCAAAACAAATCATCACCATACATTCAAAATTTACAGGAAACCTCCACAGACATGATAATTCATAATCACTCCAACCATCCAACCCAACACAAACATGCAGCTCTCAACTTCATGATTCACAGACTCATCAACATACCCATGAACTCCACTGACTACCAAACTGAACTCAATACCATCAAATACATAGCATCAGAAAACGGTTACAACACATCCATCATTGACAAAAAACTCTATAGAATCATTCACAAACAACAAAAATCCACACAACCCCTACCAGACTCCAAATACATCATATTAACATACATCAATCATACAACACAAACAATAGCAAATACCTTCAGAAAGCTCAACTACACAGTCGCATTCAAAACCAACAACACCTTAAGAAAACTCACCACCAACTACACCACCACCATCACCAACATTCATAATCATTCTGGCACTTACAAACTGACATGCAACGAATGTGACAGCTTCTATATTGGACAAACTGGCAGATCTTTCACAACCAGATTCAAAGAACACATAAAAGCCCTCAACCAACCACAGACAAAATCAAATTATGCTGAACATCTACTCACAAAAAATCATTCATTCACCAACAGAGATCAAAACCTCCACATCCTTCACATTGCCCCCAAAAGTCAAAAACTCAATATTCTTGAACAATTCGAAATTTACAAACATTCCATTTCACATCCTCAATTCATACTCAATGACCAACTTAATTTCAAATCTCATACCCTCTTCAACATCATCACAAACCCCTCCTAAAAACACCTCCACCACACCCACTTCCCCCACCACATCCACTCCTCCCACTACCTTCCTACGACCACCAGATCTTACATACCAGAAAACTAGTCAGTCTGCAACCAAGCGCCGAAGAAGAACAACATAGTTCGAAACGCGTGCGCCGCGACTCAAAAAGGTCAGTTCTGCACAGCAAGATAATACATATGAATAGTACTGAAGTACATTACAAGCAATGGTGTGTAGGACCAGTGCGGTGCGAAGCGCTCCGGTAAGTAGAGGCAAGAAGATATCAATAAAAAATGAAAGAATTTTTAGATTCATCAATCTAATATTTGGATTATTTTATGATAGGCCTATCTCAAATCAAGCTGTATATTTATGGTAGGTGATATGCAATGTTATTAATCACACCCTCTTTTGTAACCTTTCTTTTGGGCGCTATATTGAGTCTTGGTAATAAATGCGATACTTTACAACAGTTGTAAATTGTCTTATAATTAGCGCTTATTAGATTGACAGATAATGCTGGGATTTTTACAAAATTTGTCAGTAAGCAAATGGGCAAGTGCTGAATTGCAAAGTTTTGAACAGCCTACAGCAAAGGATATTTGTTCCCCCCCCCCTCTCACGCTAAACCAAAGTTAGCTTAGTCTCTACAAAGAGTAAGAGTGTGCAGAAGAAACAGCGGAAAATATTTGACCCACTAGCCTAGCTCTGTCTAGACTTTAGATCATACTTAAAATGAACTCAAGTATAAAGTATAACTCAAGTATTAGCCTAAAGTATAGGCTAATAAATTGAACACCCCTACTAAATTTCATATTTAAAAAAAAGTTTAATCAGGTTTGGAACTCCATTGGCACCTATAGTTATAATGTTTAAAGCTATAGCCTATCTAGCAAGATTTATATTCATCAGTAATTTCGCAATTTAAAGATTAGTTTTGGTTTCTTCCTTCTCAATGTTGTGCATTCGACTTAATGTATTTTTTAAATCTTTGTTACTTTGAGAGCTATTAAATATCATTATCTATTGCCATGAGAAAATGCTTTCCATCAATAGATTGGTTGAATATTTGTACTTAAGAAACTTAAGTTTACAGTTAAGTTAAACTTAAGTTTAACAGTAGTAGCTCTGTGGCCTGTTTAATGGAACAGTACTAGTGCTACTTTTATTTGAATTTAACCATGAGGCTAATATCTAATACAGATTAAGAAATGCAGTGGAAATTCTAATAGGCTGAAGAAAGTAGGAAGTGTATTCTGTTTATTTTATGTAATAAGATAATTGAATATTACATATACTGTAATTACAAAATGACATGGAACAATCTTCCTTAGCGTGTTATGTAAACTTTAGAACAAATTAAAAATCATATTTGTCTGTATAAAATGAAAAATTCAAGTACAGTCAGGGTTTATATGTCAGGATTTAGAGACTCATCAGGATTGCGGTCTTTTGAAGGAATTGTCAGGATTTTTCAATGAAATGCAAAATATTTTTCAAGATTTTGTATTTAAATAGAAAAATATTCAAATTTACACTACAAAAAATAATTGAATGACCTCTATTAAGTAAATGGCATAATCATAAACAATATTGAAACTAGTTTGAACTGTTATTATTTGATTTGCGCAGCTACCTTTTAAAGTACGTTTTTTGTTCTTTGACACGGTTTTATAAAAATCTTTCCTTCGCATGTCAAGTTTTTCAAATAGTATTGTACTAAAAGCAAAGCCCGGACTGAGGATATAGACGGTTTTTTCCTTGTACCACTGACTTCCTGTCACACTGACACTTCATTCTATGTTTGCGTTCTGGGCGGTAACAGCAAAAATATACTGACAGATATACGATAACTCATGCAATCTTGCAGTACCTACATTCTTGAAAATTGATACCCGTACGATATGAGGCATTACTTAAAAGATGTGTCCTCTTGTTTCAATATAAATATGTGTTCAAAACTGCTATTTCGTCGAACAATTTTACGTTATTAATGTGTATACCTTTACCACTTATAAATAATTGATGAAGCAGCTTGTTCAAAGTTAATAATTTCGCTTTTCTTCTGTACCAACCAATTGAAAACTTCAAAATCATCCACTTGGCCAAGTACTCAATACAGTACAGTAAGTTTGATACATATTTTCAACATCTTAGAAAGTTCCTTGTTTTCTGAAGTAGATTTTCGCAGCAATTCTTTCCCTTTAAAATGCATAAAACTTGCATTCGCTTGGAACTCCAAGCTCTAAATTTTTGGAACTCCAAGCTCCAAATTTTTGGAACTCCAAAATGTGATCATGGTAGGAAGGGGCCAGTAAAACGTGTACCAACGGTGTCTTCGTCACCAACGGTGTACACCCTCCCATCTTTGAACTGCCAATCGCACCCCTTTGAGTGAGTTGATTCTTCTCAGCTCATTGAGGCGGTCCAAATTCATATGTAACATGTCAATTTCTGACCATAATTATCCATTTCACTTTAGAGGGGGCCTACCCTCCCAATGAAATGGTCAATTATTCGTGTTACACTTACACATGATCACATCCCTTCACCCCATGATCACATTTTGGAGTACCAAAATTTAGATTCAGACTCAACGTCTAAAAATACGCGAGAATCCGTTGAGAAAAAATTACTAAATGCTTTTCCTGATATCACTTATGAAACTTGGTTACGGCCTAATATCGCTCGCTATACAGTGGTTTAGGTATTTTTCCTATCTTAGAAACAAATTGGCAAAATTTTCAAATTGAGGAAACTTCTGGAAGTAAATTCAATGATCTGAAACTTCTTTCCTCTAACTTGTATGTGTTGGAGTAAACATTTACAAGATAAATGCATCAAAACATGGTGGTGACTCATTTTTTATAAAGGGGGTACCGGTACCTGAATTTTGAAAATTGATTGTGAATGGACAACTGAACCGATTGTTTGTTTAACAACTGAAGTATAGTTTTAAAGACGTAGACTTTCATATTCTTAAATTTCGAATTGGGCAATGTTTACAACGCTAATAACTGAAAAGTGCCAACTTTGTTTTTTTTTTGCCCACCCGAAAGTAATGCACAAGCCAGATTTTTTCGCAAACTTGTGGGAATCTCTTCTGGGATGCCTATAGTGGTTTGTTTCCATTTTTTGTTTAATTTGTCTGGGCTATATCATATTCGAACTCAAACTAATTGACTGACTGACGCCAAACCAGACACACGTGACGCACGCGTAGCGCGCAGGTGCAGGGCACAAAGGAGCATCGTCACCTAGAAACAATTAGTAGATGGCAATGGTTGGAGAGGGGAGGCAAGGCATATACACGCACACATAAAACAAATATTTAATGCCACATATTAAACAGTTATTATATTTTCGTAGTGTCAAGACTTTTCTGTGGAAATCGGACTTTTTGTCAGGATTTTTCAAGTTTTCATATGGTAACCCGGAGTACATTACTGTTTCCATAGTTATTACCAGTTGTTATGTTCTAGTCAGGACTTTTCAATATGTCAAACATGGTAACCCTAAAAATTATTTTTTAATAAAGAATTTATTAAAAATGAAATGAAGAATTTTGTATTAAAATTTTTATTCATACGTTTAATTAACTTTTTGTTTTTCATTGTTTTTGGTTTACATTACTGTTTCCGTAGTTATTTATGTTCTACATGTGCATCTTCTTTTTCAACTTTCCTCTTGCAGCGTTCATGGATTAGGATCCGGGCTACGGAAGTGGCATCTAGGGTATGCCCCTTGTGCCTCTTCCGTGCAAGATGATTTGATGACGTGCATTTAACGATCAAAAAATAGTGAGAACACAGAAAATGGGGTCTCAAGCATGAATTAGCTCTAGATTTATACTTTATATTTCCATCAAACTATATCCTACTGACTTGTAAACCATACAAATTATTCATTTATTCATCTTTTAAAGCTATTTTTGTCAACCGAATATATTTCTTAGTATTTCAAGTTTTGGTTTTAGTTATTAATTTTATACTTTAGGAAAAAACACTTTTTCATGTTTTTTTTAGTTTTTTTTTGGTTGGTGTCTGAAATGTTATTTATCATTATGAGAAAGAATTTTAATGAAAGGGTCTGTGAGATACAGGTGCCCCAAGTGGTGGGCAGTTCAATGTATTTTTTTTTTTGTTAGAAGGGTGATAGTCTTTTTATTTTGAATTTTTATTGTTAATTTCATCTCAATACAAATACTACAATCTCAACTCATGGGAGTGATAGCCGTGAGCCGTAACCTCTCCTGGGCACTCTTTGTAAGGGTGACCGATTAGATTGGCCAGCAAAAAAAACTGTTCTCTGCTGTAAAATCACTTCCCGGTGGTTCGGAATCCACCTAAAACTGTAGGTCCACCTCATCAATCACCATCATCCAACTCATTACCCACCATGCGCAGGTCTCAGACCTATGTGAGCTTCATCCTCCAAAAAAAACTTATGTTTATTGGACAAATTTAAAAGATTTTGAATGAGATTGTACAGTAAATAAACTTATAATGAAAATATTTAAATCATCATCCATGTCATTCTAAGTTTCAACTGTCGGGGGGGACCTCTCCATAAAATCTAGAAAATTGCTTGTAGTGGCGACTATATTCTAAAAACTACATAATATTCTATAGATATAATGATGGAAATAAATTATTCCTCATAGATGATGAAATTCCAATTGTTTGATAATTCCAACCACAGAAAGTTTTGGAAATTTACTGATAAATTTACAATTTGCTAATGCAGTATAGCTTGAAAATGTCTTACTTCAGACGCCCAAAAAAGCATTAATAGGTAAGTTCCATTAAATAGCTCATTAGTTGCCACCCTGAGATTATTTTAGAAAAATATGACCAAAACTCCAGTGCTAGTCTACTGAGTCAAATATATTATTTCTTTATTGGAGATGATTTACTAGATTTCTAGAGATGATCACGCTTGTTCACTCGGTTGTAAGCAGGATCTCATATTTGGTGGGGGAAACAAGACATCCTTTGCTACAGCTGTCTTACTTGAAACTAACAGTGCCATCGTTAGACTCGTTAGAAAGTGTGTTATGGTACAATGAAATGAAGTTCTAGGGTTTTTCAATCGTATACATAAAATTTACAGTACAATAAGTAGTTTTATGTTGTACTTGGAGGTGCAGTTTATTAATTTTAAGCTATGAATGCAGATTTTAGAACAGGTTGTGATTTTTGCTCTTTTTATTCCTAACCGCGCGATGTATTGGGTAGTGCGTAGTGTACTTTGAGTTGAAATTGAGTTGCTGAAAACTAAATATTTGAATTCCAGAACAGTTAGTCATTTACTAATATTTTTATTTCCACTTTTGGTCGTATATTTTATGTCTATTAACCTACAAAACTGTTGTGTAATGTTTGAGAATTTGTGCTGTTTTTATGTATTTCAAAATCTAACGAAAAACTGTTGTGAATAAATTCGTCTACATTGTTTGGGTGCTTGCACAGTGGAGTCTCCCATATTCGAAGTTAATCACCATCGCAAAATCAAACACATGCTGTGGAATGGTGGTATTCACACTGCTTCAATCTGTCATACATCTTCATATCACAGCATGCGTTTTCTTGTTCGATGGTGATTATTATCGAGTTAAGAATGCAAGTGATTCGTTCACTTCTTTGAAATTGCAGTAGATTTTGATTTTCTGTTTGACATTGATTTGCTATAATATACAGTTGAGATTGATGAACAATCACTTAGACTGGAACCTTTTTCACTTTTTGCTGCAGTAGAAAATTGAAATTTTCTTATTGGGAAACCCGTGAAGGAAATCTCCAAAATGGAGTAGATCATTTTTATGTTTTGATTTTCATCCGGCGCACAAGCTTGGCTTGCTGATGGAAATCTTGAAATATATTTTTTTTCTTATAATATATGTAACTTACTGTGCAAACACATAGTTCAATATAGTGTATCTGATGTACTATTACATTTGTTTTTTGGTGTTTTTAAGAAAGAAATTTAATTTATAGTAACTACATTTTCTGCACTCTAATTGACCGAGTGTTGTACAGGAAATGGCATTACTCACAGACCCTGTGAGGCATGCAAGGTTGGAGAATAAAAGAGACAAATAATTTGGATTATTTAGTTTTAGAAGTTTTCAAATATTTACATTGTAGTAACCTATGTATGAGTATGCTTTAATGGCCATTACATTCAAATATCTTATCACATTTTTAATTCAGGATAATTGATAGTCTTTCATTCATTCACTTTCCCTTTGGGTAGTTTGGCCAATTCAACCGGGAGACATAATGGGTTCGGTCAGAAGGGGTGAGCTTCAAGTCTAGATTACCTCAGAATCCGCTCAAATACCAGAATAACACAACCTTCAATCCACATAACACAGTATATCACTTTAGTTTATTACATTAACGATTTCACTTCAAAAAATTATTATTTGATATAAAAACAATGAATTATAAATTTAGCACTGTTGAGAATGTCCGAAAGAGAGAGAAAATATTAAATTTAGTTGAAAAGATTGGACACCAAAAATGTTCATGTATATTTTTATTGAAATATTATGCAATAAAAGCAATGCATGCCAGATAGTAGCCAAGTCAATATTATGTACAGGACTTCCGTGCTAAAACCAGTCTATAAACGCTTTAAGTAAAGTAAAATATGACTATTGAATATTGTTCTTATCACCAAATTTGTCACGCAGTCTTTCAATATAATTTTTTTTTTTGGAGGATGAAGCCCACATAGGTCTGAGATCTGTGCATGGGTAATGAATTGGATGATGGTGATTGATGAGTTGGACCTACAGTTTTAGGTGGGTTCCGAACCATCGGGAAGTGATTTTGCAGTAGAGAACAGAGTCTTTTTGCTGGCCATTCCAATCGGTCACCGTTACAAAGATGGCCCATGAGTTTCGTAGATTATCTCTGATTGAACAGATACCTGCTATGGCACTCGGCTATCACTTCCCTAAAAGCTGAATAAAAAATCAATCCAAAAATTAACAAATATGGCTCTTGACTAGTGCGCAGTAATGTAAAGTGGTCTGATGTGTATAGAAAGGGTTTGGTAATGATAAGCGACTTATTTGTATATTGAAATAAAATTATTATTATTATTATTATTGATTGTCTAGTTAGTCATAGTCAAGCAGACTTGATGCTCAGTTGATAACAAACTGTGATGAAATCTGCATTGTCTTCTTCTTCAATCGAGTTGTGGATTTCTCTTGACTTTAAACGGAGCTCTTTACAAAAACCTCAATGCAACCTCAAAATTGTTATTTTTCTTTCAGATTTTTGTTTCTTAGTGTTTTGATTTTGTATATATTATATATATATATATGTATGTATGTATATGTACAGGGTATGTTCAGGGTCTCTGAACTCTCTACCGACCTTTTCAGGTATTATTCCTGGACCATACACAAGCCAAAATATATTCAAAAATTCGAAAACTCAAAAGTTACTCGTATAGCCGTTACTTTGTTTTTTTCACACAGGAAATTTTAATTCGAGAACAGCTAGTTATAATTAAATGAAATTTGGTATTTAGCTGTATTACCTAAAGACCTAATTACAGGAAAAAATTAATCTTTTACAATCATTATTTTCAAAATGGAGGCTGCCTTAAAATTTCAAACGTAAATATCTTGAAAACCGCCCATAATAAAAAAATTACATTTATTACGTTTTATTTAAATAATTTAATTGCAAATCTAATGACACCAAATTTACGGAAATCGGTTCATAAATAACGGAGAAATCTATTTTTAAGATATTGCATTCTTGTCAATATCAACTGTTATCATGTGACATCGCTGCTAGTGAGCCAGGTATATATTATTATATTTTGAATACTGTATAATTATTTATTATTAAATACAAAACATACATGTACAATACATGTATTGTATACATACAAAAAAAATGAAAAATATTAAATTTCAATAGCTGAAATCCAATTTTATACAAAGGTAAAATCCTTCAGCTATTTAAAAACAACAAAGTTAATGAAGAATTGAGTAATATTATTGTAGTACCATGACGGTTCAAACGGCGAGGTGGAACTACCCGTAAATAACAAGGGTCTCCCTACCGTTAAAAGCCACACGCTTATTATTATTGTAGTGAGCTGACATGTAAAAACGTTTTCCAAACTTCTTATAAATAATAGAAGGGGTAATTATTATACAGAGGCAAAAAATTAAATACACATTCAGTGGCAAGATTGCCACTGGCGGTCGTCGGTCGTCACGGGCTCTTTTCCTGTTCCAGCCTGGCATCTTTCTATCATCATTCGTCTCAATACCAATACGCAAGTCTAAAATTAAAAAAAAAAAACGTAGTTTCCATGAGAACCATTGTGGTTATTCAATTCCTGTCAACTTGTTATTACTATTTCTATTTCTACTCGTATTATCATTCACCTATCATCATTACTCAAATGTATCATCCAGAATTGCAACACATAGAAGTCTATCATTACTCAAACCTATGCGGCGGAATAATCAATGTTTAATAATATCCATAAGTACAAAAGCAGTGGTTATTCAGTACTTTAGTACAATTCAACTAATAGCACAACTGAACTAGCTTAATTGGGCACAATATTTTGACTCAGTGGCGTACCGATAATGGAGCGAGTGGAGCAGTCGCTCCAGGGCGCAAGGCTCTGAGGGGCGCACCGTTCTTGAGAGAAAATTACCTTTTACTTACAAAAAAATGTATTACTATAATGAAAGTCAAAAGGGTGAAATGCAACACAATTTTAAAAAACCGTATGTAAACATCGCTGCGCATGACTAAAAGGAAAATTCATGTCAAATTTAAAATGAATCGGTTCATGCGTTCAGCCGTAAATGCGTTACAACCAGACAGAATGCAAAACGGTCGAGTCAAAAGAAGCAAATAGTCGAAAGTAGCAAAGCCAAAACAATTTAAATTGGGTGGCAAAAGGTATAACAAATTCAAGTAATTGAATGAATACTTTGAATTTATTTTGAAAAATAAATCCACAAGAAGTTCAATGGTTTTTATATTAAGAACAGGACTGAAATACTTCACTTTGAATCCTATTTCCAAAATATAAAAAAAAATTCATAAGGATGACTTGCAAAATGCGAAAAAATAACTGCAAATAAATTTATAGAAAAGTGAAAAAATCCAAAACAAGCTGTTTGGAAATTGATAAAAGCAGAATCTTTTTTTTTTTTTGAGGATGAAGCCCACATAGGTCTGAGACCTATGCGAAAAATTCTGGCCTTGCGAAAAATCATTCCTTGGAGATTCGCATCTCTAACAAATACGGCATAGTTAGAGGCGGAAAAAAAAGCCGCTAGTTCATTAAATGACCACTACATTAATATCAGCCCAATCGGGTGGTTGAGTGTAAGACTGATTTGCGGGGGGGGGGGGGGGATCGTTAGACACTTCCGCTCCAGGGCGCCTTAAACCTCGGTACGCCACTGTTTTGACTAGTTCACTTGTTATTGACCTAAGTGTCATCTTGACCCTGCTAATGTCCACTCTGGTCGTTAATGCATTTTTGACTACCTTTGATGATGCTAGGGAAGGTCAGAATCGTCCGAGGTCGTGGCTGTCATTATTTATAATTTTTTCAGTGTGAAAGTGTTCTCTTGTTATCAGGTAGTTTCAGGCTGTATACTACTCTTTCCGTCTGTAATTATTCCGTTTTCAAGACAACAATATTACAATTTTCCACTTCACATAAGCTTCATCTTATTTGAAAATGAAAAAAGTGCGTTTTCAACGATAATCTACTTAAAAAACTTATCATTTTTACCATTCAAGATGTTGCATTCCGAGTCAGTCAGTGTTCTGTGCTTGTTGTATTCAAAATACATTTCAATAATTTACTTTAAAATACGTTTTTTCAAAACCTCCAATATCTGTGATCGTTAATTAAAGTAGTATTGTGTGATTTAAAATTTGAGTAAGATTTCATTGGAAATTCCTCGTTGAATTTCAGATGCCTTTGATAGATTTCTACGTGTTGCAAATCTGGATATAGTGTAAGATTCTATCCAAATCGTGTATACTATGAATGCAAATGATGTTGCAGGTGATGAATATGCTGAACTTCATGGACTGCAATCAGGAATCGATTACATTAACGCTGGCACTGATGAGCAAATGGTGAGTTTTTTATTGAATTTATTTAGTTTTTCTTAATTTTAATTGAATTTTGCACTATCAGAAAAGGTTTGGGCAAACTAGTACACCGAGATTTCCTGATTCTGCCTTCAGTTAGGCTCTTCTAAAACTCTCAACTTCTTGTTCTTCTTCTCCATTTCTTTTCCTCTGAACTTCTTTTACTTCTTCCCGCTTCCAATTCAAATTATGCTTCAGTCTCTTATTACCACCAAAGGTAGTTATGACATTATAAAGTGCAGTGCTATTTTAAAAAAAAATCAATGTCAATGGAATTTACCAATTAAAACTCGATTAATACTTTTTTATTTAATAATGAGCTTTACAGAAAAGAAATAAAATTCCAATATATTAGTTTTCATGATGTGTATAACATTACATTTAGTGCCGAAACACTTGGAGTACACCTCTTACAAAATAAAGCACGCAAGTACATTTTGAACCATTATATCAATGCAAAATGGTCATTATACAAATATGTTAAGTGTTTACATCAACTACATAAGAATTTGAGTACTAATTTATGTTTAAATATATGAGTGAAATAGAAATATGTAACTACAATAACACATAAAATTATTTTAAAAATCAAAAAAAATTTGTTTCGTTTTTAAAGGATCACACCTACTACGTTTTCTAATCTAATTTTTTCGTTTTCTAATTTTTCACCTAAACGTTTTCTACGTTTTAAAAGAAACATATTTATTCAGTAAATTATTTAGTTTCTGATAAACCGGGACTTTGTATTTACTTTGACCCTTTTTCTGATAATATCCCGGTAAATCCAGAATGGAGTCCAATAAGCATGCTTAGTGCATAGGAAAGGTTAATTGCATTGATACGGCAGATTAACTAAGTGGAAGAATGCTCAAACCCGATTACTGTTGTTCTTATCAAACAGATAAATTTGCAGTATGTAATAACCTGCACTTTGAAAATTTTTATTACGGTTGTTTATGTTTCTCTTTTGCTTCATAACACGTGTTCGATAATGAAATCTCAACACTCTAAAATAGCTTATTAAAATACTGCAGTAATACCTGTGCTACATTGTTACTGCAATTCTTATTACTTCACTTTTGCTTCTATTTGCGGACTATCATTTATTTCTGTGCTTCACAAAAGTCACGCTATGGCTGCGTTCTATTTGCGCCAGGCCTAACACTCACTATTCGTGAATCGCTTGTTTGGAGATTACCAAATTTTTCAACGTTTTATTTCCATTTCAATTGAAAGTTCTTTTTTTTAATATACGTAGAGACTAAATTTCTATTACCTTATTGAAATAAGGTATTCTTGTACTGAATTAAAAAATATAAATAATAAAAGAGAGGGAAAAATTGAAACATCGATCTTTCACGGAATACTCATGATTGAATATCTTCATCCATACACTGTGTCGTTAATATTAACTTTTTATGATACATTTAACGACTTGCAGTCAATTTTAATAGAGAATAAATGAATATTTACGCACGTAGGATGAAACGTTTTCAAACCGTGACGATTGTTGAATTTTTTCGACGACTGTTGAAAATGAATCGTCACGATTCGAAAACGTTTCAGCCTACGTGAGCAAATATTCATTTATTCTCTATTAAAATTGACTGCAAGACGTTGCATTTTTCACAAAAAGTTAACTAATGATTGAATTAAAAAAATGTTATATTATATTTTCATTTCATTCTATATACATGGAAACTAAATTGTTATACTTTTTATGAATTACTATACTGTACCAAAGAAATATCAACACTACAATATAGGAAAAACTGTAACATTGATAATTTATATTGATATTTAAATAGTGAATAGAAAAAATCCCTTGTAATGAATAATATTCTAACCAAGAAACTGGGGGAGAAATAAAAATAAAATTAATGAAAAAATTCTTTATTAAGCGGAGTTAAGACTATAAAGTATTTTATCTACGACCATGTCATAATGTATACATTACAGTTTCACAATTGATGCCAAAACAGCTGTCTTTTCGAAATGCTTTTTGAAACCCGTTGTATAAAGAGCTCATTATAGTACAGGTTCTACATTATAACACGGGTTCTGGACCAATCAGAAGCATTTTTGACGGAATCAATATCGTAATTCAATATTGTGAAACTATCAGCTGATTTGATCAAACTGCTAACCTACGCTGCTAACCTAACAATCTACTATAACTTCTTGTATTTGAGATGAGAGAGGTTAGGTATCTCTGACAGTCACAGGTAAAATGAAATTGTTTTAATTAAATGTATACTAGTGGTCATAGATAAAATAGTGTATGCAACGATTTTATTTGGCCATTAAAGCACTCGTGAGATATTTATAACACTCGCATTCGCTCGTGTTATAACTTACATCTAACTCGTGCTTTAATAAGGGTCAAAATAAAATCGTTGCATAAACTACTATTCTAGCACTCAAGGTTGTGTCTTGAATATGTGGTAGTTTTTCTAATGGAAATAAGCTCTGAAAAGCGGAATTTTACTTTGGTCTGCAGAATATAAATAACCAACATTTCTTGACAAGCCTTTTTTTAATTCAATATGTGATCGAAGTGACTAGAAAGAAGTTTGGCCCTTATATTTTTGGTAACAAAGCCAGACAAGTGCTTTCTGTGAGGCGTGAAAGGAGCTTTGCAGTGGAGCGCGGCGCGATCTCCCGAGCAACAATACCGAGTTCTGTACGTCTTTCCACAATTAGGAATGGACAATTCTGGTTCAAACTGGAATTGTCCCGGCGCAAGCGATGGGGAATTAAAATAAGATGTAAGCTCGGAGGAGCCTTTGATCACCACGAGAAAAATCGTTATAATTGTCGGTGTGTCGGGCTGTGTCCACACTAGTTCAGCATTCAGTCAACAGTGGCATGATTCATGTTTTCCAAGATTCAGACTTCATTCGTGTAAATTTACTTACAATTTTTATGTTGAAATTTTTAATGTTTAGTGGTAAAAGCAGTTGTTAATCACGATTAGCAGCTCTCCGTTTCTAGTGTGACTGTAATGCACTATGAATTTTTCAAAGTCAATTATGAGTAAAAATTTTATAAATTTGTTGAATTGTTTGATTTTGTTGAACTATAACAAGCCAGGATAAATACGATAATGAATGAACAATGAATGAATTGAATCGCGGAAATGTTTCTGCAATAGGTACTAGAGCACGAAAAATTTGATCTGAGTGATGAATTTCACAAAAAGTTCGGCCTTTGAACTTTTTAAGAACATTTTTACATTTATTTAACTTGTTAATAGAGAGAATGAGGGGTTATTATTCAAACCAAAATACAATTACAATATTTTTCATGGGACATATGTACAAATTCTGACTTAAAACCCCCTCCTTAAAAAAACATTATTAAACTTATTGTATTTGGTTGGGCTGTATCTAATATTTCTAAAATATAAATTTGATTGACTATGTTCATGATAACGATAATAGTAAAACGCTAGTAAAAAACAGAAAAAGTGAAAGAGAACATTTTTAATTGAGGAGTAAATATATTACTATAAGTATCTATTTATTCATCCATATTGGTAAAATTCAGTTAAATTTAGTGAAACAACATGTTTTAAGCCCAATAGTTCTTATGATAATAAAAATGATTAGCCTAATAAATTCCATGACATAATATTATTTTATTGAAATATTCACAATAAAATACTTATGCACCTAACAATAAACTGGAACCAGAATATCCAATTAACCATTACAAAACATTTTGTGCTAGAAACATTTTATTTCCTACATTTTTGGCCCAATATTGTCATATGAAATAAATGTCATTGGATGAAATTCAAATGAAAATGAATTGTCATATGAAAATCAAAACGTTATGCTTATGCCAAACCAGTGTACACCAAATTTGAATACCGGTATGTCTGTTTTAAGTGAGTAGGAGCTCTACTCCTTTGATTGGTGTTGCCCTTAAAATGGCAGTTTTGGCCTCTATCCTTTGATTGGTGTTGCCCTTAAAAGGGCAGTTTTGGCCTCTATGGCCGAGAGACATTTTCATGTGTTTGGTCAGCAAACTTTGTTCTGGCAATGCCCGACCAAAGAAAACCTAACCTAACCTGACAAGGCAATAGTTCCGGTACGCTTTTAGTAAAGTTTGTTTTGGTCGGCCAACTGACGGGTAGGGCAACTGGTAACCCGCCTGCTATCGCTCCTCACTTACTCCTTCAGCAACAAGAACCAGGTTCACTAATTACTGCTAACATCCAACCAACTATTTTCCCTCTCATATGGCTAAAAGGATAGGACAATCCTAAAAATAGACTGAAATAACTATACAGCTTGTTTTGTAACGTATTATTATTACTTTTTATGGTAAATTCAACGACTTGCGGACAATTTTAATTGAGAATCAATTATATTTTTACTCACTTCTGTCCAAAGGTTTTCGAATCATGGAGACTGATCTTCAAATGCCTTATTATGGACCTTATATAGGCCTTATTATTCAAAGGTATTATTATGAATGTGATCCGCTAATCTAGTTTCTTGTCTTTTTTTATGTAATAGAGAGCTCCATGGATAAAAGGTAGCCTAGCTCCACTATCTTCAATGTTGAAAAGCTCATTTGTTAGAAATGTATTTTCTTTGAAAACTATTTTTCCCCTTTTCAGAATATGTTTTAAACTGTGAAGAGTGGTTCAATGTGTATGAAATTTGTGGTTAATACGACTGACGTTTTAGCTCGATCACTTTTATGATAAAATACGAGATACAGTACTAGGCTACATTTCTGACTTCGCGCCATTTTCAATCTAAATCAAATTTGTAGCCTCCCATATAACCTATCTTGAAATAGATTCAACGTTTTAAATGTTGTGAAGATGGTAGAATTTTAATAAAATCTTTCCGATCCTGTTCACAGTTTGATACTGATGTGCTTGTCCCACTAGATTATCTTGTTCTAGCTTGCCTTAATATTTCACCTTATCAATGTCTTTATTTAATTGAAAGGACAATTAGTTTGTTCTTATTTTTTAACTATTTATATTTTATAACTTCTCAAGATAGGTATTGTGGAACTCCATAATAAAAACGAAAACGGATAATATTTGTCAATTCCACTTATTTTAAACTCAAACTATCACTAACATTGAACCAATGCTAGGGAAGTGATAGCCGAGTGCCGTAGGTATCTGTTCAATCAGAGATAAGCTACAAAACTCCTGGACGCTCTTTGTAAGGGTGACCGATTGAATTATCCAGCAACAAAGTCTCTGTTCTCTGCTGTAAAATCACTTCCTGGTGGTTCGGAACCCACCTAAAACTGTAGGTACGACTCATCAGTCACCATTCGATCATCCAATTTATTACCCACGCACAGGTATGTGCGTCTACCTATGTGGTCTTCATCCTCCGACAAAAAAATTTCTGTTCTAATGTTATCCACAGCTTTTTGTCTTTTTTCGGAGGATGAAGCCCACATAGGCCTGAGTCCTGTGCGTGGGTAATGAATTGGATGATGGTGATTGATGAGTTGGACCTATAGTTTTAGGTGGGTTTCGAACAACCGGGAAGTGATTTTACAGCAGAGGTATCACAGAATTGATAAAATTCATTCAATTGATTAAATTAAATAAAGAAGCAGAATTGACAAAAATATTACCTAAATGTTAGTTAAATGTAACTTATAGGATTGTCCCATATTCACAAGGCATAGAATTGTATGCTCAGTGCCCATATCATCCCACTACTAAGTCTACTTTAAGCAGGACTTTATAAACATTTTTTTTTTTTGAGGATGAAGCCCACATTGGTCTGAGACCTGTGCGTGGGTAATGAGTTAGATGATGGTGATTTATGAGTTGGACCTACAGTTTTAGTTGGGTTCCGAACCACCGTTCGTGGGTTCGAATCCCGCTCCTCCGTCTTGCATCTATGTGTAATCATTCACCTCATTACCCACGCACAAGTCTCGAACTCATGTGGGCATCATCAGCAATAAAAAAAAATTTGTAGGCCAAAGAAATAAGCAAGTTGAAGGAAAAGTTGTTTCAAGCGTGAACACAGGTGCGCTGTTTCCTGGTTAATGTCACTCACAGGAAATGTTGTCTATCTTCTTCAATTTTTCTGTGATTTACTTCTAAATTTAAACGGGCGCATTTTCTAAGCTTGTAAAATGCGTCAGCAACTACTGATGATGCACAAGTTTTCGGTGTTGGGTTAGGCTGGCATTCGAATTCTGGCTAGTGTCCAATCCTCCGCTCTCGTTTTGGGGGAATTTGTTTTTCTGTCAATATTGACCGTAATCCACTCGTATGCAAATTGTAGTAAAATTCAAATCCAATTTTGTATTTCATTCATTCTATTTATTTATTGTTTTATTTTAAGCAATGGACTGTGACTAATGGTTTCTAACAGTCTGGACTAAATGTAAGCAATAATGTTTCTGCTGGCTCTCAGAATCTGCCTTACGAGCTGCTCCTTTGAATGATATTCTTAAAATAAGGACTTCTTTTTTGAATAGTTGATCGTCACCAATAGAAAGATTTTTTTTCTGAGGATGAAGCCCACATAGGTCTGAGACCTGTGCGTGGGTAATAAGTTGGATGATGGTGATTGATGAGATGAACCTACAGTTTTAGGTGGGTTCCGAACCACCGGGAAGTGATTTTACAGCAGAGAACAGTGCCTTTTTGCTGGCCAATCTAATCGGTCACCGTTACAAACAGGACCTACGAGAACGCAGCTTATCTCTATCTGATTGAACAGATACCTGCTACGCCTCGCGGCTATCACTTCATCTTAATGGGTAATAAATTGTCTGACGGAATTGATTTCTTTTAAGCCTCCAATTTGCTTAGAAACTGAATGGAACCTCTTACAGAATGTGAATGAATGCATCATACATTTCAGTACTTCTGTAGTTTTCAGTACGTTTGAATGTTCCAATATACAGTTCCAATCTGCTTTATTGCTCGTGATAGAAAATATTATTTCTTTTCAAAATGGTCTTTTGTATTTCATAAAATATTGTTTATTGAGAAGTTTTTATTTTTTTATCGAAATGTGTGTGTTTCAATGTAAAAGTTTTCCAAGTAAAGTATACAATATTGTGTGTCAAAGACGAAAGTTTTAAATTTTTACCCTTTCCTGTTTTACAATATTTTAGATTGACGAGCAACAATAAGCAATGTTAAATTAACATGAAAATCGCCTAATTTGGACCTCCATAGTTGGAAATTGAGTAGTCTAAATCAGCATCATGGAAGTCGTCTAGTTGAGACTTTCTAGTTTGGGGTTTCATTTGTACTGAACCTTCTCCACAAAATAGTTTAATTTTGAGTTTTTGGGCATTTGTAAGACAATTTGATGATATAAATCTTCATTCAATAAATCAAGTTTAATTGAAGAAGTCTTTCGTCAAGACAAAGATGTTGAAAAAGGAGCAGCACCAACTTTTCAGGATAGAGAGTAAAAACTGTGAAATTAGGTGAATTGAAGCTTGTTATTAAATGGCTTTATAGACTCGTCAATATTTTAAAATAATATTCAATTTTCTTTCCATATGTACAAGGGCACACTTTCTGTAATGTTACATGAATAATTACTGAAAATACTTTTCTAGTGAATTTGAACAATTACATATTTGTGTGATAGACATTTCGCATTGTTGTAATGCTTCCTCAGTCACGACTGGATGCTTACTGAATTATATTTGAAAACTCGAGTTATGGTTGTAGGTGGATGGATAGGTGGGATATTTGGATGTGGAATTATGTAGTCAGAGTTGGTGTGCTAAACTGGATTTTATAATGTAGAATTGAGGCTGTAGCTTTGTGCTTTTTTTAAATTTCATATTGCTCTAATACAGTTAGTTTTGGATTTTTTGAACGGAATGTATTATATCTAAATTAATGTTGAGTCTATGTAAGTGTGGTCTGTTGAAATGATATGGTTTGCAAAGTTGGGATGGTGTTTGGGTGTGCGATGGCTCTTGTATGTTCTTTAAATCTAGTGGTGAATGTCCTTCCCGTTCGTCCAATAAAGAACTTGTTGCATTCATTACATTTCAATTTATGTATTCCTGGTCTTCTGTGGGTGCAGTTGGTGAGTGTAGGAGTTTTTTTAGTGAGGTGTTTGTACTGTATGCTAACTTATATTGGAGTTTTTGGAAGGATGATGCTATTTTGTGGGTTTTAGTGTCATGTGAGTGTGATGTATGTGTGTGTGTAAATGGGGTTGCCATTTTTGTATTATCTATGATGTTCGGTTTTTTATTTTTTTTTCTTGAGTAGATAGTCAATAAGGGTGTGTTTATAGCCATTCTAACGAGCAATATATCTTATGGTGCTCAATTCATCATTGTAGTCTGTTTGTTTTATGGGTATGTGTTCTAAGCGGTGAATCATGTAATGAAGGCTTCAAGGGTTAATGTTGGGTTGGGTGACTTCACGGAGAAGAAGGTTCTTCTCATCTTCTATCTACTGAGGGTGATTTGATGTGTTGTGTATGATTTTTGCTGTGTGTTTCCTATAGATTTGAAAGGTTTTGTTATGGTTATGTCTAAAAAGTTCATGGTCCTCAAGTTCAAAAGTGAATTGTAATTTGGGATGAATTTTGTTTAGATTTTTTTCAGGGGATGAAGCCCACATAGGTCTGAGACCTGTGCGTGGGTAATGAATTGGATGATGGTGATTGATGAGTTTGACCTACAGTTTTAGGTGGGTTCCGAACCACGGGGAAGTGATTTTACAGCAGAGAACACAGTCCTTTTTGCTGGCCAGTCCAATCGGTCACACTTACAAAGAGCACCCAGGAGTTTCGTAGCTTATCTCTGATTGAACAGATACCTGCTACGGCACTCGGCATCTAGGCACTTGCATAGGATGGGAATGGCATCAAAATATCTTCACCAAATGATGGTTATTTCAGATTGAATGTGTGTCTTAGGATCTGTGTTCTGTCGAATGTGTCTCTTTATTATGTTATGGATAAATATCTCAACTATTAAGCAAAAAATTTGAGAACCCATAGGGTGGCCATGAGGTTGAGAATAGAATTTGTTATTGTAAGAAAAGTAGTTTTGTGAAGTGACTAGTGTTGTGAGTTACAGGATGTCTTTGATATGTTCAGGTGGAGTATTGTTCTGTAGAAGCATTTGATTGAAAAATTGTAAAGTGTCAGCTCTGGGCATGTTTGCGTACAGATTGGAAATGTCAATAGGTGCCAGTGTAGAGCTATGTGGATTGTTGCATAGTTTATAGTTTCTTGAAAAAAAAACCGCCACTTCTAGAAACGTGGCTTTTTGTGAAAATTGTTCCACAAGTAGTAATTGTGTCATGCTGACATTGAATGTAAGAATAAATAGAATTGAAATTGTTCTAAATTGCTGATTTTGAATTTCATTCCTCATGAATAGGCTGACCATATTCATTCATTTCAATAACATTCCAATAATTGTATTTAACTTGCAATTTAAAAATTATGTGTCTTGCATTATTATCAAGTCTATTTAGGAAAAATAGACATTTCTCAGTTTTTCTTTGTTGTAAGATTTCGATTGAAGTTGTCCTCTGTTCAAATATTATAATGTCTTTTTGCAGTCAGAAAATCGCAAAGTCTTGCAGTTGATGCCTTTATTGGGACAATCAGTTTATTAGCATCATCTATAATTTGAAAACTCTACATTTAAGAAACATTGTGAGGGTGACCGATTGGATTGGCCAGCAAAAAGGACTCTGTTCTCTGCTGTAGAATCATTTCCCGGTGGTTCGGAACCCACCTAAAACTGTAGGTCCAACTCATCAATCGCCATCATCCAATTCATTACCCACGCACAGGTCACAGATCTATGTGGGCTTCATCCTCAAAAAAATATGAAGCTTCAGTTGCTTCACTCCGTTTACTGATGAATTCGGTACCTCTTTGAAGATTGATATATGGTTCACTTGTATTTTTTAATTTCCATTCTTGATGCAACTTGTTTGATGCTGTTAACTCAACTTTTGCTTATATATACGTTACTGTATATATAAATATTTTTTTAGTTCCTTGGGTTGATGACGAAACAGCTTCTTACCGTATTTATTTTGCAGAAGGATCTATCATAGAACAGTACTTATTAGTTTAATTATTGAAAATTATACAAGAAGTTTTATGGCGTACTTAATGTTCTGATAAAACATTGGTATAATTGCCGAACCCAAAAAAAGGAAATAATAATTATTGCAAACAAAATGTTTTTTTTTGTCTCAAAATAATTTTCAAATGTTATTCTATTTCGATGCTGTTGAAAAGATTTAAATTAGAAAAATATTGATTGAATAATAAGACTTGGAGTTGTCACTACTAGAAGTTGTTTGAGATTGATAATGGTGTAACTACCGAAACTAGTATCTCACGGTTATAATTGAGCATTAATTGAAGAATTAATGTTGAAGTATTGAATTAATTTTATTGAATTAATGTTCAACATTTATTGATAACCGTGAGATACTAGTTTCGGTTGTTACACCATCAAACAAGAAAGAGTCTGTTTGAGATTGATAAAGGTGTAACAACCGAAACTAGTATGTCACGGTTTTCAATAAATGTGGTTGAGACAACTTCAAGTCTTATTATTAATTATGGACATCTTGCACAATATCACCTTCGCCACTACAAAGAAAAATATCAATTTTTTGTAAAAATTGTGATATTGTGATACTTTAATGACTAATACTGTACAGTGTACGCGATTAATTTCCCGTTCATTACTAATTGTCCATATGAGTCTGTTACATAATAATCAAGTGAATGATGCCCCCAAATTAATATGCCAGGCTGAACGGGAATTGAATCCGTGACCGCAGGACTAGCAATCGGGTGTCACTGCAACATCAAACGTGCTATAGGCCATTGTAATGGATAGTGTGGTTGGATAGTAGTGATAGGATGAAATCAGTGCAATGTGTGTGCGTTTGCGTGTGCTAGGATGCTATTTATGGCCTGCGGACGCTCAATGATGAAAGTCGTCGATTCTCTCATCCTGTCTGACTCTCGTAAGAGCAATATTGACGGCCAGGGTCATGGCCTCTCTCACTCAATCAATCAACATGTCTGAGAGAGTGTGTGAGAGAGAAAGAGTGAGGATAAAAGTGACAGAGGACGATGATAAAGTGGCCGACACTCGCCACATTGAAGCGAGTCAAACATTTCTATTCTCTGCTCTAAATAGGGAGCAATCAAAGAACGCAACTGGATCAGACCTATTATTATTAAAGTCTAGTTTTCACTTCCTTCAGATCCAATATACTTGCTATAGCAGTTAAGTTCATTGTCCTTAATTTTATCGAAATTTCGTTTTGTGTACCACAAAGACAAGATAAAACGGTGCACCACTAATGGGAATTTGGTTGTTAATTAGTTCTTTTCTCTTTTTTTTCGGAGGATGAAGCCCACATAGGTCTGAGACCTGTGCGTGAGTAATGAATTGGATGATGGTGATTGATGAGTTGGACCTACAGTTTTAGGTGGGTTCCGAACCACCGGGAAGTGATTTTACAGCAGAGAACAGTCTTTTTTGCTGGCCAATCCAATCGTCACCCTTACAAAGATGGGCCCAAGAGTTTCGTAGCTTATCTCTGATTGAACAGATACCTGCTACGGTACTCGGCTATCACTTCACTTAATTTGTTGTTAATTTTTGCAGTCTCATAAGCAATGGCGCAATAATTATTAGTCATTCCCCTAATTTAGTAGCCGCTACAGTAAAAGTTTGCCAATATCCGGCTCCCACGAGTCACACGTTGATTCATGAAAAATTATTAATAATATTTGAAATCAGTGATTCATGTAAACTATAATCATTAGTAATTCATGAAAATTAATAGCTCGTTCAATTAGTGACTCAAAAAATTTCTTAGAAATAAATAAACCGATACAACGGAGTATCCAAGGAACCGACGTATTTACATAAAATAATAATTATCATTAAGCCGCGTCTCCACCAACCGAACATGTCTGCCGAACATTGTTGGCTAATACAAAAAACATTAAACATATGGGTCACCGAACATGTTCGTGAGTTCAATTGAAATGTTCGGTCTGTGAGCGAACAGTGACGACCAACAACAGGTTCCCGCCACTCCGATCATAATGTTCGAGAAGGCGTCCACACCAAACCAACTCCAAAATATGTTCGGTGTCATCAGCTGATTCCAGCGAACACTGTTCGCCGAGCATGTTCGGTTGTTGGTGACGCGGCTTTATAAGTTTTGCTGGCAGCCATATGCACCATTCGACTGCCTTGATTTCTATAAACATCATAATGCTTCCCAATTCACAAATAAATTCGCCTCGGCAGCTCTTGCAAAAAAGATTTGTTTCTTCTTGAACAGATCTTATAATACATCACGCCTCGATATTTTCTTTTTTTCAATTCAAAAATTTTAAAATTATTTAGGAAAATATTGCAATACAAACATAAATTGAAATGTCAACGCTTGCACTGCAAAAAATGAAGTGGATAATTGCGTTGAGCATCAGCCTTTCTAATATCCTTGAAATTTTGTTTGTATTCGAAATAAACCAGCTGCCAATGTTTTGATTTTCTTTAGCCAAAACTAACCTAGAGCCTGTATTGGGAACCTGTTTTCCATCGTAATTATCTTTATATTCGACCCCAAACTCACAAAATCAATAGCGATTTCACTGGGTCTATGAGGAAGCTATAAACAGACAAGTCGTACAAAGTAGATGTATTGGAAAATGTTTCTAGCGGGTAAATTCATGATGAAATAATTTTTTACATTAATTAAACTGTATGTAGGCTAGAAAGTTTCAACATTCTAGAATATTCCGGGCACATACGGTAGGGATGGGTATCGAAAACGAACTACAAAACATCGATTATTTTTTGTAAGGGATTAATCGATACACCGGTTAATCGGTACTGAAAACATCGATTAATTCAGTCTTTGAAAATTTAGCAAAAACAGGCCAAAATAATACCAAATAGCGTCCCAAACATCACTTTTCGGAGGCAACTTAGCGAAAAACAAGAAACAATTATGGTTTCAGGTTATTGCTACTTATATTATGTTTATCGCAAAAGGCAAAACGCAAATTATTTCAAGCCTGTCAACTGTCAGCAGGTTGACCACCCTATGACTTTGAGGTTATATTAGACAGGGCTTGTGAAGGATGGCAAGGAACTAAGAAAAAGGGGAAAACGTAAAATAAAGAAAAAGCTCTATCAGAAATGAATCATAAATATGTTTGAAACAATAATTATTTACATATTTATGCCCTTAAATCCTGTAGTATTGAATAGTCAGAGAAATGCCACTAATCGATTAATCGTTATGAAATAATCGGTGCTGTGATTAATCGAAGCTCTTGAACATCGATTAAAAAATAATCGATTATTTCAGCAAAACATCGATTATTCCGATTAATCGACTAATCGATACCCATTCGTAACAGACGGACGGATTGACAACGTCACCATTTCAATAAGGCTCTGTCGGGTCCTTAATAATGACGTCACTTGTCACATCTGTAGTTCATAAATATTTCTTAAGGGTTGATTACATTGGGATAGTTACTCGCTAAGCGAGTAGCGAGTAGGACGTTACTAACCGACCGTGCTACAGCAGCTCAGCATAATCAAGCCGAATTATATTAAAAATTTATCTTTCAGAATCACCCCCATACTATGGAATTTCAAAGACAATAAATAATATCACAACACAAAATTAAAAGATGAAGTTTACCAACAATTATTCAATAAAATTTCATCAAAACAATATACAATATATCTCATCTGAAGTGTTATGCTGGCAGCCTGCGTGATTAAGTATCGGCTTTGGCCACAATAATATTGTATTTTGGTGCTGGCTACTCTGCCAGCGAGTACAAATGTGACCAAATTCAAAGTTGAGAGCTGTCTACTTTGAATTTGGTCACATTTGTACTCTCTGGCAGAGTAGCCAACACCAAAATACAATATTATTGTGGCCAAAGCCGATACTTAATCACGCAGGCTGCCAGCATAACACTTCAGATGAGATATATTGTTCAGTCTAGATCGAGCGCTCGTCGAGTGAACATCGAAATTAGAATTTAGAAGAAGTGTTAGTAGTGCATAATTGATTCGTTTCAATTGTTGAATTTGAAATTAAAAGTGTGTCAGTGTGCAAAGTGCGTAATCGGCAGTTTTCCATTAACTGAACATTTTCGCGGGTGAATAACCTGGCAGGCCGTCAGGCTGCCAAATCAAATTCGCAATTAATTAATGAAGTCACCGCAGACTCCAAATGAGATTCTGATACCAGAGTATGAAGAAGTTGATGAAGATTCTTCAGAAACTCAAGTGAAAATTGCGGACAAAAGTGAAATGGAAAATCCTTTGGAAAACCTGTGTGGATATTATCTAAAGGACATTAGCAAACTACAGGAGCTGCAGCTAAGTTTCAAAAAATGGGCAACGACTGAGTTTGATAAGCGGAAAATTTCACGGGCAGACTATGATTTATTTCTCGATTTAAGCAACAGTTTGTCAGAAATTACAACGAAATTAGAAACAAGAACTGTTACTCTCAACCATCTAGCACCCACCGTTAGCAATAAGAAAATCCATGAAGCTGTTATGAACATTAATCAGTCAGTGCAAGAACTAAAAGTAATAAAACCTCCTATTTCATATGCTCAAATCACCCAAAATCCTAAAATTAACAGTAGAAAACAAGAGATAGAAGTGAATCTAAACAAACGGCAAGCGCAACCTAAGGAAGAAGTTTTGATTATAAAGCCTAAAGAACTTACAGGCAGTGAAAAGGAAATGTGCAACACTATCCGTACAGAGCTTCAAAAAATACCCCGGCAACAAAACATCAAGGTGAAGAAATCGGCGAACATCAAGGGTGGAGGACTATTGTTGGTTCTTGACTCAGCGGAGGATAAGAAGAAGATAATGGAGAGCAGTTTTTCGAAATCAGAAAGTTTCAAAGTAAGTGAGCCTAAAAATAAGCAACCCAAAATTATAATCTATAATGTGCCAGCTCATCTCAATGAGAAAGACATTGCTGAACAAATTTTTAATAAAAACTTTGCATTGTCGAGTTATTCTCAAAAACAATTTCAAGACGGTTTCAAGCCTGCATTCAAAGTAGGACCTAAGGATAAACCTCATGTGCATTGGGTAGTATCTTGTGATCCTGCCATGAGAAAGTACATCATAAGTATCAATAGGGTTTTCATTGAGTGGACCTCTTGTAGAGTTAAAGACTTCATAGTAGCGCAAAGGTGCTATAAATGCCAAATTTATGGCCACATTACAACGCATTGTAGGTCACAAATTTCAATTTGTGGTCACTGTGCAGAAACTGGGCACGATTTGAAACAATGTAAGAGCAAGGGGAAGCCAGTGTGCTATAATTGTAAAAAGAATGGTAAGTCGGCCGACCATAAAATTAGTGATCCAAATTGTCCTTGCTATATTAAAGCTTTACAGCAACAAATGGACAGAACCAATTATGGGACTGTTTAATAAATTGAAGCAGATTAGAGCTTCTGTTTTAAAAATTGATAAGGTCGATAACAGGATTTTTCAGGCGGAGCCAACACAAATTAGTCTCCATAATTTTCTCTGTGGCACGGGTAAATTGAATGCAATCAATACAACACCTAAAAGTAGGGTTTCTCTAATCTTTAATTTCGGTATAGACACTGATTTTAATATCTCATTTGCCTACACAGAGAAAAACAGAATCACTTTGTCCAAAGGTATTGCAAAAATAATTGGTAGAAAAAACAATATAAGTGAAATTGAGTTATCTGCATTTCCGATAGTTAACTGTGATGGCTTTGGTTTGAAAGCTTACAACAATAATCTTATTATTCATTCAATTAAGGGTAATATATCAGAAGAATTTAAAAAAACCATTGTAAATATAAGTAAATGGGCTAATGAAAACTATCCATTAGTATTAGGTATAGATATATTTGATACAGATAGATTGGGAATTTCTAGTATTGATTTGTTTAACCTTGTTCTCCAAACAAGTAATATTAATTATGTATTTTATTACCGAGGAATAAATTACTTGGATTTCCTCAACATACCAAAAAAGCGAGAAGGTGAAACTGAATGCCCAAAAGGATACTTCCCAGGTTACACAAAATCAGAATGCTATTTAAATAGTATGTTTGAACTTAGAAGTTTTTTACAACAATATGATGAAATAAATGCAGAGATATACAAAGAAGAACTGAAAATTCTAAACAGCACAAACTACAATAAAGTATCTAGAATCTTTGACGAAATAAACCGGAAACAGATGAATATTTTTGATAATCACTTAAGAGCGTTTGTATGGCCAACGAAGAATGCGTATAAGATGGGTTACTGTTTGGATGGAGGGGGTAGTTATGTGCCCTTCAATAGTAATTCAAAAAAATTTCTCACTCACTCGAGGTATATTTTAGTTACAAAAGATACAAGACTAATGTTTAATGTTGAATTACTTTCTACATTTTTGAAAATAAATATAGAAAATTGTAAAATGCCAAATATTAAATGGGTGTCGGGGGTACCGGGTTGTGGAAAAACACATTCTATTGTACATCAACACAAACCGGGGAAGGATCTCGTTTTATGTCAAATACTGTTTGGATGGAGGGGGTAGTTATGTGCCCTTCAATAGTAATTCAAAAAAATTTCTCACTCACTCGAGGTATATTTTAGTTACAAAAGATACAAGACTAATGTTTAGTGTTGAATTACTTTCTACATTTTTGAAAATAAATATAGAAAATTGTAAAATGCCAAATATTAAATGGGTGTCGGGGGTACCGGGTTGTGGAAAAACACATTCTATTGTACATCAACACAAACCGGGGAAGGATCTCGTTTTATGTCAAACAAAAGCAGGCATATTAGATATAAGGAAAGCCGTTATTCATAACAATAAAATAGATAGTAATAGAGTTAAATTAGATTATAGAACGGTCTCATCATTTATAATCAATGGCTCAGATAGATGTTACGAAAGAGTGTTCATTGATGAGGCAGCTGTAATGCATGCTGGTTACATAGGTTTTATTGCGGAACTTACAAAAGCAACTGATATAATACTATTTGGGGATTCAAAACAAATACCCTATATTGAGAGAAGCAGGCTCAAGGCTAGATGGTATCATGTTTCTAGTATTTGTGACCCGTTTTTCTCGAAACCAACTTCTAGGAGATGTCCAGTAGATGTATGTTGCAGTCTCTCAAAGTTCTACACTCATATTAACACATTGAATAACAAGAATATAATTTCAATTGAACCTACAATTGCAGACAGTGAGTATCTTAGACTTGAACCTGATACTTTGTTACTAGCTTTCACACAAACAGAGAAAAACATACTAATTAGGAGCCTGGGTACGAGATACGTTGAATCAATGAGAGTACACACTATCCATGAAGCACAGGGTTTAACTTCTAAAAGAGTAGTACTTGTTAGGATAAATCCCAAACCGCTAGAAATTTACAATAGTATTCCGCATATAATTGTGGCTTTAAGCAGACATACTGAAAGTTTTCAGTACCTTACAAGAGGAGGAGAGGATCTGATGTTATCTCTAACAAGAAATATTAAAAATTATAGTACTTCAGAAATCTTAAATTGGCATAAAAGCATGAGCGAGGTAATTGAAGAAAACCAGAAATGGAGATGTGGTCAATAGGAGACGAGTTAGAGACTGCTTTTGAAATTGAGAATCAGGTACTACACGACTCAGGTGAACTGAGAAGAGTGATTGGTACTTGCAACCTGAAGGTTTTGAATTTCAACATCAGGAGCATAAATAAAAATTTCGATGACTTAATGATTCAGCTGCAGGAAATTAACGTTCAGTTTGACATAATTGTTTTGACTGAGTGTTGGCTTAAGAATGATTGTATACCTCAGCAAATTGATAACTATAACGCTTTCTATACAGCTAAGAACCGTTTACAGAATGATGGAGTTGTAGTTTATGTGAAATCCAACTTGAATTGTATGTCTGAAGAAATAGAAATAAAACAATCTAATGCTCTACATCTCAAACTTGTTTATAGTAAAAGGGAGATAGATATTATTACAATTTATCGGTCACCATCACATCATGATATTAATGATTTTTTAGCTGACCTCAGAGTGGTTTTAGATAGTTTGAGAGGTCGGCATATTATGTGCTTGGGCGATTTAAATATAAATATACTTCCTCCATACAACGATCAAGTTAATGATTACTTGGATCTATTAAGTGAGTACGGACTTCGGCATTGCATTACCGAGCCAACTAGGGTAAGCGACAATACATACTCATGTATTGACCATATTTTAACAAATCTTAATAGACCGATAACTCCTGTGGTGTATGAAAATTCTATTACAGATCACTTCATGACTATTGTAGGAATAAGTGACACTGATTACGAGAGTCAAAATTTAGTTTCAGTCGAAAATATTAAAAAAGGCATATCAGTTAATTTAATTGGGTTAAAAGCTCACCTTTCTACGGAAGAATGGATTCCTGTTTATGAAGCTAATGAAACTAATAGAGCATATGAAGAATTCATCAGTATTTTCAGGAGACATATATCAAATAACACAAACTCATATATATTAAAGAGAAGGTTCAAACCAATCAAGCCTTGGATAACGCAGGGTCTAATAAGAGCTATAAAGACCAGAGATGAATTAAACAAGAAACGTAAGCATCGTCCTAATGATGTTCAGCTTGCTGATTATTATCGTACATATAGAAATCATCTAAACGTACTTATTCAAAGCACTAAAACAGATTATTATAGAAATAAGATTGAGCAGGCTGGAGGAAATATAAGAAAAACATGGTCTGTCATTAAGGAGGTTTCAGGTTCTTTGGGGAAAAATAAACAAGATCTGCAAAAAATTAATTTTAATAGAAATGTGATTTCACTAGATGAAAGCCCTAATGATGTGTTGAGTTGTACCAACAACCATTTTGCACGTATAGGAGCAAGAATGGCAGATAATATCAGTAGAAAATTAAATAAAACTTTAGATGAGATAGTTTCCAATTACCGACCTAAAAGACGCATCCCAACAACTATGTTTCTGAGTGCAGTAGATGAGCAAGAGATTCTGGCTATAATACGAACACTAAGAACAGATAGCTCACCAGGAAGGGACGAAATAAGCAATAGCATTATTAAAAGTGTGAAAGAGTATATAGTCAAACCCCTAGTGCATATTTTCAATCTAAGCTTTGAGAATGGTGTCTTTCCGGATCTTATGAAGAAGGTTTGTGTTAGGCCTCTTCATAAAGCTGGTGACAAGCTATTACTTGGAAACTATAGACCAATCTCGTTAGTTAGCAATATATCTAAGATTCTGGAAAAACTTATGAAGAAGCGTCTAGTACACTATTTGGAAAAAAACAGCATTCTTTCTTCTAACCAATATGGCTTTCGTGCAGGTAAAAGTACAGAGGATTCACTATTCGAACTGTCAAAGCATGTCATTGATGGTCTTGATAATAATAAGAAATGCATGGGAATATTTCTTGATCTTGCCAAGGCGTTTGATACAGTATCACATGAGCTTCTTCTGAAAAAGCTTGAGGCCATTGGGATACGAGGGGCCACATATTGTTGGTTTGAATTATATCTTGTGCAGCGAACTCAGTCAACAAAAATAGGAAATCTAATAAGCGAGGATGCAAATGTTGAGTTTGGGGTTCCACAAGGAACTGTGCTTGGACCAATTTTGTATCTAGTTTTTGCAAATGATCTGTGTTCGCTTGACATAAATGGCAAACTGATAGCGTTTGCAGATGGTACTGCCATTTTATTCAATGGTGATACTTGGGAAGAGACATTCAGAACAGCAGAGCGAGAACTTGGTAAAGTGCTAAATTGGCTTAATAATAACCTACTGACATTGAATGCTGAGAAGACTGTATTTCTGGTTTTCTCATTAACAGAAGCCACTAAACCCCTCAAAAATACATTGAAAATACATATTTGTGAACAGACTGGAGATGAATGCAGCTGCCCTGTAATTAGAAGATCTGATACAGTGAAATACTTGGGAGTTCAAATAGATGATTTGTTCCGATGGGAGGGTCAGGTGGCTGGTGTTGTTAAAAAGTTGAGAAAGCTTGTATATATATTCATGCAGCTGTGCAACATATTGCCGGTATCGGATGTTAGAATGGTTTACTACTCTCTGGTGGAATCTGTTATTAGATATGGTATTCTTATATGGGGAGGAGCTTATTATAATACAATAGATCCGCTTCTTAAAGTGCAAAAACTTCTACTCAGAGTTATTAGCTATAGGCATCGGTTATTCCCATCAATTCAGTTATTCTGGGATTACAAGGTACTTAGCGTTAGGCAGTTATACATATTAGTAGTTAGCACATATATAAAGAAACACCCAAGCCAAATTCAATTAGTTGATCATGCTCACAATACCAGAGCTCGAAATAGAGATATTTCAGTTCCCAGAGTAAACTCAACATTTGCTCAAAAATCAGCATTATATGTTGGCTCTAAAGTTCTGAATAGAATGCCGAGTCTTTTGAAGAACGAGGCTAACTTGAAAAAATATAAGAGTTCATTAAAGAAATGGCTAATAGATATAAATTTCATTGAATCCGAAAAAATTTTAGCAGGTAACTTCTGAATGTATAATTAAATAAATTCAAGATATAAAGTGTTTAAAACGTTCAGTCAATTTTCCAGACAATAACTATAGCATGTAATGTTTCATCATATTGTTTATGTAAAAATACTTATAATGGTATATGACATTGTCTTTTGTAGGGTGTTTTTTATTGTTGTATAGAGTTAGCAGTGATAAGTTTGTAGAGTTAGAAAGGTGGTAGATAGTAGTATGTAGTGCTAGGTAGTATATAAGTAGTCATTTTGGTGTTAGTAATATTAGTGTTAGTTATATAATGTAGAATATTTCAATAATAATTAGAATACTAACATGGATAATCAACAATAATGTTTCAATTATTTTAAAAGGAATTTTGCATAAATTGAAAAACTTACTAGACTGTTTCACCCCAGCACATATTTATATAGTGGGGTGTTCACGAGTAATCAATATGAAAATATTTATACACAGACATTGTAAAAATTTATTATTATGTATCAAATGAAAATAAACTCCTCTGGACAGGGTTGTTCAGAGAAAATTGAAAAAATTGAATTGAAATTGTTTTGATGAAATTTTATTGAATAATTGTTGATGAACTTCATATTTTTATTTTGTGTTGCAATAGTATTTATTGTCTTAGAAATTCCATAGTATGGGGGTGATTCTAGAAATAATTTTTTTAATATAATTTGGCTTGGTATGCTGAGCTGCTGTAGCACGGTCGGTCAGTAATGTCCTACTCGCTACTCGCTTAGCGAGTAACTATCCCAATGTAATCAACCCATTAGTGAAATACATATGCCTTCTCTTTCTATTACATTGTTCAACAATATTAGTTATTGCCTCGCAAAGTAATTTCAATTAAGTTGGCTCCATTCATTTTTATGCGATGAGTTGTCACACTTATTAACGACATTCATTATGTCCTAGCCTGGATGATAGAATGCCGCATAAAACAGTCTTTACTGTCCGTCTCGCTTCTCTAAATCAGTCGTTGTGCACGGTACTTTGTATAGGGTGTGTATAATGTCACTTGAATGTTCTTAGGCTTTTTGTACTTGAAAAACAATGAGAACATTTCATGTGTACATGAGTCTGGAAACGCATTGTTACAGAGTTCTGGAATATTGCGATTATTCCTTTAAAATTATTCTTTAAAAATGTTTCTCCAATGGAATATTTATGTCTAAGATCAAATCTTATCAGGATAATCATTCAGTAATAATATTATAGTTTATAGAGTATTAGCATGTTGACCGATACAATTAAGTCTGCGTTTCTAGAACTTGGCTTAACTTATTTATAAATTAAATTTATAGTCTATTTTTCTTTATCCATCTTCCCCTTTTTCTCTTTTTTCTTCTCCTCCTGCTCCTCCTCATCCGTATTTTTTCACCTTCCTCTTCTCCATCTTTTGTCTCTCCTTCTCTTTGTCTCTTCATCTTTCTCCTTCTTCTTTCTGTCTTATCTTATTTTATTTTTCTTCCTCTCTTCAATAATCTTCTTCTACCTCCACTTCTTCTCTTCTTTCAATAATCATCTTCTCATACTAATTTATTCTTCTTTTATCTTCTTGTCTTTCATTAATTATTCATAAATTTAATTTAATTGTCTTATTTCTTCTTATCCATGTCTTCCTTCTTCTTATCTTTCATTAGCCTTATATTTCATTATCTTTCTTCGTTTAGGTGTAAGAAAAAATTCCTTTAGTTTTAACCTAGATCAAATAAAATTGATTGATTGATTCATTCATTCATTAGCCTAATATAGATTATAGAGTACTAGCATGTTGGCCGATTCAATTAAATATGCGTTTCTAGAACGTGGCTTAACTTATTTACAAATTAAATTTTATAGTCTATTTTTCTTTATCCATCTTCCCCTTTTTCTCTTTCTCCTCCTCCTCCTCCTCATCTATATTGAAATATTCTCTTTCTCCTTTTCCTTCCTGTTTCCGATTTCATTTTAATTTTTCTCCTTTACCATAATCTTCTTCTCCTCCACCTCATCCTTCTCCTCCTCCTCTTCCTCTATATTCTCTTTCTCCTTTTTTCTGTTTTCACTTCAATTTTTCTTCTTCTGTACCATAATCTTCTTCTACTTCTTTTCCTTTTACTTTCTTTGTATAGGCGAATGTGAAGGTAATGATATTGTGGAAGGTATCCATAATGAATAATAAGACGAAATTGTCACAAGCACATTTATTAAAAATATTGAGAAACTAGTTTCGGTTGTTATACCATTATCAATCTCAAACAAACTCAATATTTGTTTGAGATTGATAATGATATAACAACCGAAACTAGTTTTTCAATATTTTTAATAAATGTTGTGATAATTTAGTCTTATTATTCATTCTTTTCCTTTTCCTCCTCCACCTCCTGCTTCTCCAAACCTTTCCCTCCTCCTCCACCTCCACAAACTCAATATTTGTTTGAGATTGATAATGATATAACAACCGAAACTAGTTTCTCAATATTTTTAATAAATGTTGTGACAATTTAGTCTTATTATTCATTCTTTTCCTTTTCCTCCTCCACCTCCTGCTTCTCCTACACCTTTCCCTCCTCCTCCTCCTCCTCCTCCTCCTCCTCCTCCTCCTCCTCCTCTTCCTCCTCCTCCTCCTCTTCCTTCTTATTCTTAACTCGCATATCGATAATTATATGTACCTAGTTATTTTTATCACATAGAGCACTAAAATTTTGTTCATAATATTAATTTGAGTGTGTGTTGGTGTTTCAGGAAGTTTATGGCTACTGCCGCAATAAGGTAAAGACGTTTGTGACATGGCTGTTGATTGTGGTGACGCTGGGTGGGTTGCGACTGGTCTTCCACTGGTGGCCGCGCTACATGCTCTATGCCACACACACCATTTGCCCACTCCACAACGCTCACAAAGTTATGATCATTGTAAGTACAATTGTCATCCATAATTATTACAGAATTTTCAAGTAGCTTGAGGTGAATTGAGTTTTGTTCATCTCGGATAAAAACGCTACATCAACTGTGTTGCTTTCCAAACGTCTCTGTCGAACAATGGCTAGGACGCAGGAAGTAGCTTAGAAGTTTGCTGGATAGTGTACACACTCACCTGTGCAGCCAGATCATGAGTAAAGGTGTGCATGTGTACTGCTAAGCATAGAGCTTCAGAATTTGTTTTGGTGGGTTTGGTATAGATGAAATTTTGTTGGCTCAGTGAAAAAATTAATCGCCTACGCATAACTAATCGCATAGAGCCTGTGCACTCGTCTTTTGGTGATATTTTTTATAGTTGGAAAAGGTGTCCGAGTTCAATAAACGAAGAACTCTCTAACGTTTCTTGAACAGTGGATTACTGTAATTTTATAGCTAGAGTAGACCGGATTTGGCTCAACCGGCCGCCGCTTTACAGAAGAAGCAATGAGCATTGTAAATTAGTTCAGAGCAACAAAAAGTAGGTTTTGTTTTTATGCTATTGTACGTGAATGTAACGGCACTGCTGGATGCGGTACAATAGAAAAGAATTACGCTCTCTGTAAAACAAAAAATGGAAATCATATAACGGCCAGTTGCACGGAAAAAATTAAATTTGACCATCGTAAGATGACGTCATTTGACGGAGCCAGTGCAACGACTTCCCTATTGATCTCTGTAAGATGACGTCATATTATGGTGGTTAAATTTAATTTTCTTTCGTGCAACTGGCCGTAGGTGTTAATTTTCTTTTGGATGATGAAGCCCACTAGGTGTTAATTAGGTTTTTTGGAGGATAAAGCCCACATAGATCTGAGACCTATGCGTGGGTGATGAGTTGCATGATGATGATAATTGTTGAGTTGCACCCACAGTTTTAGGTGTGTTTCGAACCATGGGTTATACAGCTATCCGGCCAGGGGTTCAGTACTATAGTGGCCTGTGAAGAGAGCGTCTTCTGTTTTTCTATTTATAACACATTGAATTTAAAAATTATTCATCATATAATAATTTTCTCTTTATTGCAGGAACGCTATCAAAAGAAAAGCAAACGCTACTTTGTGAAGGATATCAAAATACTTACTGCTCAGTCTTTGAGGTAATTCAAATTTTTCAGGCATTTTCTGTTCATCAGAGTTTTTTTAAATAATATTCCTCAAACTAATGAGGGGTTTCGTCTAAAATAGGAAGATTTATAAAATTTTCCCTATTTTCACGCTTTTTTATTCAGGCCACGTCTACCTTTCGTGTGAAATTTGAAATCTACTTTTGGTAAATAAGGCTGAAATTTTCTTGGAAAACATTTAATCTATCTAAGACAAAATTAACATATCTTGACTGTAATTTGAATGAACCATTGGATCCCTCAATTTCAATCAGGTGCGGGATGAAAGAGCCAGATAAAATTTTATTCAGACTTTCATTGGCAAGATTTGAGTTAGTCTTCTAAAAAATAGAAAAAACCCGTTTTATTGCTTCCTCCATCCATTCTGTCCTTGTTTGTGGAGTCAAAACATGGCCTTTTAAGTACGCAAAAGAAAGAAGGGTACAAACTATGGAAAGGAGAATTTTCTGGTTTCTGGAGGCTTTTCAGAGTTACTTGAATTGATAAAGTAGTACTTCAAAGGCTGTTAACCTGAGATTTTATTCCACTTGAAACGCAGGAAATTGAAATACTTTTATCACATTACACATAACAGCGCCAAATATAGGATTTTCTAAAATATTGTACAATGCAAGTTTCAAGGACCTAGGGGGGACCTATGAGTCGAAGAATATTGTGGCTAGGAAATTTAAGATGATGTTTTGACTTTTTCACTAACTATTTCGCAGCGCTGGCAATAAAATTCGTCTCGCCATGATTATAGCCGACATCCGGAATGTGTTGAGGCAATGAAAGAAGAAAACCAATTGATCGTTGTTTTAATGATAATCTAACTATTAATCATCTACTTTATCATCAATCAATCATTTTAATCTACATTATTATATCATGAATCATCTATCCATAAACGCCTGCACAGATAAATGAACTACTTTTTTGTTTAGATTAGCCAATAGATAATTAAAACACTTGATAATAGTTTATCTACCTACTATCACAAATCAACACAGTTTATTTGCCGACTATCCATCACGTGGCAATCAATAGCTATTATTATGCTTGCTAAAAATTGATGCATTCAAAGTTCAATCTTTGGGAATATTTTTCCTTTTTGGCTCATTAATTTTCCTGGTAGTATTATTTTTGGCTTTCAATTGCTCTTAGAGCGAAATCTTTAAATATCTTGATACGTGATTGAAACTTGATTTCCATATTGAATTCTTCGGCCTCCGGATACCACTTAATATAAATAAAGGTTTTACCTGCGTTTTGGTATCCAATAATTCTTTTATTCACTACCGGTTTCAACCCTCCTATGGGGTCATAATCAGGTGGTTGTGGACGTTATTATGTCATTGCCGATTTAGCAATTCGTCTTAATGTAAAACGTCGGAAAATAAAAAACACACACTGACACACATGACATCACACATCGGACTGCGGACTTGTTAGTCAGCGCGAGCGTGTTGTCCGTCCTGTCATCCTCGTGTTCGTTTCGTGTTATGTGATGTGTGTTTTCAATTTCCGTCATTACGACGAATTGCCAAATCGGCAATGACATAATAACGTCCAGAACCACCTGATTATGACCCCATATCTACCCCATAGGAGGGTTGAAACCGGTAGTGAATAAAATAATTATTGGATACCAAAACGCAGGTATTTAAAACATTTATATTTGATTTGATTTAAATTTCTTCCTGGTGACTCTTCAAGAGTATAGGAAATCGTCAAACTTAATTTGTTTAGCAATGGTTGTAGCGCTTTTGTAGTATCTACTTGATAAGAGTAACTTGAACATTAGCAGAATCCTATGTAATCTCTCTAATAATTTTTACCTTCTTCCCTTACTAGTACCTATTTAGACGAGGCTTAGACTTTTTAGAGTCGTCATTAACTCAGTAACTGGAGAGAATAGTACGACAAGTCAACAAATGGAGGAGATTTGAGTCACTTGATAGAGAAATGGTTCTCGCTCGGTTTGGTTCCTCTAGATTTGGATAATAGCATTATCAAGACCCATTGAGTTCGAGCGGTACATTTTTCAGTTTTTTGCTTATGAATCGCAAATTATAACTTGGAAAGATAGATTTTTCTGTTCCTATCAAAGTTAAAGCTGACAAAATTATCCAAAATTATTATTTTTTGTATTTTTGTTTTAGGTCTTACCGTAAGCGATCCCAAAGTTTGGGGGTTGTATAGAATTTCAAATTTGATTTTGCAGCCGCAGTGGTGTAATAAGTTTTATTTAATTGATACAAAGTATATGGAAGCATACAGGCATATACCCAACGAAATTGATGCAATTGTAATAAAATCATATAGCAGTAGATTGGCCAGCAAAAAAGACACTGTTCTCTGCTGAAAATCACTTCCCGGTGGTTCGGAATCCACCTAAAACTGTAGGTCCAACTCATAAATCACTATCATCCAACTCATTACCCACGCACAGGTCTCAGACCTATGTGGGCTTCATCCTAAATAAATGATTGAAAATAGAGAAAAAAATACATAGAAAATAAATATGTAAATAATAGCATAATAATAGAGTTCCTATATCTGTCTAATCAAGGGTGCGCTAATAAAACATTAATTTTCCGTCTGAATTCTGTCAAGCTATCAACAAACACTTCAATATTTCCACTAAATCATTGTGCAGTCTTGGTATACGGTTCATTGGTGAAAAATATCCGCGAGTAGATTTGGACCTCTCAATAAAAAACAAAGGATGTCGTCTACGCATCAAGATTGGGACATAGATGACAAGTCTTGAATGCTAGTAGGGACTGTCAATTTTGTTGCAAATAACGTTGTAGAAGAGAGTCTTAGATGATATATTACGGATACTCTCCAGAGAGCACTCCCCCAAAAGCTGTCTTAGCTCTGTAGTAGGTGAAGGGCTTGACTGTTACTCCTGCAGTCATAGATTTGATTCCCGTTCAGCCTTGCATATTTATGTCATCGATACCCACACACAAGCCTTAGACGCATGAGGAAATCATTGAAAAAATGTTTCAGAATGTCATTTCACCACGAATGATATTAATAATATTCCAAACCGCATTAAAAAGTGAACAATCATGTCAGTCATTTTGACTTAATATCATATTGGGAAGGAGTGCTTAATATCATTAATTGGGTGCAGTAACATAATTAGTAATGAGGTAATAAATAGGAAATTAATGCTGAAAAAACCGCTATAAGTCTCATCATTATTAATCATTTTGACAGGTTTGGGTATTGAATTATCGAGTAGTGTCATTCATAAGCGTCATACAAAAATTTGATTACAGTGAACAATAATGTGTCATGTTTTCCTATTGCTGTATTGAATAATGAATTATTGTATTCCGAATTCACCTTGATTGTGTAGCAACATATTTTGTAGCTTAACATCGGTTAAATAAAAAAATATTTGTTTTTATGGAAGGGACATGACAGTGTTTCATTAAAAAAATGGAAAAACATTATTTATAGTTGTTAGCTTCTTTCTTAACAACACCCGTTGTAATCTTTACGATTTCACCGAAAATGAAGTAGCCTAAACTTCAAGTTATTTAAAAAATATATATATTATTCAAATCAACTTTCTCTGTACAATTTCTTAATTTTTAGTTTCGGTTAATTTACTTTTACTTATAGAGAAACTATTTTTTATGTAGCTTGATTTAAAACTTAGTGCACCTCGTTGTGTGAATCCGTATTTTACTAGAAAATTAATATCTACCACAATATTACCAATATGCAGAGTTTATTTTCTTTTATTCTAGCTATCGCCAAGTCAGTAACATGTCGTTGAACACTTGTTTTTAATTTGTATTAATGTTTATTGATGAAATTCTGATTAAGAGTTTCAGATTGAACAATAATTGTGTCTTGGATTTCTTGTTCCATGACGATCTGCGTTGTTAGTATTAATTTCTTATTGTAAATTTAACGACGCAGTCAATTTTTAATTGTGAATAAATAATAATTGTACTCACACTTGGCCGATCGTTTTCGAGTTACAGAAACTCATCTTCATGGCCTTCAGATGGCCTTGAAGATGAGTTTCCATAACTCGTAAATGTGAGTACAATTCTTACTTATTGACAATTTAAAATTGACTGCAAGTCGTTAAATTTACAAAGTTAATAATTGTGTTTTGATTGAGACTTTTAGACTCGAAAACCTCCTATTAATAGAATTGCATTATTTGTATACAGGTATGACTATTATATATTATTTGTGTACAGGTATGACTATTATATATTATTTGTATACAGGTATGACTATTATATATTATTTGTATACTGGTATGACTATTATATATTATTTGTATACAGGTATGACTATTATATATCATTATATCTCGTTATGACTATTACATATGACTATAAATTTTTTATAGAAAAAAATGGACTTGTGCTTGGGTAATGAGGTAAATTATGATAGAAAATTCCAGCCTGGAACGGGAATCAAATCAAATCAATAATCAATCAAATAATTTTTATTTCTCATCGAGCTTACACTCATACAAATAGAAGTTACTATCCGCATTACAATAAAAACTTTACAAATGAGTAACTTACATACAGGCCGCCCACAGCAGAACAAATGAAATAGATAATATTGACAAGATGCAAGGTAATAAATTAGAAAAACGAGTTTTGACTAGCATTGAACGATATAACATTAGCAACAATATAGAACATATAACGATATAGAAATATAAATTTAAAAATATAACAATATGTAAATAGGACATTATTCACAATCGTAAAATTTTGAATAGTACAATTTGTATTATCACCAATCAACTATCGCATCTTTATTTATATTTATATTCATCTTCAACTATAATCCTACTTGAAATTGTCATGAATCATAAATCCATGAACATAGACCTTAAAACATTTCTCACGTCTATATAAACGTTATTGATTTTTTCAGCTGATAGATTGGACAACAATACCATTATTTTATCCCGATTTTGAACTAAATATATAAGTAACTAAGTATATTTAACTAGCTGGCCCGACGCGCGTTGCTGCGTTCTCATAAAAAATCTTGATTTTATTATTTGTCACCTCCCACTGAGGTTACATTTCAAATTTCAACCTTCTTGGACTATTAGGGAAGAAGTTAGTCCTAGGGCTCTTCCAGCTGATCATTACACAGTAAGACCTTACTCACCACCTCTCAATGAACATTTCAAATTTAAATCTTTCACGACTATTAGTCGGTAGAAGCTAGGTTTTTTATTTTATTACTAGCTATTGTGCCCGTCCTTCGTACGGATTATGTTTAGAAATAAGACTAAATATGTTTCGGCTTTTTTGATAGCAACGATCATGAAGTTGTTAGCAGCTTAGGCCCCGTTCAGACGATACAGTTTTTTTGCGGTACGGTTTTTTACTGTACGGCGTCAACTGTACTGTGATGTTCACACGGTCCGGCTTTGCTGCTTATTGCTGTGCTCTCCTCCTTCTTCCATTGCGCTTCCAGTTCAGTTTTATTTATTCCAGTCCAGGATTTTTTTTTTTATTTTTGTAAGATTTTTTTAAATAAGTTTCTTACTGAAGGTTTCTCTTAAATTTTGATCAAAGTACGCAAATTCTGGTTTCAATATTCTACACATTTTTCTCTCATTATTTTTATATTAATCTTAAGTCTTGTCCCACAAGGCGGGTCTCTCATATATTAGAGAAATTAAATTTTCACAATTAATATCTTCCACTTCTGGACACTGGAATTCACTAATAAGAAGACCAATGCTGAAGAATATTAATGAAGAAGATCAAAACGATCTGAAGACTGCTTCCAGCGTAATAAGCGTATCGTTTGAACATATCCATAAAGCTGGGCATTCACGTTCCAACTTGCAGTACCACTTGCAGTACTGCTAGATGGATAGTCGACTCCACTCACGCTCCTACTTACAATCCAACTTTATTCCTAATCAGCTGTGAACGTCGCTCTTGAGCCGAAAAATGTAACCGAAGTTGCCCGAACTTACCCGAAGGTCATGCACTGACTGAGATAAGATGGACGACTTTGATCCGACTGCCCCACACACGCTCCAACACCGTCGACATTCGTAAGTCGTCCCTCTAGTGGTCCATCTAGTCGTCCATCTACAATTCCAACCATCCAACAAGCCCATTCACGTTCCGTTTTCGGATCCAACCTTGAAGGTTGGACTGCAAGTGGTACTGCAAATCGGAACGTGAATGCCCAGCTTTACCGGTACAATACATGTGCCACCGGATACGGATAGTTATTTTGCGGTACAGCTGATTTTAGTGATACAGTTTTCGAAGACAAAACCGAATGTAGAAATCGGCTAGAACAGCTTTTTTACTGGATCCAGTCGAAACAGTATTGTGTGAACAAACAATACATGCAAACGAAAGCACTGCAAAATAACTGATACAGCAAATTTACTGTACCGCACAAAAACTGTAACGTGTGAACGGGCCCTTAAGCTGGGCATTCACGTTCCAACTTGCAGTACTGCTAGTAGTACTGCTAGATGGATAGTCGACTCCACTCACGCTCCTACTTACAATCCAACTTTATTCCTAATCAGATGTGAACGTCGCTCTTGAGCCGAAAAATGTAACCGAAGTTGCCCGATGTTGCCCGAACTTACCCGAAGGTCATGCACTGACTGAGATAAGATGGACGACTTTGATCCGACTGCCCCACACACGCTCCAACACCGTCGACATTCGTAAGTCGTCCGTCTAGTGGTCCATCTAGTCGTCCATCTACAATTCCAACCATCCAACAAGCCCATTCACGTTCCGTTTTCGGATCCAACCTTGAAGGTTGGACTGCAAGTGGTACTGCAAATCGGATCGTGAATGCCCAGCTTTAGTAAACAACTTAGAAAGTCAGCAATTCAGTGACAGGAATCGGAGAGAATATTTTTTGAGAACAGCTGATTAATATATCATGATAAATTACGTGATTTGTTCTTATGGGTTAATAATAGTGCTACCTGGCGAATTCCCTAGAGCCTAGCACAAACCGCACCTTCCTAAAATGTTAATTTTTGTTTTGATAAATTTAAATTGAAAATTTTGTTTGTTTTCAACAAATAAATAATTGATAAAACATAAGATGAGCTTTGATTCACCAGATATATGTTTCCTAAAAGACTGCAATGCTCTGACTACACAAGTCTGCAGACAGCGTAAATAACGCCGCGAAGGGCCCACCATTTATATTTGAGAACAGCTGATTGATATATCATGATAAATTACGTGATTTGTTCTTATTCTTGTGGTAATAAAACTTGGAAGAAATGTATCAAAAATCGCACAATACTTGGTTTTTAAACGTTTATTATTCTGTTAAAAAAAGTTAATTTTTTTTTTATTTTGAGGATGAAGCCCACATAGGTCTGAGACCTGTGCGTGGGTAATGAGTTGGATGATGGTGATTTATGAGTTGGACCTACAGTTTTAGGTGGGTTCCGATTTAGTTTTTTATAGCTAAAGACATTGTCAAAAAGGTTTTCAATACTGATAAATAACTTAAATCCCGATCGATGCTCTCGTTTTTTAGGAGAAGGCCGCGTAAAATGTATCCAAAATCGTAAAACACTTGGTTTTTAAACGTTTATTACTCTGTTAAAAAAAAAGTTAATTTAGTTTTTTATAGCCAAAGACATTGTCAATAAACTGTTCAATAACTAAAATCCCGATCGATGCTCTCGTTTTTGAGGAGAAGGCCGCGTAAAATGCCTTTGGGGCCGTGATAGACAGACAGACAGACAGACAGAAAGTGAGATTAGACTATTTCGGCTTATTTGATGTATAAAACGTAAAAATAACCAAAAAATATATAATTCTGATAAATGTACAGACAAAACTCTAATTTTATTTATATAGATTCGCCACCTCCTACTGAGAATCATCATCATCATCATCATCTATCACGGACTAGGCCTCTGGGGCCTGTTCCGGTGTCCACCTCTTTCTCGGTCTTCCAACGTCCCTTCTTCCGTCCTGTTTTAATTCCCATGCCTGAAATGGAAGTCGATTTGGAGGCATATGGAGCAGGTGATTGGTCCATTTCATTCGGTACTGTTTGATCACATCCGCCAAGGGTTGAACATTACATTGTCTCCTAATGTCTTCATTTCGTATGTGATCCAGTCGTGTGTATCCTTGTATGCTGCGCAGGAATCTCATTTCTGCAGCTTGAATGCGTGAATCATCATTTTTTGTTTTTGTCCATACCTCACTTCCATAAGTTAGCAAAGGAATAGCCATTGTCTTGTAAAATTTAATTTCTGTTTCCTTTCTGGCTTTACCTTTCAAAGCACGATGGATAGTGCCACACATCATATTGAATTTAGCTATCTTATGAGGTATGTCACTGAGAATACATTTCAAATTTCTAGCTGCATTGGTTAACAGATGTCATCAACCCGGCATAATTACATTTCATCATACCCAGTCATATGTTTCCTACATACTGCAAGGCTCCGACTGCACGGTATCCTACATGCAAAGTTTTTGCATTCCAGACAGCGTAAATAACGCCGCTAAGGGGCCTGCCATATGATTAAAAACGGTTGACTTCTATCAGCTGTTCCTTTAAGCTGTTTGGCCGGCAGGTTCAGTAGGTTAGGTGAATGATGATTTGCAAAACACACAAACAGTTTGTCCATCGAAACAGCGTGTACAGCAGATCGAAAAATTTCAAATTATTTTCCATATGATTAAAAGATCCCAGTAAGCTAGCTAGCCATGTACCCGTGCTTTGCATAGGCAAAACTTTAGCCCACTAAAAACACCCCTAAAATTGCGAATTTTGAAAAATCCTTTCTTATTGCACGGTGAAATCCTATAAGGATTGTTCATACGAAATTTCAAGTTCATAGGCCTAGTAGTTTTGGCTCTGCGTTGATGAGTGAGTCAGGGTATCATCCTTTTATAGATAGAAGAAGATAATGAATCGACGTCTTAAACCCTCGTAAACCGGACAAGATATAAGCTGGAACGTGAATCAAACCTGCGAACGTTTGAGTAGTAATTAGGCACGAAATGTTGAAAAGTTAAAAAAATATATATTATTCAAATTGCTTTTTTATGATTTAAATTTTTTGCTTTTATTTTTTTTAGGCAAGAAGTGGAACTTAACGAGGTGGTGGGAGTGGATGGCTCTTGGAACCAACAGGCAGCAATTCAGTTGAACAGAGTTCGTTCCCCAAAGCTCGCAATCCACGTCAGTGGAGGACATTTTAAAGGTAACAGATAATAACATACAATACTAAACTGAAAGGTGAAAAAAAAACAATCGAAATGAGGGAAAAGCTCCACAATTAATCTTAAAAAAACTATTAAAAATGTTTAGAGGTTGAAGGAACACTGAAACATTTATAATATTGATAAAAAATGTAGATTTTCTTCAAGCTGGGTGATTCAGAGGAAACTTTTCAGAAGATTGATGCTGAAAGATGGATGTGTAATACTAGTTTTCTTCATATCTTCGTATTTTATCTTTGGCTTTAATTTTGTTCACATCTAACCAAACCATGAATATTGAACACTATAAATAATTGTAGTGTTGATTATTACTAGTGGAGTTTAGAATGTATGACAGATAGACTTAATCTTAATAGACTTAAATCTTAATCTTATAGACTTATTCTTAGAAAGTGAAATTCATATGTATGATTTTATTAAAAAGGAAAAAACGAGTTTTTAAAAGTAATAATTATTATTTAGAGAGAGGAAAATTTTACCTAGTATATGTTAACTAACCCAAGGAAGTAATATATACTCAATCTGTAGGATGGTAAGATTCATTAATAATTTTAAAAGGATTTTTGTTCAAGATCTTTTGTTTAGTACTAGAATAAAACATACTTTTAAAAACTCTATGCACAAAGCTTTAAAATTAAAATTTGACAAAAAGACAGAAGGAATTTTTCAAAATAGGTTTATCCAGATTGGAGCTAATAGGCATATACTTGAATATTTAACTACATTGAAAGTTTTATTACTTTTAATATTAACCCTACATGTCAGTTAGGCCATGTTATAGACTATCCCAATATATCATACAATGATAATAATAACAACATATTCAGGGGTGAACATCAATTAATCTTGCTCGATTTCATAAATTCTCAAAATAACCGAGTATTTATGAATTTTGGGTATTTACCCGGGTAAATACCCAGGATATTTACCCCGATTTCAAATACCCGGGTATTTTACATCACTAATGCAATGTCATGAACGCAAAAGGTAAATTGAGTACATTTGAAATGCAAGGTCAGGATAAACAAGAAAACCATCGTTTATCCGTCAGTAATTATCCTTCAATCGTACAATTGATATTGATTATATCGAAACGTAAATAAAGTACTCGAAAATGAATATAATCAATTAAAAAGGTTTTCGTTTGGTTGCAGATCACCTGTGGAACACGATACGGTTATTTTCCCTCACCAGACTCCTTCTTCCTCTCAGCACGAACTCTTTTCTTTTTATCAGGCCACCTTCAATCCACTCACTATTTCCATGTGTATGTATCTCACTCGTAATTTTCCTCTCCTGAAAGCTGTTCCTGTCTTGATATTTTTTACTACCTCTATTCTAAATATATTTTCTTTTTTATTGCTTGTTCCTGATTCCAGATTCCTCTAGCTATAAAACTGTGCCTACCAACCGTATTTTTGTCTAAAATTGATGCTGCGATACTATGGCTAAATTGAAAATTTAATACTGTTTACAGTAAAGCTCCGGTTAACCGAGCTCGGATCAACCGAAACAAAACTTTAGGAAATAAACAATCCAAAATAACCGAGTTTTTAAAAATATAAGTTGTATTATACTGTACATATTATGTATATTACATATTACATACTGTACATATTACATATTATGTATATACAATATTTCTAAATAAATAGAAATAGTAATTTGTTCCTAAAGAAATCGTTTTTACTGTACATAACTCACAATTCCTCACATACATTTTAGTAATGTAGTTTTTAGATGTTAATTGGTTAACCGAAAAATTCTTTATTCGAAACAGCTGTCTCCCTTTTATTTCGGTTAACCGGGGCTTCACTGTACTACTTTTTTTGTTAATTTATTATTACTTGAAAATTATTTTAACAATCATGGTAGGGAATTGATAATCCGTACCTGTTTATATAGGGTGTTTTTCCTTCCATGTAAAACGGAATGGAAAAAACTTATACTTGTGTTTCTTTTTTTTACAAAGTATTCATTTCTTGATCATTAATGTACCTTTATTTGATGCTCATTGAAGAAACCTCGTCACTCACTGATTTCAAAAGTAAATTTAAAACAGGACCAAAAGCATGTGTTTCTCTTAAGAACTTCCACGAATTTTCAAACGATGATTCAAATCACAATAACAAAACTGTAACCTCAAAATTAATCTAGATGTTTTGGACAGTATAACATAATCAAAATTTGCGAAGAGAGCAATTTTGGACTGAGTCTGTTGCGTCTTCACATTCATTGTAATTTTGTCACAATAAATAAATAACTATGTTGATAAGTAACAGCAGTTCACTTACCAAGACTGCGCTTGGATGGGTGACCGAGCTGCTATGACGTGATTTTATGAGTTTTATTACTTGGTGGTACCCAAAAATAAAACCCACCCAGAGTTACAGGTCCACCATGCTCCTCATAACATGGCTCAAACGGCGAAGTGGAACTAATCGTAGGGTCTCTCCACCAATAAAGCTATATGCGTATTATTATTATTATTATTATTACTTTTTAATTTGCATTAATTAGAAGGTGTTCTTGCGTAGATGAAGTTACAAGTAGAAACTATTGACATTAAAATAATTTTGTTGATTAAATTATGCTAAATCCTCGATTGTCTTATTCGTTTTATGTTTTCAACTTATTAAAACATTATTTTCAAGCCTAAACGGGAAATACCGTATCATTTTAATATTCACATGTCAGAGAAATTTCAATCTATAAAAACTGGCACTGTATTTGTTTCATATGATTCTACTCATTTTTATAAGTTACTTATTTAATTTATTTTTCATAATGTATTTTCGCTCCTAAATAAGACCTTCATCAGCTAACGTCATTAAATGATTTTGTTCCAGATGTTGATCACGTGCGCATGTTCTGTTGTAAGAAGGTGTGCTACATTTGGGACCCCGACAAAGTGGAGTTTAGCCGGCTGCAGGGTCTTGACTACAAAATCACCACTCAGGCTCTGCACCGGCAGAAAGGACTTACACTTGTTCAGCAGTACCTGAGGTCAGTCTAATATCATATTAATAATCTATTTATAGGCTTGAGAAAATATTGAATTACAAATTTCTTGAACACTAACGAATTGATAGGATAACTTACTAGAAATCCAGTTTCGCGTTCTCGAAATTTGATCTTTGCTTTGAGCTCACATTTCACATAATTTCTTTTTGGAAATGTTTGGTAGGCAGATCTTCGTATACGAACTCTTTCATTCATGAAACCAAAAGAAGAGTACAGCTAAAATGTTCTGTTATTAATGAAAAATAAATAAGTTATTTGATAGTACAGTCGGTTGGAGCGCTTGTCTATGATTAGATAAGCTTCTGGCTGGCTTCTTTTCTTCCAGTCTTCTGCATCTCATACAGCCATGGATTTTTCTACGTCATTACCTACGCACAAGACTCACGTTGGCATCCGACTGAAAAATGATCAATACTACAACTAAAGAACAGTAACTGATATTATTAGAAAGTGATGTGTCACTTTCTAAAAATATCTGTTAAGTTAGGGTGACCTAACCTAACCTACAACTGAATTATTGGAATTATATTTTCAAGAAATAAGAGAAAGAACTGCATACAACATGCTATGTAAAAAATGAGTATATAATTTATACATCCTCCACCGATTAATATATTTTCAATTTTCAGATATGTTCAGCATTAATACAGTTTGAATCAATAATCTAAGTAATATTATTGGTAATAATCCGTGAAGTTGGGACATATGTTCCTGACCTTCACTTGACCTATTTTCGCATTCTCATATTTGCTCCATATTTTGTTTAGCAATTAACTTTTTATGTAAGCAACTGTTGATAAGATATAGGAAGTGACGATTAGGACCAGACATCACTATTCAAGACCTTGTTTCAACTTACACAACTTAACCGGTACTATAATTGTTTCGATATTGATTGTTATTTATCGCTAGGCATGTTCAGTAGCTTGATGTTCAACATCAGTACTGTACTTGATAAGATCATTTTATCGAGAAAAAAGCCAAGAAAAATAATACTTATGGCATTAAATTCGTTTAACCTCAATTTCGTTTGATAAAGAAGTAGAGTTTTATTATAGTGTCAATTTAGGTCATTGTATGAATTTGGCTATCAAGAATAAATAAATAAATAATTGAATACTGAATTAATTATTATTAGGTTGCCCGGCCACTGAACATTGTGTTGCGCTGCGCTGTGCGACAGCTTTTAAACCGAAAAATGTTTTTTTTTTTTGAGGATAAAGCCCACATAGTTCTGAGACCTGTGCGTGGGTAATGAGTAGGATGATGGTGATTAATGAGCTGGACCTACAGTTTTAGGTGGGTTCCGATCCTCCGGGAAGTGATTTTACAGCAGAGAACAGTGTCTTTTTGCTGGCCAATCTAATCGGTCATGCTTACAAAGAGTGCCCTGGAGAACGCAGCGTATCTCTATCTATCTGATTAAACAGATACCTGCTACGGCTCACGGCTATCACTTACCTGATTTTCAATGAACGCTCCAACTGGCACAGCGCAGCGCAGCACAACTATCATTGGAAATCATCGGTTCGGTTTTGAAAGCTGTCGTCGCTCAACGTAGCGCAACTCAAAAAAGCTTGCAGTGGCTGGCACCCTTAATATTGGAACTTTTGTACTACAGGGCCTGTAAACTTTATAAAATAGGTCTTAGTGTGATATTTTTGTATGAATTATTATATTCATCTTCCGTAATTTTAATTTAGTTTGTAAATTAACTGAAATAATTGTGTTTTGTTGTAGGCGAGCAGTCTACGGCAGGAATGAGATAATAGTTCCTTTGAAGGGTGTGATGACCCTGCTATTCCTGGAGGTGCTCGACCCGTTCTATGTCTTCCAGATATTCTCGTTTATACTTTGGTTCGTCGATGACTACATTCAGTATGCCACCGCCATTTTCTTTCTTACCACTTCCAGTATTGTTATGAACACTATTCAAAACAGACGGGTAAGTTTTCCAAATCGAAAATAGAATAGAATAATAATTTATTTCTGCAACATAACATGATACAATAAATAATAAACACGGTAACCTTAATTATGACATCATATAAATGAAGAAAAAACTTGATTTGATAAATTTCAAGTGGAAGAAATTGATAAAACAAATACAATTAATTGACAAAAACAGATTTGATAAGGATAAGAGTTTAGTGTACTGTGGTGCAGAAATATAAGACACCCATGTAAAACAATTGTGTTGGGGTTACCGGTACCTAATTATATATTTAAAAAAAAGCGCCCGGTATGCCGCCTAAGCATAACAAATTTAATATTAAAGTTTGAAAAAAAAACAATACAAGAAAAAAAAGATTTTGAAAAAAGTGTCTTAAACCCAATGACCACAGCCAATTTTCTATATAATTAATGTTTAGAAGAAATTGTTTGACAAACCTTTCAAATTGATTCAATATAAATCAGTTCTCATATTGCTAGTTTTTCTTTAAAAATAATTCATTAAATTAAATGTATTCGATTATCTCCATCATAATTATCGCAACAGTTAATGATTTCTCATTTCACTTGTTTTATTTTATTAGCCCATAATAATTATTATTGAAGTAAGAAAATTTTTATAACACAGTGCTTTCTATAAAACTAGATAGCCTACTATAGTTTCGACTCTCGCCCCATTCTCAATTTTTATAACACAGTGCTTTCTATAAACACGAGATACTATAGTTTCGACACTCGTGCCATGCTCAATCTCAATCAAACTGAGTTTGATTCAGTATCACTATAACCAATGCGTAGAAGAACCATAATTGAGAATAATGTTTCGAACAAGATGTTTTTTAATAATAATCAGGCTAATAATAATCCTGCTTCTGGAGTCATGGACTACACAATATAGTGTTTTACTAACTAAAATAATAAATATAGTTCTTATAAACATATGTCCGGAAATGCTTCGTTACAGAGTTGATGATGGCGGTAGTTAGCAACCAGCCCCATTAATTTATTAATTCAGAAATTTCTAGTGCCTTCATTTCACTTTTAATTCAGTCAGATTCTATTTAAAATCAAATAAAACAAGTTAGAAGTCTGTAACTATAGTAATTTTTTAATTACTCAACAATTTATGAACAATTGTCCAAGAACACATTTTGAAGTGGATGAACCTCAAACTTGAGAAATGTGTTTTTGGGAACTTTTTTCACATTGAATTTTTTTATTAAGTTACTATAGTTAGTCTTCTAATTTGTTTCATTCGGGGTTTCAACCTATTTTACATAGAATCTGACAAATTTCAAGTAAAATGAAAACACTACAAGTTTTTGAATGAGTGTGACAAGTGAGACATGACATGTGACTAGCTGCTAACTTCCGCCACCTTTAACTGTGCAATGAAGCATTCCCAGATCTATGTTTATTTGAACTTCTTTCATTATTTTAGTAATAACAATAATTTCTCTGACTGTGAGTACAACACTACCAGAGGAGTTTATTCACAATAAATTTAAAAAAAAATTTACATTTCAGAAAATAAATTAGTCTTGAATCTAAAGTATTGCAGTTCTGAATTTTGTGGTTCCCACTATATAAATATGTGTCGGGATTCCACTATTTTGTCTATTTCTTTATAAGCTATTAGAACATGCAAAGAAATATTATGATAGTTTTACAAAGTTACATGTTACTAATTCATTGAATATTAAATTGATAAGTATAACAATTAATAATAATATTTTTAGACTACATGCTACTAGTTAGTAATTTAGATAAATTAGTCCAGATTATTCAGACTTTTTTGTAGGCTACAGAAAAACAATTTACGACATTAATTGTTCGCTGTGATTAATTCCATTATCCAACAACCAAATTTTTGTTTTCCTTTTAAATGTATTAACTGGAATTATTTATTTGATGTCTATTGGCAGTTTATTGAAAATTCTTGGTCCTAAATATGTGACTGATCTCTGAGCAAATGATGTTGTCATCCTAGGAATTGAAAAGTTTATGTTTCTTCTGCGAGTACCATGTGGGTGGTCCAAGTTGGTGAAGAATTGTGGGTTTTTCTTGATGAATGTAAGAACTCTGAGTAAGTAGATTTGTCTGATGCTTAGGATGCCGTGCTCTGAGTATAAAAGTACTGATGGATAAAGAGGGTGCTTGAATCCTATTATCCTCAAAATGAGCTTTTGAACCTTGAAAAGTGGATTGATGTGACAAAAATTTGTTGCTCCCCAGGCCAATATGCCATACCTTATTATGGACTCAAACAATGCATAGTATTTATACACATCTCAACATTTCTATTGTTAATAACTGTTTTAATTAGTGAGTGCAAAAAGCCCACGTTGTATTGATAAAACTATGCAAACCGTCCTGCATAACCTTGACTCTATTAGTGAATTATTACAGTGCATAATTATGTAGGTCTCCGTTATGAGGTGTTAAAATGGCATGCTATCGTGTTGAGTCACAGTCGAAACATTATGTATAATCTTGATTCTATTCGTGTACATAATAATTTAGGTCTCCATTAGCAAACTATGAGGTGTTCGATTGGCTATCGTTTTGTTGAGTCACCATCGCCTGTGTTTGCTAAAGGATGAGTCATTGACTGTATGTACAGAGTACATACCGGAATGCTAGTAAACCAATAAGTCTATCATATTTCCAAAACTATGTCTAAACTGACTTGAGTGCCATAAGTTGTGTTTCAACCACTCTGAACGTTCTCTATGCAATTAGTCATCAAACAATACGCTTGAAAAAATGAAATAAAAGAAACTCAGATTAGTATTGTAATCGCTGTTACAACTACACGTTTACGCCCCATAAGGTAATACAAAAAATGATCATCAGAATAAGAATAAGAATATTTATTTGCCATTAAACAAAACAATTGCAATAGGCTTCGTCATCACATAAAATCAACAATGAATATACAAAATTTGTATAAATAATTAATGATATAATATATATTATTACAATTTCTCATAGCTTACTCATAGATCAGCATATCAAAAACAAAGTCATAAGATTCACAAACAGGTGGCTTACAATTCAGTCATTTTTAATTGTATTTGGGTTGGAGTCCATGTATTCATTGAGATTATAAAAAGGCTGATTCTTCAGCCATCTACTGACAACTAATTTAAAATGTTTTTCTGGCAGATTACGTACCCATAGTGGAAGTTTATTAAATATCAAGAATCTCTGATAGAAATGGCTCTTATGTGTTTTTGACAATCTTATTTGAGGAATAGGAAGATCCAACTTTTTTCTTGTGCTATAGGAGTGCCCAATGCTGTTGAAATTGTTTAAATTACTTTTGACTTGAATTAAATTATGGTAGATATATAATGTTGGCACTTTCATGATTTGAAACTTTACAAAACTTTCTCTACAAGATTCTCTTTGTTGAAGGCAATCAATTATTCTAACCACTCAGATTATGATAATACGAAAATCATGTAATTTTTTTAAACGGTTTTTTAGCTATCTGTACTGTTTTGGTGACTGACAACTCACAGATATTGACGGCCTTTCAAGTTCCTACGAATTACAATTAAAATAATATGCCAATTGAAGAGTATATTGCAATTTGTAGATTCACTTGTGTTGCTGAAAATAAATTGGCTATAAAAATACAAATATTTATATATTTCATCAACAGCAGAGCTGTGTGATTTACCTTGCGTTATGTGGAGCCGATAAAAAAGTAGATACTGATACAATTTATCATTCCTTTTAGTACTTGGCTTCTGCAAAATGTTTTTGAAGTTTTTTTAATAATATTTTGTTATGAAGTAGGACACATAAAAACATAAGAAGATAATAACAAATACATAAAACATAAGAAGATAATAGCAAATTAAGTGCGCTCGATGCATATAGCTATCACTGAGACTGTACAGCTGGCTGAACCAGATAGTGGATTTGTTTAGGGGGAATAGATTGTTCAGAGTTGATCTTCGGAGGCTAAATGCTTATTAGTTGAGTTGCTCTTTCACTATTTGGCACTCTTTGTATATAGTTCATAAATTCATGGTTATCTCGATGGTATTTAACCAGCTTGATCTAATAATGATAAAATCTTGTCTTTCATTGTTGTGTCTTTGTTCTATCTAGGTGTTGTCTTTTAAATTTATGCTCAATTTTCTTAGTTTTACTTATAGTGTAAGTGATTTTTAGTAATTTCATTTAAATTCTAAGTAAATTTACATTAATATTTTAGTGAAGTATTGTTACAATATACAGTTAAGTACATTTTTTTTTTTTTTTTTGAGGATGAAGCCCACATAGGTCCGAGACCTGTGCGTGGGTAATGAGTTGGATGATTGTAATTTATGAGTTGGACCTACAGTTTTAGGTGGGTTCCGAACCACCGGGAAGTGATTTTCAGCAGAGAACAGTGTCTTTTTTGCTGGCCAATCTAATCGGTCACCGTTGCAAACAGGACCTACGAGAACGCAGCTTATCTATCTGATTGAACAGATACCTTCTACTGCTCGCGGCTATCACTTCCCTTATTATTTATTATTTTTATTCTCTATTAATACTGTCCCATTATTACTTAGTTCTTTTTATGACAATTTGTATTAAATTGATGCTATTTTCATAGGGGCAATAATGGGATTATCCTGCTGCTCTCTCAGATTTGTATTTTCAATCAGATTTGTATTTTCAATTAATAAATGAAGTTTTCTAATATTTTTTTATTTTTGAGGATGAAGCCCACATAGGACCTGTGCGTGGGTAATGAGTTGGATGATGGTGATTGATGAGTTGGACCTACAGTTTTAGGTGGGTTCCGAACAGAGAACAGTGTCTTTTTTTCTGGCCAATCTAATCGGTCACCGTTACAAACAGGACCTACGAGAACGCAGCTAATCTATCTGATTGAACAGATACCTGCTACGGCTCGCGGCTATCACTTCCCATGTATTATGTGAATGATGATTTTTGTATTTGTGTTGTGCAGAACCAGCGCAAGATTCGCAGCACAGTTCACTCGACCGATGTGATTGAGGTGGTGCGTGCGGGAACGGAGAAGAACGACAAGATTCCGACTGAGATGCTTGTGCCGGGCGATCTGCTTCTCATTCCCGCCAACGGCTGTGTCATGCAGTGCGACGCCGTTCTGCTCACTGGCACCTGTGTTGTCATCGAGAACGCGCTCACTGGTAAGTAACAAAACTAATTTGAAATGTACAATTTAAATTGGATATGCAAATAAAAAATACTAGAATACGGAATGTAATTCTGAAAAAATAATGTCCAGTAAACCAATAGTCAAAAAGGCACCCAAATCATATAAAATTAGGATTTCAATAAATCAAACCACATAGAAATAGAAAGAGAGTGCGCTCACTTGATTCAATTTTAAACTCACATCGAAAATCTAAATTGAATCTAAAATACTATAATACGGAATGTAATTTTAAACAAAAAATAGTAATCCAGTAAGCCAATAGTCAAAAAGACATCCGAACCTCGTAAAATTAGGATTTCAGTAGATCAAACCACAAAGAAATAGCAAGTTGTTTAAAATTAGTGTGCTTTGATTCAATAAAAAACCAATTTATGAAATCTGGGTGTGTTTTTTGCTATTGGGTTATTTCAAGTGGTGGATGAGTAAGTGAGTAAAGTAAATGCGTATGGCTTTTATTAGTGGGAAGATCCACCTCGCCGCTTGAGCCATATTATTGGAAACATGGAGGTCCTACCATTTTAGGTGGGTTCCGAACCACCGATTTTACAGCAGAGAACATAGTCTTTTTTGCTGGCTAATCCAATCGGTCACCCTTACAGAGAGGGTCCAGGAGAGCGTTGCTTATCTGATCTGTTTGAACAGATACCTGCTACGGCTCACGGCTATCACTTCTCTGTGGATGAGTGATTTATCGATTCTTGTTTCTAGAAAAACTTCGCTCAGAATTAAATTCTCTACAAGCATTGTCAGAAAAAATACAAGCTTATCGTACACCTAACCAATTCAATTTACTTTAAACTTGAAAAACGTGCCATTTTTTGATATTTTGTTGAATATCTCGAAAATTAGTGTATTTATCCACTTCTAACTTGTTTTATTAAACTTTTCAGCTCATATTTTATAGAACCTGACCAAATTGCAAGTAAAATTAAGGCTTTACAAATTTCTGAATGAGTAAATTATAGTTGATGGTGATAGTTGCCATTTTATGCCATCTTTGGCTCTGTAACGAAGTATTTCCGGACCAATGTTTTTATGAACATTTTTCATTATTTTAGTGGGTACAAGCCCACGAAGTATTAGTAACTCTATGAGAAACACTCTTTATGACGTTCATTAAAAATAAGATAGTTTATTGAGACCTCCCACAAACCATTTTTCTCTGATTAGTGAGCAAAATTCCATGGCTTGTCGTCACAGCTAATGCAATCGGCTGTGACTTTTACTGTATCACAATGGTTTGTAAAATTATGTTCTAGTCTCTAACTAAGCATTATGATATTTGAATTAATGTATCCTAACTGTAAGTTCTGTATACCCAATATTGTGAAACGTTTTTCAAATAAGAACTCATTCCACAAAATCGAATACAGTACTGTGCGAGACTAAGCTCCGTGTCCCTGACGGCTGAAGAGGAGAGACGAAGAATAGTATACTGGGCAGCGCGGACGCACGCACAGGGACGCATAATTGCACTGCTTTTGCGATAACGTAGTCACGTAGTGCATTCCTCCGAGGGACACGGAGCTCAGTCTCGCTCTGTGCATTATTTACAAATTAAAAATCTCTTCACAAATGATAATTCATTTATGTCTACAAAAATAAGGAAAATTTTAGAAATCAAAAGATCAAATAAAATTCTTCGTGTTATCTCACTACCTTTCATGGAATTAAATCCCCAAGTGTAAAACTGTATTAGAGATTACCACCATAATTATATGCACTTGAAGAATTCTTTCTTTTTTAGAACTCCTTCATTTTAGAATACATTGCTAGAAGGCTCCCTGATTCTAGCCACGTCAATTTTGACTATGTTGACTGAATTTGAATGAATTTTTCACAGGGTTATGTGAAAGGATAAATATATTTTTTTAAGTTAAATGTTTTTTTTCCTGTAATTCAGGGTTTTATAAACCAATGTATTTAGATTTGCCTTTTGTACAATACGTATTTCTCTTGCCATTATTTTTCTTATTTTCTACTTCATTACTGTCTCAGCTGTCTGGAGCAAAGTGTTGTGTTTTGTAATGCTGTATAATTATTTAATTTTACTTGAGCAGGCGTCATAGAGTGCGAGTGTTTTCTATAAGTGCTGGACTCAAATTTAATTTGTACTTTTATTTTGTAATTATTTTTTTAAGTTTCAAGTTGACCACGAATACTGGATAATGTGGTCAACTCTAGTTCCTGTATATTATTTGAAAAATATTTTGTTCTGTTTTGAAGGAATAAATTTCATTATTTCATTTCATGTAAATTTGTATATTTAATTTTTGTGAATATTTTTTAATAAGTGAAAAAAATCTGCTTTATTATCACAAATGTAACTGATGAATGAAATTTTCGCTGCTGTCGATGCAGGATGAATGATAACTATTCTCTCGGTTGTCTTGTTTAGGGGAAAGTGTGCCAGTGATCAAGACGCCGTTGCCCAATTCGAGGTCGGTGTACTACGACGAGAAGGAGCACGGCCTGCACACACTGTTCTGTGGCACAAAGGTGCTGCAGACGCGTTACTATGGCAACGAGCTGGTTTATGCCGTCGTGATACGCACCGGCTTCAGCACGTTCAAAGGCAAGACGGTGCGCTCGATCCTGTATCCGCCACCCGCCGACTATCGCTTCGAACAGGACAGCTACAAGTTTGTGGCGCTTTTGGCTGGCATTGCCAGCCTGGGATTCCTCTACACTGTTGTCACTAAGGTTGGTTCATTTTTAGTAGCTGGTTTCTATTTGACGTATTAGTTTTGCGACAGCTGTAACTTTTTCTTTTTAAGATGGATAAGATAAGATATCTTTATTGCCAATAAACTTACAAAAGTAATAGGCAAAGTCACAATGTAGTCACAATACATAAAAACAAATAATACAATACAGAAAATACAATTGCACAAGATGCCGTCACATTCAAAAAATTCATCTATTGAATAGAGGGATTTGGATGTAATCCACTTGTCAACTACAGTCTTAAAATTCCTAACTGGAAGTACTCTAATTTCTTGTGTTAGCCTATTGAATAATTTTATTTGCTGATAGTAGTGGCTTTTGTACGTTTTTCTTAAGAGAACGTAAGGTAGTGTTAAATTTTCCCTATTCCTTGTACTAAACTTGTGAGAGCTTGAATGGGTATCGAAATTGGCAATATTTCGCATATTCGCAATATTGGCATATTCTTGTTGATGATGTTCAATCAATCAATCAATCAATATATTTATTCAAGTAAAGTTACATACAGTAAGCCAGGCTTAGTAACATTTGAATCGTCTATGTACAAATATAAAATAAAAACAGTTATATAAAAATGTGACAGCAAATACAATTTTTAGAATAATACAACACTGCATATTATGTAAGCCTGCCAATACAATATCGTTTAATTACTATTATACAATTTCTGTATTATTATTTAATCACTGTATAATAGAAACATAGGCAAAAACAAAAAACTACGTCTCCCTCCACAGCAACTCTATACACTCTTCTATGGAGTAGGGAGCACCTTTTAACATAACTTCCTTAATGTTTAACAATATTTTTGGGAAGTTTACAAAATCCTTGTAAGTTGGGGGTAGCATATTAATCAACTTCAGACCACGGTAATGTGGCCCCTTTTCTAGAAGAGTCAGTCTATGTACCGGGTAAATGAGGATCGAGCCACCGTTTCTTGTATTGTAGGGGTGATCCTGCACAGCAGATGAGAACTTATTCCAATTTTTACTCACATAAGTTATCATTTCAAGAAAATAAATAGCTGGCAGAGTAAGGAACCTTTCTTGTATAAAATAAGGCTTGCAAGATGTTCGGGCTCTGAGATTGTACATTATTCTCAGAGCCCTCTTCTGCCTTCTGAACACCACACCGAGGTGGGTGTCACAGCCACCCCAGAATATCAAACTGTAACGTATGATAGACATGAGGTAACCGTGATAGATTGCTCGTAGGGATTGACTCCCTACTGCTCCCCTAACACACCTCAGCAAGAACAGAATAGCAGAAGTCCTCTGCAAGAGGCATTGTATATGATCACCCCATCTCAAGTCACTACGCAGCTCGACCCCCAGAAACCCCGCCCCATATGACTGATTGTACCCTAATATGTTTTGCATGGTGCTGTTTGGATCCAGACGTGATGCTGTGAATTTTAGAATTTTTGTTTTTTGAGTATTAAGTTCAAGATGGTTTTTCTTGAGCCAAAGAGTTAAATCTGATACAGCTTTATGTGTCCTAACCTGAATATTATCACTTGTGCCTTTTACTAAAACTGTGGCATCATCAGCAAACAGGATAAGCTTAGCGTTTATCTCTTTGTGGAGGTCATTTATATAAATGTTAAAAAGTAATGGACCTAGAATTGTACCTTGAGGGATCCCTTGGGGTTGTTCTAGCCAATCTGAATCTCTGAAGAATCCCTTATCGTCAATAATTCGAACAGCTTGATACCTTCCTGTCAGATAAGATTGAAAAAAATCGAATGCTTCGGCTGTGACACCATAATACGCCAGTTTCCTTAACAACTGTCCATGATCGACCTTGTCAAAAGCCCTTGACAAGTCGCAGAATATACCAACAACATTGTGCGACCCATCCAAAGCTCGGAGAGTGTCATCAACTACGTCAAATATTGCATTTTTAGTTGACTTACCTTTACGAAAGCCAAACTGTCTGTTGTAAAGTAAATTGTTACTTTCAAAGTAGTTAGAGAGTTGAAGGAATGCTGTACGTTCAAATATTTTTGAGAAGATAGTTTGAAGTGCTATAGGACGGTAATTTTCGGGACAACTACGGCTTCCTTTCTTAAATATGGGTTTTACTATTGATAATTTGAGTTTTTTTGGAAAGACACCATTTTTGAATGCTAAATTAATAATATGTGTGAGAGGTCTACTGATAAGGGAGCTGGCAGCTTTTATTACTCTTGGTACTACTTCATCCCACCCACCTGCAACTGAGTTTTCAAGATTGGATATAATTCTTAAAACATCTATTTCAGAGATGATGGAAAATTTAAATTTAGGAAACTTATGTTCATGGGTATGAGGTTCAAACATATGTTGGTTATGTAATATATTATCAGAGCTGTGGCTCTGTCCAACTGATATAAAGTACTAAATGCTTGGGCAACTTGATAAGGATCTGATACTTTTTTATTCTCTATTGTTAATTCTACAGGTAGGGGGTCTGATTTGGAATTGCCAATTTCATCTTTTATTATTTTCCATGTTGCTTTATTTATATTACGGCTTGAAGTGATGTAGGTGTCATTACACTTTCTCTTAGAAGCATCAATAACTTTACGAAGAAGAAATTTATATTTTTTAAAGTAATTTAGAAATTCATGGCTTCTATTCGTTCTGTATTCAATAAGTAGCTCTCTTTTTTTCATTATTGAAATTTTTATGCCGTTTGTTAGCCACTTTTTGTTTTTTCTGTGACTGACATGGAAACATTTTAAAGGAAAGGCTGAGAGAAACGCCTTATAAAAAATTGAGAAGAAAATATTAAATGATTCTTCACAGCAACGATTATTGTAACAATCATCCCAGGAAACAAGTGACAAGGATTGGCAGAATTTTTGGAGAGCAGATTCTGTTATAACTCTTTTGAGTGAGAAAAAAGTTTTCTTTTTTAAAGGCACTTTATCTAATTTAATGAATAGGGCTTTATGATCTGATATTTTTAAATCTAGGATTGATTTGCTCCATGCATACATAGGTCTGTTTGTAATAATATTATCTATGCATGTGGCTGATGAGGCTGTTTCTCTTGTAATTTCCTCAAATAGTAACTCTAATCCATATGAAATAATTAGTTCCTTAAAATAGTTTGCCTGAGAGGAGCTCTTCAGGATGTTTATGTTGAAGTCACCTCCAATTAAAATTAATTTATTTTTGGATTCATTCTTAAGAAGGTCAAATAGTCTTTCAAGTTTAGGAAAAAAGGTTTCAATATCACTGTCCGGAGTTCTATAAAGTGAAACCACAACACATGCCAATGAATAATTTCCGATTTGTAGACTGAATTCGATCCCGACGCACTCAAATAATTTATCTATTGACAGTTGTTTCATATCTTGACGCTCCTTTAAACTTGAAAATTTGTAGTCGTTATTGATTAGAATGCATACTCCACCACGAGCTGTCTCCTCTCGTCCGTAGAAAGCAGCAAGATTGTAGCTACTCAGCTTATTTGTGATGCTCTGATTGTTTGACGGTATCCAGTGTTCACTAAGTGTTACTAAGATCGGCTTGTGTTCTTGCAGTATGAGATCAAAGTCTTCTATATTTCTCCTTAAGCCTCCTATGTTTAGACTTAGCATTAAAGTTGTTTTAATATCGGATTCAGAACAAATATTCGACCTCAAATCATTATCATGCAATGTCTTAGTCGAATTATGTTGTATTCCTTGTCGAAATATGTCAGTTTAAAGTGATTGGAATGGGGGTGTTGTTGTGATGGTTCATCGGTTGAGTTTTTATAAATGATTTCGTGATTTGATCGGCAATTATATGTTTTCCAATTAAATTGAGATGCAATCCATGGTAAGTATGAAATCTTTTTCCCATATTATGTATATCGAATAGTTCAACATTTTTGAAATCTCTGGTTATTTTTGAAATCTTCTTATTTGTTTCTGCTATTAGCTCATTAATATGCGATGTCGGAGAAAGGTCGTATCGATGGGGGACATTGATCATCAGAACTCGAGTATTAGTTAGCTTTGCAGAAGATTTTTGATGGAGCTTAAAAAATCGTTTTGTGACTTCCTGGCCAAATCATTAGTTCCACCCATTAGAACAAGCATGTCATCAGGTGAAAGATTTCTACTCTCTTTGTGACAGTCGGATGTTACTGCATGGAAATCGGCTCCAGGTTTCAGGATACTCGATACTTGTATATCAGATTTACCTGATATTATTTCTCTGAGCCGCCTACCCTGACTATCAGCAAATATTTTTATCATGCCTGGTGTCCTCATCCCAAGCTTCTGGCTATGTATGACTGAGTTACACGGGTTTTTTACTTGTTTATTTTTGCCAGCATGCTGTGTTGGATTATCAGTTTCAACTCGCATTCTACTTTTATTTACATTTTTATCCTCATGAACGCTGTCTATATTCTTTATAAGTCTCTTTGCATTATTTTTCTTCCAACTTTCCCACTCTATCCTGTCCTCAAAACGCCGCTGTTTCAACTCCATTATCTCCAAATTCTTTAATTTCAGTTTTTCTTCATAAGTTGAACATTTAGGGCACGTCACTTTAGCTTTAGTTTGCGATGAGGCGTTTATTTTTATTGCTGGTTCTATAACAGGTGTGAGAAGGTGACACAGCCGGATATTTGTTTCATTTGTCTTGAAATATCTTTTTTTCCAATTTAACAGCTCCTGCTCCGGTACTTGTATATTTATTGGTGACTCGTCATGCCCTATGATTTCATTAAGTTCTTTGTCTCTAAACTTCATTAACATAAGGTCTGATTGTGCTGCTCTGTCAATGGCAACTGCTCTCTCCTTTTCTAGCCGATTTATTGTATTTTCAAGCTGTTCAACTTTAATGCGAAGTTTGCAGATGTCGGGACGGCCTTTTGATGTTTTTACTTCAGTAAGAGACATTTTTCATTTAGATTTTGCGTTACTAAAAATATTAATCTGCTTTTATTCTTCCAAGTATTTTGTACGAAGTTGAATGGTTTTTATAATTAGGATTGTAATGGAATTCAATTAGGAAGATGAGTGATTAAATGTAGTGCCAAGAGAGCAACCATGGCGGGAAAGAAGGAAGCTCCTGAGTGGAAGGTAGTGAAAGAGACTGGAATTGGAATTACAGTATTGGAAAGCGGTATTTCGGCGCTGTTGAATATGAATTCAAAGTGCCCGCGATTGTCTCACAGTAGTCATCACAGATGTTCACAGTAGTCTGAGATTTGTGCGTAGACAATGAGTGAATGATAGTTCAGAGTCTACTAGGCTGAACGTGAAATGATAAAAACTATTGGAAATGTTAGTGGGAGTCTTGAAATCATATAACTAAATGCTATGCATTTTTCTTGATATGAATATCTTTATGATGAACTCGCAGCTAGTGCTCAAGTGTTACTTTGCTGGCTGTGCCAAGATTGTAAAAGTATCTTGTACATGTGAATATTTTTTTTGTATCGTTTGGCGAAATAAATGAATTATTATTGTTATTGTTGAAGAGATTCTACTGAAAGGTGCCTCTTTCTCAATTCAAGGTAATTGGTTGCGCGGTGAGTGCAGTGTTTGTGCGATCTTGATGTTCAGTCACGAGCGCTCAAGACTGTTCTTGTATGGGTGACCGTTCTTCAATGACTTGATGTTATAAGCTTTATTATAAAAAAATTTAAAGATGTTTTCTGGAGAGAGCTAGAGGACTGTGGTTTCTATTCAAGCCAAGAATATAGAGATTATTATAAAAATCCTAAATTAGTATAGCCTGAATGGAAATAATAAATTTAAATTTAACATTGGACAAATCCAGATCCCCCCCCCCCCATGATGGGAGGATGCTTAAATATATCTTTATCGTTTACCCGGTGGTTCGGAACCCACCTAAAATAGTAGGTGCACCACGTTCCCCATAACATGGCTCAATCGGTGAGGTGAAACTACCCGTAGACTCCCCACCAATAAAAGCCATACGCTTACTGTATTATTATTATTCACAGTTGAAGAAGACATAGAAATGCTGTGGTTAGTCGTAGCTCCTTATTCATGAATAGTGATTTTAATGCCATGAGATGTTTCTATGACATGTCTCTTAATGACAGCTGAATTTTTATTATTAAAGCACGATGTTTAATGGAAAATACTCTGTTCTCGGCTGTAAAATCACTTCCCGGTGGTTCGTAACCCACCTAAAATTGTATCACCTTCAAACAACTGAGCACGGATCTCAGATCTACGTGGGCTTCATCCTTTTAAAAATTCTTATTTACAAAATACAGAGGATAAGAAGATGGAAAATAACCAATCGCAATTCTTTTTTAATAACTTTCTTGGTAATGGCGAAGGTGATATTGTGGAAGGTATCCATAATGAATAATAAGACGAAATTGTCACAACCACATTTATTAAAACTTCGAGAAACTAGTTTCGGTTGTTACACCATTATCAATCTCAATCAAACTCTATATGCTATTCAGTAGCTTAAGTAGCATGTGCTAAAAACAAGCTTTGTTTTATATTTTAAGCTTATAGTTGACCATATTAGTTCATTTTACTGTTCTATTACTTCTGAAGCAATCTATCTAGGAAGGCCTGCTTAATGAACCAAATGTTTATTATGTTGATCAATAGCAATTTCTCAATTCAAATCAATCAAAACCGAATAAAAATAATATATAATTTCACATACAAAAAGAAATACAGTATTATTATAAATTTGTGCTACACGCCGACAAAAGTAAAAACTTGCTCGCCGACGTGGAGTCTTATCAACAGAACTTATTTACTTGCAAATTAGTAGTTGGGTGAAAAAATGACTGTCTCTTATAGATAGAATTGTATTGAAAGAATCTCATAGATAATATTGTATGCATATATCACAGAAAATGTTATAAAAAATAACCATTTATTCTCTATTATTATCATTGAATATAGGACTAGCTTCAAACGTAACAAAGTTATACCAGATCATTGATTGAATGGAAAATTTGTCCTTTATCCACATATGTAACTCCTTTATTTCAGGCTTTTTTACTGTCCAATCCCTAGGTATTGTATTGTACAATCTGTTTCTTATATATGATATGCTCCTTCGAGATAAAGTCCTATACACTCTCTATGGGAATGAGGTTTTAGGTCATTTGCCTAGTAACAACAGATCCTCTATGCATATTTGGAGAAATTTTAATTTTAAACACACGGTTTTTCAGGGCTTTTAAAATGAACAATTGTATTTCAGTCAATATATCAGCATTTAAAAACAATGTGGTACTTGGGTAGCCTCTAGGATTGAGAGATTCTAATTTGATTGATTCATTTTTTGTGATGATTCAGTCTCTAATAATTGTTTTTGTAATTGCTCATTAGTCGATGCGCGGTGTGAAGAATTCAGAGATAGCGTTTGATGCCCTGGACCTGATCACCATTGTTGTTCCGCCAGCGCTGCCGACGGCCATGACAGTTGGCCGCATCTATGCGCAGAAGCGGCTCAAAAAGAAGAACATCTACTGCATCAGTCCGCGCACCATCAACGTGTCTGGATCGGTCAATTGTGTCTGCTTCGATAAGGTGAATCAGTATAATACATTTCAAAATATTCAGAGTGATTTTTAAGTTTGAAAACAGCTTTATGTTGCGCAACTGAATCATACTTGGGCGAGGAAAGGCTATGCCAATCAGAATAATTATTGAAATTCAACTTTTTGGGGGTTTGGAAAATGTCCGCCATATTGGATTCAGCTTCATTATTTTAAATGGGATAATGGTTATGTGACACATCATCACGATGTGAAATTTTAAGAGAAAAACATTGGCGAATCCCGTTTTTCGATATCGTTTCGATAACGTTTAAAGTTTTAATTGTCTGGTCTGGAGGGGGGGGGGGTAATGCAATTTTGCCATTGTTTTTCTCTTCAAATTTTACATTGTAATGTAATCACATGGCAATCAACCGTTTCAAAAAACAGAAACTCATATGACAAAGTTTTCCAAAGCACCAAAACGTATTTCCAAAACTAGACTAGTACATTTTGCCAAGTACGACTCAGTTGCACAATATAAAGCCATTTTCAAACTTGAAAATCACTCTTTATAATGAACTAAAGGTTAAATAACATTTTACAATATTATGGGTTCAATATAATTATATATTATTCTCCCGATACATAGTTTCTATAGTGGGATGCTACAATTCACTAGAAAAATGTAGTAGGCCTATTGAATATATTTTTCATTTGTTGTTATTAATTTTTGTGCTTTTTAATGCTTCTGCTCTTGGGTTACAATACAGAGAAAATAATAATAATAATATAGGTTTCTAGGTTTATAGGTATGTAGGTGCGCAGTAGACACTTGGAGTCTAGAACCAGCAGGTGATAAATAAATACATTTTTCGCCACACTAGGACGTAATGAGCTGTTTTTCGTGCGTCATATGGAGGCCGAAAGTGTTTGGTTTCCGTCGAGGTCTGTAAACGTTTACCGCCCTAGGGCGGAAAAGAAAATGACCTTGAATGACAGCTGATCGTGTCTGGATACAGCAGTCATGATTGTAAAAATGAATCCTTCCAACTTTTATGTAAAACAAAAATATTTAAACCATCAATAAATGTTTATTTTTTATAATTTAATATGTACGTAGTATTTAAAATGTCAAAAATGACCACTTTTTATAACTTAATATGTATTATTTTGTAGTTTTGATATCAAACAATAGAACCTTTTTATCCAACCTACAGAGCTCTGGGTGGGAATTTTGTCAACTATTACAAATGTTGGTAACCTCTCACCAAAAGGTTGGTTGGTTAGGTTTTTTGTTTTTAGGAATTTTGACTACTACTGCAACTGTTGGTAAAGGTTACTGTTGGTATAGAAAGGTTAGTTGGTTAGGTTTTTGGTTGTTTTATGCAGGTTTCGAATCAGGAACAGGAATAACAACAAAAAACCTAACCATCTAACCTTTTGGTGAACAGTTGTAGTAGTTGACAAAATGCCCACCCAGAGCGCTGTAGGTTGGATAAAAAGGTGATAACCGTTCCTTGTATTCTTGCAAGTACCATAGCCTTAAAATTTCGCTTTCAAAATTTCCATCTTAACATTGTTGTTTTTTTTTCGTAGTGTGGCGAAAAATAGCGTTCGCAACACGGGCAAAAATGTTTTGCCGGCTCTCAAACGCTTCAAGTTCTCGACTTCGTCTCGAACTTGAAAACCGCGATCTCGAGCCGGCAAACACACATTTTCGGCCCTAGGTGCGAAATATACTATTATTGCCCACAGGCCATTTTAAAGCATTAGTCAAAGTCAAAAAAGTCGATACTCAACACAATATAACATACGCTATAACTAAAAGCTTAATTATTACAGTTGAAACAAGAACAATCATAACAATATAAATTGAGTTAATATCTAAACAATACAACATCCCAGTTTAGACAAAAACAAAATAACACTAATATTCATCACCATCTAAAACATGGCGATCATAAAATTCGCTTAACTTATAAAAAGGATTATCTAACAGCCACTTGAATATCTTTTGTTCAAAAATTTTCTGGGATTCATAACGTAGGTGGGATGGAAGTTATCCAGTAAGAGGTTAGCAGCTAATGAACTGAATGTAATTATTTTTAATTATTTGAGCAATCTTCGTTCACCTGTAATCAGGATGAGTAATATGGAGTAACATACTATTTTTTTTTAAGGATGAAGCCCACATAGGTCTGAGACCTGTGCGTGGGCAATGAGTTGGATGATGGTGATTTATGAGTTGGACCTACAGTTTTAGGTGGGCTCCGAACCACCGGGAAGTGATTTTCAGCAGAGAAAAGTGTCTTTTTTGCTGGCCAATCTAATCGGTCACCGTTACAAACAGGACCTACGAGAACGCAGCTTATCTATCTGATTGAACAGATACCTGCTACGGCTCGCGGCTATCACTTCACTATGTATACCGTAATTTTTGAAATGGATATGTAGACACACGTATCCGTATAGCGTCGCGTTTTCCATATCTCATGTTGCAAAGCTGCACTCCGTTTAATCAATTGTGAACTTTAAAACTATTTTGTAGTATTTCCGTTAGATTTGCCATTTTAGTTGTAATGTATTGTTGTAATCTATAGACTGGTACACTGACTGAAGATGGGCTGGACATGTGGGGTGTAGTGCCGGTGGAGAACAGTGTGTTCCTGCCTCCAGTCAAGCAGCCAGACACGCTGCCCTTCAACCATCTGCTGGCTGCAATGGCCACATGCCATTCTCTGCTATTGATTGATGGAGCTTATTCGGGGGATCCCATCGATTTGAAAGTAAGTATTACTGCAAAGCTGCAGTCTATTTAACTTATTAACCTGCTATCTTTTTTCGGATGATGAAGCCCACATAGGTCTGAGACCTGTGCATGGGTAATGAATCGGATGATGGTGATTGATGAGTTGGACCAACAGTAGTTTTAGGTGGGTTCCGAACCACCGGGAAGTAATTTTACAGCAGAGAACAGAATCTTTATCCAATTGGTCACCCTTTCAAAGAGCGCCCAGGAGTTTCGTAGCTTATCTCTGATTGAACAGATACCTGCTACGGCACTCGGCTGTCCCCAATAAGGGAATCTACTCAACCAATAGGTCATTGAATGCACTTAAGGTTTCAAATGCAAGTTTTAAATGCACTGCACTTATAACGGCACTTCTGTTGACTGTGCTACTATTTTTAGTGTAAAATAAATTAATTTTGAATTAAAAAAAAAATCTTTTCGTTCATGTGCACTTCACGCACATATTGGCAATACTGTGTGACACTTATTCCTTTCTTAATTTCTTTAATCCATACAGTGTTTGTGCAGTGAAGCATCCAATTATTTTTATTTTTTATTTTTATATTGTAGATTATTCAGTGATAATCACCATCGCAAAATAAAACGCATGCTATGGAAAGGTGTATGTTCCGACTGGTGTTTATTAAATCTAGCCGTACATAAGTGTGTTATGCGCTTTTTAATTTGTACTCAAAAAGAAAAATTAAACTATTTTCTATTCTATAAGGTGTATGCCACATTTTAAGTCAATACCTCCCCCCCCCCCCCCCCCCCCATTCAACAGCATGTGTTTGATTTTTCGATGATGATTATCATAATCATTTTATTATCTTCAATATAAATAATGTCAAATCATGAGTTATAATGTTGATGTCAAATGCCCAAAATAATTTATTGTCAAATCAATGCTGATAGATGAGTTCTTTTACAATGTTTCAGAATTTTGTAGCATTGACATAAAAAACTATGAATGAGATTTAAAACTAAAGAGTATGTGATATTTTTATGTGATTTCATGCTCTTTTATTGACAGTTTACTTGATCAAATTGATAAAAAATCTATGACGTTGGCGGTGTTATTTTAATTGTAGTTGATCGATTGTATTATGTCTGTCTTTCAGTCACAAGTGAGATGTAAATTAGGACACGAGCAAAGCGAGTTTTCTAAACATCTCACGAGTGGCTTAAAGACAAAATAGAATCGTCACATACAATGTTCTATGTACGACTACAAATAAATCACGTTCAATTTTACTTACCAATCTGTTAGCTTACCCAAACTAAAATAAATTTGAATGATTTGAAATAACTTTATTTTGTATTGAAATTGTACATTACTATTATGGCAATCGTCAAATTAAAATAGCTAAAACTAACATAACAAAATTCAATAAATAACTTAATACATACAATAGATATGCTGTCAGATCAAAATATCATTACCAATGTGTATTTGTAATCCTAACTTACATTAAAACAGCCATACTACAAGTAGTCTTCACATAATTGAGTCTTCAATTGAACAAATAATAATCATTGACTTTAAATTTACTCTATGTACTCCTTCACTGAGGAAGCAAAAGCTATGATTTAATAAATACTTTTTATTTCCATTTTAAATTTATTCTTGCTTGTCTTTATAGATTTCATTCTGTCTGGGAGCTTATTAAAAAAGTAATGCCTTGGTAGAAGGGATTTTTCTTGGCTATTGCTAAGTTGACACTAGGTAAATGGTAGTTATTGGTTAATCTGGTTCTATGGTTATGAGTATTGTTATTAGCGGGCAGAAGATTATTATCAGTAGTACGGTATTGAGAATAGTCTGGTATATATAGAAAGATGGGAACGTAAGAATACCATATGTCTTTAAATATTCTCGACATGATTGATATCTTTTCAGTTCCAGCGTACATCTGATAGCCTTTTTTTGCAAAATAAGAATCTTTTTTTGCATTTCTCTCAGACGAATTTCCCCACACTGAGATTCCATACCTCAAATGACACTCAAATAAAGCAAAATATACACATTTAAGTATGTTGAATGGACAGAAGCGACTACGTTTGTACATTTAGCGGATTGATTGCTTGTTGACGACGGTTATGGGATTGAAATGGAATTGAAACTAAATTTTTTCCAAATTTTCCGATCAGCTGATGTAATCATTGCATAATTTCGACACTAAATTCTCATTGGTCTAGACTCTAGAGCCTGTTGTATAAATTGTAACCCCGATTGCATAATAGCTTCATTTTGCAACTGGTTTGATTAGACGTGAATAAAGTGCACTGTATTGACATCACTTTATAACCTCTAATATATACTTAACAATATTAGATGAAATATTTTATGCGTGTTAAGAAATTCGATTCTACACTTTGACATCAGCTATTAGTAGTTTGCATTTATTCAGTTGAATCTGTTTAACCTAAAGACTCATTCACTAATTCAAACTGACACCTAGAGCAGCACTAATCAGTAGAACAAGAGATTAGGGTGAAACATCTTGATTCTACATACTATGCTAATTACTGTAATTATTTAGTGTGATTTTTTGCCTGCAGATGTTCGAAAGCACTGGCTGGACGTTTGAAGATCCTGAGGTGAACGATACGAATAAATTCGATTTGATATTCCCAACCATTGCTAAACCTTCAAAACCAATCATCTCAGATAATCACAAGGTCAGATGAGCTTCATTATACGAATACATTTGTATTCAGGGGTTTGTATAAGGGTTTTATTACTTGATGCCTCCAGCAATAAATTATTCGTTTATTTGTTTAAATAGTTGGAAATTATCATTCTATACATTGAAAGTGTTGACTTGAGCAACTCTTCTTAATCGTAGTCGATATTCAGTACCGAACCATAGAGCTTTCATGGCGAGTTCGCCAATTATTGGTTTGGGACAATACTGAAGCCGTTGTCATACTAAGCAATAAGATGAGAAACAAGTATGTTTTACATTAACGACTGGAGACAAGTCTGTGGGATCTGTTTGCCTGATTCTATCAAATCGGAATGTGACTTAACCTATAATCCAAAAGTATTTCCTGGTTTTCTTCGGTTACTCTTTGTCTTTATTTTGCTCATTTTTCTAATTATTTTTCAACATCCCTTTACTCTTTTTTCCTTTTCATCTTCTCCTTCTTCCCTTTCTTCTTCTTCTTCTTCTTATCATTCTAGTCACACTTTTTCTCCTTCTACTCTAGTGAAAATCATAATACATTTAAAACATATATTGTACTAGCCGGCAGACTCGCTTCGCTCGCCTTAACCGTCTAGCCAGGGGGCTCCGCCCCCTGGACCCCCGGGGGGTCCAACTAATTTCCATGGTGATAAGATAAATTTACAGAAATAGGTGATTTTGGGGAGAATTTTGATACCATTACTTAGTATACATCTAGGGTCTTAATCAAACATATACAGTATATCATATTTCACTCCATGTGGCCTTGAGGTTCTTGAAAAATTGTGATCAACTGAATTCCAAAGATACTAAATTTTGAGATGAATCATGTAACCCTATTTTTCACGTGTTTGGCACCCCAGCTGAAAATTTGAACTTTTTTGGCCTTGTGGTTCTTGAGAAATTATAATCACCTTAATTTTCAAAATCGTTAATCTATGGTTCATTAATTTCACAACTAATTTTTTGTTGATTTTCTGATCAATACCTATTTTTACAAAAATTCTCAGTACTGTTACAAATAGTATTTTATTAATTCCTTAATACTTCTTTGTAAACTACATTCCTCGTTTTTCCTTCTGGCTGAAGAATGACCAAGCAGTTTGGTGCACTTACTCTGGAGCAAGCCACATACAACTGGCCATGAGAGAAACAGTCAGTCCTAAGATCCACCCCAGCCACTTTCAAACTTTGCCCTTGTGCTTTATTAATGGTCATTGCATAACTCACTTTAACGGGAAATTGCAGACGTCTAAACTGAAAGTGATAGTCTGTTGGGATGAGGGGAATCCGTGGTATAAAAACAGGTTCTCCCTGATTCACTTCTGTTATAATTTTGGCTTCAATTACATGTTTTTGAAGAGATATTACTTGAAGTCTGGTTCCATTGCATAGTTTAGGGGGATTTAGATTGCGCAAAAGCATTATTGGTGAATATTTGGCTCAGTGGTTCTCAAGAAATTATAATCACCTAAATTTTCAAAAATCGTTAATTTTGGGCCTATTTTGGGGTTAATTTTGAAACCCTTCTTTTGAAACTCATTTAGGGTCTATACTGGACATGCATACCAAATTTCATCTTATTTGGCTCAGTGGTTCTCAAGAAATTATAATCACCTAAATTTTCAAAAATCGTTAATTTTGGGCCTATTTTGGGGTTAATTTTGAAACCCTTCTTTTAAAACTCATTTAGGGTCTATACTGGACATGCATACCAAATTTCATCTTATTTGGCCCAGTGGTTCTCGAGAAATTTTAATTACTTAAATTTTCAAAAATCTTTAATTTTGGGCCCATTTTGGGGTTAATTTTGAAACCCTTCTTTTAAAACTCATTTAGGGTCTATACTGGACATGCATACCGAATTTCATCTTATTTGGCCCAGTGGTTCTCGAGAAATTGTGATTACTTAAATTTTCAAAAATCGTTAATTTTGGGGCAAATTTTGAAACCCTTTCTTAGCACGCGTCTAGTCCCCCTACTGAATACGTGTACCAAATTTTATCGTTCTTGGTCGAGTGGTTCCTGAGAAACTGTGATGAATGAGTGAGTGAGTGAGTTAGTCAGTCAGTCAGTCAGTCAGTGGTATTTCGATTATATAGATATAGATACAGTGCTGTATTTAACATCTAATCATGCTCCATTAATGCACCTAGTTCATTTCTTCATCACATGGAGTAGTAGAGTTTTCGTTACCGAGGTCTCTTACAATGCTTTTATATATTAGATAAGTGTTTGTTAATAAAATTAGTAGAACTGGTGTTGATATTGTGAAATCTCTCCATAATTGAAACAAAACTGAAGTTATCAAATTTCACTAACAATATATAAAATTTTAATACAATATATCAACACTTTATGGTGTCTCAACACGATTTTTCAATGAGGTTACCTAACCACTTTTTCCCATTTTGTATTGTATCTATATGTTGTATTATTGTATTTTGGAAACTGTGTGTAAATAAATGAAAAAAATATATAAAAGCCTTTTATAGCCGCGTCTCCACCAACCGAACATGTCAGCCGAACATTGTTGGCCAATTCAAAAACCGGGCAAACATCAAACATATGGGTCACCGAACATGTTCGTGCGTTCAATTGAAATGTTCGGTCTGTGAGCGAACAGTGACGACCGATCATAATGTTCGAGAAGGCGTCCACACCAAACCAACTCCAAAAAATGTTCGGCGACATCAGCTGATTCCAGCGAACACTGTTCGCCGAGCATGTTCGGTTGGTGGAGACGCGGCTTAAGGGCTACGTATAGTGAAATTTGCCAACTTCTGTTTGTTTTAATTATGGAGAGATTTAACAATACCAACACCAGTTCTACTAATAAACACATATCTAATATATAAAAGCTTCGTAAGGGGCCTCGGTAAAGAAAACTCTCCAGCTCCATGTAATAAAGAAATGAACTAGATGCATTAATGGAGCATAACTAAGTTTAGTGAAATTTGACAACTTCTTTTGTTTCAATTAAGTGTTTATTATTTCGCTCAAAATTGATTCGGATAATTAAAATAATTGTACAGCATTCGAAGCCAACTACGGATGTAATTGAAATGACTGAACGAATTTTGTCTTGCAGGTGGACATTGAAATCGCCATTCTACAGCGCTTTGCATTCTCTTCAATTCTTCAAAGAATGAGCATTATCTGTAGAGCACTGGACGCGCATGAGTTTACCGTCTATTGTAAGGGGTCGCCAGAAATGATCCAGTCGCTTTGCAATCCAGACACCGGTATGAATTATATTTCTCGAAAAGTCAAACAATTAAGCTTATATAAACTTGATTTATTCATGTAATAGTATATTTCACACCTAGGGCCGAAAATGTGTGTTTGCCGGCTCGAGATCGCGGTTTTCAAGTTCGAGACGAAGTCGAGAACTTGAAGCGTTTGAGAGCCGGCAAAACATTTTTGCCCGCGTTGCGAACGCTATTTTTCGCCACACCACAAAAAAAAAAAACAATGTCAAGTTGGAAATTTTGAAAGCGAAATTTTAAGGCTACGGTATGGTACTTGCAAGAATACAAGGAACGGCTATCACCTTTTTATCCAACCTACAGCGCTCTGGGTGGGCATTTTGTCAACTACTACAACTGTACGCCAAAAGGTTAGTTGGTTAGGTTTTTTGTTGTTATTCCTGTTCCTGATTCGAAACCTGCATAAAACAACCGAAAACCTAACCAACTAACCTTTCTATACCAACAGTTGCAGTAGTAGAAAAAATTCCTAAAAACAAAAAAACAACCTTTTGATGAGAGGTTACCAACAGTTGTAGTAGTTGACAAAATTCCCACCCAGAGCTCTGTAGGTTGAATAAAAAGGTTCTATTGTTTGATATCAAAACTACAAAATAATACATATTAAGTTATAAAAAGTGATCATTTTTGACATTTTAAATACTACGTACATATTAAATTATAAAAAATAAACATTTATTGATGGTTTAAATCTTTTTGTTTTACATAAAAGTTGGAAGGATTCATTTTTACAATCAAGACTGCTGTATCCAGACACGATCAGCTGTCATTCAATGTCATTTTCTTTTCCGCCCTAGGGCGGTAAACGTTTACAGACCTCGTCGGAAACCAAACACTTTCGGCCTCCATATGACGCACGAAAAACAGCTCATTACGTCCTAGTGTGTCGAAAAAAAATATACTGAACAAGATATATTATGATTCCTGGATTTCTTGTTCCATGACGAACTGCGTTGTTAATATTAACTTGTTATGTGAATTTAACGACTTGCAGTCAAATATTCATTAAGAATAAGTAAAATTTATTTACTCTGTAGGCCGAGCGCTTTCGAATCTTTGAGATCCGTTTTCAGAGGCGTGTTCCTAGATCGTCGATGTCAGTTTTTTGGTTAGAAGAATTGTGGTTTTTTGTAAAATGTGATCAAAAAGTTTGTGTGATTTAAAATTTAGTTGTTCGTTGAGGATGTTTTGTTTATTGTGTGTGGTGTATTTGTATATTTCAAATTGTTCCAAGGTGTTGAGTTCGTGTCCTTTAGATTTTATATGGAGAATGTGTAGGTTGGTAGTGAGGTCAGTAAAAGTGTGTCCAGTTTGAATGATATGGTTGGCGAAATTCGATTCAGCTTTTGATGTCAGGGCTTCAAAATGTTCCTTGTAACGTTGTTTGAATGTGCAGCCTGTTTGTCCTATGTAGAATTTGTTACAATCAGAGCAGTTCGAAAGCGCTCGGCCTACAGAGTAAGTAAATTTTATTTATTCTTAATGAATATTTGACTGCAAGTCGTTAAATTCACATAACAAGTTAATATATTATGAGATACAAGGTGACCGTGAGAAACATTTATATTTTGGATGGGACGGTATTCAGAAATGGTAAGTCATTGCATGGTGGGGGGGGGGGGGGGCATTTTGAATTCCAAAGGACGGCCATTTCCTTCAGTTCAGTCACAATGGAGCAGTGGTTGGTAGAGCAACATGTGTTTCCATATGATATGTATGTTAGAAATGTTGACTCAATGGTAGCAGCTCAACGAGCATTTCGTGTTCATTTCAACATCAGCCGGCATGGAGCAGTCCTTAGCCGACCTACCATTATGAATTGGGTAAACAATTTTCGAACTATGAGCTACTTTTCAATTTCTAATTAGTTTACTTTCTTTTTTCTCAACAGTTCCAGACGATTTCAGTAAGCAGCTGGAGGAGTTCACACAAGAAGGGTACAGAGTGCTGGGATTGGCTTATCGCAATCTGGCGGTGACCTATCACAAGGCTTGTCGCCTGGAGCGAGAGGAGATTGAGACTGATCTGTGCTTCCTCGGCCTGGTGGTCATGGAGAATCGACTCAAGCCGGAGACGACCGGCGTCATCAAGGTGCTCAAGGACGCCAATATCAGAACGGTCATGGTCACAGGTCAGTCGAACGACAGACAGGCATTTTATTCGTTTCATATAAATAATATATAATGTGTAAAAAGATTTAAACAGTTGAATTTTTATTGAAAAAGATATTTAGACAGTCTTTATTTATTAACGAGGATCATAATCTGATATTTCGGCCCCACTTTTATCTTAGCTGAACCCTAAGAACTTCGGAACATTACAATCAAGGTTAATAGAAACACGGTTGTTCCAAAACTCGCTCAAATTAGCAAAATAGAAAAGTCATAACCTCACTCTGTTCAGAAAAGCCATTAACTTGCAAATTTCAGCTCTATTTGTACATTTTTTTCAGTACAAAAATGAAGTTTTTCCTTTTCACAGATTTGAATCTATATCTTGATCAGCTGTCAATGATATGGGTTACTCAATGCTACTGATCTGAAATACATCATACCCCTAACATTTTTAATAACCTTGCATTACAATAGCTACTGTGGCAATATGTTCGTATATATTTTTTTTTTGTTGCTGATAATGCCCACATGAGTCCGAGACTTGTGCGTGGGTAATGAGGTGAATATAACGTATATAAATGCCTGACGGTGGAGCGGGATTCGAACCCACGACCACTTGAATGACTTTTGCTAATTGGAAAACAATATCTATTAACCAAAAATGGCGATATTTGGTAAATTGCATTTGGAGAATGTACTAATAGTGTATTTTTTCTTATATTGAACAACTTGTATTGTTTTTGTACCGCTGCAGGTTCTATCAGAGTGTGGGAATTATGAAATTTCAAATGAATCCATTTATCTTGAATGCAATTTCAATGTCAATTGGATTTGTTTTTTCATTGATTTTATTTTAGAGAACTTGAGAAGCCCGAAAATGGATATTACGAAAAACGGGGTATACTAAAGTCAAACTTTCTTTATATTACAAGTTTTTTAATTGACCCATGTGTAATTTTACATCTGATTTTATTGTCTGGGTATAAATATGAACAACCAATTGGCCCATGCGTAAATTTACAACTTTGATTTTATTTTCTGAATATAAAAATAAAAAATATATTTTTTCCAATTTTTAAAAAGATTTGCATGGAGAAAGGCTTAAAAGTTTGTTACGTAATACACTGGGGACAAGTTGCACGAAAGAAAATTAAATTTGGCCACCGTAAGATGACGTCATTTGACGGAGCCAGTGCAACGACTTCCCTATTGAGCTCCGTAAGATTACGTCATCTTACGGTGGTTTAATTTAATTTTCTTTCGTGCAACATCTTGGCCAATTGAATTCATTGATTAGATGCATGAGAATTTACTAATATATTGTATTCTTTGTAATCTAGAAGGTACCGTAATATTATGTAAAATCTTCAGTTTCAACTTTTGTAATTTCTATGACATTTTCATTCGGGTGTGTGCTTCCATAATTGGGCCCAATGTATCTCAGCTGTTCATTTGTAGGTCGATTTCTTCAACTAATCTTTTGATCGATTTTATTCCATCACTAGCAGCTACCCGTCCTTCGTACGGATTATGTTTAGAAATTAATACCGTACGACTAAATATGTTTCGGCTTTTTTGATAGCAACGATCATGAAGTTGTTAGCAGCTTAGTAAACAGCTTAGGACGTAAACAATTCAGTGACAGTTATCAGAGAGAATATTTGAGAACAGCTGATTGATATATCATGATAAATTACGTGATTTGTTTTTATGTGGGAATATAGTGCTACCTGGCGAATTCCCAAGAGCCTAGCACAAACCGCACCTTCCTAAAATGTTAATTTTTGTTTTGATAAATTGAAATTAGAAATTTTTTTTTTTTTCAACAAATAAATAATAATTGATGAAACATAATGAGCTTTGATTCACCAGTCATATGTTTCCTAAAAGACTGCAATGCTCCGACTACACAAGTCTGCAGACAGCGTAAATAAGGCCGCGAAGGGCCCACCATTCAGATTATATTTGAGAACAGCTGATTGATAAATTACGTGATTTGTTCTTATGTGGTAATAAAACTTAGAAGAAATGTATCCAAAATCGCACAATACTTGGTTTTTAAACGTTTATTATTCTGTTAAAAAAAAGTTAATTTAGTTTTTTTTATAGCTAAAGACATTGTCAAAAAGGTTTTCAATACTGATAAATAACTTAAATCCCGATCGATGCTCTCGTTTTTCAGGAGAAGGCCGCGTAAAATGTATCCAAAATCGCAAAACACTTGGTTTTTAAACGTTTATTACTCTGTTAAAAAAAAGTTAATTTAGTTTTTTATAGCTAAAGACATTGTCAATAAAGTGTTCAATACTGTTCAATAACTAAAATCCCGATCGACGCTCTCGTTTTTGAGGAGAAGGCCGCGTAAAATGCCTTTGGGGCCGTGACAGACAGACAGAAAGTGAGATTAGACTATTTTCGGCTTATTTGATGTATAAAACGTAAAAATAACAAAAAAATATATAATTCTGATAAATGTACAGACAAAACTCTAATTTTATTTATATAGATTTTCAATCAGTAAACATTGCAATATTTCTGCATTTACCCTATTTCTTATCCCTAATGTTGTCATAATTCAATGCTGTTATGATAAAACGAATTTTTCAGTGAACATTTTAAAGACCATTTACGGATTTTGCAGGAGACAATATGCTGACCGCGTTGAGTGTGGCCAGAGACTGCGGAATTGTTTCTCTAGGACAGCGTGTAATTTCTATTAATTCAAAGTTAAACCCGGGTGATCAAGTTCCTCATATTTACTACTCTCAAACCAATCATCCTTTGCCTGCATTCAGCATGGTAAGCGTTTTATTATTATTTTGTATTTTTTATCATTAAATATAATCCAAATTTGGATTGAAGACGTAAATTTTTATAATATACCGTACAGTATTTAATATTACCAATCCAGGATTGAGGATGGCAGTTGCACTCTGAATATTTTCTATCATTGTGATGTTATTGATATTGAATGAAATACGTGAATAAAAGTTCTATCACTGTTTATGTCATAGTTGCGACCTTATAATATTTTCAATTGTTCATTTAATACGTAAAAAAATATCTTCTAAAATGGTAAATTCATCAGTTGTACGAAAGCAACATTACATAATCATAAAATAAAATGTTAAATATAATTATGAAAAACGTTTAATGATGTAAATTATTAGACTTATGTAATAGATCTCTAAATTACTAAATACAATACTTCAATCTAAACTTAAAAAAAAACACTTTTAAATGGAAATTAACTCACGTTAATTGTACACAAAGTGTACTGTGGGTCGTCTGACGATGCTCTAGACAACAGAGCGAAACGGCCGTCACGCCATCCTCCGAAAAAAGGTAATTAATCATAGTAATAAACTTTATGTAATAAACTTAAATAGTTGTTTATTTCATCACATCCACATTTTCTTCTTGAAGTATTGTGATGTTGAAGATCCATCTTGTTTCCACTAATATGTAATCTAAACTTTAAAAAACCCACTTTTAAATGGAAATTAACTCACGTTATGGCGTGACGGCCGTTTCGCTCTGTTGTCTAGAGCATCGTCCACAGAGTGTACTGTGGGTCGTCTGACGATGCTCTAGACAACAGCGAAACGGCCGTCACGCCATAATGTGAGTTAATTTCCATTTAAAAGTGGTTTTTTCCAAGTTTAGATTACATATTAGTGGAAACAAGATGGATCTTCAACATCACAATACTTCAAGAAGAAAATGTGGATGTGATGAAATAAACAACTATTTAAGTTTATTACTATGATTAATTACCTTTTTTCGGAGGATGAAGCCTTCATATGTCTGAGACCTGTGCGTAGGTAATGAATTATATGATGGTGATTGATGAACAGGACCTACAGTTTTAGGTGGGTTCCGAACCCGCCTATTCCCACATAAGCCTGACACTTGTTCATGGCTGATTCAATCGCTGTAATTTTCATATGAAAAATGTAGAGTACAAAACCATACACTCTATATTTATGTACTAATTAAAAAGATTATTATTTTTGGTTATATTAAACTCTGCACTTTTATGTGCACTCTTGTAATTCTTATAACTTGATGATGTTGTATGAATCAATGTTGTATGAAGCACTGTACATTTCTCCCACTACATTTCTCTGTCCACTTCTCGGCAAAAGCTATTCTCGTGGTGCGCCAACAATATGTGTGTTGAGTATTCAAGGGGTTTGGCCCTCAATTTTTTTGGTTTTAAATAACTGAAATTGTCATTTTAATTCCAGGCACAAGGAAATTCTAGTCAAATAACGGCTACCAACAGTATTTTTAGTCTGGACACTTCTGAATCATTGACAGCCATCACTCCGGTCACAGCCAATGGAACGGCCAGAAATAGTATTATGACAGATGTCGAAATGCCTGTTGACAATAAAGTATGGTAAGTCTTTAATTTTTGTCATTAATTTTTTTTCATAAAACTTTTATAAGTTTGGCCAGAGTTGATCGCGCATTTTGCTATCTAAATTCTCTTCCCCTAGTGTTTATTGCGTTTATCATTATCCCGCTTCTAACTTTCTTTGTAGTGGCGAAGGTGATATTGTGGTAGATATCCATAAAGCTGGGCATTCACGTTCCGATTTGCAGTACCACTTGCAGTCCAACCTCCAAGGATGGATCCGAAAACGGAACGTGAATGGGCTTGTTGGATGGTTGGAATTGTAGATGGACGACTAGAGGGACGACTTCCGAATGTAGACGGTGTTGGAGCGTGTGTGGGGGCGTCGGATCAAAGTCGTCCAACCTATCTCAGTCAGTGCATGACCTTCGGGCAAGTTTGGGCAACATCGGGTAACTTCGGTTACATTTTTCGGCTCGAGAGCGACGTTCACAGCTGACTAGGAATAAAGTTGGATTGCAAGTAGGAGCTTGAGTGGAGTCGACTATCCATCTAGCAGTACTGCAAGTTGGAACGTGAATGCCCAGCTTTATGAATAATAAGACGAAGTTGTCACAACAACATTTATTATAAATAGTGAGATACTAGTTTCGGTTGATACTCGGAGTTCGGTTGTAACTGGAGTGAGACATAAAAAATTGAGACAAAATATAACTGAAGTTCATGGGTACAGAAATTTAAGTCAAGAATGTGCACTTGACTTACTGTCACAACTTTTTAAAAGTTTTCTGGGGTTTTATCCCTGATTTCTTGAATGTACATTGAAGCTCCAATCAATTCATTATACACCCATTCAATATAATGTAGCATTCGACAATCATCAAACTTCAAGCTCAATGAGTGAATAACGAGAGCATTAAAGAACTATTGAACGTTCATTTTGATATTGAACATAGAATAGAATGACTGTCTTTATTTTCTTGCCTAGGAGGGCGAAGTTAGGGCGCAGCCGGTCCTCTCTTACATTTCAACCCTCAGACAAGAATATGATAGGTTAATGATGAACGTGTAATGGCCCTTCAATGCTCTTATATTTAATCAATGTATAACGAATTATTAATTTTGATGGGCGTTTCATGCATGTTTAGGAAATCAGGGGTTAGACGACCAAGCTATTTCAATAGATGTGACATTGTAATCATTGTATATAGTTTCAAAAGGTGGCTCCATGGTGCAATAAAATAAGAGGAAATATAAATAAGATGCAAATTGAAACAAAATTACTTGACAATTTGTATTGAAGAATACAATAGATATTACAGAATAAATTATATACAGCACATAATATATCATATGCTTAATACAGTACAATAAAGATATGGATTACAAGACTTGATTGGTTTATTTAATTAATTCAAGTATTTTAATAGAATACAGCATAAAAAATCTTCCAATAGGAATAATAGAAGAAAATCATTGTATACAAATAACTAAGGAAAAATTAATATGAAATATCTATTTACAATCAGTGGCGGCTGCTGTAATTGTTGCAGTGTTGCACAACAACAGGGTGTCCACAGACCTTGAAAACCGGGAAAACCTGGAATTATGCTTGTATTTTTATTTCCATGAAAAAACCTTGGATTGTGCGTGAATCTCTTGTTGGAGTCGTGATTCTTCAAAAGTTGAAGTATAATTCATCGATATTTGTTCAAATGAAGTATTAAATAGTGTATTTTTTCACATGAGATTGTTGAGATATCGGTCAATTTACTCATACTTTACGGTATGAATAGATAAAAATTCAATAAGTTATGGTAACAACTCGAAACGACTTGGCTCAAATCTCGCTCCAATCACTTTCGTTGCTTCTAGCACTTCTAGCTAGAAACAATTTACATTTTTTTTTAAAATATATTTAATTATGGTTATTTGTAATTGGTAGGGATGCCGCATCGCGGCTCATCGAATCCGCCTACAGTCATTGAGATGCCTACAGTCTGTGGGATCTGTCAAATCACGTCTTGTTAGCAATGTTCATATGAAGATGCAAGGCTTCAAATGTTGTTTTCTCTTATGTTAATTTATTTCTCTTATTATTAATTTGTTAACAATAGTATGGTACTTTTATACGGTTAATGACTAGAGTATTCTTCTCATCCTTAACTGATCCAGTATAGTTGTTTATTTATTCTTACTTCATAAAACATTATTTATTTATTATTTTATTTTTTTTATTGTAAATAATTCACAACTGTTTTTATTTCATCAAATATTATGCAGATTTTGAACTCATTCCCCACACCCAGACTGATGTCTTTGTGGGGGATATTCACTATGTATATGTATATCTACTATTGTATTTACTTATTTTGTGAATAAAGATTTATTTGATTTGAATATATTGATTGCCTTTCTTTAATAAATTGTCTGTTGAGAAGATACTAAAAATCAAGGCAAATATAAAAATTCCTTTTTAAAGTTTATCTTTTTTAAATTTAATTTATTTTATCAGTTGTTCGAAAAAATACTTTCAACATATTTGCTCTTGCCTTTTGGATATTTCATAAGGGATATTTCATTCATTTTCTTAACATTTTGGTTTGAAAACTATTTTGAAAACTGACAACCATCTATACTGACAGCTCATTTGACATTAACATTATGCTATTGAACAGGAATAAGTAAGCATTGAATTTAGTTTGGAATACAAAACTTTGTATTTGAGTTACTCTCCTTGATCATAATGTTTTCTATGCAGAAAGGTGAGTGTAATCTGTTTGGAGAATAATTTTAATAATCTGTTCAGTTTCAATTGATCGTTTTGAAATACTCTTGCTATGAATAATTTTAATAAGTCAGTAGATATTGTTGGAGTCCTTCAATATCCCGTTATACGTCGAGTTGTACAATCCTGGGATTTTTCAAAATTATCCTTGGAAAACCTGGAATTATGCATGAATTTTATAATTTTGATTTTGTGGACACCCTGAACAACCAATTTTTATTTATGTAATATTATAATTTTATAATTGTAATGCATTATCTCAAGAAACAATAATGTTGGATTATTCAAAGAAATTATAATGTTTATCAGATGAGTTGATAAGAAATTTAAATCATAATCAGAAAAGTAAACCGTGGTATAACAAATTTGTTGCTTGCTATTGCAACACGGGCTTCCGTACAGGGATTGCATAGGAACAAAGGCTCGATAGCAGTCTCCTTTGCGTCGTACAGTAGCAAAGGTTGTTGCATTGGGCTTGCAAGTATAGCTGGTCACTTGCAGTCGATGTCGATTATCGATTTGATGATCATCGATTGTCGAATTGTCGTTTCGTTTCACGTGGGTGAAATTCAACGTGACTCGTAGGTTATGTTATGTTTATGTTCATGTTTACAACATTAATTTGTGCTAACTATTTGCTTCTTGCAACTTGCAATAAGTTTCACATTTCGGCCTGAGCCCTGAGCGTAATGCGTTTGCGTTTTAATAAAATACTTTTATAGTAATGCAATATGAAGATGAATTCTGTGAGCAATTTGTTTTCATTTTGAAGACAGGATTTTATTTTTAAGTCAGGTACCGGAAGAAAGTCTTCAATTAAATTTATGTTGAAAATTTGTTGAAAAAGTTTTTTGATTCGTGGTTTTTAATTGTTCAGTACTCTACGATTGACAGTAACTGATACTAACTTTTTATGGTAAATTCAACGACTTGTAGATGGCTTTTGAAGATGAGTCTCCATGACTCGATAATGTTTGGCCAAAAGTGAGTAAAAATATGATTTATTCTCAATTAAAATTGACTGCAAATCGTTGAATTTATCATAAAAACTTGATACTAACAGCGCAGATCGTTGTTCGAACAAGAAATCCAAGAATGTAACTTATACGTTGTACGAGATACTTATTTTATCGGAGTTATGAGCTCCACTCCAGCGCACAAGCTTTTGGCATATGATAAGATGTATGATAAGTTTAATATAAATTATTTTTCTGTATATTAATTGTGTACCTAATAAATATAACATTTTGATATTGTTCACTAGTAATTTGATATAATGTGATGGAATTTTGTTTTGTTTTGTCTGTATAAAATAAAATTAATGAATTCACTCATGAATCTTTGGTATCAGATGAGTATTAAAAATAAACATGAAATTATTAGCCCCGTTTTTTTTTTCAGTTGTTCCAATGACTACGGTTCTCCATCAAACTTTGTGTTCTCGCTAACTGGCTCGGTTTGGTTACTGATACGCAACAAGTATCCGGAACTGTTACCGAGAATCGTTACTCGCGGAGCAGTTTTCTCACGTATGACGCCCGACCAGAAACAGGAACTGGTCGAGGAGTTAAAAGCTCTCGGCTATTACGTCGGTAAGTGAACTGTTATTTTCTACTAGCAGGTGCAGTATATCTAGAACGGTTAGAAAAGACTGAACAGAATTCAAACATCTATTTCTTCTAAACTATAAAAGATAGGTGCATAATGCCAATGGTCATGGAAAGAGGAAAGTTTAAAGATGTTGATGAGGGTGTTCCATTGTAGTAAAATGGCGGTGACACCGCAGGAACGATCTTGTTTTTGAGCTCAAAGAAATCCACATCATGAGCAGAGAAGAAACTCGACATTTCTCAGCCAATGGTACGGCAAGTTTGTCTGCAAATGTAGCCATACAAACTTTGTAACTGTAATTGCAAATTCAACGCACAAAATCAACTTTTCTGTAGTGACCTCGCAATTTTACCATAAATAACAGCATCAATGCGGACATAAATATAAATTCTACCCGGGCGAAATTTTTCAAAATTTTTAACTTTACTCTTTCTATGAAAGTTATATTTCTATATGTTTTAGTTCATAAGAAATAAATGTTTGAAATCAGGTCCTTCTTTTTAAATAATCTGGTACTTGAAAATTTGATTCAATAGTCTTGTTTTCTTATCAATGAGACATTTTATCCTAACTATTAATAAACGCTCAAAGAGGTCCTACTCATTGGTTGTATTAATTTTAACTTCATTGTTGCATTAGATTATAGAGTAGTGAACTGTAAAGGGTGCTGGTGATTAAGATGAATATTACAATTAGCTAGTGCGTCCAATACCCATAAAAATAATTGAAATAGTAATGGAGGACTAGCTGGTTTCCACCCAGAAAAAATTCAATTCAATTTATTCACTCAAACGATACAAAAAACAATACAAAGTTGGGACAATAATAAATTTTAGTAATCAGACAAAGCAATTATTCTAAATAGATATGTCACCTCACTTATTTATACGGCTAGAGATGAAAACTACTGGCATAAGTGAATCACTTGTTTTAAAAAATGAGGAAATGGTGGATATAAATTGGTTTATAACTGATTTTATTCATTTAACTTCATTTAACATGTAAATAATTGAAAAGGAAATTATAAAAATTAGTTAATTATTAAAAAATTTCTTCTTTGGAAAGTTTTTGTGATACATATCGTCAAGTTTTGTTATTTCTTTTTGCAGCAATGTGCGGTGACGGAGCCAATGACTGCGGCGCTCTTAAGGCGGCGCACACGGGCGTCTCTCTGTCGGATGCCGAGTCGTCGATTGCTGCACCGTTTCGGTCGCGTGACGTCAACATACAGTGCGTCGTACAAGTCGTGCGCGAAGGTAATTATCCGCTTGTGTCTTCAAGGTGCATCCAGACTGGAAACGCGAACCCCGTCTCGAGCACGCTTCGTTGCATATAAACAGCTGATCGTAGTATTGTCGTGTATCATTGTTTCATCGTCTTATCATTATGCTAATGGTTTGCTGTTGCAAGACGATGATAGGATCTGCTGTTTATGTGCAACGGAGCGTGCTCGCGACGGGATTTTTTTTTTTTTTGAGGATGAAGCCCACAATGTGTCATGATGATGATGATGATGATGGATGATGGTGATTGATGAGTTGGACCTACAGTTTTAGGTGGGTTCCGAACCACCGGGAAGTGATTTTACAGCAGAGAACAGTGTATTTTTTGCTGGACAATCTAATCGGTCACCGTTACGAACAGGACCTACGAGAACGCAGCTTATCTCTATCTGATTGAACATATACCTGCTACGGCTCGTGGCTATCACTTCCCTAGGCATTCGCATAGGACATTATAAGGACAACCTTACTTGGGGACATCAAGTTCTCTCCTTCCGCCAGTTTCATATCTATGAAAATTACTTCTTCTGCAGAACTTGCGCCTATTCCTATAGGTCACCGAGAACACTATCTCCTCCCCCATCATCTGGTTCAACACTTGAATTCACAAAATAATTGTCAAGAACCTCTGCTGAGAGGAATATCCTTCATAATGCTCTTACCCTGTTCACAATATTCCATGCCATTGTACATATTTTATTTCTAGACTCTTTAATTAAAACATTATTGGTCTCTATTGTATCATTCTATATTGCAAACACATAATTTCTTAAGCTTCTTGAAAAGATTTGTATCGTCATCACTACTTGTATATTTCCACCTATCGTAAAATAAATATGAAGCTGCTGTCAAATTTTCAAGTTGTAGAGTAAACCATTTTTTTCTCTTTGTGCATTAGATTCCAAAACAGGTTAGGGACATTTACATTGAAAACCAAAAGAACACATTTCAAGAAATGATTGAAACCCAAGTTTTTTTCGGAGGATAAAGCCCACATTGGTCTGAGACCTGTGCGTGGTAATGAATTGGATGATGGTGATTGATGAGTTGGACCTACAGTCTAGGTGGGTTCCGAACCACCGGGAAGGGATTTTAAAGCATAGAGCAGAGTATTTTTTGCTGGCCAATCCAATCGGTCACCCTTACAAAGAGCGCCCAGGAGCTTCGTAGCTTATCTCTGATTGAGCAGATACCTGCTACGGTACTCGGCTATCACTTCCCTTAGTTGACATCCTTTATAAAATATTTAAATGACCAGTCAGTATTTATTTATTTATAATAATACATACTTAAAAAATTACAAACAATAGAGGCTTACAACAAACGCCAAAACAAACCTCATTGAAAACATTAGATTGACTAAAAACAAATAAGAAAATCACAAAACAAAAATTTAAACGCTAAGTTAACAAAGAAATAAGTCAAAATACATACAATAAGAGAACGGCATGAAATAAAAGTATAAAGAAAAATAATCCTAAGTATTAATCAACTTTAAACAATGAAATAATAGAACAGCTAGAAACAAAGAAGAGGAAAGTAGAGGAAAGAAGAAAACATATAATTTATGGTCTGCATCTAAAATTCCAGAGCTTGAAAACATTTTCTACTAAAACTGCACAAACTATCTGAGAAGGGGTCCAGTACTGGATTAAATCTATTGTACAATCGCACAGTTCTTTGAAAGAAGCAATTCGCATGGTGAACTGTGTTTACCTTATCCAGGGCAAAAAGCATATTCAATCTTGGCCTATTAGATGGAACAAAAAAACTGAAATATTGAATTATGTTTGGAATAACCAAATGATTATTCAAGAGCTTATACAAAACAATTAGTGAAATGTAATCTCGTCTATTTTTTAATGACATGATCTTAAATCTTAATCTCGTATGGGCATGTATCCAAACTTTTTATGAAATTGTATTCGACAAAGCTAAGCTGCAATTCAATAACCTAGGTTTAGTCACCAATCTTGATGTCACCATTTTGTTTGCTACTCGTAATAGATAAATGCTATTTTATGTAAATGTGTAGGTCGTGCGGCGCTGGTGACGTCATTCGCCATTTTCAAGTATATGGCCGCCTACAGTCTGGTGCAGTTCATCTCGGTGATGATTCTCTACTCGATAGACAGCAACCTGTCTGACTTCCAGTACCTGTTCATCGATCTGTTTCTGATTACGGCGTTCGCCTATGTGATCAGCCAGGCGGGCGCCTACAAGGGCGCTCTCGTGCCTCATCCGCCGCAAACATCCCTCATATCAATGGCGCCCATCGTCTCGCTTGTCGGACAAATGATCATAGCCTATGCCTTCCAGTTGGTCAGCTTCTATTCGGTGCAGAATTTCGATTGGTCAGTTGATACTTTTACGAAAATAAGGGTTTTTACAAAATTATTTTAGCTCAATATTAACAAAGTAATTAATTTTTAAATCCGTTTTAATTCTATATATATTTATTTTTTTGAGGATGAAGCCCACATGGGTCTTAGACCTGTGCGTGGGTAATGAGTTGGATGATGGTGATTGATGAGTTGGACCTACAGTTTTAGGTGAGTTCCGAACCACCGGGAAGTGATTTTCAGCAGAGAACATTGTCTTTTTTTGCTGGCCAATCTAATCGGTCACCGTTACAAACAGGACCTACGAGAACGCAGCTTATCTATCTGATTGAACAGATACCTGCTACGGCTCGCGGCTATCACTTCATATATTATACAGAAGACCTCCGTTACTTTGGACATTGACAACTTCATTAATTAAATAGCCAGGAATAATAATAATAATAATAATTATTATTATTATTAATAATACTTTTAATTCATGCAAACGGGGCATCAATATATCTATTTTTTCAAATAATAATTCTCTATTGCCAATACAATAATAGACTGGCAGCATCTATGACAAATTGCTGCCAGGTAATTCTAAATCAATGAATTGTATTATGAATGTTTTTTATTTTTCAAGGTAGAATAAATTTCATTTTCAGTTACAAAAATCACATATCATATCCAAATATACGTAGCTAGTATAATAGAACCTTGTGCTCTAGCCACGAGTTCTAACAATAAATATACATTGCGATAATATTATGATACAATAACATTACATGATGATAATGAAAAATAAGACGAAATTGTCTTATGATACATGATGTATATGACATTACATGATGATACTTGAAGCTACAAATTAAAACATAAATATAATATCTTTAAAAAACAGTCAAGACTCTAAAAGTTGGTTTTCTGAAACAAAATTAAAATAAATATGGTAATGAATAATAATAATAAAAATAATAATAATAAATAATGAATAATAAATAATAAACAATAAATAATAAATCATGAATAATTAATGAATGATAATGATGATGATAATAACAATAAAGTATGAGTTATGAGAAATCAAAAAAGATCTTAAGAGGAGCAGGTATCAAAGAAGCTGACATTAGCGACAGAAACACTTTTAGGAACAAAGTACACAAGTGGTAGACACCGCCAGAGCCAACCAAACCGAAACAGTACAGACCAAAATGGTCAGAAGAAAGAAAGCGGAAATTATCAAAACGAATGCGAGAAAACTGGACAAACATAAATTAAAAAATAATTCGATTTATCATGCTTCCTTATCGTCTTCCGTAAGGAAGAATTCGCCAGTAATAATAATAATTTTAAAAAATCGTGTGACCTGGCTGCCTCTAGTCTTGTGTGAGAGTTGTCAGGTCGCACCTGGGCTTTAGGCATCTGCGTGACTTAACGACTGTTTTTAGTAAGCCAGGAACGATGGGCTTGACGTTTCCTACGAAACACGGGAGTACCCTCAGGAAAAATTTTTCACTCAGTCGGGCATCGAACCCGAGACCTTTGGGTTAGCAAGCTGGTGCTCAACCCACTAGTGTGGCTACGCTAGTGGTTAGTGGCAACGGCCACTCCAAATAGCTAATGAGAATCGATGAATGCCACTACACAAAAATGTTCTGTCAGTGCTGGGAATCAAACCGAGATCTTCCAATAGCTTGTCTAGAGGTTAAGGTGTCCGACTGGCAATTAGAAGATCTAGGTTCGATTCTATTGACATTCATTGGCATTGTAACATTCATCAATTTCTATCAGCTATTTAATGCAATTTTCTGCGTCCAAAGTAGCGGAGGTCTGCGGCATAATTTATAGAATTGGAAAGGGTTTCGAAATTGATTATTTTTTCTTTCAAAAATTGATAATTTATTAAAGTATTCAAAACTAGTTGACTGTCCGATTCAATTGAAACGGAATACCTGGAATGTGACGTGACCGATATAAATCAGAGTGTTATGTTGTAAGCATTTCAATAAATTATAATATTGTATTATCACCTGCTTGGAAACGGTTGTCAAGAGCTGTACTTTCTAGTTTGGTAGTTCGAAGTTTGCTCTGAATAAAAACGTTATGCTAAAAATAACGTTCACTATAATATTTACAGTACTAGCTGTTCACCCGTGCGTTGCAACAGGATTTTAGTTATAATAGCGGTACCCGGCGAATTCCCAAGAGCCTAGTTCAAACACATCTTCCTAGCTTCCCTAAAATTTTATTTTTTGTTTGGTTCAGTTGCATATTAGTAAATTTTGTTTTTCCACAAAAGAAATAATGGATGAAACATAAGCTGAGCTTTGATTCTTACTTACTACATAAAAAAACAATTTTCAATCTAATTATTAATAATAATGTTTCACGACTGATATAACTCAAGCAATACGTTTATATATACATCAGGTAGTCAAAATCAATGAATCTCTAATTTAAAAATATTATTCAGGTTTCAGCCATACAACGCTACTGACTCGCTATCAGTGGAATGTCACGAGAACTACGCAGTGTTCACCATCTCCAGTTTGCAGTACATTATTTTGGCGGTGGTGTTCGCCAAAGGGCCGCCCTATCGCAAGAGCATTCTCACCAACTGGAGTCTGCTGGTTGTCAGCGTGCTCTCCTGTCTCTTCGTCTTCTATCTGATCCTGGAGCCTTCCAATCTGCTGGCGAGGAAGTTCGACCTTGTCCTGCCCGAAGGATACTCGTTCAGATTGCTGGTGGTTGCGCTTGGCCTGTCCAATTTCCTCATCGCCAGCTTTCACGAGTTTTTCGTCTGCGATTATCTGTTGTTCCAGAAACTAAGGGAAAGGTAAGTTGGTTCCATTACTTCTTATCAATTATCATTAGCTACAGTGCGTTCATTAAGTCGCGCATATCCAAATAAACGAGTCTGTAAATAGTAGGTTTTTATATTAGTTTAGTGGCTACTGCAAGATAGCACCACTGGTAATATAAACAACAGATGTAAAGCTCATTATTGTGAGTACAGGTTACAACAGGTCTGCAGAATTGTTTAGATTACGAAAAGGTAAACATTTCGTTTTCCCAAGAGCAACGAGTGTTCCTTCATGAACAGCATTAAATGCCTCCAGATTTTTTCCTGTGGGGTTATCTTAAAAGGAAGGTTTTTTTAAAAATAGGCCTCATACACTGAATGAACAGAAAATGAACATTACAATGGAGATTAACAATATTAGTGTAGGCATACTCCACAAAGTGTTAACAAACGTGCTAAAACAAATTCGTGCGTATATTAATGAACAAGGCAGCCATTTTGAACATATATGAACATATTCATAAGACAAAAAAGGTTGGAAATAAGTCTATATGTTATTATATATGTTTATAAAAGTTATTTCAATAATAAATAATATACCAAATAATATACATTACTTCACAACCTTTTTGATGTGCGCGACTTAATGAACACTCTGTAGTAGCACATCAATCAGGTGAACTGAGTTTTGTTCATCTCAAAAACAGTGTTTAATCTTTCCAATGTGCTATCTAAAAATCAAATTCTTGATTTGCAGACAATTTTTTCTTCTTTTTTCCCCCAATTTTTTTTGTCTCATAGAGCTCCACTGTCATAGAGCTTTTGGCTTATATGCTGGAGTGTAGTATACAGATTTATGATGTTTTATTTAAATAATTTTTTCTGTTTATTAATTGTGTACCTAATAAATATAACATTTTGAATATTTTGAAATTGTACACGAGTAATAAGTTATTTGATATGCGATGGAAAAAAATTTTGTTTTGTCTGTATAAAGACACTCACCTATGCAGCCAGACCGTGTTTAGTAGTGAGATTGAACTATCAAGCATAGAACTTCAGGCTTTGTTTCGGTGGGCTTGACATGCTGATATAAAATTGTAGGCTCAATGAGGAAAGCAATCACAAACTACCTCACTCATCGTTTGTGTGTACGCTGTTTGGACTACAACACAATGTTGAGGTCTGACGAGTCATCTACAGTCGTAATCGGCTATTGTACTGTAAGCTTACCAATTAGGCTGACCAACGGTTAAATCATTGTCCTTGCATTTCAAAAATGAATTTGTTGATTTAAGCGGCGATTACATTGAGCGAGTTTACAAGCCGGTGAATTTACAATCTGATTGTAAACTCGCCCAGTGTATAGCTTGTCAACTCATTCTTGGCAGTTTTATGAATATTTGCCTCACGGATGTCTCTCTACTACTACTACCACTGACTCACATTATTCCTCATTATGGAGAATGACTAGTTCCCAGTATAGCCGCTTAAAACTCTGTTGATTAATAATCATCTAATGATCGGATTGTTCCGATAATATAATTTTGTATCTTTATTTAGTTTATATATAGCTTTTATTGAATTTGTTTCTTTCGACTACTAACAGCTGTAAGACATTGAAATATTTTGTAAATTTATTTATCTGAGAATAAACTTGTCTATATGGAAATGATGATCCGTAATTAAAATTGTGTTGATTCAACATCAAGGCATTTGCTTTCCAATATTCGATAATTAATTTGTCATATTCAATAATGTTTTATATATAAATTTATCGATACAGGTACAATAGATGAAACAGAAAATAGAAATCTATAAGTTGTCCGATGAATAGTTAACATTCTTCGCCCAGTAGTAGTTGATGGCAGTACTAATGTTACTACTGGTAATAGTAGTTAGATTGATAGAAGCGAAGGAAAAGAAATTGTTCAGTCGAAAATTAACTACAAAAAAATGAAAACCCTTTATTGAAAGTTAATATCAATAATTTGACCATTTCAAGACAGTAGAGAGACGTGATTGAAATATTTAAAATTTAATTATTCAACTAAAATAACAAAAAATGCCTTCTTTGTAGTGGCAAAGGTGATATTGTGGAAGGTACCCATAATGAATAATTAGACGAAATTGTCACAACCACATCTAATAAAACTTGATTCGGTTGTTATACCATTATCAATCTCAATCAAACTAAAACTAAAGTAATGAGAAGCTTAATATATACTGAACATGGAATGATACTATTGGCTAAGCGAGAAAGAGGCTGACCTTCATCAAAGGTTGTGATTGGCTGACAAGTCACGCCCCCTGGTGGGAGGAGTAAGCAAAAACACTGGTCAAATCAATAACTAAAAACTGTGAACATCTAGAAAGCAGCAAAAAAGAAAAAAATACGTAATAAGGCTAGAATTGAATCCTTTCTCCTAGGAGTTCATAGGAGTCCTAGGAGTTTGATTGAGATTGATAATGGTATAACAACCGAAAATAGTTTCTCAAAGTTTTAATAAATGTGGTTGTGACAATTTCATCTTATTATTCATAATAAAAAATGAATGGGCTCGAACATGAGTTTATTCTAAGTATTGTCAGAGACCCTGAACTTGTTCATTTGCGACCTGAATACTCTTGACACCAGACCTGAGCCACGATATTATTTTTGCCACACTAAAACGTAATAAGCTGTTTTTCATGCTTCATATGGAAGCCGAAAGTGTTCGGTTTCCGACGAGGTCTGTAAACGTTTACCGCCCTAGGGCGGAAAAGAAAATGACCTTGAATGACAGCTGATCGTGTCCGATCACACAAAACATAGAGCGATGATCACATAATATTACGGTAATAAGCTATATATATATCGTAGTAATATATCTTATAAATTATTGTTTCATAACTTGTTTTGTATTATCCTGTTTATTTCGTAATTTTTATATCAAACAATAGAATACGATGATATTTTCATAACCTCAACAACATTGTATTCTTGCTAGTACCATAGCCTTAAAATTTCGCTTTCAAAATTGCCAACTTAACATTGTTGTTTTGTTTGTTGTTTTTTTTTTTTTTTGTGGTGTGGCGAAAAATAGCGTTCCCAACGCGGGAAAAATATTTTGCCGGCTCTCAAACGCTTCAAGTTCTCGACTTCGTCTTGAACTTGAAAACCGCGATCTCGAGCCGGCAAACACACACTTTTGGCCCTAGGTGCGAAATATACTATTTCTTTCAATGATGACTGAAACTCACTAATTTCTATTTGGTATTTTTAGGAGGAAAGAGATGGGAATAATTGGGCCGAAGAAAAAGTATTTGGAAATGGAGCGAGATATGCGCCAGGACCCATCGTGGCCGCCACTTAGCGACACCGCCACCGACACAAATGTGGCGACCAGTGGCCACGTCAAGTGCCACACGCCACGATCGCCACTCAACATCATGCGTGTCAACAACGGCAACAGCAACAGTGGCGACGGTCCACCCAACGGATCTGCCTTCACATTCGCAACTGATTGTAAGTTATTCAATCTTAGTTAGCATCTTTCCTACTCACTTCACTACCTCTGGTAACCTTATTGCCTTCTTCTAGGGTTGTATGTTATATTTTTATTTATTTATTTATTTATTTATTCATTCATTAAACTAAAATACAGTCAATGTGAATACAACAGGCTATTGCCCAAAACTGCTCTTCACAAAATTTTAAAGTAGGATCAAAGTCTTGGGTTAGGTCGCTGTTTCACTTGAAATTTCACATTGAAGCACAATAATTATTCACAATCACAAGTCTTATCCAGAAAATTAATTTTTTCATTTAAAAATTAGCACTATTACACTCCGTAAAAAGATTATATAATTTGGAACTTTGACATTTTTAAGCCAAAATTCTTCACTAGTTTATACTCATTACCATAGTTTTCTTGATATCTAGCCTCTGCGTCGGCTCAGGTTGAATAAAAATCTATTCCATCGTATTGAAATGCTAAAGAACCATGGCCAATAAATAGACTATTTTATTTTTATTGCTGATGATGCCCACATGAGTCCGAGACTTGTGCGTGGGTAATGAGGTGAATTATTACACATAAATGCTTGATGGTGGAGCGGGATTCGAACCCTCGATTGCTTGAAAGGCAGCAAGCTGAATTTGCGACGCCCCAACCAACTGCGCTAAGCGGCCCGCCAATTATAATCTTAATAGATTATATCTTAATCTTTATAGATTAGATTAATCTTAATTATAATCTAATCAAATTCATTTATTTCAAACAAAAAATAATGTGTACAACAAACTTTCAGTGTAAAAGTAATAAAAGGATCACTCACATAAAAAATAAATACAAACTACTACCACTAAAAGATGAAAAAGATACGAAATAGTCAATTCCTACATAGGCATTACTGCCTGTGCGCGGGAATGAGTCCACAGGAAGGTCACACTTGATCAATAATATACAACTACTAAGTATTATGAAAGCATGTCAATAAAAAATAATAAATAAAATGCTTCAATTAACTCATCCAGCCCCCCTCCCACTCTGACCTACGGACTCCCCCCCATTGAGATTTCAGTTCCCCTCCCACTGAGACCTACGTACTCCCCCCCATTAAAATCCATAAAAACCCTGAACCAAACCTCCCAACTGTGAATCCCCCGCAAACCCCTCTAACAAATGGAGAAACAGACCACACATGCACACGCACACACACACACACACACATATATATATATATATATTGCAGAAGAGAAAGCCTACCACTTTATACTTGAAAGAGATTCTAGTACCTGTACTCTGAGGTTATCAGTCTATCACAACACTCTCTTCTGCCAACATTCCTAATCCAATTTTTAATAACTAATTTGAATGTTGATATTTTGTACTTATTGAAGTCTTTTACAGCTACTGGCATATTTTGAACAAGAACATGGGCTATGTAAAATGAATTAGTTATGAAGATGGTTCTGTTTACTCTAGGCATTTGAATATTGCTATGTGTTGATCTTCTAGTAGCGTGATTATGAGTGATGTTATGAAATATATTGGAATGATTTTTAAAAATATAAATTGCCAAAGTTTTAACATACAATTGTCTTACATCTAGTACCCCCATCTCATTGAAAATTGCATCTGATGAGAAATCCCGACGCCTTCCAAGTGCTGTTTTCAGGATAAGTTTTTGGGTAACAAATAAAGGGTTTAAAATTGAACTATAACCTCCTCCAAATGCTAAGATTCCCCCTTCAATAATAGACTGGACAAAAGCATAGTATGTTGTTCGAATTTCATTCTTGTTCAGGTAGTCTCTTAGCTGTCGGAAAACATATATAATTTTTCTTAGTCGGCTATTCTGGTAGGCGACATGAACCGACCAGTTGAACCTTTTATCCATGTACACCCCTAGATATTTATAAGAGTCTACCCTTGCAAGTGATTCACAGCCACAAGAGGCACTTTCAACATCACCACATGAATGAAGTTTGACACCATCAATTGCAGTGTCACTACTGTTTCTCAAGGAGACCGGCATAAATTTTGTTTTGCTGACATTAAGTGTCAACAAATTCTGGTTGAACCATGTTTTCAATTTCATCAGGTCTCTCTTTGTCCTACTTAAAACAGCCTCCCAGTCAGGTCCTCTCACAAGGACAGCAGCATCATCAGCAAATAGGTAGATCTTACCATATATGTCAACTCTAGCAAGATTATTGACATAAATCAAAAACAATAAGGGCCCCAAAGTGCTTCCCTGTATTACACCATATTCAACATCTTTAAGCTGACTATCTGATCCATTTATAACTGTTAACTGCTTACGGTTACTCAAGTAGGATTTGAACCAACCAAGTGAAACTCCCTTTATCCCAATCAGCTCCATTTTCCTAAGCAATTTTTCTCTATCCACAGAATCAAATGCCTTTGCCAAATCCAGGAATATTAATGCACATTTTTCATTATTTCCGAGGGCTAAATTCACATCTCTAGTTATAGCAAAGAGTGCATCTGAAACATTTCTGGATTTTCTAAAGCCGTATTGTGAGTTTGTAAGGATTCTATTGTTTTCAAGGTATGTTGTTAATTGATCTTTTATAATCTTTTCGAGAATTTTTGAAAATACACTAAGTAGGCTGATTGGGCGATAGTTTGACTTCTCAGTTATGTCTCCAGATTTGAACAATGGAATAACTCTTGCAATTTTGAAGGCTTCAGGAAACTCACCTGAGGTGATGCTCAGGTTGATGATATGCAAGAGTGGCGCTGATAGATTTTGAAAGTGTGATTTTAGAATGCCAGCAGTAATACAGTCATACCCAGGAGCTGAACCGCCGCGCAAGGCATTCACATAAGCAAACAGTTCGGTCTCGTTGATAGTGTGTATTATCAGTCTATTGTCAACAGCGTAGTCAGAGTCATTAACCACTGGTGGGTCAACATGGTTTATTTTACTAGCTAACTCACCTCCAACATTGGAAAAATACTCATTAAATTCGTCAGCCACCTGTCTACATTTGTCGACTGAGTATGTCTTGTCTGATGTATACTGGTCAAGTGGAAAAGGGTCTTTGTTTTTTTGTTTACCAGAAAGTTCATTAATAGTTTTCCAAAATAGTTTTGGATTATTTTTAGAATTGAGAATTTTTGTTTTGAAGTACTGTGTCTTGGATTTCCGTATCAATGAATTCAGTCTATTTCTGTAATTTATGTAATAATTCTTAAGTTGTTGATTGAAGGGTTGTTTACTCAAACGTCTACTAATGTTGTCACGTTTTCTAATAGATTGTACTAAGCCTTCTGTCATCCAGGGTTTCAATTTTGCATTTCTGTTGTTAATTCTTCTGGATTTCCTAGATTTTTCTACGGAGTCTTTTAATATTGAAAAAAAAAATATTACAGGCGGTATTTAAGTCTTGTGCGCTAGTTACTGTACTCCAATCACAATTGCGTATAATGTCTCCTAAGGTTTTTTTATCAATATATTCTTCATCTTTTTTTACTGAATTAATAATTGGATGTTCAATTTCTAAGGCAATACAATAATGATCCGTCACATCCGTTGTTATAACAGCTGTTTTCAAACAATCATAATTGTCATGTCTAATAAAGATATGGTCTATACATGACTTACTGTTTCCTTGTACTCTCGTGAATCTATCAATACCACTCATAAAGCCGTTTTCGTACATCAGGTCTAGATATCTTTCTGTTTTATTATCCGTCTGCAGTAGGTTAGCGTTAATGTCACCAATCATAATATAGGTTCTATTCCTATTCATATTCGTGTAGTAGTTACGCAATGCGCCAGTAAAATCGTCTAGGTCACTGTCATGTGTACGGTAAACTGCAAGAAGGTTTGTATGCTTTCGTTGATAGATCAAGTCAATACTTAAACCATAGACGTCGGCCAGCTCCATTTGTCTACATTCATTCACAATCACTCCCTCCCTCACATACACAAGCACTCCATCATTCTTATTTCTCCACCTGTCAGTTTTAAAAACCCTATAGCCCTCCAGTTGAATACCCACAGAATCCTCCCCCAACCAAGTTTCCCCAAGCGAAATTACATCCCACGTAACATTGCTTCCCTGCAAATAGGTGATAAAACTATCGAAATTTTTATTGAAACTTCTGATATTTAAATAAATAAACTTAAGATGGCTTTCTCCATTGGAGAAAACGTTGTTCACCTCGAAAGCCTCAACACCCTTGCATTCAATATGTCTATATTCATCCAGATAAGCTTCTCTAAACGACATATAGTATGATTAATGTATTTAAGAAAAGCAAGTAAGAAACGTTGGAAAAATGAAGTAAAACGCCAACTGACAGAAGATGGACTGACAATCAACAAAGCCACCCATCTCTCCCAGCCCACTCACGAAGCTCCCCAAAATATATAGCCTATCATATAGTATTCCTAGGAATACAATAATTTAAATCTGAAAAAATTTAATTCAAGATTTACGGTTATAGAGAACCTTGAGTAAAAATACCTCTCAACTCTGCAACTAAAATTTTTCGCTAAATATACCATTTGACTTGTGCCTTTAATCACAAGATTGCGCTCACAATAAAAAGCAGAAATATACCAGCAATGCAAAGAAACACATTATTAAACCATTGTGTGTATTTAGGATTACTCAATATTTGATAGAAATTAACATAAGAAAAAGACTTCATGATTTCAAGACCCTCCTGTAAAGTCATTTCCGCAACAAAAAAACAAAATGAGAAAAAAGAATGATAAAATTGCTGAAAATTTAGTTGGGAATCTACAATAAAAATATTTTTATAATTATTACAAATTTATATATTATAACTTATATATTTTATCATTTTTAGAAATATTTCTTGAAACTAAGTTTCAAAAAAAAAATCAAACTAGACAACTGTTTTGGCATTATCTGCATAACACAGTAGGCAGAAGGTTTCGGATTTACACAATAAAAGGTAGCAGTAATATTTTCAATAAAGAATTTCATAGTCTATTATAGGGGTTTCACCTTAGACATACATAAGCTGAGGCGCTACATAGAGATTTCATTTTAAATGATTCGGAAATACAATTCAACAACGTTCAACCTCATTTAATAAAGAAGACCTACAATCTGTTCTATACTATATAATATTAAATATTATAGCTAGATTTTGCTATTATCTTCTATCTATAAACTATGCAATCAGATTGAGATTAGTTTTGAGTTATTGTGCTGTAGGTTCACTGATAGCTTCAATGTGATTATCTAACCATATCTTGTTTACATGAATAGCTTGATAAAAATATTGTATAGACCTAATTCTTAAGCATGTAAAACGACAAGTGTGCATTGAATTGTGAAGGGTCAAGCACTCATGGCAGCATAAGGCACATACATTTCAATAAAAAGTCAGCATAAAAAATAATAATTGTCTCATAAAAATCCTATTGATGTTTAACTAATGATTTAAGATTTTTAAGATTTCTTATTATGCAATTTGGTCTACTTTGAGGTGAATTTATTAAGTATTAAAACAAATGACGACTATTATTAATTCATGATAAGTAAATGTATTAGAAAACATTTGATAATAGAAAAAATTTACATGTTTACATCACATATCTGGCATCTCGAAACTAGCAATCTATCCTATCTAACCTTCTATCATCCTATTAATCATTAAAGTGATGCTTCATAATTTTGACAGATTCAATATTCATGAAATTTGCTAAATATGAGAATGCCAGCCTAAATAATATTTCAAGTACCGCATACTTACACCAACATTAGGTTAATTTTCAAACATTTTTTTTTTTTAAAGAGTAATGTTAAGGTATAGTATGCCAACTTGTACCCCTATGAAGAATATACAGATAAATATGAAAATCTTAGATTGCTGCTTAATATTCACAAAGCATCATTGCTGAACTGTAAACCGAACATATAATGATAATGCTTACTGATTAAACTATATGAGATAGATATTTATACTCATTTTCAAGGTTGATGTATTATATTATGTTCTTCCATATAAATTAGGTTACTGAATCAAAAAAGAGATTGGATACAAAAATTAATAAGATTAAAATTCAGTTTGTCTTATTCTGATTTGGATAGAAATTTGCAAACAATAAACACTTAACCAAAATATGATTGATTGTTTGTGAGTGGGGTCAATGAACCATGTACAACTCAAACATCTATATATATTAATAAAGTTTAAACGCTAAATAAGATTTAAAAGAATTTAAAAAAAATTTATTTAAAAATTTTCTTATTAAAATTAAATTGTAGGAGACAAGATATTCAGTTCAAGTTAATTCAACAACTAAAAAATTGAATGACCAAGATTTAAAAACCTAGAAACAATATAGCATGAACTAAAAAAAGGTAAAAGCCATATTATACTACAAGATCAATTGAAAAAATTAGAAAATCCAGAATTTAAATTAAGAAAACTGCCTAAAATATATATATAAAAAGAATAAAACAATATTTAAAATACCAATCAAAAACAAAAACGTAAGTTCTATTGAATATCCAGAAAATTATAGAACCTAAAAAAAAATAGAAACTACCAACAAAATTATACAAGAAACTCTTATATAAAAATAATTGAATAATTTAAATAAATTTGTGTTTAATATAGTCATTTTTACTCGTTATTTGCTACTATTGGTTTTCCCACTAGTTCCTGAAGATGTGATTGATTCATAACACGTATCCGTTTATCATCCACTTTCAGTTTTATTAGGATGCTGGTTCCAGACAGCCAAGCTGCCGCAATCTCGCCTCTTTTTACAGCCGCCTTGGCATGGTAGAGCGTGGCTTTATTTTCAGGTGTTAAATGAGAATTTATAAATACCTGGCTGTCCTTTGGAAATGACCTGTGAATATCCGACGCTTTCAACTTGGACGCCTTACCTACTGCAATCCATAATTCTCTTTTTTGACGTGATATGAACTTGACGATAATTGAAGAAATGCCCGTCCTCTTGAATTTTGGGAGTCTGTGGGCAATAGACACATCCTCTCTGTTGTACTCGACCCGAAGACAATTCGCCAGTACGGAAAGCAGCACGTAGACATCTTCATCCTTAGTTTCTGGGACGCCAATTATTTCGATGTTGGTGTTACGGCTATATTGTTGTATGTCACATATTTGCATTTCTAGTTTTTTCACGGAACACTTCAACTCTTCATTTTCCTTCCTAAGAGAAACACATTCGACATTTAGTTCTTCACAGTTTCGAGTCGTTTCTTCTATTGTCCTCGATAGAACATCGAATTTGAGTCCTAGGTCAGCAGCAACTGTAGCAATGTCTTTTTTTAATTCTATTTTTAAGTCCCTGATTGCATTCAAAACCGCTGTATCACTATCCGACGTAACATGTTGTGGACCGGTTGTACTTACAGTTTTAGTTTTACTCGGAACACAAGTATCACATTTCCAAGAGTTCTTGTTTATTGCACTCATTTTTCTAAACTTTTCCAATTCGCCTATACGAGTACAAATAGCATGAAAAGCGCTTCCGCAAGTAGAGCATTGTATCATGTCTTTCACGTCCGGATTAGAACAAGCACTGCATTTCGACATTTTTAAAATTGTTTCAGTTAAACGATAGTTCAGTTAAAAACGATTTTCAAATCACACAGGAGCCAATCAATCGTAATAACGCAGTATAATATCCGAGCTATTGAAATACTTTTTGTTAATAAATAGGTTAATAACTGAGTAGACCAAACGGAGTAGAGCCTGAGTCGGCCAGCAGAGACGGGCGAACGAAAGCACGATTAGATAACCGCTCTCATATCTCAGACGATCCTACCTCGACCGTTGCTGGTCGTAGACAGCAATCTAAACCTCCATGCTATCCGTCAGACCAGCTTTTCAATGAATTCGGTGTGCTGGATGCAAGACAACTTTACTCCCAGGAAATAATTTGCAGACTTCACAAGAATACAGAAAACTACCAACATAGGAACCATAGCCACGACACAAGGAATAGAAACCTTCTTCTAACTAGTGTTGCTAGGAAAGCACTATATCAGAGACACTTCAACCACCTAGCACCAAAATTTCACAATCTGCTTCCCGTAAATATCAAGGACATAACACACCCAAGAAAATTCAAATCACTGGTTCAAAAATGGATAATAAATACAGGAAGACATCGCATAGAGAACATTATTTCAAATAATATGTGAGCTCACTTACCCAAGATATTTGCACTCTCATCCAACTTTTGCTCACACCTACTCTAGTACATGGGTTACCATAGTTGAGTAGGTTAATTTCCATATACTTCTTACTCTTTCTAGATATCTGTGTAGTTTTTTTTTTTTTGGTTTTGTAGTTAATATTTTATACGCATGTAATTCTTGGTTATTTTGAGTTTTGAAGGAAGGAAATAAAAATTTATTTATTTAATCTTAATTATAATCTAATCTTTTTTCGACTAATTATAATCTTTATAATAAATTCTATAAAATCTAATATTTTCGAAGCTACATTTTAAATTTATCTTTATTTGTTTTAAAATAGAATGTAAATTTCTTACCTCAGGGTCCGTTGTTTCGTTTATAGGGTTTGTGGCAAACAAGAATACAATCTCTTTGCTTGTTAATATTTTTTTTATTAATTATCAAATTCTAACATAAATAATAATAATATCGTGTGACCTGGCTGGCTCAGGTCTGGTGTCAGAGTTATCAGGTCGCACCTGAATAAGTTCAGGGCCTCTGACGTGACTCAACGACTGTTTTTCTAACATTAAAAACCTTCATCCATTTTTCATACTTTTTTAATACTATTTTTTTCAATTATCCAACATGTATTAAGTGCTTTTCTTTTCAGCTGTCTTTTATATAATATTGTATGACAAAACTTTTGGAACATCTCACATTCAATAGTCTACCTTGCTCATCGAAATGCAGAAATTCAACATTTTTCTCGGCCTTGAATTTTTGGTTATTAATAATTAGAATGCTCGGCAAAGTTTGAATCCACTTTTTCATTTTTCCAATCACAAAAATGTCCTTTCTCAATTCTACAATTAATTGAAGCTTCTTCCTCTTTGGTCTACATTCTACATGAAAAGGGGATTCAAACTACCGTTTTTATGTGTGTTTTGAATAAATTTGAATAGTATTTATTGTGTATAACACGCTTTACTAGAATTACCTATCATTACACGTATCTAATAAGAGGAGTTTCCATGGAATTAAAATAATTGTTTTGTAGGTAGTAAAAGTAATAAATGCGTATGGTTTATTCATGGAGAGACCCTTAAGGGTAGTTCCACCTTGCCGCTTGAGCCATGTTATTATTGGAAACATGGTGGTTTACAATATTAGGTGGGTACCGAACCACCGGAAAGTGATTGTTGTAGAGTATTTTTGGCTGGCCAATCCAATGTCGCCCTTATAATAGGTGGTAATTTTCACCCAATAGGAACAAAATTTTCTATTAATTTTAGTATATATTATTATTCCTTTAATATTTCTCTGCTTCTTTTCATGGTCATGACTTACATTCTTTCTATTATTTTTACAATGCATTTTCTCTTCACCTCCTGTGTATTAAAAAACAATAATAATAAATAATTAAAATCATAAAACTGATTATATACTTTCCCTTCTTCACAATCATAAATTATGATGATGCTCTAGACAACAGAGCGAAACGGCCGTCACGCCATAACGTGAGTCAATTTCCATTTAAAAGTGTTTTTTAAGTTTATAATACATATTAGTGGAAACAAGATGGATCTTCAACATCACAACATCATAAATTATAATTCTAATATTTAGAATTCATACTAATAGCTTTCATTTCTTCTCTTCTCTCTTCTGTTTATTCTTTCTATTCTCAATCTTCTCTCTTCATTTCCTCACTTAAGAAAAATTAAAAAACTTTTAAGAAAAATTCTTAAAGTTACAATTTGTAACTTGCTTTTTCTCTTTTTCACACGCGAGCCAATCAAAGCGATTAATAAGTTTGCTATTTATATTGACTCGTTGATGGCGCTCAAGCGTTTTAGCTATTGCTAGCAACGCCTGTAATAATTATATTCTCCTGTTGTTTTTTTTTTGTTTTTTTTTTAAATTTTATTTCAACTTTGCTATTGTTATTTTTACATTCACTGGCTTTGTTGTTGTAATATTTATTTTTATTTTGGAGGTTTTAATTTTTTGTTTGTATTATTTGTCGATGGCAATAAAATGATTTTGAATTTGAGGTGATTTATTTGCAGCTGTGTTTAGGGCATCCGAACCCCGCCTGGAGACGACCACGCCCGGCGGCGACATGAGTCACGTGAACAACAGTCACGTGATCTCGACGTTGCCACGTCGCGCAGAAAGCAACGTACTTAAGCCGCCGCTCCCGCCTTCCCATCAGCACATGAATGAAAAAAGCCAGCCACGCTATCTGTCGCAATCATCGCACATCACGCAGTCTGAGGACAGTCTCAGCCACTACCTGACACCGCCCGAAAGTCTACATTCGTCAGCTATCGACATTCAATGAGCCCAAGTCCAAGCCAAGGTGGCTGAAACTCATTCGAAAACAGAGACCAAATGTGTGTTTCATGAGTGTTGTTACGCTGGCGCAATTACATTGGTTGAGTCCATGGGAGACTTACCGGTAACTGGTGAATGTTACCGGTGGCGTCTGATTGGCCTATTGAAATGCATACGGCCAGTTGCACGAAAGAAAATTAAATTTAACCACCGTAAGATGACGTCATCTTACGGAGCACCACAGGGAAGTCATTGCACTGGCTCCGTCAAATTACGTCATCTTACGGTGGTCAAATTTAAATTTCTTTCGTTCAACTGGCTGTTTGTCTGAAAACTTTGAATAGATCAATCAGACGCTACGGTAACATTTACCGGTTACCGGTAAGGCTCCCATGAACTCAACCTTTGTTTCAAGCTTCACCGTAGCCTACGCGAACAAGAGGCCTCCAGACTTGCTTTGACCTCACTATAAGGACTAAAGAATGACAATAACAAAAGAATAGGATTTGTTGCCATTTTCATTAAAAAATGGGATAGTATCGTAAACTTGCTGCAATTAAATTAATAAATAAAAGCTGAAAAATATCATGTTTTGCAATGTGAACAAACATTCGCTAGATAGATAGAGAGATTGAAGATCTGACAACATTGTACATTTCCGCAAATTTTAGTCAAACGTCAAAAAAGTGCCGTGCATAAAAGGTTAATAGAAACAAATAACCTTGCAGTTATATGTATATGCCTTTAACAACATTTAAAATATGCAGTTAGTCCAGAGGCCTCTTGTTCTCTTGGGCTACGATTTCACACAAACTGCGCATGCACAGTATTTGACTAGGAAAACGTATCTGTAGAGCGTTTTCAGTTTTGTACGTTTCATCACATAAAACGTTGATTTGATAGTTTTGTCAGATTTCGCAGTGCCACCATTTATGTCTATAAAAACAAATGAATGTAAGTTCATGACGACAGAATCACAGTATTATCAAACAGAGCAGCCCTATATGTTTTCGTTATTTGCATCGATATTGAAATGGTGGTATTGGTAAATCTAACAAATCAAGAAATTTGTCACTAATCAAATAGTTTAATAGAATGTTATCTCACGAGTTTATTGTTCCTAAAGCGCATATTGAAATGAATTAACAGTACATTATAATTTAGGTATTATCAGGTTGATGTAGTCTTCTGGAAATTTCTTTTCAGAATTGAATTAACTCAATTATCTTGTTAGATCTCATTAAACTAGCTTTTCATTCACGTTTTATTTATTATTGTCTAAAGAGATTCTTCAATTTGAACTGGAGTTTTTATCACATAATTGTAACATAGCTTAAGTTCAGAACACATCTTTTTAACAGCTTTAAACTTGCTGTTTTTATTATAAACATTTATTCCAATGCTATTTAAATGTGAAGTAATTCTTATCAATGATTATTTATTAAAAAAGTAATTTATATGTATCAGTCAAAAAAATTTATCTGCATTTCTTGAAGAAGTGATAATTATTTATTTGTCGGAAGTCAAAGAGTCGTTATTCGAAAGCGAATTATTTAATTATTACAATTAAATTTAAATCTCGTGATAGGTATTGCACTTTCAATGTCATCAATATATTTCGATAATTGAAATGACAAATTTTACTTACTTTTACTTTATTTATAGGTATGTATTTATGTATTTATTTCGTTATTTCACCGAATAAGTTGTGCGTAAAGATTTTTTAGGTATCTCCCATGAACAATCTTGAGGCGATTTTCCGGTCAGCTTGTGTATTTTCAAATAAGACATAACTTGAAAAAGTCATGTCAAAATTGTTGAAGGTGTTTTGAAGAACTTGATAAAATATTATTGGGTTTATTCATATCTTAGGAAATTTAATAATTGACATTTAGAAATTTTATTTGGTTTCAATTAATTTACTTTTAGAACGATTCATCCAAAAATGTTGTACTTACTGTAATTATTTTGGGAGTGCATCTAAACGAGTAGTCTTTATTGATTTTTGTTTCTTATTTATTTAGTTTTTGTTAGCACAGATTATTTATTTTCAATTTAAAAAGTGTTTGCGTTTAATGTTGTCAGCCCTAATCAGGCCATTATTTTCATCCTATCAAAGTATTGCATTTTTATTCAGTTTTTTTTTTTCATTATTAGAGATTATCTATTACAAATTTTAATAAGTATATTGTTCTCTTTACATGAATATGGAAATTTTATAAATATTGCAAAACAGAAAATTTATGTAGAGGTATGATTATGAATAAAGTTATCATAGTCTGAAGAAAAAAGTTTGGTTGAGTATTAAATAATTATAAATGCCTTATTTTATCAATGCTAGTGACATCTGATAATTTTTATTTCCTGGTTATTGAACGTTTTATTAATTTTTAGATGTATGTACACACACTGATTGAGGGAACATTTATTCATGTTGTTATCAATAAATTGAAATTTCAAGAAGTGCTTTATTGCATTGTATGAGACCACTTTCTCAATTGATTATTATAAAAGTATTATGAATAGTTTAATATTAGAGCTACAGTTCGAACTATAGTTTACCAAAATAAAATGTTTGTAATAAAGTATCTTTCTATACACTTTCAAGGACAAACATTTTTTATCATGTATTGGAATGTTGAATAATCAATTTGGAACAATAAATAATATAATTGTTTGTGAGTATTTATGATTTGCTCCTTTATTTACTCCTTAAGTTTAAACTAATTTATTTGGATACAAATAATGGTTGAAAATACTTTACTGGTGAATAGCTATTTCGCATTGTTGCTTCCTCAAACACAAATTGTTATGAAACGTTTCTTTTTTTTGTAGATTATGTCTTGGAGACTCCAGTTAAGGAGTATAAGACAAGTCAGATCAACAATATTATACACTAGATACCATAATTACTATATCAATTGGTTGAGGTGAGGCTTAATTTTGATGTGAAAGGAACTCTTGTACACTATAAAAAGCTTTTCCTACAACTGCTCGTAAAGTAGTTCTTTACGAACTGAAAACTAATTGTAAAATACCTCTTTACTGCTCTGCAAACGGTAAAGTACTTTACGCTCGCCAGCTGTTTTCTTTACGCTTCTGTTTTGATTTTAATGTCTTCTCATTGGTGGATCACGGAATCCATGAAATTCACATAACCTCAACAATGGCGAATGCTAACCAAATCCGGACACGGTCTGTGATGTTACAAACTACAAGCTTTTATTGTGTTGGAATCCAGAACGGCAGTTTTAGGAAAAATATTGTATGCAATTCGCGCGTGAAGCTTCTTTATCGCTCTCGCAAAATTACTGCGCTCCGCTATGCGTCGCGCAGTAAATGTTTTGGCTCGAGCGATAAAGTCGCGCTTCACGCTCTTAATACATAAATAACTATTATCAACTAAATATTTTTTCAATTGTTTTTTAAATATTTCTATATTTTCAAGACTCTTTAAAAACTGCGGTAGCTTGTAGAGTTTCCTAACAATATAACTAGGTTTTTTTTAATAAGCTACTATTGTGACTCACCAAGTGATAATCTCCTCGGCTTCTTGTATTATAATCGTGTACGTCAAGATTTTGGTTATATCATTCGTTTTTACATATAAAGTAGTTTCACACACATATAAGCAGGGTACAGTTAGGAGACCAAGTCTCTTGAACAACGGCCTACATGAATCGAATCTATTTACTCTTTCTATACACCTAACCGCTTTCTTTTGGATCTTAAACACCCTATCAAGGTTTTGTTTTGATGAATTACCCCATACTAAGACAGCATACCTAATATGTGACAGTAAGAGCCCAGGGTAAGCTGTAAAAAGTTACTTTTTGTCATTCAATCTAGCGAGCTGCCGCAGGACAAATACCCCAGATTAAATTTTACAACATATTTTCACAATGTATGGAGCCCAGGTTAATCGTCTATCCAAAAAAACTCCTACAAATGCAATGTTTTCTTCCTAGTCTAGTTGATTATCGTTTACAAACACGTTTATAGCCCTACCTTCATTTGAATTATGTTTGTTTTTGAATTGAAGGTATTGACATTTTTTACTATTTATTGTTAATTTCAAATGATTTAAGAATTGGACAATGGAGTGCACACCTATGTGGGCACTTATTTCTTAATTATCTAGAATGGAATTGCAGAAAATGAGTGATGTATCGTCTGCAAATATTCTGTTCAAATATCAAGAAATATGGAACTACGCCTAATTTATTTGCTTTAAACTATAGTTGAAAAAGTGATAATTATTTATTTGTCGGAAAAGATGAAATACGAGAATTTCAAATATCTACTGTTTCATGTCGTGAAATAGCGCATCACTTGTGGATCAATGCTATATTCATAAATGGCCGCCGTCTGTGAATGGACAAGCTGCATGCTTCTCTTTTCTAATAGTCTCTATTTGTCAGTTGACATCGTCCGCTCGGCGTGTTCTTGGAAACAGTAACCTCGATTACTTTGAGATAATTTGCGGCATTTTTTTCTTAAAAAATCAATGGTAGCTGGAAAATTCACCAACTAATTGTAAACTCCCCGTGTTCATTACACGATTACACTTGGTGCATTGCCAGCTAGTAAACACGCTTAATGTAATCGAGGATAAATATTTAAGCAAGTTCTTGTATTCTAGATGAAACAAAGTTAATAAATACTCAGAAGAATACAAAAGGAATCCGGAAGCAAGATCCAAACAAGAAAAATTAATAATCTAGTCATCAAAACAAAAACTCAAAATACTTTCAAATATCTTCAAATGTAGGTACAGAGCTATTGTTATTTAATAATGTCCAAGGTATGTAAAAGAGATTATTCTTATTACCTCGATAATGTATTTATTATTATGCAGTTTTTTTTATTACACATATATGTGGAAAGATTATAATATGTTGGTAACTGGATTGATTTGATTCAATTAGTATGTCGCTAATATATGACACTATAAAATATTAAAATATGTTACGGTATCTCACTTCACCACACGTCTCATATATTATATGTTCTGTAATTATTTTGATGCGATATTATAATTTATACAATGGCATTGATTTCCTATTCGGTATTGAATGGTGGTGAGACTAATCCAATGAGATATGCATTTCGAATCATCTGCAGTAAATTAATAAAAACAATAAATCTGCAGTATTATACATTATATCAGATATCAATATCATATTGTTCATCATTGATGAGCCATATCAACACAATATTGCACAATATTATAGTACTTAAATACTATAATATACACTTTATTATAGTACGAAAGAATACTATAATATACACTTTATTATAGTACGAGAGAATACTAATAAGAATAATAAGCGTATGGTTTCATTGGTGGGAGATCCTAACAGGTGGTTCCACCTAGTCGTTTGAGCCACGTTGTGGGAACCATTGTAAACCTACTAGTTCAGGTCGGTTCCGAACCTAATTGTAAGACAGATAAATTAACATCCACAAACATTTTACAGGTAGATAATCTAGTGGCCACTCACTGACCTACACTAAAAAGATTATATCCTTGTGTGATGTTGCTTGAAGTGGTTCTAGAGGTGGTGGCATTGGGAGCCTCACAAAGTAATACTTAGTGTGACAAAATGTTGTAGTAGGAAGTACAGGTTTGAAATCGCCCATACGCTTCAGAAGGTTTCCAACTACGGCAGTCGTGGTGGCTCAATCTGCTAGTTCGTTATCTCTTATAACACTGGCTGGGTGCTTCTCCTGCGATCTCGAGTTCGAATCTCGTTCAACCTTGGATGTTTTCACCTTGCCATCATACACCTCATTACCCACGCACAAGTCTCAAACATCCGGCTTGAAATCTCTCAACTATTTGAGTGAGACGGTTGCGGTGGCATGCGATTTGTAGTGGAGATTGTAGTTGGCCTTCCAGCGGAAGGTTTTGGCGCAGAGGGCACACTTATAGGGCGTCTCCTTGCTGTGCACGCGCTGGTGATCGGTGAGGTGCGTGCGGACGCGGAATGGGCGCGCACACACACGACACACGTACGGCTTTTCGCCGGTGTGCGTGCGCAGGTGATTGTCCAGGTTGCGTTTGTCGCCGAACGACTTGTCGCAGTGCTCACACGTGTGCGGACGCTCGCCGGTGTGAACGCGCACATGCCTTTCCAGCTTGCTTTTGGCGTTGAACGTCTTTTGACAGTAGTCGCAGGAGAAGGCGCGTGTATGAAGGCGCCTGTGCAACGTCAGGTCCCAGCGCATTGCGAACGCTTTGCCGCACTGATCGCATGTGTGAGGCCGCACCTGAAATAACAAATAACAATTAGCTACAACAAATAACATGGAGCTACAAATAAAAATTCTATTCAATATCATTCATTCGAATTAGAATGAATATCATTCAACGATCTGCGTTGTTAATTTTAACTTTTTATTGTAAATTCAACGACTTGCAGTCAATTTTCAATTTTTTTCTCAATTCAATTTTAATTGTGAATAAATAATATTTCTACTTACTTTTGATTATTATTATTACTTTGTTGCATTAAGCTGCTTAAGTGAGCAGAGCTCTTGCAGCATGCAACATGTCATGTTCTTGTCCTATTTTTGATTGCTGCCTTGCTTCTATTGCTTTGCAATATTGTAGAATTTATAAGCTTTTGGGTCAGAGTTCTAGACACATTATTCATGTCTAAATTTTTCAATGATATGGGGAGTTGATTATACAATCGCATTCCAGTATAGTACGGTCCTCTTTCATACAAAGTTGTTCTGTAAACCGGATAGTACAGTAAGGAGGTTCCATGTCGAGTACCATATGAATGTTGTGCTCTGTTTGAATCAAATTTATGCCTTTAACAAACAAAACTGCTTCCAAGTAGTAGAGAGCTGGAATCGTCAGCAATCTCAAGTTCCTGAATATTAGTCTGCAGGAATCACGGCCAAAGGCATTTACTCCTCCAAGAATACGAACCGCTTTCTTTTGCAAAAGGAAAATCTTATGAACAGCCGACTCACTGTCACCCCAGAAAAAAACACTGTAACGAATCGGTGAGAGAAAGCATCCATGATAGACCTTGAGAGCCGTTTTCTGATTGGAGACACTTGTTCTCAAGGTAAAAAGAGCATGAGATAACTTGCCAATTAACCCTCCAACATGATGATCCCACTTCAGACTATTTTGAAGCTCTACTCCAAGAAATTTGGCTGATGACACTGCCCCATATTTCACCCCTGAATTGAGCACTAATTCTTGAAAACCCTCAATTCGACCATTTGATGTGAACTTCATGAAACTTGTTTTGGATGAGTTCAATTTCAAGGCATTACTCACAAACCACTGATGAAGCTGATATAATACTTGCATGGACCGCCTTGATACATCGTCATCATTAACACCCTCAATTAAAGCAGTAGTGTCATCTGCATAGAGAATCATTCTGGAATCTATATTGTATGGCAAGTCATTAATGAAAATTTTGAATAAGGTTGGCCACAGCACTGAACCTTGTGGAACTCCACACTTTACCATACTCCATGGGGATAGGATTTGGCCTCCATTTGAATTGACTTTTACAGCCTGTAATCTGTTTTGAAGGTATGATCTAAAAAAAATTCCTGCACTACCTACAAACCCATAGAAGTTCAACTTTTTTAGGGGCAAACCATGACCCACCATATCAAAAGCTCGTGTCAAATCACAAAACATTCCCAGAGTACCCCTTGATCTATCCATACAACCTAGTAAATCAGTTACTACATCAAAAACTGCTGATTTGGTTGACTTCCCCTTCCTAAAACCATGCTCACCCTCATAAAAAACTTTTTCACCTTCAAGTACTTGATCATCTTTTCATATGCAACTTTTTCAAATACCTTGGAGAAAACTAAGATCAGAGCTATTGGGCGATAGTTCTTCACATTTGTTCTATCTTCTTTCTTATGCAGTGGCTTTATAGCCGCGTCTCCACCAACCGAACATGTCTGCCGAACATTGTTGGCAAATAAAAAAAATGGACAAACATTGAACATATAGGTCACTGAGAATGTTCATGAGTTCAAATGAAATGTTCGGTCTGTGAGCGAACAGTGACGACCAAAAACAGGTTCCCGCCACTCCGATCATAATGTTTGAGAAGGCATCCACACCAAACCAACTCCAAAAAATGTTTGGCGACATCAGCTGATTCCAGCGAACACTGTTCGCCGAGCATGTTCGGTTGGTGGAGACGCGGCTTAAGATAGGAAACTCAAGTTTTTTTATCACAATGACACATTAATACATAATCAAACAGCAAAATCTTCAAAAAAAAGCAGGCCACACTATCGCATTCAGAAAAAAAACAAAATAAAAAATGCACTGGCACCCAAAACCACACTGAAAACAAACAAATACGTTCTCCCAGGGATCTACAAACTGAACTACTCTAATTGTAACAAATTTTACATAGGACGAACAGGCCGCGCATTCAAACAACGTAACAAAGAACATTTACATGCCTTAATACAAAAACCGAATCTACTTTTGCAGACCATATCATCCAAACTGGACACACTTTTACTGACATCACTACCAACCAGAGCATGTGAACATTCTACTTATAAAATCGAAAGGACACGAACTAAACACCTTGGAACAATATTAAATTTACAAACAAAATTACACCACACACAATGAACAAATCATTCTCAATGAACAATTAAATTTTAAATCACACAAACTTTTTGACCACATTATAAAAAACACAATTCTTCTAACAAAAAAAAAAACCGACACGCCGATCTGGGACGCCTTGAAGATGAGTCTCCATGAATCGAAAACGTTTGACCATAATCGAGTAGAAATATTATTCAGTCACAATTAAAATTGACTGCAAGTCGTTGAATTTACAATAAAAGGTTAATATTAAATATTTGTAATAAGATGAGGATCTGTCACTGACAACAGAATGAAAAGAATTGGTTGCCGATTGATCAAAAAGTGATTGATCACCTCTGTGTGCAGAGCCATGTGCGAGTTGAGTCGCGTGCGTCGCTGAAACTGTTTGCCACATACTGAACAAGCGAACACTTTGCTCAGCGTCAGCACAGCCTCCGCACCCGCAGTCACCCCCACCTCACCACAGCCACCCTCCTCGCCGCCACCACCACTTCGACAAACCGTCCTAAACAAAGAGAAAATCACATTCAAAACAATATAAATAGCTTATTATTATTCCTGGATTTCTTGTTCCATGACGAACTGCGTTGTTAATATTAACTTTTCATGTGAAATTTAACGACATGCAGTCAAATATTTGTTAAGAATAAGTATAATAACTCACTTAAACTGGCCGAGTACTTTCGAATCTCGAAAACTTATTATTATTATTGAGACAAGACCTATCACATCTAGACGATAAAATGTAATTTATCTACTAAAACGTTTTAAATAGTTATTAGAGGTTAGAAAAAAAAAGCTATCAGAGTAATATCCAACGCTGGCTATTTGGAACATTGCCGGCCTTTGTTCAAAGGGAAAAAGATACTGACAGTCATTAATCTGTATATATTTCATGCAATCCTTCATGTAAAGAAAAACCTCCATAACTATCAGCTGAGATCCGATGTTCACACTCACTTTACTAGAAACAGAAAACATATTGAGATACCCTATCATCGTCTTACAAAATCTTTGAAATCATATGACAACTTAGGGCTTAAGCCGCGTCTCCACCAACCAAACATGCTCGGCGAACAGTGTTCGCTGGAATCAGCTGATGTCGCCGAACATTTTTTGGAGTTGGTTCGGTGTGGACGCCTTCTCGAACATTATGATCGGTGTGGTGGGAACCTGATGTTGGTTGACAATGTTCGCTCACAGACCGAACATTTCAATTGAACTCACGAACATGTTTGGTGACCCATATGTTTAAAGTTTGACCATTTTTTGTATTCGCCAACAATGTTCGGTTGGTGGAGACGCGGCTTACACAAAAAAATGTACGCGGCTTACATTTTTGGCGTACACAAAAAAATAAACAAACATTAAACATATGGGTCACCGAACATGTTCATGAGTTCAATTGAAATGTTCGGTCTGTGAGTGAACAGTGACGACCAACAACAGGTTCCCACGACACCGATCATAATGTTCGAGAAGGCGTCCACACCAAACCAACACCAAACAACGTTCGGTGACATCAGATAATTCCAGCGAACACTGTTCGCCGAGCATGTTCGGTTGGTGGAGAGGCGGCTTTATCAGAACTCAAGATTACAATTTTTCATTTGCCAGACAAAAATCAACATGTCAATTCACAAATAAACTTAAGCTATTAGGAAGAAATAATATTATTTCTGGTGACAGAAAAATTATCTTGGCGACTACCCAGCAAGGAAATCCTGTCCGCTGGGAGTGAGCATCAACTCAAATTAGTTATTCTAAAAAAAAAAACACTATAAGTTGATAGTACAAAAGGTTGAGTAAAATATTATAACAGTGAACTGTTAATATCAAAGAAAAAGGTCTCAACTATCCGCTAATCAGCTATCTGTCTCCCCATCTTTGGTCCACCCTCAATTTGATAAATCAGTCCATTGGGAACGAGATTGATTAATTTTGTGCTTAGATAATTTAGTTGTCGGCATAATATTGTTGAATTAGTGTGATTGATGTTATACATGTTGTGAGTGTAATCTAAAATTATATATGGCAAAACTATTCCTCACTATGAATCTATCTTTATTCTTTCGTATATACGAGAGAATTTTTTTTATGTTTGGTCATTGAATTCATCAAAAGTATCTTTACTGGAACGAGTTCTTGGAAAATTTAGGATAGTTTTTATTGTCATTTTTTTAAGTACAAAAATCCTATACATTAGATAATCATAAGCTCCTCCCCATACTCCTAATCCATATTGCAATACAGATTGAACATAAGCAAAATAAAGAAGTTTTAGCTCCTGGAAATTCAATATTTTACGGATTTTGTACAACATATAAGACACAAATTTCAGCCATCTACAAATAAATTCTCTTTGTGAATCCCACTTAAGGTGACAGTCAACCATAATACCCAAATACTTGACATATTTTTCCTGTTTCAAATTTCTCCAATTTATTTGAAATGAATATGCATTGGTCATATAAGCTGATTTGAACATTTCGAAGTTATAAAGTTGCCCCGAGGTGTGCAAGTTAGTATTAACTCTCACCGTTGCAGCCAGGTCCTGTGGATACAGTGAACAGCTTCAGAATATGTGTTAAAAAAAAGAAACTTGACTCCCCTGGAGGTCATTTTTTCTTAGGGGATATGCAAATATTCTAGTAAGAGGCTAGAAATACATGGTGATTAATTTAAATGTTTGAAAGTACACCGTAATTTAATTAATTGTTGGTTCCAACTTGTTAAATTTATAGGAAAATCATTCCTGCATTGAATATAAGAATGCACAGCAACATGCTGTTTTACAATGAAATTTTCTTCTAATAATGAAAGCATATTGACATTGATATATTTCTATTCTCCATAAAAAAAAATACAAAAATGAAAAATATAACACAATATAATATGTAGGAGGCTCATTCCACATGGGCACATTCCACTGCTATTGACACAGCAGTGTTCAAACAACTAAACGCGCATCGATTGATGCAACTGATTCAATCGCAATCCAGTCTAACGGTCTCAACTAATGTATACTAACTGTGAAACACTGTATTGTCATTACTAGAATAACATCCCCTTAACGACGAATTCAGACATGAACATTCACGAATAAAGTAGCTGTTTACTATCATATTATTGAATAATTAATATTATTTAATCTGTGGTACTATTAAGATGATCACTATGTATATGTAGGATAAAATAATAATAATATCGTGTGACCTGGCTGGCTCAGGTCTGGTGTCAGAGTTATCAGGTCGCACCTGAATAAGTTCAGGGCCTCTGACGTGACTTAACGACTGTTTTTAGGCAGCCGGGACCGACAGCTTAACGTGTCCTCCGAAACACGGGAGTGGCCCGAGGTAAAATCTTTCGGTCAGAACTGGGATCGAACCCGGATATTTATATATATAACCTACATATGTAGGATGTGTTCTATCAATAAAAGTAATTCTATTCTAAGAGCATGCAATACTTACTTTTTCTTGACAGCACTCCCAATTTTCGCCGGTGGTGACTTGCTATCGGAATTCAAATTATTTGATATCAGCCTCAAATACTTTTCCGAAGACTTGCTCTCGCTTTCATCCGGCTGAAAGAACATCAGATCAGTCGACATGCAGTCATCAGTTTCTCGTATTTCTGCCTGATCGCAATCGATTGCCACCAGGTCTTTGGTTTTCTCGTGATCTCCGGCCTGATCCAGTGGTTCTGGATCCTTGTACTTCAACTCGACCATCACAACAAAATCTCGATTGGGTTCCGTCTGCAGTTCAAGAGCGCTCGAATCCAACTTACTCAAAACTATCACATTTCGATCGTGAACAGTCAGAGTTTTGCCATTCTTTGTATCATCCTCAGACCAGATACAGTTCTGAGCTTCTTTCAGACAGCAGCCATCTGGAACCGGTTCTGTATCCTAGAAGATAAAACACTACTATATAATGGAAACAATAAAACTGTGCACTGCAATTGGATATAGCTTGGAATAAGTTGAGGAACTCAAATGTACAATTCAAACATATAATAAGTATCACTTAAAGATACAAAGCAACTTTTTTTAAATCACCATATCACAGTATATGGATACTACGATTTTAATGGATAATAACAAGAATACTAGCTGATTCCTCTCATCAAAATAAAAACAAATCATATAAAATACTTTATACTCAAATAATTATTTTTTATAAAAAACATTGAATACAAGAAAATTACAAGTGTATTCCTCATTAGGCTAAGCCTGTGTGGAGGAATGGTTCGACTCGCCAACATCAGAAATTAATCTAACTAAGAAAAGACAATAACAATATATTATAAAACAGAACTGAAGTACTGCTGCTATCAACTATTGACAGTTATATATATAAAACATTAGTTTTATGTGTTAATATTAGTGAACATTAATTGTTATGCATAGGACCGGAAACAATATTAGACGTAGACAATATAAATATTATCGGAAACGATATTATATAAACATAGGACCGGCAACGCTTCTTTACAGAAATAAAAATGGCTGAAGTGGGCAACTATCCCTATTAGTTTTCTCATTCATAAATCTCTAAGGCCTTCATTTAGGAGCTAAATCGAACAGGTTCAATGTAAAAGAAGCTGAAAATCGAATGGAATTTGTTAAAAGTCCGTAAGTACCGTAATTATTAAGATATTTTACAAATAATAATATACAAAAATAGACTAATAATTAGTATCCTATAATAAATAGCCTTGATGACATGTTATTTCAAGTGGATCAACTTGGTTATTTGTTGATAAACCAATATTTGTTTCCAATGATGCTTGTAGAAAATTCAATTTTTTAAATAAAATGTTGGATCAACCGATAGCCTAACCTATATATCAGCTTGTTTCGACCAATAAACCAGATTTAAAGACTTTATGTGTTTTATGCTATTGCATGATTGAAATTTTATTTTCAGAATTAAATTCTCTACAATTAACGTTGGGGAAAATATAGATTTATCGACAAATGTACAAGTTAAATACACTTAAAACTAAACACTTAAAAAAACGTGTTTTTATATCATATTTTGTTAAATATCTCAATAACGCTTCGGGGATGGCGGGGGGTGCCTTGCGTCAGCAGGGTGGACACTTGCTATCTTGACGGTCGCGCACTACATTCTTTCTCTGTCCTATCTGGCCTTCCTTGGCCAAATTCTTCTCTATTTCTTCTTTCTTTTTTTCATAACTTATATGGGCGGACAAGGCTCATAGCTGTGGTGAAAGCAACTTGTCTAGGGGAGCCAACCCTACACAATCCTGCGAGTTCAGGCGCAGCAAGGTGGCGGCCCCATCACTGAACTTAACCTGCGCAGCGTTCGTACCGCGGCCAGGGGATAATTTAATTACTGGCAAACCTCAACAAGCCTCGGATTTGGGACCTGGATATTCGGATAAAAACATAAGGACACAATCAAATAAAAAGCGATTTGGGATAATGGATACATTGAATATTGCAACCTGGAATGTAAGAGGAATATCGACAAAAGAATCAGAACTAAATAAAGAACTCAAGGATCAAAAAATCAATATTGCTGTCATCACAGAAACTAAAAAGAAATTGAAAGGAACAAAGGATTTGGATAACTACACAATGATTTATAGTGGAGTAGATCAGTCAGTAAGAGCTAATTCAGGAGTGGCAATCCTCTTTGACAAGAAATGGAAAAACAAAATAAAGAGCTATAGTTACATCAATGAAAGGATAGTCATGGCAACATTTAAAGTTGAAAGAGGAGATTTGGTGGTTATTGGTGTTTATGCCCCTGAAGAAGGTAAGCCGCAAGAAGAAATCGACAAACTATACAAGACCCTGCAAGGTTTGCTTAATGCCAACAAAAATAAATATGTCATAATTGCAGGAGACATGAATGCAAGAGTTGGCAACTTGCCTATTCCGAAAGTAGTAGGCATGTTTGGAGAGCAATGCATAAACAGGAATGGTCATACCTTGAGAGACTTTGCCACTTTCAACAATTTAAGGATTACCAACACATTTTTCCGCAAAAAAGACATACACAAATTCACCTGGGCTGCACGAGGTACAAAGTCATTAATAGATTACATAATTGTGAATGATAAACTGAGTATGAATGTCAAGGATGTAAGAGCCTATAGAGGATGTGACATTAACTCAGATCATTACCTTGTAGCAGCAAAGATAAATGTCATTGCAAAATGGAAGAATGATGCAGTAGGATGCGAAAGGAAGCCAAAGGAAGAGGTCTTCAAAATACATCTACTGAGGGAACAAGGTGTCCTGAGGCTATTCCAACAGCGTTTGCAGCAATGCCTCACCGAACTGCCAACCTCTGACAACATAAATGAGGAGTGGAATACTCTGAAGTACTGCTTGAAGAGAGCAGCCAATGAAGCTCTTGGGAAAAAACAAAAAGTAGTGCACCGGAGAGGTTTGAAGATATGGAATGATGATATAGCTCAAGCAATAGAGGATAAGAAAAAAGCATACAAAATTCATTTACAAAGGAATACAGATGAATCAAAACAAATATATAGGGAGAAAAGAAACTTTGCAAGAGGGATAATTAGGAGGGCACACAAGGAATCGTGGGATAATTTCATAAGGGCACTTGAAGAAGATTTACATGGAAGACAGCAAGTTGCTTATAAAATTATGAAACATTTGAATAAGACTGAGAAAGATACAGCGCATTTGAATGTGATACCTATGAATGAATGGATACAGCACTACACAGAACTCTGGTTTGATGAGAACTCTCAGACAGATACAACCGAGGAAATGATAGAGGATTCATCAATTGACTTGCTGAGCATACAGGAACTAGAGAGAGTGCTCAGGAAAGCAAAAAATCGCAAGGCAACTGGACCAGATGGTCTTAATATGGAATTGTTCAAATGCGGTGGATTATTTTTCAAGTTCAGATTCCTCCATCTCCTTAACATGTGCTGGAAACAAAAGATGATCCCAGATGAATGGAATGAAGCTTTGGTGAAATCTATTTTCAAAAAAGGAGATAGAAGTTCATGCGATAATTACAGAGGCATAAGTCTGCTCAATACAGCATACAAAATTTACAGCATGATAATCAAAGTTAGGATGCAGACCATTTCTGAAGTATTGCTACTAGAAGAACAATGCGGGTTCAGGAAAGGGCGATCGTGTACAGATAATGTGTTTGCCATTAACCAAATTATTGAAAAGAGAAGCGAATTCAACCTGGAGACTCACATAGCTTTTGTCGATTTTCAAAAAGCGTTTGATTCAGTGGATAGGACAAAGTTATGGGATGTTCTGCATGAGTCTGGCTACCCCTTCCACCTCATCAAAGTAGTCAAGAGTTTATATACAGGCACAAAGGTGATAATAGATACAGGACATTCCAAATCTGATGAAATAGTGACCAATAAAGGAGTAAGACAAGGGTGTGGCTTATCACCTGCTTTATTCAATATATATTTAGATGACGTGATCAGGAAATGGAAGTCTAAAATACATTCTGGTATCACCATAAGTGAAAATTGTGTTGTTAGCTGCTTGCTCTTTGCCGACGACCTGATAATAATGCAAAAGAGTGAGGATGACCTGCAGAGAGCTCTTTATAGGCTATCCAACCTCTGCCAAGAATACAAGCTGACAGTATCGGAAAAAAAGACAAGGGTGATGGCTTTCAAAGGGAAGGAGCCAGTAAGGAGCAAGATAGTATTGGATAATTGTATCTTAGAACAGGTATCCAACTTCAATTACCTGGGTTGCGATATTTCTTACAGGAAAGGGAAAGACACCAGTAACAAAATACATCGTTTCCAAAACATATGTGGTACCATTCACAGAACCCTGAAAAATAAAGCTAGCCAGAGTACCAGGCTGAAATTCTACAAAACCATAGCTGTGCCAACACTTCTATATGGATGTGAAACTTGGGTGTTGTCTAGGCCAGATGAAAGCAGATTGCAGGCGTCGGAAATGAGATTTCTGCGGAAGACGTATGGTTGTAGTAGAGAAGATCGTTTGAGAAATACTGAGATCAGAAAGCAATTAAACATCTTCTCTATGAACGAGAGGGTATCTGATAGTAGATTGAAATGGTACGAACATGTAAACAGAATGGGAGAAGACAGGATACCGAAGCTGGTGCTAAACTATCACCCACAAGGCAAACGAGACCGAGGGCGTCCGAGAAAAAGATGGATGGATATGAGGTTCGGAACAGGCAGAGATGCCTAAACCGTGAAAGGAAGAAGAAGAATCTCAATAACGTTACAGTAGTTACAGGTCCGTGACATATTTTATTCGTTTTATCAGCTCCTTTTACAAAGAATCTGTTCAATTCAAAAAACTAAATATAGGCCTTAGTTATTCAAATGATAAATTAAAAAATATAGCTGCCAACGACCGCCATATTTATTTCTATAACAAAGCGTTTTCAGACCAATTTTCTTCATTTGATGAAAGGAATCTCCTTTTATTTTTTAGTGCATTACGGAAGATTCCTCCTGAAACACCATGTACAAACAGCTATACTGATGCCAGTGTGGACTTATGATATACAACTTTGGGGTTGTACCAAACTATCCAATGTATGTTCCAAAACCCAATTTGTTTATGTTGCATTATTTCGATTCATACAATATTTTCATCAATTCTACAGCTGGTGCATCTTATATAAGTAGATCGAATTAGCAGAGATTCTTAGTACCATTCTCTAATTCATAGTTACAGACAAAATAATATATTTTGGAAAGATAAAGCCCGTGAAATTTCTACCTACAAATGGAAGCTATCAAACAAAAATCTAGTATTTGGCGGACAAAGAAACCTGAAATTTGCAGTATGCATTTATACGGCTAGACGATCAGCCGATGAAGTTTCTTGGGAACGAAAATGTCTTCCTGATATGCGAGTAAAATCAACATTACTTTCAGATGAATTGTTTTGTAGAATGTTTTTTAATTAATTTCAATGTTGTATAGAAGATTGTTCAATGTTTGCATTGAACGATACTCCATCTGAGCAAACTCTAAAAGCAAAATAAAATACGGTGAACTGCAAGTGGATGGATTTGATAATTAAAAAGTGTTCAACATACTTGAATATTGCAATGCCTATTCAAAATTGTATTAAACTTGGAATCGGCAGCCACACTCATGTCGAACAGTTCATTGCAAATTTCCAGCTTGGAGAAACATGACAAGCAAACTTGTTTTGGTTTGGAGTCATCTTCAAGTATCTGGAAAAAATAAATTTTAACCAATTTTTTGTGATGTTATAATCTTAATAAAATGTAATTTCTATAAACCAAATCAAGACCAAGAGGACAAACAAGCATAACTAACTACGAATTAAGAAAAAGACTATTGGGTTTTGTTAAGAGAAGGGATATGTGACTTGATATATGAGGGGATGGTTACCACAGCATATTAGCACGGACCAACTAATAACTACGATTATTTTTATATATTAGAATTGAAAACGTGAATTATCATTCTCAAAAAAAAAATAATAATAATTTCGGCCTCGATCACGAGCGGTAGAAGAAAAGTTCAATGTCGGGAGTAGATAACAAACAGAGAAGTTCTGCCGTTTAGACGTTCACCGCTCGTATCGTGGCCGAGGTCTCACACTATAAAAAAACATCTACAACTCGTTGGAGGGTTCGACACGGAGGTATAGAAGATTTGAAATCACTGTCACATGCTCTAGTAGTCACACTAATGATGAAATAGTTGAAATTTACCAAAAAAATAGATCTTTTTAAAGGACTGGACTTCTGGTCTATATCGCATTGTTCGTATATTAGTTGAACCTTCTTTGTAACTGGAAATTATGTTTATTTATTTTTCATTCATTTGTTTTATTTATTAATTTCTTATTAAAATACTTTATTCAATAGAATATAAAAAATCTTTTTGAGAAGATTGATTGCGTACTTGGATAGAAAGAAACTACGAAACGATTGCCAATATAGATTCAGGAAAAATAAAAGTACAACAGATGCTATATTTGACTTTATAATAAAATAAAATAGTATGAAAATTTGATGAAGTGGGCGAAACTATGTATCTTCTATGACATGACTAAAGCATTTGACCTCCTCTCCCATGAAACACTCCTTAAAAAATTATCGACCATGGGCATAAGACGAAAAATCCATACCTTGCTGGTAGAGACAGACTCAGGCAAGTCATTCACATAATGCAGGAACACTGGGCCAAGATTGAAGTGGTTAGCTACTTACCTAAATGACAGGAAGCAGATTGTCAGCATAAGACACTCAGGATATGGAATGACTCAAGGATATAACCTTGGCCCAATGTTGTTCCCGCATTATGTGAATGACTTGCCTGAGTCTGTATCTACCGGCAAGATATGGCTTTTTGCAGATGATGTCAGCCATACGGTCCAGAACAGTGATAAGGAAAGCCTTAAATCAAAGCACATGAAGGAAGGACTGGAAGAAGTGAGTAGCTGGTCCAAGAGAAATAAGCTGTTATTTAACAGAAGCAAAACAAAGGCCCTACATTTCTACAAGAAAAAACACAATAGTGTTCCTTTGCTTCGGTTACACTGACTGGAAGGGTCAAGTAGAACAATGGAGGAAAACATAAAATATTTAGGTGTGACTATTTGTGATGGAAACATCATGTCAAGCGCATATAGACCAGACTGACCGCTGTATGCTTCATGGTGCGCCGACTGCAGTCACTCCTGGATAGGGATGTTCAGTTGAAGGCGCACTTTGGCTGTTTTCAGAGCATCTTGAGCTCAGGCTTATTATTTCGGGGAAGCAGTCCTGAGGCACAGCGCATACTACTTCTTCAGAAGAGAATTATCAGAACAATGGCCCAACAGTCTTTGCCACATTACAGACCCATATTCATCGAAGCAGAGATTCTAACATTGCCAGCACTCTTCATTATGGAATCAGAGTTGATGGTACAGAGGAGACCAGATGAATTTCAACTGAATTTGCATACCAACAAGGAGTGGGCCTAAATACATGTGTGTCAAAATTTACAATAAAATACCCAGATATCAAATGAATAGACATTATTGGGTCAAGGAATATCTACAGAAAAAGTCGTACCACAGCCTGGAAAAGTACTTTCAGGCTAGAAAATAAAGTGGGCTACACACATAGACGACTACGGCGCTGCTGCGGTCTGCTAGAGGGAAAACATTTAGTACTCTATTTAATTTGACTCAACAGGTAATGGTAGCAGACCTTTATGGGGATCACTATCAAGCATGCGGTATGTAGTCTTTGTAGTGTAGCGGTTTATTATGGAAGAAAGTAAATAAGTCCGAAACCGCAAGCATATTATTTGCACAGGTACGGTGTAGACCAAATAAGGAGACGGGAATACGAAGTCTAATTTTAGTACCGATACAGGATTAAATAATAAAACGAGATATGTTTCGGCTACTTACTGATAAGGAAGGAAAGCATTTCTTGATTTTTCCAAACAAATCATCTTTGTTGAACGGTGTTTTGTCAAATATTGGTATCATTGACTCACTGGTATTTGCGCATAAACGGCAAATGTTCGATTCGAAAATTACAACAGATTCTACAGACTTTTGCTTCAAAAAGTATGCCATCAGGATGATTGTTTCTAACCCTTAACTTTCAAATCTATCACTGTACTAAGTACAAATAAATAAGCGTGGGCTCTCAAATCTAAATAATAACCTCATTTCTCGAAGCCACAAAGTTCCTATGAATTAGAATTAAGTCAAAGCACCTAAGCTCAGTGATTAATGGAAACACTGTCAAGTAGAATGTAGATAATTTAAATGGATAATAAAATCACTATCAATAGTATAAAAGTGACAACTGCGTCAACTGCATTTGAAATACAAGTTTGTACCAAACTGGATGGTACGTGTATCGCGTATATGAGTTGAGAGCATGAGAAGAATTGCAGACGGCGAGTTACCACTTCGTTCAAATGTATGTATTACAAAATTTTGTTCACTTCACTTCTGAGAAGAGTCTGCGGATGGTCTGTGTTCTGTGTGTCTCCAGCAGACACCCATGATGAGAGGAAATCAGCTGACAATTATAAACAGCTGACTGATAATATTATCGTCGTGTCAGTGGGGGGGTAGCCACTTGACCGAAAAACGAAAAGACCGAATGCGAAGTCGTGACGTCACAAAAAGCTACGTCGCTCCAAAGATTTCTACAGAGCCCTATGATGAACAGCTGATTCCTGTTCACCGAATCATCTTGACGTGTGCCACCTAGAGATACCACTGCCACCTGATACCAGAGGTACAAGCGCTCAGACGATGAATAAATGAGCGGTAAAATTTGAAATTCGAATGAGTTGATTTTTACTTCTTGAATTTCTTTTTTCATAACGATCTGCGTTGTTAATATCAACGACTTGCAGTCAAGGCCTTGAAGGTGAGTTTCCACGACTCGAAAACGTTAGGCTAAGAGTGAGTAGGAATATTATTCATTCACAATTAAAACTGACTGCAAGTCGTTAAATCAAATCAAAATCATTTCCCAGTCAACACAATTTATACATGAAATAATCATTGTGCATTCCTCATTTAGCTCTACTGCAGTATTAACAACATAATCATATATGTACTGTGCTACATTCCTATACTTAACTAAATATTAACCAAATACAATTTATCTGGAAAATAATCCCAAAGGCCACGAAACCTCTGTTTGGGCGAAATAAAAACATGTTCCTACTGAAAAAAGCAACTAAAGAAAAATAAAGTAAAACTAAAAAACAGAAAGAAAACCCTCTTATCAAATATTTTAAAATAAAACGTAATAAACTCAAGAGAATATGCCACGCTTACCAGCCGTTGGAAAATTTTTTTGACGGATTCAATAAATAATTTTGCACCTTCTAATATAATATACAATTATAAACTTAAAAAACACTTTTGAATGGAAATTGACTCACGTTATGGCGTGACGGCCGTTTCGCTCTGTTGTCTAGAGCATCATCAGACGACCCACAGTACACTGATTCAAGGCATGAGTTTGAGGGTTAGTTATGTTGGAATGGAGAAGGGGTGGGGGGATGAGTAGGCGGGAGGTTTGAAATTGGGATTATTTTGTCAAATATAGTATGTGAGAAAAAGTTAAGTTGATCATTTAAAATGTTGTCAGGTTGCTGCTTTGCATGTTTGTATATCTCATATTGCAAAGCAGCAACCTGACAACATTTTAAATGGACAACATTTTAAATGATCAACTTAACTTTTTCTCACATACTCTATTTGACAAAATAATCCCAATTTCAAACCTCCCGCCTACTCATCCCCCCACCCCTTCTCCATTCCAACATAACTAACCCTCAAACTCATGCCTTGAATCAGTGTACTGTGGGTCGTCTGATGATGCTCTAGACAACAGAGCGAAACGGCCGTCACGCCATAACGTGAGTCAATTTCCATTCAAAAGTGTTTTTTAAGTTTATAATACATATTAGTGGAAACAAGATGGATCTTCAACATCATAATATACAATATTAGTTCTACAATATAAATTGTTCTTTTTTTAGTTCTTTTTTCTAGCGCCTATAATAATAAAATTACAGGTTCAGTGAAAGTTACTTCTCAGCTCTTCTAAAACTCTTATATAGCCTAAAACCCGGAAAAACTCATAATGCAAAGAAAAAATCTATATTAACTTAATTTGGAAAACTAATATTTTTTTATTAATTAGAGAATAGAAAGTTTATAAATCAAGCAATGTTATTGTAGTACCTCGTTACATCTTGTTGTGGGACCAGGTCACTACGAATTAGTTTGCAGAGACGTGTCTTTCGCCTACACTTCTTAATATCATCACTCAGCCTATTAAAAAATGTTGGAGCTAGATATGTCTAGAATTTCCTGAATATGGATAGATTAGGTTTAGGGACTCTCACATTTCAAGTTAATTCCTTCCAACTCTGCGAGTATTAATCAACTGCATCTCACCGCTTCTATCAAAGAAAAGTTTCAGGGTTTATATACATATAAGTTTCTAATTGGAAGTATTCTCTTAGTTCTTTGAAGATTGGTGCTGCGAATGTGCAGATCCGATTTTAAAGGACATTATTCGTACAAATGATTTTTGCAGAGTAGTGAGTGGATGCACAATAGACGTATATGCCCCTCCCCAAACCATACTCAAAATTTGAAGCAATAAGAGCAAAGTTAATCTTTTTCATCAATTCTGGGCTACACACCGTCCTCAGTAGATAGAATATTATTACATATTTTATTAACTTTTTTCTCACATACGCTATGTGATTCCTCCAACTGGTATCTAAGTCTGCTATCCACCCAAACGCCAAGATACTTTATGCATTCAACCTGTTCTAGGTCTTGGCAATTATTACAGTCATCAAGCAAAGAACATTCAATATTATGGTATTTAATAGGTGCGGGGAAATGTGTATCTTTTCTGAGCTTGAATGATATATTTTGTTTTTGGGCTCATCTCACCATCATATTGCGAGTAAACCACCATCTAAGTGATAGCCACGAGCCGTAGCTGGTATCTGTTCAATCAGAGAGATAAGCTGCGTTCTCGTAGGTCCCGTTCGTAACGGTGACCGATTAGATTGGCCAGCAAAAAAGACACTGTTCTCTGCTGTAAAATCACTTCCCGGTGGTTCGGAACCCACCTAAAACTGTAGGTCCAACTCATCAATCACCATCATCCAACTCATTACCCACGCACAGGTCTCAGACCTATGTGGGCTTCATCCTAAAAAAAAAATGCATTTACATCGTTCTGCATATTGCCATGTAATTCAGCCATTGATTTGGATTTATATAAAAGTACTGTATCATCAGCAAAGGCAACTGAGCTGCCTTTGAACACACCTAACATAAGCTATTGATATAAATCAAGAAAAGTAAACCTGATAAAACAGATTCCTGTGGTATTCCGATTTTTTGCTCTGTGAATGCACTAATAACATTATTTACTTTAGTTTGTTGCAATCTTCCGGTTAGATAGGACTTGATCCATTTGTGTGCAATGATACCTCTAATTCCTACATGATACCTACATTTCATTTAATAAAATGTTATGATCAACCATATCATAGGCTTTCATGACGTCAGCAAATAAAGCAGCACATAACTTACTTTCATTGAAGCCACCATACATCCCCGACATGAGCTCCTTATTGCAATGATAAGTTTTAATACGATTTTTACATGGAAAAAAAAAATGTTCATTCTAATTATTATTCTTGACATACTTTTTAAAATACCTGTGCTTATTATTGATATGTATTTTTTAATGATAGTCTATAATTAAATGAATAAAAAAAAACATGTTATCAGCTTTAATGTGTCCAGCACAAATGTAAATAATATCTATGTGTATAACTTACATAAATACAGTAAATTGCCTTTGGAACTTTTTGCTCCCTCCAATATTAAAAGGTTTCAAAAAAATTTGTTTTTCAACAATACCTTAGAAATTTGAAAGAGTTCTTCTTATAAGTAACCCTTTTATAAATTTGTTACCTACTATTTTTAAGGGTTTGATATTTTAAATTTTTGTTGCCTTCACCAAAATATCAGAAAATTGTTTAGCAAAAACGGCCAAAATGCTCAAAATCAATTTTTGGACTTTTGTTACTTTTCTCAGTTACCACAATTACATATACTATATGTACCATTTACTGGCAGACAATGTCCATGTTGCATAAATTAATAATACATACACTACATTACCCACGCTCAGGTCTCAGACCTATGTGAGCTTCATCCACCGAAAAAATCTAGAAGATTCTTTTTCATTTTTATTGATTGTGATAACATAAAGAACTCAGAATCCATCTATAAATGCTAGTTGACTCTCACTTGACTCATAGTGTAAATCCCAAAATATGAGTCTCAACTAAGAAATCATATAAAAATATGATAAGCCTCAAAAATTCAATAAAATTTTGCGTTTCTTATGGTGATGTCCAAATGACTGCAAAAAGTCAGGCTAGATTATGTATGATGTATTTACAACATCTAAAAATGAAGATTTTAATAGAATAAACTATTCTTTAAAAAAAAAATAGTTTTTAAAAGAACAAAATACAATTTTAAAATATTATTGATGGCTTATAAAAAATTACATTTTATATCATTTTAAAAGTTGAACTGCCACAGGCAAACCAGTTTAATAATTCAACTTATTTTGTTATTCAATAGTCCAATAATTGGAGACATCAATGATTCTTTGTTATACTATTGCTGGTTAAGATGTGAGCCAAATTATTCTTGAAAAATCAAAAATTGAAAGAAAAACCCAAGCCTTTTTTCTAAAAAATATTAATTGTGAAGCTAGCGTGAGTATTATTTACTTAAAAAAATTGAAATGTTGGTGAAAGAAGTGTTAATTAATTTGTGGAAATTCAATTAAATTATAATGAAATTCTATTGAAGTTGGCAAATTAGGCCGAGCTATGATTGTATGCCATAGTAATAGTTATTTTGGTATTGAATTGAAATTATTGGTAGAGTACGGTACCGTCCTTTGTATTGAATTAATATCCTTCCATATTATAGTATAGTTCTTTTTATATATATATTCTTTGAGCTCCTTTTTATTATTATAATGTTCAATGAGATAGTATAATATTCCTGGATTTCTTGTTCCATGACGAACTGCGTTGTTAATATTAACTTTTCATGTGAAATTTAACGACTTGCAGTCAAATAGTCAGGGGCCTCTGAAGATGGAACTCATAGATTCGAAAGCGCTCGGCCTACAGATTAAGTGAGTTATACTTATTCTTAACAAATATTTGACCGCAAGTCGTTAAATTTAACATGAAAAGTTAATATAGTATAATACTTTTATTTGTAGCTTTATGACTATTTTCATCATGAGATGTATTCAACACTATTTAATGCTGTAATTTATTGATGTAGAATGTAGTAGCTTGTGCTGAAAAAAATGAGAATTGCTATTTTCTTATTGTTTACAAGAAATATGAAAGATCCATTGAGGTCATTGTCAAAATTGATGAAAAGTTCTCTATCAAGAACCAAATTTACCGTTCTGTTGAGCTTATCAAAATAGGTTTCACAAAATTTTGAAAATTTTTAGATAATGGGTTAACTTACTGCTCGTTTAATACAGTTACAAATTTTTATAAATTCATCAATATGTTACTTCAATGCCATAAATATTGTGTGGCCTTACCTTACCTGGCATTTGTATCACAGGGCAATATTGTGATCTGTATTGTCCGTCTCATTATCGTTTACTTATTTAAACATAATTAATCAAGGATCTGTTTCAAGTGACTCATTGCACGTTTAAACAGATTAAAAATGATCAATTCATGCGTATCGTATTTTAACTTATCAGTTTCTATGTAACTTTATATATTTTCTAAATTTTCTTTTGTTGAAAGCTCAGCTATTAGCAATATTCAATACTTCACGCCCCATCTACCTCACTACATCACCAATAGGTTATATAGATTTACCATTGTCGTTCCAATTCTTCTACTTTATTTGCTGTTCTTTGTGAACAAAAGTACGGTAATTGGGCAGTTAGGTTAAATAAATTTCTGGAAACATCTCCAACTATTAAGCTTTGTTTATTTGAACTAAATTTTATTTTATTCCCTGTGGATTGTGCTCTTGTTTCATTTTTTATATTTAAAAATCCAAGCTAACCAGACTTAGGAAAGTATAATTACTGGACTGACAAGAATTCCATAAATATTCTGTCATTGTAACAGAATTATTGTTGTATTAATGAAAAAATTATGTAATCCTCCAGAGACAAATGCTTCTAAAGCACTGCATTTCATTTTATTATTAATTTAGATATTAAATAGTTCTTCAAGTAGATAGTTCTTCAATATAAAATTTGAGCAGGTGGATTTAAAAGGATTGCTATTGTGGTTCAACTGCAACGGTCTCTCTCTCTCTTTTAATATATCAAAAACGAAATATTTTGCTCTTCACTTTTCGTACCTCGTGGCAGTTACATTTACCACTGAAATTTCATAATATATGCCTGACCAGATAAACTGTGATTGTGGTATTGTAATGCAGTCTGGTTCTATGAAATAGCTTGGCGTCAAGCTAGATGAGAGGCTTACTTGGTATAAAGACATTGTTAATTTGAAAACATATCTATTGATCCTTCTTAGAAAGTTTTATTTCCTTAGAAAAATACTTCCTCAAGCGGTTATAAGGCAATTATATTTTGCTCTAGTGGATTCCAAGATAAACACTATAGTATAAGTTGTTGGGGCTCCACTTATAAAATCCATTTTAAGCCATTACCGTTGTCACTTTGCAAAAATCTATAATTCGTGTCATGAAAGGTGTGAGGAGAACCAAACACTCTTTCCCAATTGTACACCATTGCGCTAGATTTATGTTTTTAAAGTGTTATCTCCTTTCTTTATGAGATCAGGGGACCGTAGAAGGCAGTAATAATAATATCGTGTGACCTGGCTGGCTCAGGTCTGGTGTCAGAGTTATCAGGTCGCACCTGAATAAGTTCAGGGCCTCTGACGTGACTTAACGACTGTTTTTTTAGGCAGCCGGGACCCACAGCTTAACGTGTCCTCCGAAACACGGGAGTGGCCCGAGGTAAAATCTTTAGGTCAGAACTGGGATCGAACCCGGGACCTTTGGGCTAGCAAACCAGCATTTAACCCACTCGGCTACGGCCACTCCTATAAGGCAGTAATATGAGGGTGATTATTTTTATATTGCACAAGAACTGCAACCAATAAGGCCCCCTAAAACATACTCAACTTTTTTTTCAAAAATTGTTTGTTTCCTTATTCCTTAATTTTTCAGTAATGTACCTGATTCCATAAAACAAACAAACAATATTTATTACTTTAAAAACAAATCTTAAAATGGCTTATTTGTGCTCCGCCTGAAACTATTGAAAGGTTATTCACTGTCATTGGTTAACTTCATTATACAACTAGAATTGTAGATAAACATGGATTATTTTTGAAGCGTGAATGGTATGTGAATGTAGCATCCAAAATACCTTTTTACTACTATACTCATATTTGCAAACGAATTACAAATTGTGCTTATTTTTGTACAGGAATTTTATGATTATTATTGAATTAAGTTAAATAGAAAAATTCTAGACTTGTGTTGTGCTTTCTAAGAACCTCTTTCAATTCCAAAGGTCATATTATTTTTTGGCCAGGTATATTTTAAGGGAACGGGGAATTGGCTATATCTGGAACTCACTATATCTGTGTTAAATGTCCTATGCTTATAAAACTGTTCTGAGGAGGAATTCGGTATATGTGTCGACTAGGGGAATTCCCTATATCTGGAATTCACTGTATGTAAGCCGGAGGAATTGCCTATATCAGGAACCGGCTGTATCGTCGCTAGCGGGAACTCACTATATCTGACGTCACACCTACGTCACAGCGTACTGTGACGGTTGCAGGTGGGTCTCCTTCACAGCGTACTGTGACGGTTCCACAACTCCAGGTGGAGCCAACGATACGGCGATAGAATACCAACACTATTCAATCATCTACCCCAGTGATAGACAAACTCTGTCGGTGAGCTCGCGGCTTAGCGCGCCCTGCTATTTTAAATTAACATAATTAATATGTTTTTTTATTACGTTTTTTTACTTGGCCATTGTTAATATAAAAGCCAATTGCCATGACTGACTGATTCATCACTATTTCTTGTAAACCATGCGGCTAGAAGTTGAAATTTTGTGCACATGTTCAGTTAAGATCCCTAGATGCATACTAAGAGCAGGTTTTACCTGAAATCCCACAGTTGACTTTTTTAATTACTAACCACCTTTTTTTAATCATTGTTATTAATTAGAATTTATACTTATAACCTATAAATAATTTTTTATATCATATTTTTATTCATCAAACATTACAAAAATTCAATTTGCATACGTTTCTGAATACAATATGGCACAGCCAACAAAGAGAAACTTGCGAGCTAGCTACAAGTTCATTATAATACAAACAAAAAAATACATGAAAAAAATACTGACTCTAACCTATCTGGTGAAGCCAGAAAAGCTAATTACCATTGGCCGACTGACTCATCACACTTTCTCGAAAACCATGTGAAATTTCCAGCATTTGGGACCAAAAACAACAATTTTTCAAAATATATTTTATCACCGTTTCTCAAGAACTATCATGTGGCCTTATAAGTTGAGTATCCAGGTTCATTTAAGACTCTAGTTAAGCAAAATTTTTACCAGGTGTGAATATGTATTACTTTTAAAATTTGGTTGCGTATATATCTCCGCCTCCCATCAGTGGTTTTAGTTGGACAGCTAAAACGTGGGAAGCGATCCTGCTGGCTAGTCATATAATACTGTATATTATGGTAGCAGAGCCATTTCCTTTGCAGATACCATTTCCTTTGCAAATTTTAATACAGCAGAACTTTTACATGCAAAGTGACATTGTTGAACTCAAACACTCGCTAGGGGGGTGTATACATTTATTGTTGTGCATGTCCGCACAGTTGATCTGTGTAATAAGGCGCTTACTAACGCCATTCCCTTTCGAAAAAAAAATTTGTCCAGACATTTGCTAACAATAGCTAATGGCTTATATGCTTCATGTTTATGAATTGATTGGAATGATTCATTTTCCTCAAAATTTCCATCATAATTATTTTTGTAATTTTCCAAGATATTTCTTTTGATAAGAATTTTAGAACACTAAATTCTAAATTCGACAAGCCTAAAAGCCAATTCTTGCAGCTGGTCAAAAATGAACCATTTTTTGTATTTTGGAAAGTTGCTATTACCAAGTACTTTATGTACAAATATCTTGAAAAATAGCACATTTTTAGAGCCTTATTATACAGAAACACTACAGTCGCGGGTCACAATTTTAGGCTAAATTAAACCAGCCCATGCTGGAGGGGGTGAACATTTATAACAAAATTAGAAAAATTATTAGAATTTATTAATTTCGAATTCCTCTAATTGCTATTACTGTTGTCAATATCCGCCATTGCGGAAGTCTTCAGTATAAAGTAATAGCAATTGAAGGAATTCGAAATTAATAAATTCTGTTTATGTATATTTGTCAGTTTATTCAATTGTCAGTCACTTCAAACTAAAATTATTAGATAGGCTTGCATTAATAGGATAGCTGAAAATTTTTATAAATAATAGAGATAGGAAAAAAATATTAACAAAAGGAATTTTAAAATATACATCTCATCATATAAACAATCGATATACTTTAAAATAAATTAGATACTGCCATAAAATAAGGATGAATATAGAATATGATGGTTGATCTATGGATACTACTACACTAGCGGCCTGGCAAGTGGGGCGGACCGCACCGCGTTCCAGCCCTAGGGAGATGACAAAAAGCTGATATAATATAATGATTATACATGATTGTATGCATATAATGATTATAATTTCAAAATTTGAATCAAATAATGTGATTTGTTAAACTTTGGTGCTAATATGGACTCTAAATAAGTGAACCTATAAATGTTATCAAATGGTTCGCGTGTTCTCCGAGGCTGGACCAAAACACTTATTAGAATTAATTTTGACCGATAATGCGGGATAAAATTATTGTATTAAGTGCCTAGAATCGCTTAGAGAGCGTGTACGAAGGGATTATTTTCGTAATTTTTCCCCCGGGATAGGATTTTAAGACCACTCTTATATAGAAAAGTTCAATAATTATTGTTTATTTTCAATGTATTTTTTTCTCTATGTTTTGTGTACTTTCATCACATATATATGATTGAATGAGCTAGTCCTATGTTTTGACTCGTGACTCGAGGCTCGCGATTTTGTCTGTATGTTTGTATGTTCGATGATAACTTTCGAATACTTTGACCAATCAAATCAAATCAGAAATGGTTTTATTTCTCCTTCAACAAATACAATATGTATGTAGGTAAATTAATATAAAATACAAAATAAACAAAAAAAAAAAACGTATACAAAATACAAAATATAGTTAGAGAGCAAAAAATTCCTCACATGGGCCTTACGCCTGTGTGTGAAGAAGAGTTCGCGTCATCATTACAAAAGAATTTATTATAGAAGAATAAAAAAAAAACTCTGTTGAAAAATAAATATTACTTTAAGCTGAAAAAAACCTGGGGGAACTTAAAAAAAGGCTTCCGGAAGGCGGAAGCAGGAAGGATCCCCCATCCATCAAACACGCGAATTATGAGCACAACTGAGAAAGAGTAGTAGTTTTTAGATTAGCTTCTGCCAAGAGCACCCTATTCGAATATTTCGGGATTTTCCAATTAGCCAATTTTCTAGAGAGCTACGACAAGCAATTGTATGGAGCCCAAACATTACTAGAATAACTTGCAATTGCATTCTGAAGGAATTAAATTAGAAATTTTTTCAGAGGCCTGGCCCGAGAGTACATTCTGGTTTATGAGCTTTTTCCTCACCTGACAATATAATTATTATCACAAAAGTATGAGGAAATTTAATTGAAAACACACTTAATATTTGAAATATCAAGGAAACTTCTTTTTAAACAGTTTAATTTGTTTAATATAATTTTGTAATAGATATATTTTTATTAATCACCAGTTATTTGATTAACATTATTTGTTTTAAAACAAACTAAATATAATTACGAACCAAGCCTAGTGGAGTTCATTTCCAGTGAAAATATATATTTAGATTTATGTATTTTGCTTAAACGGCTGGCCTCATTGGACTCAATCAGTTTCTTGTCCTCCTTGATAAGTTCTCTTTCTGCATTGTCCAGTACTTCTACATTCGTTCTGATTTTCTCTATCAGTTTTTATCTATAAATACCCTTTGTACAATATGTCAGTTGTTTATTTTTTATATGAATATTGTTTTTATTTCTTTAAGTTTCTTTAGATTTTCGGCGTAGATTTCCTGGGTTATTATCAGTTATAACATATTATGGTTTTATATCAAGTCATTATAGACTTGGATCCCAGGGGGTCCACATGGAATACTATGTGGACCACCTTCTTTCCAAGAGCTTTTACACAGACAGACAGTCGGACAACGGCACAATTCCAATAAGGCCCTGTTGGGTCCTTAATAAGAAGAACCAGTTATATTCTTGTTTGAAGAAAACTATGAAGATATGTAGTGACTTATGAATGTGGCAAACATAAATACTTTAATATTTTATATTTCATTAATATCTTAATTTGTTAGTATAGTATTGATTAACAATATTTTCTCTTTTATTTGCGCGTTATTTGTTAGGCATGCGGGCAATGCTAAGCACGCTCGGAGAATTCGCCATTGGTTAGTTGTGAGTAAAGAGTGGATAATAATGGTAAGCTTTTATTATTAAGGAGTAGTGGTGAATAAATTCGAGTGAAGAACTGTAATATATACGAGTATATTATCACCCCACTACGACACTTGAGAGAGAGTGAGAGTGAGAGTGAAAGATAGAGTGAGGGTGAGTGAGAGAGAATCATACTATAGAACGCCTACTTTTGTTGTACAATAACGCCATGCTTCATCACAAGAAACATAAAAATATAAATATGCGTGAAATAAGGAAATTAAAATGTTATGGAAGATAAATTTAGACAAGAAAGAGAGCAAAAACTCTTTAAAATCACATTCAGCCAGAAAATCACGCATCAATTAAACATGCAATCTTCTCTTGAAAAGGGAGAGGGATGGTGTGGATAGCCTACTATAAATGAACTCTGATCAGAAACTCTTGACTAACAAAAGAAGCCAAATCTGTGACTTTTATGGAGGTGAAGACATTTTTTCCAGGTGAGGTATCTCCCAAACATTTTCTTTGTTTACAAATGCTCCAAATTTCTGAAATTGACTTTACGTAATATTATTGCAAATTTTACGGAAATGAACCGCGGCTTTATTTGTAATAATAATGAAGACATGAACCTAAGAGATTTGACAGGGGAAGTCAAAGATATGACACAATAAACCCTCATCACCACTTGACCTTGAAATTCCAAATTAAATAGATCTCCATTTCTTCTTTCACAAGATACAAGAGACATAATAAATTTAGCAAAGTAAAAAGCATCCTGTGTCCGTGAGTGTCGGTATGAATCGAAACAGCATGTACCATGATAGGTATGGAAACTATAGAAACTGTGTATAAATGATGATTTTTGTAATCAGATGGAGAAAAACTAAATACAAATAATAATCTACAAGCTACTCACAGGTAATTGACATGACAGAAACAGAAACAGTGATTAAGCCTGATCATGTTCTACTACACTCAAAACGCAGAACAAAATACATGAAGTATTCAATTAAATACTGTACTTAATGAGAAATTGATATAGCCTAATATTTTTTGAAGAAGCACTCATGATCATCACTACACTACACACTGTTTTCTCATGTTTGCTTTTTGAATTCTTATTCTTGAATTTTTGATACACAAAAACGTTGTCTTATTTTCAAGAAAAAAAAATCATTTTAAATGAAAATAAATGAATTTTTGAATGACATCCTATTCATGAGAACAAGTTGATAAGCAACTGACATTTTATAAAATAACTATAATTTTCATAACTGTCATTAATAATAACTAGTGGCTTGTAGGGGCAAAAATCCCTGAATAAAAACACTAATACATAAAACAAGTCATTATACTACAGTATTATAAATCAAACGAACTAACAATCAAATTACCTATGAGTCAGAATTTCCCTGTTTACTAGATTTTTTGTGTGAGAATAGTCTTTTTGGTTGGTGTTATTTACAATAAACAAGTTCATTCCTTCCGGAGATTTAACTCTGCTAAATGCAACATATAATTGCCCATGAGTAAATACTGGTTTACTTAGGTATATCCCAGCTTTGGCCTTGGGACTTATTGATAGTAATACAAAAAGCTATAGTCTGATTGGAAATTGTTTTCTTGACATATGGAAAGGCATATTAGGGTCTGTTGATATAAGCCTAATTCCTGGTAAAAATATTGCATTACCTTTCCAGATCCAGTTATTATTTCTAACTTTATGCACCTTCCGTAAAGGCCCAACACAATTCATCATACGCCATTGACCAGGCTTAAGCCTGACCCGAGATTCATATTCCTTATCAATATCACGATAGCGCCAATTTTTAGTGTAATATGGTGTTTATGTGGTGGCATTCCTGATGGTGTGATATTCTATTGGAATATTTAAAAGTTCAATGGGTTCATCAGTAATAATTTTGTCCACAATAAAGTAGTTCTTTGCTTCTCCCTCCACGTTTCCACGTTTCCAAGTATTACATTGTTAATATTATATGACATTGTTCATTCAATGGACACATTATTATGTTGTTTGAAAACATATTAACGTTGTTGATAGTTATTTTTGTATGAAAAATAAAACTAATCATAGATTCATTTCTTAGCACAAACTTTTCTGGAATATCTATTATATCAACTCCTCTGTGACTAGTTAGGTCCGTTATGAGGTATGTTTTCTGTAATAAAAAATAAGACGAAATTGTCACAACCACATTTATTAAAACTTTGAGAAACTAGTTTCGGTTGTTACACCATTATCAATCTCAATCAAACTCTGAGTTTGATTGAGATTGATAATGGTGTAACAACCGAAACTAGTTTCTCAAAGTTTTAATAAATGTGGTTGTGACAATTTCGTCTCATTTTTTATTATGGATACCTTCCACAATATCACCTTCGCCATTACTAAGAAAGTTTGTTTTCTGTTGTTGAAATTATTAGCTTGTCTTCTTCAATGTGAAGAAATGTAGACAAAACAAAAAAATTTTAGAACATATGTCTGTCTAAATTTAGATTATACTATCCCAAGTAACCCACATGTTAATATTGAACACTGACTTGAAGATGAAGCAGGATCACAATCATAATGTATTGATGTAAACAAATCAGACGTTTTTGAATTCCAATTATATTCTTATGGAGAACATTTTACGTTATATCTAATTTTATGTTAACATTCTGGAAATTCCAATAGTTTTCCCACCATCACGGAATAGAGTCCTTTAATTTGATCCCTCTCCCATCTTTCTACAACTTGCCAAACGCCCCCAGTTTTGACGCAAAGAATAGCCTTACGAAATTAAATATATTACGGTGATGATGGCAACCGATCTAGGTTGTTGTTGTTGTGGTGCTTGGTCCTCTTAGTTATCCGCCCACTTTGGCGCTGTCCACGTTCCAAGCGGTGGTAGAGTGGGGGTTCCACATATAGCGACTTCCCGATACAGCCAATTCCCGGGGAAGACACATATAGGCAGTTCCCCTTGCATGCAGATATAGTGAGTTCCCGATACAACCAGTTCCCGAAGAGTACACATATAGGCAGTTCCACTTGCAAGCAGATATAGTGAATTCCAGATATAGCCAATTCCCCCAACCCTATTTTAAGAAGTGTTATACCGTATATGATTACAATAATTATAATAAATTAGGAAACAACAAAAATTATTATTAATACAAAGGGGATAAAAAAGTAAGTTGATCTTAGTTGTTGAGTCACATTATTTATTCTGGTACAACACTCAACGGACATCAACACTCACAATATCGGTTTTTATCTTCTCAAATTAATAATTATTTCTAATTTGCAATGATAGTCTGCATAGTCCACCCTTTGGACCCTGAGAAAAGTCACCCACAGCAGGAAACTGCTTAAGGGCGATATATACTGTCAGTATTTTGAGTTTTTCCAATTCAACACAATCATTCACTAGCAAAATAATGTTTAAAAAAACTAGGTACTGGTACTCAGAAGACACTATTCAAAGTATTTACCAGTACTTCCTTGAAATTTATTGATTTAATTTGTTTCTCATTTGTCAATAACTAAATACATATCTGCGCCTATTATGAATTGTATGGGGATTGTTTTAATTTCAGTAAACTAGCAGCAGTACCTATGTGCCTATGAAAAGGCTAAGGTGAATTGGTAATAAGAATTAGGCACGAAATCAATTTAGGTTTTCTGGATACTGTATAAAGCTCCATTCACATCTATAGACATCGACAGACAGGTAACGTGCCTGACACAGACAGAAATTGTATTCTTCAATGTAATATGCATGAGCGTATTCACATCCACCAACAATTGACCGCACTGACACGGAACAGCAATGGCTATGCAAATTACATTGAAGAATACAAGAATAAAATAGATGTGTAGGCTACCTTATTAGGCTATATAATATGCTGAATATTCAAGTTATTGAATAAAGTCTTTTTGACTGGCTGAGATTGAAATCAGCAAAACATGGTGATCTCCCACCGAAAGTGAATTTCCTGAAAAAGTGACTAAAAGAGAAATATGCCTAATAATGAAGCTAATGAGATTCTAGTCTTCTATTGGTGAACTTGATATGTATCTTGAAACAAAATGTATATTGTCCTAGAGGCATAATTCCGCTGAATGTAGCAGAGGTGTATTCCATATGGGAAACTTTCATTAGGCGAGCTACTAAAACAACACACCTTAAGAGATCCACTCAAAGTTTGATAAAAATATTGAGTCAATGTACATTCTCCCCATACAATGTACAATGTACATTGAAGCTCTTATACACATCAATGAAGGCGCTTTCAAATGAATTGCCCCAGTTTAATGAAAAGTGAACGAAATGAACTTTTTATAGTAAATTCAACAACAATCAATTTCACATGAAAAGTTAATATTAACAATGCAGTTCATCATGGAACAAGAAATCCAGGAAATCAATTTTAATTGTGAATAAATAATATTTCTACTCACTTTTTGGCCAAACGTTTTGGCCATGAGTCATGGAAACTGATATGCAAAGGCCTTTCAATATGACTCCATGACTCAAAAACGTTTGGCCAAAAAGAGAGTGGAAATCTTATTTATTCACAATTAAAATTGACTGCAAGTCATTGAATTTACTATAAAAAGTTAATTTCATTCACTTTTCTGCACGTCGTTGAATTTTCCATAAAAAGTTAATATAAACAACGCAGATCGTTATGGAACAAGGAATCCAAGAATAAAATGAACTAGTTAAACATTATGGCGGTTACCGTACTACTTCTAGTAGCATTTAGCATGAAAGTACATGAATATAAAGATAGTTCATTTCAATTCCAAAAGACCAATTCCAAAATTTGTTGAACTACTCTGTAGTTGAATGAATCCAAACCCTAATAACCTGTACATACGAATAGAAAATATAAACAGGCCAGCATAAGACCGATAAAGAGTGAATGCAGTGAACGTTCTGTAACACCACCACCCTACCTAACTCAAATTTGACACCATTAATATTCATATGTATTATCTTGCTGTGCAGAACTGATATTTTTTGAGAGACTCGCGGCGGACGCGTTTCAAACTATGTCGTTCTTCTTCGGCGCTTGGTTACAGACCGAGTCTGTAACCAAGCGCCGAAGAAGAATGACACAGTTCGAAACGTGTCCGCCACGACTCTCTCAAAAAAGGTCAGTTCTGCACAGCAAGATAATATATATGAATAGTTCTACTGCAGTTCACGAAAAATGGATATCCACAACAATAACCATTAATATTATTTCTCCTATTTGGGTTTATTCACACGATTTGATTTCTCTGATAACATTTGACAGTTCTGAAAGGTTCTTTGACTCTGACTTTCATCCAAATCATCTGGAAAGAAACCTTTTTTCAAATTTGACAGAGGCAGTTTTAGTTCAAAATTCAATAAAACCGACATAGGTGATTTCCCTGAAACAGAAGAAGGAGTACTTCTGCATGCAAATAAACAATCTAATAACAAATCATTTGTGTTCATATTTTCATTTCTCTTCCTCATCTCTAGATTAAATTTTGACAGCAGAATTTTGAATGTTAGTACACTTCGCTCAGGCAGATGGATTGACGGAGGTGAATATGGCGGAGAAAAAATCTATTTAATCCCTTTTCTTTGATTAAAATATTTCCTTTCATGTGAACTGAATGTTCCATTGTCACTTAGAATGGTTTTTGGAAACGAAAATATAGAAAACAGTTCTGCTAATTTAGACCTGAAATCACTTATCTTTTAAGGGAAAACACTCTATCTATTTGGAATGGGAATCACAAACTACTAGGTACTTAATATGAAAATAAAAAATCTATGTGTGCTCTTTCCCAAGGAAAACGAGCAGATGGCCAAGGATTACGGTATTTATTATTTGACTTGTTCCTAGTGGACTGACAAATTTCACAAGACATTTTTTATGATAAATATCGTTATCTAGACTTGGCCACCAGATATAAGAACTCGCAAATAATTTAGAACACACAACACCCGCGTGATCTCGATGAAGCCATTACAGGATTTTTTTATTTTCACCAATTCTTGTTTTCAAAGGTAGGTGATCACTACAAATGGTAAAATTTCTTCCCCATATGTAACTTTTTCACACCAAAACGTATTGCAAGAGCTTCCTTAACTAACTGAGAATAATTTGACTTAAAATAGCACCAACTCCTGAAGAACTTGAATCCACTGGTAAAACTAGTTCTTTACTTGGATCATATAGTAAGTAATGATGCTTCCGATAAAGTCATTTTATACTTTGGAAACGCTTCCGATGACCAAACCCAGGGTTCATCGTTTCTTATAAGCTTATGAAATGGTTCTAATATATCAGGACTCATAATGTACAAAATTCTGTAATAATTGAACATGGATACAAAAGCGTTCAATTAATTGTGTTAAATTTTCTGGTTGAGGCATTGACAAAATTTTTTCAATCTTTGTAGATGATGGAATTCCACCTCTAGCTGACAATTCAAACCCAAGAAATACTAAAGATTTAACAAAAAATTCCGACCTTTGTACATTTAACTTGACAATGTATTCTTCTAATCGACTCATGACTATTCAATTTTTTTACATGTCTCTACCTCCGACTGAAATATCATCTAAATATGGAGAAACATGATTTATTCCAACTAGAATAGATTTTATTACTGACTGAAAAAACGCACAAGCAGATGACAGACCAAAACACGTACAATTATATCTAAGTTATACAATCCTTTTATATAAGTTTTTTTCAAGTTTATATTACATATTAGTGGAAACAAGATGGATCTTCAATATCATAATCCTTTCATATTCATTACTAATAAATTTTTACTAGATTCATGAACTTCCAATTGCAAATTATTAACTGGCATAAGGTGTTGATCTACCGCTAAATATTTGTTCAAATCACCTTGAAATCAGCACACATTCTAATTTTACCTTTGGGTTTGGGCACTAGTAGGCCTACCATGAGACTGGCCCAATCAGATGTTCTTACTTTACTTATAATATACTTCTTTTCTCTAATCTATCTAATTCATTACTGACCTCATCCCGTAATGCACAGGGCGCAGTATTAGCTTTATGGAAAATAGGCTGAATGTCATCTGCTTTTAAATTCAGATGAACTTAAATATTTGTTAGTCTACAAGTTTTTTTTTATCATTTTGTGAAAATACTCAAGTTATGACAAAATGAATCTATATACTCATTTTTTGAAATTGTCAGACAAGAGTTATCACTAATTTGAGTTGACTTTGGCAAAATAGTGTTGGCCCATTTCGGTGAGACAACTGATAACCGATCTCTACCTAGAATAGCTTGACATGATACATTACTAATTATAACTGCTGACAATCTTGCGTAAAAATGAATAATTAACTATGACTTCGCACTTAACAAAAACATTGAGCAAGGTATTATTCACACCTCTTATCACAATAAAAGGTAATTATTGAGTATCCGAACTTTTCGATTTTTCCAACAATTTTTTTTTTGTGACATCTACACACCCCATGAAGCAATATTCCGTTGAAATTTTTTGGGGGTCGCGTCTTTTTCACAAAAAAAAAAAAAAAAAAATTTTTTGGAATTTTTTTTTTTTCAATTTTTTATTTGAATAATTCATAATTTGCAAACATATGAGGAGCTCCGAACCACAAAACGATATCAATCAAGTGAATATAACATTTCCGAAGCACTACCGCCCCCAAACACTGCCTAACCAAACCTTCCCTGGGTGGCTAACAAGGCTAGATGTGACTGAACCACCTCAGAGATTTAGTACTTTAATGCATAAAACAACACAAATCAAGCTAATTTACCATTAAACCATACTACCGCCCCCAAACACAATTTGCGCTCTGTGCGCCTAACCAAACATTCCCTAGTGGCTAACAAGGCTAGTAGGCTATGATGGAACCACCTCGTACCTTCAGTTCTTTCATGCATTAAACAACGAAAAAACTAAGCTCACTAACCTTTCAATACTTCAAAATCCTCAAAATTTCAGGCTGCACTCCATATCACAAATCTCTACTTACAAACGGCGTCTCACATAATGGATAAATTCAAACAATCAACTCTCGCCGAAAATAAAAAATCATAGCATTTCCAAGAAAAAGCTATATTTTCCAAATACTATCTATCATCATGTGATCTATCAATAATCGACTCTCTGGCCGAAAATACAAAATTATAGCATTTCAAAGAAAACATATGTTTCGAAGACTACATGATTCCACCTAACCAAACCTAACCTAACCTTGCCTAGTCTGGCAGTGTTACAGTGTGATGGAAGTATTCATACGCGGAAGAAAAATAGTTCCATCAGAAAACTCTAATTCAAATGCCAAATAAGCGTTGCCCCCGCAAAATATCAGTGTATTATTACTTACTAGTGTGTTTTGAGTGTGTGGGGAAAAAATTGTTGAAAAATTCGAAAAGTTCGGATACTCAATAAATACCCAATAAAATATTGTACCAGCTGAGACATTAGCTGCAGCTTACTAGCAATAATTATCAGAGCTCAAAATCGAAACTGAACTACCTGTATCAACAAGGAATTTAATAGGCTGACCAATGATCATTAAATTTACCAATAATGAACCAGAATTTGGAATTGAATTTTCTGTGACACTGACACAATCTTCACTTGACACTGCTGATATACACTGTGACGGCTGAGACACAACACAATTCACAATTTGACTTGGACCGTGACTACGGGTAGGTGATTGTGAGCAATAACGATCGCCTGATGTTGAATGATATTGCTTGCATGATGATGATGAGCGATACTGATTTCCTGATGTTGAATGATTGCCTGTATGGAGGATGACTTCATTTGTTTATATGCTCCAGGATAACTTGACTTAACCTCAAAGTTTGGTTATGGCTTGCCTGACTGAAAGTTAGTTGACTGGAGCCGACAAACTTAGTTTGACTTTAAGCTGGCACACACAGAAGGCTGCAGATTGACACAAAAATGCCTTTTTTGCAAACCATCATCCATACTGTTAATATGAGAAACAATTTAAGGCGTTCAAATCAAAATTCTCGACATCAGGGTCGAACACGGGCGGTTTAGACATGATGACGAAATACTGACAGTATTAAAAGTAATAAGAAAAAAACGTCATACTAAGTAAGTATACGTTACTGGACACGACAGTACACAACAATCGAAAGTCACTGTAGCTAGTGATGGCAAGAAAACATCGATGTTTTCAAAACATCGATGTTTTGTACAAAAAACCATCGATGTTTGAAGACCGATGTTTTTCTGCCATCGATGTTTTAGTCCAAATACATCGATGTTTGAGTTGCAACACGTTTTGTCATCTCATCATCTTTTTACGGATCAATTCTTGAAAAAATTCCAATTTTTTTGTAGTTGAAATAGAATTTTTCGTCATACTTGTAGGTTATGGACAGTTTACCAGTCAAGCAATCAATGTGGTAAACAGCTGTTTACAGAAATCAAAAACAGCTGATGTAATTTGATGATTATTACCGTACACTGTGTGGTAAAAATCATCAAATGATTATTACCGCACGCTAATGGGTGGCTACTGGCTACCATTTCACTGAAAAACCATTTGGTCGAAAGCTAGATCAGCTGATCTAGAACCATTATTGCTACATTTCACCTTGAGTTGGTGTGTTGAGGTTATATTTGTATAACAATGATTTATAGTTACTTATTTCAACTTATCTGCTATTTTAGACTTGTATGACGAAAAATATCGTACGTAACTCGTCCGGGAAGATGTTTACCATACTCGCATGATAATACCGCACTCGACTTTGTCTCGTGCGTTAACTTATCATACTCGTATGGTAAACACCATTTCCCGCACTTGTAACGTAATATACTATTTACTACTTCACTCGCCTTTCCCGGGCAAATGACCCGAGAAAACCGGTCTGACTATGGCCCTGGATACAATAAGATACAATTAAATAGCATTTTGTCTATCTAACAAAATATATGTCGGTCTGAATTTTAATTTTCAATAAATTAAAACAACACTGTATGAAAATTGTTCGTTACATCACAATGACACCTGATCCATTCTTTCATGTAACATGTAACCCTAATCACACCTTAATAAACCAGTGGTACCATATTTTGTTAACAATGATTTTCTAGGGTTTTGAGAATTTTGAATGTTAATATCTTTTGAATAATCTTTTTTATCTAAGGAAGAAACCCACATGAGTCTGAGACTTGTGCGTGGGTAATGGAATTACTGTTTAATTAGGGGCACATTCAATAGTCCACCTTAATACTGTAGTAAATATAGGCGATCTGAAGATGGACTTATAGCGCTCCGAGCGGAAGATCTTGCATTAACTTAGTGAGAAAAAATCTGATTGCTATTAGTTCGTGTGCTAAATTGTCTCACTTCAAATGCGTTTTTTCAAAAAAATATTTTTTTAGACAAACATATTAAAAATGCCCAAGAACCGTATTATGTGTTGTGTATATGGGTGCAGTAATACCTATTAGAATACAGGAGGAAAAGGTGTTTCATTTTATTCATTTACTGGTCAACGTTATGAAAAGGATAGATGAGAGAAATGGATCACTAATGTTCAAAGGACTAAGTGAGTTATATTATATTTACAAATTATTTTATGTTGAAAAGATTGCTGATTGATGAAAGTTGGAAGTTTGTTATGCAATTGTGTGATTGATATTTTTAATAATTAGAGAAATCAATCCTAATAACAGCTTTGAGGTTATGTTATTGTTGTGAAATATCAATTATTTATTGTAAGCAGGGGCGGAATACTAATACAGTATGTTAAAAGACTACTTACTGTTATTGAAATGTTGTATGGTGCAGCATTGACACTAGTTTGTCTCATTACTTTAACATGTATAATACCTTCACAATCCTCCACATCAAAAACATGATTACTCTCTACGAGGTTCTTCCCTTTTTCTGGAATAGATTTCCTTAAAAAATTGCAATTGACTTCTTAAAATCCTGGTTTTATGATAGGTTTCCCAATGTTAGCCATTATAAACAATGCAATAGACTCACTACATTGCTGCCGATTTAAGCCGCCCAGAGTTCACGTCGATCGATCTTTTGGCCAAGTTCTGATCACCTATAGCAATAGTTTGCAATGTTTCCAAAACATCGATGTTTCAAAAACATCGATGTTTTGAGCTCGATGTTTTAAAGCCATCGATGTTAAACGTACGATATATCGAAACATCGATGTTCTGAAAAATTTTGCCATCACTAACTGTAGCCGTTGCCTTCAAGGAATATTCCTCAAAGGCAACGCTGTAGCCTACTCCAAGCGACAAGTTCCCATCACCACAGCTCACGACCACGAATAATTTTCAGTATTTTCATAATCAACGTTGCCAGATACTATGATTAAGGTTGTTGAATAAAATGACTTAATATAGCACGCATTTATTGAATACATCACAGACTGACACTGACTTAAAAGCAAGAACCTTCGAGATGACTCCAACATTCAAAATTCGTCAACAATCAGATGCATCAACAATCAACATTCGTCGACACAAGCAGGCTGCCAACATATTAGACATCAGAGATTTCTAAAATAATAATCGACGATAATAATAGGTTACGGTACTATTAACCACAGAAATCATTTATCGATTGTAATTGGGTAAGATAATACTGATAAAGTTGAAATGAGCAAATATAGCACCATTAAAACTCAATAAAACGTTTCATCAAGCACTGATTTGGAATATATTCTTATTAATCACATACAATTAACAGAAAATAGAGTAATACAGATCACTTATTCGTACAAACCCAATGTAGACAATATAAGTTTAAACAATTTACGGTATTTATTTAGTATCTGAACTTTTCGATTTTTCCAACAATTTTTTCCCCACACACTCAAAACACACTAGTAAGTAATAATACACTGATATTTTGTGGGGGCAACACTTATTTGGCATTCAAATTAGAGTTTTCTGATGGAACTATTTTTCTCCCGCGTATGAATACTATGAACACACTGTAACACTGCCAGACTAGGCTAGGTTAGGATAGGTTTGGTTTAGAGCTATTCAAGTAGCCATTCAATCCAAAAATATCATAGTTTGATAACATATGTTTTTTTTGAAATGAAAAGATTTTGTGTTTGGTCAGATCGACAATTATTGTTAGATCACATAGAATCTATACGCCTTGGCGAAAAGGACGTGATTGAATTTTTGTTCAGGCATGGTGTTTTTAAAGAGATTTCTGTATGTTTAAAGTGTGGTGCGGAGTTGATTGTGAATAAATCAAATTTTGAATTTCGTTTTCAAAAGAAAATCCGAATTGGGAAGAAGGCGGCTGCGGTTTGTGGCTTTACTGGCTCGGCAAGGGTGGGCTCGTTCTTGGACAATTGTAGACTCCCAATAGAAAAATATTTCTATTTGGTGTCAATACTTTTGCACCTAAAGCCTCCCCGACAAACATTTATTTGTGAAGAGCTGGGAATTTCGACAACAGCAGTGGTTGACTGGTATTCATTTTGCCGGGAAGTTTTTCTGTTCAATTGTTGGAAATTTTGTACCAAGTATTGAAAGGTTAGTAAGCTTAGTTTTCTTCAGATATGTGATTATTAATTTGATTTATATGGTTTAATGGTTGGGAGTTCATAATATGTTTGCAAATTATGAATTTTATAAATGAAAAATAAAATTTTCATAAAAATTTTTTTTTTTCGAAAATTTGAATTTTTGGGTAAAAGAGACGCGACCCCCAAAAAATTTCAACGGATTATTGCTTCGTGGGGTGTGTAGATGTCACAAAAAAAAAATTGATGAAAAAATCGAAAAGTTCAGATACTAAATAATTACCCAATTTACTTGCAATCAAGGTCTACTGGTGGTAGCAGCAGACGACACTTCGAAATCTACCTAGATCATATGACGTCACAATATCATTTTCGGTCTTTTCGTTTTTCGGTCTAGTGGCCTACACCCGTGTCAGTGCAGATGCAGAGTAAAATAAAATAGTCAAGTCAAGATATAACCTCAAAAACAAAGATATTTGAGCAGTTACTGTAATATTCTGATAATTTATTAGTTTGTTTATCCTTCACATTGTTTTATTTAACTCATTTTTCTACTGTTGAAAATGCATACTACTAATCATTCTTCGGATCCTCGTAGACCTGACAAAGAACACAGGTATTCCTGATTTTCTATTGCAATAGCTCTAATTTTTACTTATTCTAGTTATAAATGATAAATGTTCGCTGAATTATTGAGGAGCAATAAATTTACCTTCGGAATAATTTATTTTTAAACTCTAGTAAATCATGATGTTGAAGATCCATCTTGTTTTCCACTAATATGTATTATAAACTTAAAAAACACTTTTGAATGGAAATTGACTCACATTATGGCGTGACGGCCGTTTCGCTCTGTTGTCTAGAGCATCATCAGACGACCCACAGTACACTGGTTCAAGGCATGAGTTTTCCATGCCTTGAATCAGTGTACTGTGGGTCGTCTGATGATGCTCTAGACAACAGAGCGAAACGGCTGTCACGCCATAATGTGAGTCAATTTCCATTCAAAAGTGTTTTTTAAGTTTATAATATCTAGTAAATCAACTAACATGATAGTTTGTCGTAACGAACTAACTTACACTTTTAAAATTCATACAAATACAGAATTCAACTCTTCAGTTACTTCTCTCTCGATATCAATATGATTGCGGTGCAAGACTGTTGATTAATTAATTTAATAATATGTCTCTCTGTCAAAAAAAGCTAGCCAGGGCCATCCTAGAGGTGGGGGGCTCAACCCCCAAATTCTATATTTCGTTTTTTTAAGGTTTGCATGGGAAACACCGTTTGTAAAACTATACTCCATTCAGTGAGCTGCAACCGCTCAAAATTAAATGTAAAACTGTTGGTGGAGGTAGGTAGTGGTGAAAGGAGGGGGCACCCCGACTACGTTTCCCCGGGCGCCGCCAATCCTAGGGACGGCCCTGAAGCTATCATTGAATCTTCAATGCGCAATGCGGTGTCGTATGGTACCGGATTATGATATGATTATAAAATAATTATGTTATGGTAACTGTAATGCATAGTCAGGAAGTAGTTTGGTAATAGCATGTGCTAATTCATTACTATAATTATTTTTTTCATTGTATGGCCTATTACTAACTGCAGCCCTATAATATAATATAATATAATAAATCAATAGTTGCATTTACATCTTTTTGAATGTTTGGCACACGTCAATGACACAATAATATTATTAATCAAAAATTACACTCATATATATCATTATTTTAAACAGTCAATCCATAAGATATCACATCACTTATAACTTCACATCTCAATTGTTTAATATGTCTATCATTATCATGAATAATAAGACGAAATTGTCTATCATTATCGCCCAATCTCTAGTTTCTATTGATGGTTGTCTTCTCCAGAGGCTCTGCTAAAGAATTCTGTTAAACTATAGAAGCTTTCATTCACAAGCCAGTTCCTCAGGCCACTTTTGAGCTGGCGTTTATCTGTTAAATTCATTATGTGTGTTGGAATTGCGTTCAAGATTTTTTTACTTATGTGCTCAGGATTTGTCTCAAAGAATGCAGTTCTATGAGGCTGGATTCTCAAATGTCTCCTAAATCTAGTGTTGTGCGCATGAACAGATGATCCTGTAGTCCAGGTCTCTCTGAAATCCAATCCATACATTGCACATTCCAAAATATATAAGCATGGCAAGGGAAGTATCTTTGCACTCTGAAACAGGCGTCTACAAGATGTCCTTGGAGGTTTATTCAGCATCATTCTCAGAACCCTCCTTGAGAAGCACCCCAGAATATCAATCCATATGTAAGGAGAGACTGGAAGTAACCATAATAAGCTGTAAAGACTACTTTTTGACTCATAATTCTTGTCAGCCTTGATATTGCAAATACAGCTTTATTGAGTTTTTTTATCAAATTTTCAATATGATCATTCCATTTCAGTGTAGAATCTACTCTGATGCCCAGAAATCCATAAACCTGGGAAGGAACTATTGTTTTTGAATCCAACTGGAAGCTCAGGCCAGGAGAAGATCTTGGGCGACATATAGAGAAATCCATGAATGAAGTCTTCTTTACATTGATTGTCAGTTGGTTAGCCATGCACCAATCCTGAATACTACCAATAACTCTCTCTCCTTGATTCTGTAGTTCTTGGCTATCTCTTCCCACAAGTAGAAAGTTTGCATCATCTGCAAAAAGGACAGTGTTTGCTAATGTTGTATTCCTGGGCAGGTCATTGATGTACAGTGAGAACAGTAACAGTCCAAGTATCGTTCCCTGTGGAACTCCCTTAGTTAATTGCTGGATTCCAGATCTATATTTGTAGTTTTTCACACAGTCTTTCTCAGCTTCAATTTCGACAATTTGAGCTCTGTCACTGATGAATGATTTTAACCAGCCAAATGCTGATCCTCTGAATCCATAGTAGTTGAGTTTATCCAAGAGAATGTCATGATCCAAGCTATCAAAAGCCTTACTTAGATCAACAAATATTCCAAGAACGCTCTTGCCATCATCTAGTGAACTGTAAATATTACATAGAAAATTGCCCATAGCATGAGCAGTTGACCTCCCAGACCGAAATCCAAACTGACAAGGCGATAATAATTTATTTGTCTCCAGATACACAGAAATTGTTGTTTGGGCTAATTGCTCATATATTTTTGAGAAGGAGCTTTGAACTGATATTGGTCTAAGATTCACCATATCCTCATTGGACCCCTGCTTATGAAGAGGAATGACTCGTCCTAATTTCAGATCCTGTGGGTATGAGCCTGAACTAAAGGATAGATTTACTAGTTCAGTTATCACACTCTTTATTGGCTCAAAACACTCCTTCATAATGCTACTTGGTATATCATCTAGGCCACTTGTCATCTTGCTTTTGATCCTCCCTACAGCAGAAGAGATGTCATCCTCAGTAAAAACAGGAAAACTTTCCAAAATAGTGCTTACTTGGCCAAATTTTGCAAGCATAGTTCTGAAAGAACTGGATGTGTCAACATTTCCATTGCAGGAACTGGAAAAGTACTCATTGAAAGCATCTGCCACCTCCTCAAATGAACCAATTGCTACTCCATTCATCCTAATAGGATAGCTTCTATTTTTGGTACTTGGGATAGTTTCATTTTTTATTAACTTCCAAATAAGTTTTGATTTGTTCTCTGATGATGCCATAAAATTCTCGGCATGAGTATGTCTTAAGACAGTTATTTGATGTTTAATCAGCTGTGACAACAATTTCAAACTTCTTTTGTATGTCAAATCACCAGGAAAAAATTTAACAAAGAGTTGTAAGTCTCTTTTTGTTTCACATAGATATTTAAGCAATGGAGAAGACCACTTTATTCTACCATTGTTCTTCTTAAGTCTCCGATAGATAATGGGGAATGAGTCGTCAAATGCCTTGCAATACAAGCCCAGGAAGAAATGGAATTTATCATCTAATGAACCATCCATTTGAAGAACTGCAGACCAATCTATACTCATCAGTTTTCCTCTGAATTCGCATTTTGCATGCTCAGAAAATACTCTCAATGAATGGAAATGCTCATGGACATTGTCCGAGCTACACAAAGAATAATTAATCAACTGAGCATTATGGTCAGAAAGACCTAACTCCATGACCATTGCATGCTCACTCTCAATCAATGGTGAAATGAAACAAATATCTATTAAGGTTGCTGATGTTGCAGTAACTCTTGTGTGGTCATCAATAATGTTTATCATATATTACCAAAGATACACTTCATCATCCATGTGATAAAAGTGTCTTATTTCGCTCAAAGCAGCTATGATGAGTGGGCATAGCCGAATGGGTTGAGTGCTAACCTGCTGACCATATTAGAACTTGAGATGAATCAACTAGATTTGATGAGTATTTGGCATTAATTAATTTCTGTTCCAGATATAAATCACCTATCAACAACATGCAAGCTTCTCCTGGAGAAGATCTTACACCAGACTACATGAACATTCTTGGGATGATCTTTAGTATGTGCGGTTTAATGATGAGGGTCAGTGGATTTTCATTATTTTCTAATAAACTTTTCAGAATTTATAGTTTTCTTTTCTGTTTTCTCGATTCAATTTATTACTTAATTGTTACTACCGCACTGTAAATGATATCGTTTCCACATGCCTTCCGAATTTACTAGAGCAGCTAGATTCTTTACTATTAAAGCGAAACGAATTGCCTAATTTGAAATCAATCTACTGTAGCACTGATAAATCTTAACAAGTATGAATAATCCAGAATAAATTATATTTCTAATATCGATACATACTTTTTTTAAATGTAAGGGGTGGATTTCTGAATTTCAACGCTTTTACTGTAATTTGCTTCATTTGTAATCACATTGTTTGAATTTTTTAAATTGTTAAATTGTCAGTTACTTTAAACTTACTTGTGAGATACAAGCCGATATGGCCAAGTCTAAAATGAGCGCTGCTGTGCAAAAGAGTCACTGTAGTCTAGTGGTTAAGGCGCCCGGTTTTGACTAATATTTTTGTACAGTGTAGCATTCATCGATATCCATTAGCTATTCAATTCTGTTGTCAATATCCGCCATTGCGTAAGTCTTCAGTATGAATTAATTGCACTTTGAGGAATTTGAAATTTAATAAATTTTGTTTCTGCAAGGAAATGTCAGGGAAGTGGTGGTAGTTAAGATGGAAGGAGTTGTTAATCTATTGGTCGGATCTGCAACCGGAAACGAGTCTTCTGTTTGATTTAAACTGCTTTTATTAAATAACAGTTAAATATTAACTTTTCATGTGAAATTTAACGACTTGCAGTCAAATATTTGTTAAGAATAAGTATAATAACTCACTTAATCTGGCCGAGTACTTTCGAATCTATGAGATCCATCTTCAGAGGCTCCTAGATCATCATGTCAGTTTTTTGGTTAGAAGTGTTGTGGTTTTTGTAAAATGTGATCAAAAAGTTTGTGAGATTTAAAATTTAGTTGTTCATTGAGAATGTTTTGTTTATTGTGTGTGGTGTGTTTGTATATTTCAAATTGTTCCAAGGTGTTGAGTTCGTGTCCTTTAGATTTTATGTGTAGAATGTGTAGGTTGGTACTGATGTCAGTAAAAGTGTGTCCAGTTTGAATGATATGGTCGGCAAAATTCGATTCAGCTTTGGATGTCAGGGCTTGAAAGTGTTCCTTGTAACGTTGTTTGAATGTGCGGCCTGTTTGTCCTATGTAGAATTTGTTACAATCAGAGCAGTTTAGTTTGTAGATCCCTGGGAGATCGTATTTGTTTGTGTTCAGTGTGGTTTTGAGTGTAAGTGCATTTTTTATTTTGTTTTGACTTTTTGATCACATTTTACAAAAACCACAACACTTCTAACCAAAAAACTGACATGATGATCTAGGAGCCTCTGAAGATGGATCTCATAGATTCGAAAGTACTCGGCCAGATTAAGTGAGTTATTATACTTATTCTTAACAAATATTTGACTGCAATAAGTCGTTAAATTTCACATGAAAAGTTAATATTAACAACGCAGTTCGTCATGGAACAAGAAATCCAGGAACAGTTAAATTTTAGGATCAGCCGAATGCGGTATCAGAGAAAAGGCAATGCATGGTGCGTTCGCTCACTATTAGGTCTAATAATGATAATAATTAACATAATGGTTGACACAAGAAATACGAGCGGTTCTGTGAAGGATTTTGGACAGCTCACAACGTCTACAGGAGTGCTTGGACAAAAACTGAAGATATTCAACACATGTTATTTTTCGTAAATAATGTTTCAATTTTTTTCTTTTCTTAGGTTTATAAAATGGCATGATCCAAGCTACAAATTAAAAAAAATTAATTCTGTTGAAAAAATGAGTAGCCTATGTATTGTGTAACACTTCAAATCTTCCATACCTCCCTGTTATCCTGCTGTGAATTATTCTTTTATATGACGAGAGTAATTTTCATTTGTTCTGTTCTGATTCCTCTACATTAAAAAAATAATACTATATTCATTTAATTCTTTTCTAGTTGAAGTGGTGTGCCTGGGTTGCGTTGTATTGCTCGTGTATAAGTTTTGCCAACTCCAGAATCAATGATGACACAAAGCAGATCCTCAGTAGTTTCATGTGAGTAGTTATGCTGTTATGTTATGTACAAAATTCCAATGTATAGTTTCACTGGATAACAGTATTTTTCAACTCTTTAATGCTGACATGTATTGCAGACTCCTGAGGTCATTGTACACGAATGCATTCAGAAGTTTGGGCCATCAGCTGTAAGTCTAACATCAGTCGGTGGCTCGTCTCCAGTGGCGGAATTATAAGTAGGCCGCAGGCTTGGGGTGCCGCTTGGCCCGGCAAACTAAATTTTAAGAATAAACCTTTCATAGCAAATTTTATACTAAATTTTGATAAGAGTGAGGTGATAGAAGTACAGTGATAATAGTCTATCATATATGGTGGAGTGAGGTAGAGGGTTATGCATAGTGGATCCACTATATGGATCTATGATTTATGGATTACTTTAAAATTTATGGATTATATGAAACCCACTGAAACGAATGCTTGACAGTCCACTCTCATAAAAGGCTCTGGCTGCATTGATGATTGTGTATAGTGTAATACCGAGTGCCGTAGCAGGTATCTGTTCAATCAGAGATAAGCTACGAAACTCCTGGGCGCTCTTTGTAAGGGTGACCGATTGGATTGGCCAGCAAAAAAGACTCTGTTCTCTGCTGTAAAATCACTTCCCGGTGGTTCGGAACCCACCTAAAACTGTAGGTCCAACTCCTCAATCATCATCACCCATGCACAGGTCTCAGACCTATGTGGGCTTCATCCTCCGAAAAAAATATCTTGCACTGAGCTGGACTATTTCCTGTGTCCAGGACTCTGTGTGGCTTGAATGAATGGATTTTAGAATCACTTGAAATAAGATATTAGAGATTGATTTTCAAAGTTTTCCCAGGGGGGGGGGGCGAACTCCCCTCTCAATGGCCTCCCGGTTGTGGTAATCCCCCTTATCCGACTATCCTAGAGACGCCTACGACAATGTAAAACTTAAACCCTGATTAATCTGTTATGAACTGTAGAGCATCTAATTATAAATAGGTAACAAACTTTCTTTCTTTCACATAATCAGGAGGCCGCGCTGGAACTTTGGCCAAGGGCCTTAAAGTGTGCAAATCCACCACTGCTCGATTCCATTGAATTGGGTATCTAGTACCTGTTACAAATTAATAGGATCCTCCTCAGTTTCATATTCTTCTTTTCTTCTTTGCGTCGTCAAACAATATGCTGATCATTAAAGAATAATAATCTAGATAAAATAATTCTATCAAAATGTTTGATTTATTCATAGATCCACCAATGCACTAACGAAACAATTTTATAACCAGGCAGAATGGCAAATGACTAAACGTAATGTGTCCTTAAGCCTGTGATTTAATACTTTTTTAATAATTTGATTATTGAAACGTTATTAAATCATTTTTTTACTAACCTCCGATAAGCCAAAGATAAAAGAGCAGTGAATAGAAAAAAAAATAATTTTACTACAAAAATGTACGAAAACTCATGTTTACTTCACAACTTAATCACCTTGAAGATTGAGGCTTGTGGACAAGCTTTAAACATAAGTGTACATCGATTTTAGTAATTTTTTTCTATTCACTGCTTTTATTTATTGCTCGTTGGGAGGTTAATAAAAAAATGGCCCTCGTACATAGGCTAATGCAGCGTTACTCAAAGTGTGTTCCGTGGAACCCTGGGGTTCCACGAGACCCTGCTAGGGGTTCCACAAGGCCCTGCCAGAAAAATTACAATTTCTAAAATTTATTTCCCATCATGAGGGGAATTTCAACTTAATATTATTTATTTATTTATTTATTTGTTACAATCAATATACATTTGAATTCAAAATAACATACAGATTTGTTCCATGCATGGGCAGAGTGCCTGTGAGCAGGAAAGAGTAGCAATCTTATTAAATAGGTACACTGAATTCTATTTAAAAATTATACAAAACAAAAAAAAGCCTAGAAAGATATGAAGTAGGCTAAATGATGGAGATGAGAGAACGATGAAGTATGAATGATATGTGATGAGGTAGAAAGACTGAGTGTGAAAAAGAAAGAGAAGATAATGAAGGACAATAAACATGTCAAGCCAAGAACAACAAAAAAGTCAATGAAAAAACATACATCAGCAGGTCACTCTCAAAAAATATAATTCGATTTTAAAAATTCATGTATCCTTAGCCTACCAACTTCCAATAACCACCTATTAACATAACGTTTATAGACACCAAAAGAACATGCTTCTAGGGCCTTTATATGTTGTGGTAATTTTGAATATAGAATACTTGCTTTATAGAAGGAGTCTGTTTCATTAATAGATTTGAATACTCTGGGAATGCTTATACCAACATTCACAGAGCTCCTGGTTGAGTAATTGTGATGAACTTGAGCAATTATATCCAATTTGTTCTTATGAATATACATGATTAAGGCTCTAACATATAACTGAGTAACATTAAATACTTTAAAATCATTAAATAGAGTTTCAGTTGGGTATCTACTACTCTTCTGCAAAGTCGTTTTAAGAATAGATTTTTGCATTATTTCTAAGGGGCATAAGACAGACTTTGAGGCACCACCCCATGCCAAAATGCCATATTGTAAAATTGATTGGGCGTACGCATAATATACAAGCTTTAGCATATCATTATTCATAATTTTACTTAAAAAATTGAAAACATAATAGTTTCCTTAATTTATTCCTAGTGAAAGTAATATGTGAACTCCATTTGAAGCGTTTGTCAAAAAATACTCCCAAGTACTTATATTCTGAGACACTTTCCACCATGTCACACACCATACAATCATCCAACGCTTCACAAGTGTGCAATCTTAACTCCATGCCAACTGGGTCAGCATCTGCTCTGAGAGAAATAGGCATACATTTAGTTTTAATCACATTGACAGTGAGGTGGTTCTGGTCAAACCATTTTTTAACTTTGTTCAACCCATGTTCTGCATGTTTGTACACCTCATTCCAGGAGGAGCCATCAAAGAGTACTGCTGAATAGGGCTAAATATTAGAGGGCCAGCATCGAATAAATTAACAAAAATGAAGTAGCTATCACTATTAAAGAAGAACATTTTAAAATCCATTTTTGTGTTATTTTTTATCAGCAAGAGTCAGATGTACATTTTTTAATCTGTAATGCATGGTTTCTCAAGATACTGTACTATGGAATTACAAAAAGACAAATATAAAATGTACATTTTGATACAAATAATAATAAGATATATATATATGTATATAGGACATAAAATAACGTTAATGAGTTACATTGGTATGAAAGTTTATGATTAAAGATGCGCTTACTTACTCCCCCCCCCCTCTGTATATGAAAAAGAGGTTCCATGGAAAACTCACATTTCAAAAAGTGTTCCACGTCTAAAAAAGTTTGAGAACCGCTGGGATAATGTATTGTTTTAATGTTTCAGGTTGTCGATTTCAGCAGTTGTTATGTCTTACCTGCAAAACCCTCAACCGATGACTCCGCCATGGGCCTCGGCAATGCAATAGTAAATATCATTAAGTAACGCAATATCACTTCATTCTGGAAATCGTTTCATCAATTTATTATAATAATTTGTTCAATAAATGCTATCCAAACATGGTGCTTTCTTAATAAGCTTATTGCAAACCTCTTTCACTCAAGTACGACCTCGGCAGGTCAGTCAATAATGGAGATTTAAAGAATTTGCTACAGTGGGTTTGGAATACGGATATAACTCTGTTAGTTCTGTGAGGAAAACATCGTTGTAACCCCTCACTCCTCGTTTGAGTAGTCCGCTCTTACACTATTCATTAACACTATGGTAAGTATTATATAAGTTGAACTCTGATCTCTCCGCCGGCATCGTTGCCAAATGATGCAAACGTTTTATCTCAACAGATGATGAGTACCTAATTAAATGTCCGAAATTATCTATTATTCAGTGAAATAGGTATCAATTTGGATAATCGAAGGGCAAAGTTGCCAGTTTTACTGAATACACATGACTTAAGTGGGAAGTGATAGCCGCGAGCCGTAGCAGGTATCTGTTCAATCAGATAGATAAGCTGCGTTCTCGTAGGTCCTGTTTGTAACGGTGACCGATTACATTGGCCAGCAAAAAAGACGCTGTTCTCTGCTGAAAATCACTTCCCGGTGGTTCGGAACCCACCTAAAACTGTAGGTCCAACTCATAAATCACCATCATCCAACTCATTACCCACGCACAGGTCTCAGACCTATGTGGGCTTCATCCTCCTTTAAAAACTCATGTGTTGGGATCGAAATTTTACTAAATTCGGCAATGATCCATTTTTGCCGGAGGCACAATTCATGTAATACAGACCATAAGAGTTTGCTTTGCGAAGAATCCTCATAATATTTTAATCAATTAAAATATATAATTTAATATATTGATACATAGTCTATCTCTATACAAGTATTCCATTCATAAAATTAATACAAGTTTTTCAATTTGTTTTCAAAAATATATTCTACGAAGAAACCAAATGATTGAAATACGAACCATGTTTTCAATCTGACATAAGTTTTCAAATTTTGAGAGCTTTAAGCATCCTCACATTTCCACAAGTTAATTGCAGAAATGTATTCACCAACACGAAAGACATTTCAGTAGGCTCTGGTAGCGCAGTTAGTTGGAGCGCTTGTCTGTGATAAGATAAGGGGCTCTGGCTGGTTTCGTTTCCTACACCCTTGGGTTCGAATCTCATTCAGCCATGGATGTTTCTCATCATTCACCTCATTACCCACGCACAAGTCTCCGGATTCATGCGGGCATCATCCGCAATAAAAAATACGGTACTAAGCTTTTGTGCTTGAAAAAATAACACGACGAAGTTGACTTGGAGAATATCAACATTATCAAAATAAATTACAAGAAAAAAATCTTATGAATTAATGCACACTATTGAAAAACATAAATTAGAAACTTTTATTGTTTTAGCTTTCCAAATAGGGAATTAAATAGTTCTGATTCGGCTTCATCTGTATACGAGTTGTAAGGTATTGGAGCCATGAAATTGACAAGTTTCTGATGCACTGTATACCTTAGCCTTCTTCCTTTGGTCGACTTCACATCAATGTTCCTTTTCATCTTGCTTCTAGCCTTTTGCAGTTCTACCCATTGCCTGCAACAAGAAATGCCACTCTTATCAATCCATCCTGTTTTAGCCAAGGTGAGAGTTTCAGGCCCATCATTTCAAATGATTGACTAAAACTACTAGAGCAGTAGAGTGATGGTTTAGCAGCGTCAATAATTATTTTTATATGAAAACAACGTAGATAGTCCATTAAAGTTGACGAAATTTTGCGTGAGAAAGGGACAAATTCCAACACGGGTGAAAATCGGTAAATATGACCATAAAAGCATGCTGAATAACATTAGCAGTCCCCAGAAATTATATCTAGCTTTGGCCGTCAAAACTAAAATTTTCCGATGTTTCCACTGTATTTATATTAAATGTATTATATTATTATTAAATATTAATAATGTATGATTTTCACTCACTTATACTGGAGATATTGGAGGGGTGCATTTCACTTCTTGAGGGAAGCCTCATCAGCGGCCATTATATATTTGAAAATTGCGTTGGATTTGGTCATTAAGTAAGTTGGGTCTCTTATTTACGAATACACAAGACAACGAATTTGTGTATTTTGTATTTTTTCGTGTATTTGTGGTCACTGAGTAAATTCGTTGTCTTGTGTATTCGTAAACAAGATAGAACCAACTTACTCAATGACCAAATCCAATGCAATTTGCAATTATATAATGGCCGCTCATCCTAACCTTGACAAACATGACCCCTGGCGGCAGGCTGATGAGGCTTCTCTTTAGAAGTGAAATGCATCCCTCCAATATCTACCGTGTGAGTGAAAATCATATATTTTATAGAAATACAGTGTCAGTATTGATATTAGATTATACAAAATTTCTGAAATTGAAAAATAATAATAATAAATGTTTTATTTCTCTTCAAAAACAAAGTAAAATTCTGAAACTAAACTTACTTTTTCTAAGACAAGAGGAATTAGGTACTCCCGAGAAATACTTTTTGGGAATTACCAGCAAGAAAATTTTTCAATTTGATTTTCAAAGCAAAATAAATAACCAAAAACTCAAATCATTAAGAAGAAGACGTGCAAATAATTCCTTCGAGATACAGTGAAATAAAGAAACAACAAACATCCAAATATAAAAAAATTGATAAGTTGGCAAGTCAGGAATAATTATGTTATCATTAAATATTTTTGTCATTTTGGAATTCCTCCGACTGATACCTATGCCTATATCAATTTGAATTTGAAGCATATTAATTTTTTCTACTAAAATGAGAGATTCTTAATGTCCCACCACGTATTATTAGTAATTTTCTTGTTCGATACATACCTTTTCTTATGTTCAAGTCTCTATTTTGTGGTATTTTGGCTACAATTTTGGAAAAGCTGGATAATTTTGTTAAAATCAGACATTCAGCATCATCCACCTAGTGTGAGCTCTCATACATAAAATCTTGATCAATTTGAAAAACCCCATTTTTATTCAACTAAGCGTAAAACAATTGAGATGTTTTTACATTTTTATCTTCGAAAATGTCCTAATGAGAACCATTTAAATGTACAAAATAGTCATTTTAAAGGTATGGGAGGCGTATCACTAAGAACCTATGAAACAAAAAAACAAAAGTTATGAGCCAAATTTAACATAATATGATGTATCAATGAGAGTTGAGACGAATGAGCCGTCAGTGAATCGGAAATGATTGGTGCTGCAAAAACATAAAAAACTCCAATTTTTGGGTTGTCTACTCTACCTTCCCATTTTGCTAGGATCCGTGATATCAGACGATCTTTGGTCGATGAGATCTCGTAGCAGCTTATGGTAAAAATCATCATCGTCAAAGATTTCTTCATCAAATTCGGCCAGTATCTTAAATCATAGAAGAAAATAAAAAATAAAACAGTTGTTTGTAAGCAGTTTCTGACGATTCTTATAGCCAGTTGCACGAAAGAAAATTAAATTTAACCACCGTAAGATGACGTCATCTTATGGAGCTCAATAGGGAACTCATTGCACTCGCTCAGTCAAATGACGTCATCTTACGATGGTCAAATTTAATTTTCTTTCATGCAACTGGCCGTAAGAGTGAAACGATCATCAGACTGAATGTACGTGTCTGTATTAATTTCCAGGATTTCTTGTTCCATGACGAACTGCGTTATTAATATTAACTTTTTATGTAAATTTAACGAAAATGGCCTCTGAAAATGGATCTCAAAGATTCGAAAGCGCTCGGCCTACAGAGTAAGTAAATTATACTTATTCTTAATGAATATTTGACTGCAAGTCGTTAAATTCACATAAAAGGTTAATAATTAAAATTAATATTATTTTAGTTTAAAACATTATTGAACTTTCTTGTTTTTACAAGAAAATGAATGATTAAATTTATTTATTTTTCCTACTGATGAGCCCTATAGAGTCACTATTTTGGACAAAACAAACTTTTCAAGAGCTTGAAATAACTCATGACATTTCTCAATGGACTGATAACTCGTGAAATAGGTTAAAGAGGCGGCAGGAGTCAAAACAGCCAGCCGAACGCTGAGCACCCAATTTAACATAGGACAAAACGATTTATCACAAATGAAAAATTCATATTTAATGGTCCAGGCTATATCCCAGCACAAATTGATTCAAAGAACTTGAGATAGATACTCTCCGCAAATACATATACATGTAAAATTTAATATGATTTATTAATAAGAATAAGTATAATTTCTTTCCACTATACGAAATTACGAGAGCTATTCACAAATATATAATATTTGGACTGATTCAAATGTTTGTGACAGTTTGTATGTATACAAAAAGAAATAGTACAGTTTGTATGTATACTTCCCGGTGGTTCGGAACCCACCTAAAACTGTAGGTCCAACTCATAAATCACCATCATCCAACTCATTACCCACGCACATGTCTCAGACCTATGTGGGCTTCATCCTCAAAAAAAAAAAAAAAATTTCAAATAAGTAAAAGAAAATATTACTCCAAATATTACTGCTTAAATCCATAAGAATAACGAATTTCCAAAAACTATTTTCAATATTAAACAATTATTCTCATAAAATTACATCTATAATAGAATTATTGAACTTTTCCATCATCTAAGTATTTTTCAATCACATACTATCATTTTTTTGTTGACTCGAATAATGTTTCAATTTGTAAAATTATTGCTTTTCAATTTTTTGTTTCCTTTGTCTGACTAACCAAATTATCAACAATAGTTGAATTTTCTAATATGCTGAGCGTTGCTTACATTTCAGATTTTTTGTCTTGGAGACTATTTCAATTTCAAGCATTTTCATCATAGAACTGTGCTCTACCGCATAAGCTTTTGGCTTTTGCTGGAGTGTAATACAGATTTATAATAAGTTGATTTAATTTATTTCTTTTTATAATGAAATATTGAATAATTGTGGTTTTAGAAAACTGTGCTGTGTTATTTTTTAAATAATTCCATCTGAGGGGAAGAAATTTATTGTTGTCGGTATAAACAAATTGATAATGATGTTAAAATATTTAAAAAAAGTAATTCAATAATTCATGAAAAAACTAAAATATCAACCAACCTCTTTCTTGTTGTCTTGGTCATATTTCGTAGCATCTTTATTGGGATCAAGGGCGCAGTAGAGCGACCGTTTAGTCTGCGTGCGTTTTATCAGTCGCTCCTTATCGCACAAAATCTGTTCGATTTGCTTCAGCGTCGACTGATCAAACGCCGAAAAATTCGCGCTGCTAATTTTCCCCGACGAAACGCGCGTCTTGTCGTTCCACTTTTGTATGGCCGCATTTCTCGCCGGCAAATACACAGTGTGCTGTTTGTTCAGTTCTCGTGAGAAATCGTCGAGTTTACGCAGCTTTTTCGCCGGCGGTTCATCAACATCGTCATTTTCCACATCATCATCATCGCCTTTTTCAACATCTTCATCTTTCTCAGCATTACCAACTTGGTGTTCAGAAAATCCAGATGCAATGCTACTACTAATGGAAATATCATCATCTTCATCAGCATCACCAGCTGCATCATCTTCATCAATTGATTTACTGCTAAGGTCTCGCTTTTCGCTGCAAAACAAAACATAAAGGAAACACATGATTATCTGTTTAATAATTATGTTATAAGTTGGTTCGAAATTACTGACAATTGAACAAACTGACAAATTTACTTAAACAGAATTTATTAATTTAGAATTCCTTTAATTGCTATCAGTTTATACTGAAGACTTCCGCAATGGCGGATATTGACAACAGTATTTAATAGCTGATGGAAATCGATGAATGCTACTGTACAAAAATATCAGTCACCACCGGGAATCGAACCACGGACCTCCCAATTGCCGGTGAGATACGAGCTTGTGAGATACGAGCCGATATGGCCAAGTTAAAAATGAATGCTGCTGTGCAGAAAGGTCTCCATGGTCTAGTGGTTAAGGCGCCCGACCGGCAATTGGGAGGTCCGTGGTTCGATTCCCGGTGGTGACTGATATTTTTGTACAGTAGCATTCATCGATTTCCATCAGCTATTAAATACTGTTGTCAATATCCGCCATTGCGGAAGTCTTCAGTATAAACTGATAGCAATTAGAGGAATTCGAAATTAATAAATTCTGTTTAAATTATGTTATGTTCGTTTCTCTGAACATAAAAGGTGACAAGACAGATGAAGGGACTGTGCTTGAGGCTTATAAAAGGGGCTGATACTTGTCTTATGATTCACAAATTTATAAATTGTTTCGTTTTAATAATTGTCTGACTCAACATTATCGTAATTTGTGCACGTCAAATACCTATTTATTATATTTTTATTCATTTATTTTGTTAATTCATATATTCATGTACAGCTCTTCATTATATTTTCACATTAGAATTGTAATTTTTGTAAAAATTGAAAGTGATTTTTGTAACAATAATTGATTATGTTTATAATTGTAATAGGCGCGATAAGCCTTGTAACAACTGAACATAAAACATTTACATCTGGACTAAGGGCTTCATCCTCCAAAAAAAAAAAAAAAAAAAAAGAGCGGAAAAATGGAAGTCATCTACAAAAGAACAATATAAAATGGATTGATGTACAATACAGTCTTGATAATCCAACTAATTGACCCCAAGACCTTTGGGACTACAGTAGAGTATACCTCATAAGGTTTATGACCCGGAAACCGATATTCTACATCATGTTTCTGACAAATTGTCTAGTGAACGGGTCCCAAAAAAGCAGCCAAAATATATCAGTAAACCACTTTCTTACGAATGTACACTGCTGTACAGTACCTACTTTCTGCAAAATTAAATACTACCACGTTGATAATGGTGTGTCAATTAAATACATCAACTGAAACAACACATATTGTAAATGAATAAGAAAAATGAAATACAGTACCAATAAAATTGAATTAGGGAGCACATAGGTCTAAAAATGATTGAATTGACATTCAAATACTGTAGAATTGAATTGAAAGAAATTACCTCAATTGAAAGAAATTACCTCAACTTTGAAGAAGCACTAAACTCCGGTTGAGAACTCATCAAGCTCATCTGCAAAATTAGACATTTTATTAGAAATATAGGGTAAGCGATTTAGAATATTACAGCTAATCAAATCCAAAATCTTGTGGGAAGTGATAGCCGTGAGCCGTAGCAGGTACCTGTTCAATCAGATAGAGATAAGCTGCGTTCTCCTGGGCACTCTTTGTAAGGGTGACCGATTAGATTGGCCAGCAAAACAGACACTGTTCTCTGCTGTAAAATCACTTCCCGGTGGTTCGGAACCCACCTAAAACTTTAGGTCCAGCACTTCAATCACCATCATCCAACTCATTACCCACGCACAGGTCTCGCACCTATGTGGGCTTCATCCTCAAAAAAAAAAACTGATAACTTTTGGCCATCAATACTTTTTTTGGGTTTATGACGGTTAAAATATTGGCGTGTTAAATTTCAATATCACATATTGATAAAATACATATTTAGGAATTATCACATATTGATAAAATATATATTTACGAATTATAAATCACATATGCATATTCCTACAGCCCAACAAACGTTGCTTCAAGATAATTCTCTGATACATCCACTGAAGTTTTTAGAGGTGACATTGGAGATTTCAATTGCCTAATTCGCATTCAGAATTTGATTGAACAGCTCAAAATGAGAAAGAAGTTTCATATAAATACTGGTCCCCAAATTCTTTGTTACAGAAATAAAGATTCCAGCTTTCCTATAAATTTAGAGATTTTGAAATGTGTAATACCATTATTTTGGTTGTCTAGAAAACGTAATAGTTCAATATTAAATGAGCTGAAACTTACAATAAAACATTTTACAAGTCTCTAGTTTTTTGTTATTTTGTTGAATGAAACAGAAAGCCTTTCAACTGAAACTTCAATATTATTCAATTCTAGTATTCAATTTTAGAGATAACATTATAGAAACAGTAGCCGAAAGCCCTTTGTAAAATGCGTAGTTACGTAGCATTATTCAATCAACCTTCACAAAAATATTAATTTGGAGACTTGTCTCTGATCAAGAGTATTTTGATTCACCCATTGACTTTTGATTTACTGAATTTGTCCTTCTTTCTGGCATGTCAAGCCTTATGAGCAATTCACTCAGAAATTTATTTTATATTTGGTTTTGAAAGTATTTGAATTGAATTGGCTTAGGGTTTGATTGGCGCCTAGGGTTGGTTAATTAGGTTACCATGGAAGATCGATTTAAAATTAATATAATGTTTTCATGCAAATCCTTAAAAAAAAATAAAAACGCAAAAGTATAATAGAGCTGAATTACCTGTAAGTCTATCAGAGTGCGTAGTGTTCCACACAAATTTTTCACAGTTTTTGAAATTTTATTCTGATCTATCCTTGGCAGTTTTGAAACAAGTTGAGAAAAATTATCATTTTGCGGCAGTTTATTAGTGGCTGAAAGACATTTCTGTAGTTTAATTCGACATTCCAAGAGGTTTTCCCAGATTTCTGAAAAGTATTCGAGCATAGTTTACATTTGGTGATACAGGTTTAATTTCTAGAATGCAGACATTTCAGTTCTTACACGACTACAAAAATATATATTTTTTCAAGATAAAATAATAGTGAATTATAAAAAAGTATAATGTAGTTATTAGAATCATGAATATACAGAACGATGTTTTAGGTATATGAAATACAAAGAAAAAATAAGTTAGTTTGAAACGACTGACAATTTAAACAAACTGACATATATACAGAAACAGAATTTATTAATTTCGAATTCCTTAAAGTGCTATTAATTTATACTAAAAATAAGAGAAAAAAAGAAAAAAAAACGCTCCTTAATCACAAGCATGAATTTGATGTTTTGATATGCCAATTGAGGAAAATACATGGGCCTCAGAAGGTATCTTAGCAAACTTTTTCAAGGGGGCCAAAAACTTGCTGATTAAGTTCTGTTTTAGTATTCTAATGTGGTTGTTGTCAGATCAGACGCCAAATCCTTTGGTTGCAACCTGAAAACTCTGCCAGCAGATTTGAGCCAGCTCTAAATTTATACATTTTTTTAAAGAATTTTCATCCAATAATTTGACATGCGTCAAAACAATAACCTCAAATCCCATTGTAATTCTTGTTGGCATTCTGCTTTATCCAACCATTTGTATTTTCAGCTGTGATCTGAATAATTGTAGCAGTTATCTTTGTCATAAAATTTTATTGCGAATGATTAAGATTAAAGAAAAATTCAATGATTTTCGATTAAAATTCTATTAAATAAAACATTAAAAGAAGCATTATTACCATATTGTTGCCTGATAGCATTTCCCTTTTCAATGTCTTCGTGCACATCTAAACTCTTTTTGGAATAAACTGAGTAGCCATTCTCCTTTTCTTTGTTTCCTTTCGTTTTCAATGGTTCATCACCGCTAGAGAATTAAATTTTATTCGTGATTCTATTAATGAAATTTAAAATGAAACTTTCACATGAATATCGATATGAGGTGGATTTTTCATACTACAAAAGACTTCAACATAAGACTGACGCTTGTATGAGTGATGAGGAAAAATGATGCGGCACAGGAATTGAACCCAGCACAAACACGATAGAAGTCACTTACTAACTACAACAATATAGTTGTGCTGCATCAATTTATTAAAACATTCATTCACTTGTAAGTCTCTATAGCGAATCAATTAATAATTTTCCACATTGGAACTGGGAAACTCTACCTTTAATTATTTGTACACATATGGAAAAAGTCAATTATGGTCAAAAAACGCTTGTGTAGAGCTAAGTGAAAGAAATTTGAAGATGATTCAGTATCTTAGTAGAGGCCGGCTTATCTTTCTGAACTCGATAAGCTTCAAGTCAATCCAGAAATCACGCCCGTCACAATAATAGAGTTTGAAATTATTCTCTATTAAAGAACTTGTTCCCGATGACAGATGTTTTCGCATTCAGCGCTCATCATTTCAAAGAGAACTGGACACTGCGTTAGCTGAAAATTGCTCTCGCCTCGGACAAGATAGAAATCAAGAAAGATTGGCTGACTTGAACCAATTAGTAGGCCTAGTCATCACATGACTACAATATTCGAATTCTACATCATTTTTGAAAAAGCGTTCACTAGTAAACGGTTAATAAAATAAGAATATGGCTATGAAAAACCATAGAAGAATAAACCTATGAAAAACAAAATATGTCAAATAACGGCACTGTTGCAAAAAATAAACGTTGATTAAAAACCTTGTTACATTAAAAATAGGAAAGCTGAGGCATTCTATATCAACAAAACGTTCATGTACTATATTAAAAGGAAGAGACTTGAAAAGAAAGAAGTTAATCAGGTTAAAATAATATTGCCTGCATAGGCAACAATTATTTATTCCATGAACGAAGAGGCGGTGCAGTGTTTATGAACTCGTTATGACCACACATCTCTCCACATAAGACCACTTATCTCGTTACTGCCCAAAAGTTAATGTGTCAAATGTTGAACTTTTTTGACATTATTTTATAAATATGACAAAATCTATCCAGCTAGCTCTGGTCAAGGATGGATCATACTGAATTACTCAACAATCTATATTTGCTATTAAAAATGCTCGACCAAAACGAAATAAGTTAAAGCGATACTAATATTGCAAAAATCGAGTTTTAAAAATATTTTTAAAACTGAATACTAATTGAGAACAGTGTTGATTCTAGATAGTCAAAACTCTATTGCCATCACAGCCCATATTAATATAATCTACTCTGGTTTAGACTGTTTTCAATTCATACAATCAGTGTTATTCTGACTGGTTGATTTGTAATATTAGGCACCTGTACAGATATAAAAAATAAGATAGAATAGCATGGTTAAAGATATGCATACCTGGACATGTCTTCATCGGAAACTGCATCGTCTCCTTCTTCTTCTTCTTTAGAGCTTTCAGTTTCAATTCCATCCGACAATGAAGCATCATTTTCTTCATTTTCATTGTCATCAGCACTTCGATCATCATCCTTTTCGTCATCACTAGCATCAATGTCATCGTCACTGGAGTTTTCATTAGCTATTTTTTTACGTGAAATGCTGATACCTTTATATTCAGCTGCCAAGTCGGTTTGCGGTGCGTTGATATTTCTCAGTTTGGAACCAGCAAACTCATCTGGATCGAAATCGTCATACCGATCACTGGCTAATTGGAGAACTGAATCTGAAAATAAAACACAATTATTAACTTACTTGAATGGTTCTTATGAATGAGTCTCAATCGGTCATGAACATTCATGAACTAATGTAGCCTACTAGTGCAGTAACTGAGAGCCATGTTCAGTCAATCCCATGATTATAATTTTCTTAGAAAGTAGAGAATAGTAAATCAGAAATCTAAACTTATTGCTAATACTAATAACACTAACGATCATCAACTTATAATACACTACCACTTAGTCGAATTACTTTTAAAATTACCTTTAATCAATCCTTCTTCTATTTCTTCATCTTCAAACGATTCATCTGATTCTAATGGATCTAGAACTTTATGTTTACGACTTTTTAATTTCGGCATATTGTTCCCGAATCACATTCATTAAATAGTGAATACTGAACTAATAACAAAGAATTGTCAAGAAAATTACAGGATATTCATGAAACATCTATAAGATAACCTAAAATCCTGTTTAACACTTTGACTGCCGTGTGCATCGTTTCTGATTCACAATAATATTTCTCATTAGGCCATGTGCATCATATGCGATCACACGTTGAGCTCTAGTATTTGCCTTCGTGCATCATACTCAATCACAACAGAGTAGAAATGATGCCTGGAGAGCAAAGTAGTGGCCTGTTATGAAAGTTTTCTGCACTTGGCTTCAGGTTGGCACCACTGAATAATTTTATACCAGCTGTTCAAAATGCTTGTTTACAGCTGCATAGCCACAGATGACAGTTCATGCTCAGTGTTGTTGCCGTAACCTCAACTTTATTACGAATGTTTTGAAGTATGGATGAAAAGTTTATAACAGATTTTTTTGACGAAAGTGATTCGTCTATTGACATAGACAATACAGACAGTGATTCTGACTACGAAAATGAAAGTGACTCAAGTGATAGCTCATCGAGTGATGATAGTATTGCTCCACCTAAACGACCTAGACTTTTTGATATTGATACAATTGCAGTGAACAAGATTGAATATAACTGTCCTGTTGCTTCCACTTCCACTTCAGGTACAAATTTTGCTACAGAGAATAACTCTAATGACAATTTAGTACTTATGGTTGATGAAAGTGATTCTGATAAGAGTTTGAACATTGAAATTGAAACAGTAAATGATGGTGCTCTTGAAGATAACTTTCCTGTTGCTTCTCCTTCCACTTCAGGTACAAATTTTGCTACAGTGAATAACTCTAATAACAATTCAGAACCTATGACCGATGAAAGTGATTCTGATAATGCTTTGACTATTGAAACAGTAGATAATGTTCTTGCAACGCCTGCTGCACCTACCTCCAATGTAATTTGGTCTGATGTGACTGGCAATCTGAATAACTTGTGTTTTACTGAAGATTGTGGCATTTCAGACAATTTTATAAATAATTTAGAAAAAAATGAGCCTATAGATTTTTTTCGTTCTCTTGTTGACAATGAAGTCCTACAACTCATTGTTGACCATACAAATATAAATGCTAATCAGAAAATAATTTCTAGAATAGTGAAAGAAACAATGACAGCCTCTTGTAGATTAGCATTATGGCAAGACATAGATATAAAAGACATAGAAATATTTCTGGGGTTCATCTTTTGGATGGGGTTGGATAAAAAACCAACCCTACAGGATTATTGGAGTAAAAATTTGTTATACAAAAATTCAATTTCTAAAACAAAATCCCGAAACATTTTTGAATTGATTTTGTCAAACGTTCATTTTTGTGACAATGAAAATAGGGACCCTGATGACAAGCTTTATAAAGTAAGTAAACTTATAGAACTAATGAATAGGAAATTCCAAGAGGCATATTCACCTGGGGAAAATATATGTATTGACGAAACAATGGTGCCATTTCGTGGGAGGTTGGGGTTTCGTCAATACATTCCTGGGAAACGGTTCAAGTATGGGGTAAAGGTATACAAAGTGTGTTCTGAGGGGGGCTATACATGGAGAACCAAAGTTTACAGAGGAAAAGAATTCTCTGGTGGAGATGTAACATTCTGTACTGTTATTGAATTGATGGAAGACCTCCTCAATGCCAATAGAACACTTTTCACTGATAATTTTTATACAAGTGTCAATTTGGCCAACCATTTGTTAGAGAAAAAAACTCACCTTGTTGGCACTTTGCGTAGTAGACGTAAAAATAACCCCACAACTGTCATAAATAAGAAACTTGGCAAGGGTGAGATGTTTGCACTACAAAGTAACAGTAAAGTTATAGTGGGCAAATGGAGAGATAAAAGAGATGTTTTATTCCTTACAACCAAACATGATCCTCAGCTTATTGAAATAAATACAAGACGGGGACCAGTTTTGAAACCAAATGCCATTGTTGACTATAACAAAGCCAAGACATACATCGATTTATCCGATCAAAGAAAGTCTTATTCAAGCCCAATTAGAAAAAGCATTAGGTGGTATAGGAAGGTAGGAATAGAACTACTGTGCAATACTGCTTTGGTCAATGCTCATTATCTATATGAAAAAGTAACGGGAAAGAAAATGAAGATAATAAAGTTTAGGGAATCTGTAACACTTGCTTTACTCCACATGGACAAAACTGCACCTACTCTACCAATATCAGAGCATAGGATTGTTGAAACAGAACATAGACGTCGTTGTAATTCATGTTACACAAAATTGTCCAAAGCTTATGGACGCGAAAATGCTATAAAGAATAGCAAACAGGTGTCTCTGAAATGCTTTGCATGTCCTCAAAATTATATGTGTATCAATTGCTTCTTTGAACTTCACAAAAGTACACCAATGAAATAATACGTACACATGAACTATATCTTTTACGTATGAACTGTGACTAATTTTCAATTATTTTTACATTTTGACAAGACATTTCTTATGTATTTTTTCGCTTTCAATTTTTTTACTGTTACATTATATTTCATATGACCACTAAAACTGTATTTTATTGTCTATCACCTAGATGCATGTGTGAATTGAAATAAATTAGAATATCATTTTGGAGTTGTGCATCACATTCAATGCACATGGCCTTTGATGAAAATTTCACTTTTTTTTTCAACAAGCCATGTGCATCATATAAGATCACTGCTTTAAAATGAAAGAAAATGGTGAAGTATGAATAATGATGAATTACATAGTAATATTAGCATATTTTGAGGGTACTAAGCCAAAAAAATGACCCCGGCCAATATCAAGATTCTTCAGAAACATGCATGGCAGTCAAAGTGTTAAACGTGTGCTCGAGGAGTTTACCTCTGGAAAAAGGGAGGTTACCACATGACTGAAAATCCATCTGACTAAATGGTCGATTACATTGGGATAGTTACTCGCTAAGCGAGTAGCGAGTAGGACGTTACTAATCGACAGTGCTACAGTAGCTCAGCATACCAAGCCGAATTATATAAAAAATTTAATTTCCAGAATCACCCTCATACTATGGAATTTCAAAGAAAATAAATATTATTGCAACACAAAATTAAAATATGAAGTTTACCAACAATTATTCAATAAAATTTCATCAAAACAATATGCAATATATCTCATCTGAGGTGTTATGCTGGCAGCCTGCATGATTGAATGTCAGCTTTGGCCACAATTTTTCTGACAGCGAGTTCCAAATTTGACCAAATTCAAAGTTGAGAGCCTGTCTACTTTGTTTTGCTATATTATTTATTGTCTTTGAAATTCAATAGTATGAGGATAATTCTGGAAGTAAATTTTTTTATATAATTCGGCTTGGTATGCTGAGCTGCTGTAGCTGCTGTATGCTCGCTTAGCAAGTAACTATCCCAATGTAATCAACCCTTAAGGCTCTATATTAAATATATAAATTTTATAGAGCCCTACATCTGACAAAAGCTAGGTCATGACATCACAATAAACTAAGGCACTCTAAAGATTTTTCTCCTACAACTGCTCATAAAGTAGTTCTTTATGTACTGAAAACTAATTTTAAAATACCTCTTTCTTTACTGCTCCGCAAGCTGTAATAGTTATTTATGTATTAAGAGCGTGAAGCGCGACTTTATCGCTCGAGCCAGAACATTTACTGCATGATGCACAGCGGAGCGCAGTAATTTTGTGAGAGCAATAAAGAAGCTTCACGCGCGAATAGCATACAATCTTTTTCCTACAATTGCAGTTCTGGATTCCAACATAATAAAAGCTTGTAGTTTGTAACATCACAGACTGTGTGCGGATTTGGTTAGTGTTTGCCATTGTTGAGGTTATGTGAATTTCATGGATTCCATGATCCACCAATGAGAAGACATCAAAATCAAAACAGAAGCATAAAAAAACCAGCTGGCAAATGTAAAGTACTTGTCCTACAACTGCTCATAAAGTAGTTCTTTACATACTGAAAACTAATTGTAAAATACCTCTTTACTGCTTTGCAAGCGGTAAAGCAGTCATCGCAACTCTGTCTCCAGTGAAGATATGACACCAAACTGAGGGCACCCAGGATGTTTGTTTCACAGCCCACACAAGGTGTGGCATCAACACCATTCAAGGATGTAAGGTTGACTTGCCCCCCTTCTAGGAGGGGGCCTTGTGGGCCATGCAAGGTGGATGCTGCTCCTAACTACAACCATTGATCAGGGATGTAAGTAGATGTCCCACCTCAATGTTAAAATATTGGACGAAAAAAAGGTGGCGCGATCTATTGGCATCTTTCGATATCTGGTCATAACGGCTCGGTGTAGTTAGCGCAATCTGGTGGAACGACTTGGAGCGAGTGAAAGAGGAACTGGTTATGAGAGAGAAGGTGACCAACTGGCTTGACCCCACTCCACAGCACTTTGCGAAAGAGAGCGGAGCTGTGTATGAGAGAGAAAGAATGAGGACAAACTTTCTTTCCTACGTAGGCGAAACATCAACCCTTCATTCTGATTCTACTCATCTAGCCTACAAGCCAGCGAGTCAAATGCAAGAAAGATGGGACGAATGCTCAATTCTCATTAACCTTTTTCATTATTCAACTTCTGCAGATTGTTTTGAACTAATCCTTTACAATCGAACATCATTATTTGTTGAACTTTATATATATTTCCTCAATGATTTACAATCGTTTTCCTTTTAATTTCAATGAACAGAGACGAAATCCTCATGGACACTCAGAAACCCGTGTTAATGAATAGTCTCAGACTTTCACCGGCTGAAAAAACTCCACTAAAAGCTAAAATTAAAAACTATACAAAAGTTGAAAAAAAAATGATTACCGTACTGTAATTGATAAATATAGAAATTTTCTAACCCAGTAAATGCTTTATTAGCAACTTATAAAATATAATTATTAATTATTATTATTAATTATACATTTTAGAATTAATTATACATTTTTATACATTATACAATAAAGCATAAAAAACTGTTGAAGCCTCGATTTTAAAATTTCTCTGAATTTTCTTGGGAATTGTATGGAAATAGTTGAATTATAAACATGTTTGTTAATGTAGGCTTTTGAGAGCAGTTTCAAGCAGAGCTTGACGGTATCCACTGTAGCTTCCTGAAAATAGTATCCCACAAATTCACGTCTACTACCCCTTAAATTATTAAAAAACAATGATCCTTGCTTCGTCCACAGCTGGTGAACGAACACACACAAGGATACATGTTACTTAAAAAAAAAAAAACGTTTTAGTTCTTCATGGCTTAATTTCTAAAACTATAAAATTATATATGTTTCTCGCAAACAATTTTATTGTTCAATGTTTTTTTTGACACAGTCTCTAAACTCTCATTGGCGCAGTTTTGTACCCATAAATCACATATTTCTGGCCTATTCACCGGAAATGAAAAAAATCTTAGTGTGGGACAACGCGCCTTGTTTCGTCCACAGCCGGTGAACGAACACACATTACGGTTATGCTTCTTTACTGACTTACTGCAGGTCGACATATTTTAAAAACCTAAAAATGAGCATATTATGTTAAGTTAAATATGTTTAAATAACACCTAAAAATATAGTAGATAGTCTATAATATATTTGTGAAAGTGGGTTTCTTGAAGAAATTTTTTGGTGTCAATAAATTTCAAATAGTTAAATTCCACCTCCAATCGGAAAAAACATAAATTTCTCCACCCCATGATCAATTCAGGTAATTTTTTTCCAAAATCAAATGACATCATCAAAATCTTTAATGCCAATGAGTGAGTTTGCAGTTTATATTTATTATACTGTCAAAGCAACATATTTACAGTTACAATATATAGGCCTAGTTAGTGCAGCTCACGCTTTGCGTTCTTGTATCTAGATTTCACAACACTGGCACAAGCGTAGCGATATTCAGAACGGTATTGTATTGTACTAGGAGAGAGAGAGAGAGAGAGAGAGAGAGAGAGAGAGAGAGAGAGTGAGAATGAGTGATATTGAGGGAGATCCCAATTTACTGGGACTGTACTTCAGCCGTCTCCAGTCTCGAATATAGGCTTCATTTTATAAAAAACGAGTAGTCACGTTTCGGTTCGATTAGAAAATTACGAAAATAATGTTTGACACTGATAAATTCATCGCAAACCTATGTTACTCATATTATGTTTTCATTATTTACAATTGAATTTAAAACAAAATTAAGCACTGAACTCAATTACTACAATACTTTTCAACACTGACACTCTTCAATATTACAATAATAAATTATTCAATGAATGATAATTCAATCACGTTATCCACATTCAAGACTGTTATTGATGGGCAATGAACTGTGATGATATGATGAAGCGTGATTTGATTTATACACAGAAAAAAAACAATACCTAGGTCTACAAAAGTTTCAAATTTGAATTTCTCCTCACAACAAAATTGATAAATCGAATTGTTTATTTCTTGAAAGCGTCAGGCTATAACTCATTTAATAGCTTCAATAGACATTAGACAGTATTAATATTCAACTCCACTTAAAATTTGCAAAATAAATTTGCTACTTAGCAAACCTGCTACAAATTGCACGGGAGAACGCAGTTTTTCCTGCCCACAAGACTCAAGAACAATGCGAACTAGTATTTATGAAATACGGTTAAACTAACTTTTATTACTTTATATTGAGGCAACTACAACAAAAGCACTTCCATACAAATGAGGACATTATTAACGAGTTTGTCATAAAGAAAGCTATGTGAATTTCAACATCAAGATAGATAACATGGCGTGAGTTGTTTCAGAGAAGTTTGTATTTTTATTTACTTTTAAACAAAAATGATCCAGTCATTTACTACATTTTGTGTAATTACATTTCACTCTATGGACAGCTTAATCGGAATTGCCCACAGCTCTGCAATTACGCTAAAGAGAGTCATTAGCATTAAAATATAAAAATAATTGTATAATAGTGATCACTTTAATTTTTAAACGAATCTTAAAAAAGTAGCCCAGGTAAAAAACAAGTAGTTACTGTAACTAATTTGATTTTATCACTAAATGTACTTCGGGTTTAAAAAAGATGAAAACGCCAATGAACTCTATCATTTTGTAGTAGAAATACATGTTATGAACTATCTATAGAGGGGGCGGAAAATTGACTAGCCTATAGGCGGCATACTCTTAAGGTATCTGCATTAAATTTTTTTAAAAATCAGTTTAAAGGAAATAGGCTACTTAATTTCAAACTATTTAGTACACAAGTATTTCTTTATTTAAGAATCACTGGTACAAAAGAAGAACAACAACAAAGAAGAAGAGAAAGAATTTTTTTTAATGAAAAATCCACGAATGATTAACATTTCAGGGTTAATCTAGCATGTTATCAGTTGAATAGAAATACTTAAATGATCCCTTCATTTATTACTTATGAAAGTGAGAAAGTAAGATTAATTTACCAGTAACAAAAATGTCAAAAAGTTGAGTCGCTGTAGCTACTGTAGATTAGGAGTTTATCATACACGCAAACAAGCAGTAGGACAAGTGCCTGACAGCGTTGATCAGGGATAGTAACTTGATGGTTCGTCTATGCTGACAGCTAGGTCTCGGAAGCAATGAACTCATCTATTTTTAGAACGTAAACAGACAATCTGTCGCCAACTCGGCATTCAAACTTCCTTCCCCTCTGGCGCTGAAAATCAACAGTGGCCAAGTTACCAGTGGTGGGGGTATGTTGCTAGCGGGTCATTCTTGAAGTGGTAGGAGGAGAAGAGCGAGTCGGTATTGCAATCTGGTTTGAGAGGACACCAACTATTTAGTTTGGTTTGACAGGACACCAAAAAGCTGGACTAAGCCGGGCCATTACCGTGACTAGTCTACTTGATGGTTCGTCTATGCTACAACCCTTTAATGGAAGGAAGTCAAAAGGCAATCCCTAGGGTACCTCCAGAGATCACCTCTGTCCTGTCAACCAAACAGCATCCCCTGACTACATTTTTTTAATGAATAAATTATAACTGTTATGAGAAGAATACATTTTAATGTCAATCTCATCTTAACTTTTCAAGTGAATTAAACGACTTGCAGTCAAATTTTATTAAAAATAAGTAGTATTTCACTTACTTTGAAGGCCAAACGTTTTCGAGTTGTTGAAACCCATCTTCAAGGCCTTGAAGATGGGTTTCAACAACTCGAAAACGTTTGGCCTACAAAGTAAGTGAAATACTACTTATTTTTAATAAAATTTGACTGCAAGTCGTTTAATTCACTTGAAAAGTTAATATTAACAACGCAGTTCGTCATGGAACAAGAAATCCAGGAATTCAATCTCATCCTCTGGGTTTTCTGCAGTACGCCCATGACAAAACAAAACAACCCATATCCACAGAAAATATATACCAAAAATTATTCCACAAAAGAAACTTCAACCTGGGAACATCATCAAATGCCCCAGAAGAACAGAATTTCAGAAGTCAACCAAAAAGATCCTCTCAAAAAGTCTGTTCCATCGGTTTTTACCATAGAAAACCCAGTAGAAGTTTTTCCAAATAAATGCAAATTAAGAAATAATTTTGAATGAACTATAAAATATAAAAAACTGGAGGCTCTCTGTACTACATTAAAATATGCTTGAGAGTTAGAAGAATTTAAATGTTGATAATCTAAATTAATAAGCAAACAAAGGTGGTGAAGCCCATGGCCTAGACCTCCCACCTTTCATCTGAATACAAGACAAGTCAATACAAATACACAAAAAAAGTGTTCACATATTACCAATATTACACTAGTCACTATCAATAAAATTACAACAGTTGAGACTTACACAACTAGTGAGAAACACTTGTAAGCCTACACTATAAAATATTTATCAACTAGATATTTTTTCATTTGTTTGAATTAAATTAAATGAAAGCTGAAACTTTTTAGTTGACTGAATGAAGAGAGGTCTCTGTATCAAGTCGACCGTTTTTGCATATTTGTCTGTTCATCTGTTTGTAACACATTTATGGCTGAATGCATGAACCGATTTCTTTTAAATTTGGCATGAATGTTCCTTTTAGTAATGCGTAGCGATGTATATGTATGGATTTTCGAAATTTTGTTGTATTTAAAGGATAATTATGAAGAAAAAAGGAAAGGTAACCAAGCCTTCTTCTATAGGAACATATGATTTTTAAAATGAACTCCATCATATGTAATAATTAGAATCAGATCCAGAGATAGCCCTTTGGTGGTCATTCATCTTGTTGAGCATTATTCATATGAATAAAGATATAATTCATATTTGTTTGTTTCATTTCTAATATTTTAATTAAGTATAATAACAAGTTATTAGTAAGTAAACTAGTAGTTCTGTGAACAGTAGACCTCACTCACTCAACACTCATCCATAAGGGGATGACATTTTCGAAAAAAGTTGAAGAGCGTTTTCAACTCGATTTTAATTCCTTAATCTTTTATTGAGGACAGAAACTGTAAAAATCAATATTTGAAAAGACCAAAGTTTATGACGCCGCCTAGAAATCACCCCTCGTTTGAGAGACAGTGAGAAAAATGAAGGGTTCTCATGCATTTTTAGCAGCTTTTAATATCAATAAATCTCCAATAATAAAAAACAGAAATTATTCATCAAATAAATAATGATGAATTTGTTTATTATTTTACTTTTTCTCATCCATCTTCCATTCCCAATTTCCACCAACTAAAATTTTGTTGTTTTTTCACCTGTGATGATCAACATAATATCACTATCATCATTAAAGGCCTACTATCTAGTTTTTCTTTGCAGCTATACATTATATTTTTTATCATAATATTTTCTGACTAAAAATATTTTGGAACATCAAAAGACAAAAAATTGAATAACATGTGGAGACGGTCACCTCTTAATGAAGAAACATTTCAAATTTAAACCTATGACTATAAGGGTAGAAGCTGTTTTTTATTTTATTATTCGCCACCTCCCGCTGAGGCTGCATATCAAATTTCTAGCTGCATTGGTTAACATATGCACAGATTAAGAAATTGTAACCAGATTGATCACCGTGTGTTTCATGAAAAGCACCTCCCGCTGAGGCTGCATATCAAATTTCTAGCTGCATTGGTTAACATATGCACAGATTAAGAAATTTGTAACATATGTCATCAACCTGGCATAATTACATTTCATCATACCCAGTCATATGTTTCCTACATATTGCAAGGCTCTGACTGTATGGTAGCCTACATGCAAAGTGCAACGTCTTTTGCTGTTCAAAGACAGCGTAAATAACGCTGCTAAGGGGCCTGCCATATGATTAAAAACTGTTGACTTCTATCAGCTGTTCCTCTAAGCTGTTTGGCCGGCAAGTTCAGTAGGTTAGGTCTATAAAATGGATTAATTAATAATAATTATTAGCTCCCCTATTAAAATTTGAAAAAAAAAAATACATCGCTGGGCCTAGGAATAAGGAACATCCATATGAAAAATCATAAAATTGGTCTAGGCGTTCGTCTGTAATCGTGAGACAGAGAGACAAAGGAAATGCCGATCGTCTTAAAGGGTAGACCTCACTATCGTTCGGTCAATTATATACAAATTCAATTAATATTGTTTTATAAACTCATTTATCACATATATCTGAAATCCTTTTTTTGTGCAATCAGCTGTCTCACAAATAGAAATTACAGCCTTATGAAATGATACAGAGTGACCTTTTGTGAAAACCATACATGAAAAAAGTGGAATGAATCAACCTTACAGTAAATTCAAAGGGGACTCTCTCACTGTCCCAATAGTGAAACAGCTGATACAGATCAATACAAATTTTCCAATTCACTAGAACTGAGAGAGGCATGCCTCAAAGCCGTGCCCTAAACCAGTGTTCTTTATTAGTGAGTCATCTGATTCTCAGACTTAAAGAATGTCACAATTTTTAACACAGTGGTTTTAGACACATGGAAATGTGATCTTTGCCTAAGAAAAGTAGTGCGGTACCACTGGAAAACTTGTATTTCATCAATTTCAAATAGTTATATTAACTTATGGTTTCTTCTTATGAGGTGCCTACTACCTCCTGAAAATTTGGTACCTGTACCCACTGCAGTTTTTGCTCTGAAGTTTTATGCATATGGAAGGACAGAGCCTACGCATAATGCTCTCCACCTATGTACTTCGTACATTGAGAGCTAAAATAGACTAAATGAATTGAATCATTAGGTCGACTGTGTTTAATTTTGCCATTTTGATTATCATTGCATACAGCGAGTATGTTCCTCTGTGCAAGCACCTTTATTCTTGGGCGTAAGGTCTACTGTTCACAGAACTACTAGTAATGATGAAACAAGATGTTGGTTGATCAACTACAACACTACAAATGATTGAAACAACATAGAAATGCATGCCCTACCTAGTAGTGGATCATTAGAAATATGTTTCATGATGGGCCACAACATTAGAAAATCCTACCTAAAGCCGCGTCTCCACCAACCAAACATGTCTGCCAAACATTGTTGGCAAATACAAAAAATGGGCAAACATTAAACATATGGGTCACCGAACATGTTTGTGAGTTCAATTGAAATGTTCGGTCTGTGAGCGAACAGTGACGACCAACAACAGGTTCCCGCCACTAACCCCACCACACCAATCATAATGTTCGAGAAGGCGTCCACACCAAACCAACTCCAAAAAATGTTTGGCGACATCAGCTGATTCCAGCGAACACTGTTCCTCGAGCATGTTTGGTTGGTGGAGACGCGGCTTAAGATCAACATACCTAATTGGAGTTTCTTAACAAGTTCAATACAATCTAATCACTACATTGTTCAGAAGCTTTTCAAATATCAAATTAAAATTTCTGAACAAGTTCAATAAACTATATAATATAAATTCAATAACAAATACAAGTTGAAATTCATGCTCTTTCTAGTAGGGGATCGTACTAAGTGTTTTTATAATACCTTATATAAATCCTACTAAAGATTCACATACGGTTTCTGATCAAAATCTGTCAGCAAGTTCAATATAAAATATTACTACACTACACATAGTTCAGAAACAGTTTTTCACATACCATGCTCAATCAAAATGCCTGAAAAAGTTCAATATTTATTCAAGAACATAATATACAAATTAAATATGAATTCAACAACAAATATGAGTACAACATGAAAAAATTCAATAACAAATTATTCAACTTAAATTTTGACAACATAGTTTGGAAAAACGTTTCAGGATAAATCTGATATCTGAGTCTTCTAGGTTGTGCACAATTTTTGCCCAACCTGTAAACAAAACAAGAATCAATTAGTATATAATATCGGTAGAAGCAGGTGACACTAGCGCTTTTGCTTCACAGCGGACTCCGGAGCTACTCACCTAGTAATATATATATATATATCAATGTATTATTCTAAATTTATTTTCCTATCGAAGATTCTGAAGCAAGCTGTGAATTCTAGAATATTTGGGAGGCCACCATCTGTCCGACTATTCATTTCTCCGAATATACCATTTGTACGACTTTTTATTCGGGGAGATGGAAAGTCGGACTCGGACAGAAGGTAGTGACCCGAATATTTTGAAATAAATGGAAGTGAAGTTTGATTGTTAATAATAGTTTATTTTGTAATGAATCTCCATTTGATCTTCCGATTTTAGATTGTAATGGATTCTGAAGTAAGTAAATAGAAAATGATATTGCATCAATAGAATGAACTAATAAGAGAAAACAACCTCAAAAAATCATCAATTCATATAGCTTGTATTATTATTTCTGTGAAGCATGCTAGCATGATGATATTAACGTATTATCTAATAACATTGTGTAGATTGACATCAAAATCACTCATAAATGAAGAAAAAGGGCCAACTCAAGTTACATCAATCTGAATGGCATCAATTATTTGCAATCATCAGATAACTACATTGTTTGATACTTGATTGCTTCATCTTTGACCAACATAGCTGGATTGATTGCGTCAAAACGTCTGGATAGATAAGGTCACCAAAGCTGTCTTCAAAGTATTCCCTCAATGAATAATAGGCTCTAGCCTACCAATGACCCAGGACTTAATCTTGGTCCGCACCACTCTTATACAGTTGATGTTCATGCTTGCCTTGATGTGAAGTAGGCAGGTAGGCTTACAAAGATGGCTTTACACTGAGAATTCCCAGCCGCCGGAAAATCGGTCTGCAGTGGTCCAGAAAACCAGCTGAAGAGACTATCCAAACAACCTTTTTCTGAAGAAGCAGAACTGCATCACAACTAGAGACATGACCCCATAACTGCAAACCATAGCTAAGATAGCTATGGAAGAGTCCATAATAGATGATGATCAGATGTTCTTCCAACAATAGTGGCTTAAGCCTATGCAGCAGGTAGGTAACATGTGACAGCTTCTTGCAGACATTGTCACTGCGCTCAGCAGCTTTAAGTCAAGATTGAAGCCCAAAAGCTTTACTGTCTCTGGCCGGCAGCACTGTCTGAGGCTGCACGTCATAGTCTGAGTTTTATCATTGTTGAGGCTTAGCCTATTAACTTCAAATCAATCCCTGGCCTTGCTAAAAATCTAATCTTCCCTCTGAGTTGCATCTTCTGGTGTTTTGGCCCTTGAACATATGGTGTTCAAGGTGGTGTCATTAGTGAAGAACAGTACATCACCTAGCAAGCTCAAGCTCAAATCATTTATTGCAATACTGAATAGCACTGGCCTCATGACTGAGCCTAGATTAGCCTCATATGCCATGTGGCTCACTGAGAGGGGTGGTGGGTGGGGGGGAGATGAGAGTCCAAATATTGAGACGATCTCGGAGGTAGGAGTACAGAAAATGCTGAACAGCTCCTTGGACACAATATTTTTCCAGTTTTTGTGGGGAACACACTCAAAGGCTCTACTCAAGTCGGCAAGAATTAGGTCCATTAGATTCATGAGTAGGCCTACTACTGCTTTGGCGTAATTTTTATTTGTGCCTTGGCCCTTTCTATAATTGAAATTTTTCTAGTTTTTCCAATTAATCAAAAAAAAAAAGAAGAAACTATTCAGCTTTGTAAGCCAGAATTATGATTGAATGTATGAGAGCTCCCTCTGCAGATTCTATTTCATTAATCATTTTTGCAGATGGCTGCAGTGAAGCAGGAAATTGGTGTCCAAGAACCAGCCTCACAATGCATTTTCTGGTCTGAGAGTGGTGTTTGTCAGGATAAAAAAGACTTGGTTCCATTCCAGATATTCATAAAAGAAGAATTCCATGGTGAGACATTTTCAATCTTCCACTCTTTTTTCATCAAGTACTTGTTTAACTCAACTAAGAACAAATTTCAAATATTTTTATGAGTTATTTTTCGATAATATTGGTTGTACTGGTTGCTGCTTGATTGTTTCAAGTTCCTCTTGTACAGAATGTAGTACAACCTTTTTTACAGTACGGTAATAATTTAATCAATGAAGATTATATTATGAAGATATTTTTCATGAGAAACCTAAATAGTACTGAGCATAATAATATTATTATGAAATGCTGGCTCTTCATTAAATGGACATCTTGTTTTACAGATATCAACTGCAATTGATTATTAAATCTTTTTGGAATTTCTTTAAAAATTAATAAGTTGAGTGTGTTTGGAAATATAGTAATTATAATATTCAGTCACTGTATCATGAATTACCAGTAAATAATTGGTCCTTATTCATTATACAAGGCATTAGCATTCACGAATTATCAGAACCAGATGTTGAACTCCAATCAATAAAAATATCTCGTTTGTCATTTCCAATAACAGCAGTAAAAACACTTTTTAAGCTCATGCTTAATCTCTTAAATGTTTTAAGAATTGTGTCCAGGAACCGAACAATAGTATGTGGGCTCAATACATGTTTGTGACTCAGAAGAGTAAAGTTTTGCATGGAAAGCAAATCAGTTCAAGGGTATTCAACATCGGTAGCTGGCAAATATTTAACAACAGTTGGGTTTTGGCTCAGGAACGATTGACTATGGTGGAAAGAAGCCAGCAGCTAGCTGTGCTTTATGGTGGAGGGCCATGAGATTTTGGCACTAACTGTACTGAAAACATTGTCCATTTTCTGTTACACTGTTTCTATATAAACTAGCTAATGTTCCCAGAAAGGCATCAATATATCATTCTATTATATCATTGATTCATTTTATCATTTTTCGAGTGAAGGTTTTCAGCATATCTTAAATTTTTAGTCTGTGTTAACCTCAATGTTTTGGACAATATAACATTTTCAAAATTTGTGAAGGGAACAGTTTTGGACTTGAGTCTGTTGCACCATCACATTCGTTGTGAATTTTTCACAATAAATAAATATCACCCCACATCCCTTCATTTGTCATCATCCTGTTTCATGGTTACAAGTGCACAGTTAAATGCCAGCAACTGTACTATTGTTATTTTCAGATAATTATATGACTGAAAGATGTTCCAAAGAAGCAGAATTGCAATCAGTGGACAGCAGTGAGTGGTCAGCCCCTATTTGTACAGATCGACATGGCATTAATGCAGAAACTGTTGGATTGGAAAGTAAAAATGAAGATTACATCACCAAAAAATGTGTGCAGCCAACTGATCTGGGAAGTGATTTGCTGTCTCATCAGAATATTCAATCTTACAGCTGTGCTCATTGTAGTCATAAAACTCCAAGGTTGAGTGATTTAATGCAACATATTAGAAGAACTCATTCAGTAGAAAAACAATATGCATGTAAATTATGTGATTATGTGTGCTCAGATAAGAAAAGTCTCCAAATCCACTCAAAGAAGCACAATGACAACAAACCTTTCATCTGTGAATTTTGTGATTATAAATCAAGTCGTTCATGTGACTTGAAAAAACATCTCAAAATTCACACAGGTGATAAAACTTTCAGCTGTGAATTTTGTGATTATAAATCCTATCATTCGTCTCATTTGAAAAGCCATCTCAAAATTCACTCAGGTGATAAACCTTTCAGCTGTGAATTTTGTGATTTTAAAAGTACTTATCAAGTCAATTTAAAAGCCCACCTAAGAACACACACAGGTGATAGACCTTTCAGCTGCGAATTTTGTGATTATAAATCCTCTCAATCATCTTCTTTGAAAATTCATCTGAAAACTCATACAGATGATAAACCTTTAAGCTGTGAATTTTGTGATTATAAATCCTATCATCCATCTCATTTAAAAAGACATCTTAAAACTCACACAGGTGATAAACCTTTTAGCTGTGAATTTTGTGATTTTAAATGTGCTTGTCAATTCACTTTAAAAATGCATCTAAGAAGACACACAGGTGATAGACCTTTCAGCTGTGAATTTTGTGATTATAAATCCTCTCAGTCATCTGCTTTGAAAGCTCACCTGAGAAATCATACAGGTGAAAAACCTTTCAACTGTGAATTTTGTGATTACAAATCCTCTCATTCATATGCTTTGAAAGCTCACCTGAGAAATCATACAGGTGATAAGCCTTTCAGATGTGAATTTTGTGATTATAAATCCTCTCAAAAAAGAGATTTGAAAACTCATCTGAGAACTCATACAGGTGATAAACCTTTCAGCTGTGAATTTTGTGATTTCAAATGTGCCCGTCAATTCACTTTAAAAGCCCATATAAGAACACACACAGGTGATAGACCTTTCAGCTGTGAATTTTGTGATTATAAATCCAGTCAGTCATCTTCTTTAAAAAAACATCTGAGAACTCATACAGGTGATAAACCTTTCAGCTGTGGATTTTGTGATTTTAAATGTGCTTGTCAAACCAATTTAAAAAACCATTTAAGAACACACACAGGTGATAGACCTTTCAGTTGTGAATTTTGTGATTATAAATCCTGTCAGTCATCTTCTTTAAAAAAACATTTGAGAACTCATACAGGTGATAAACCTTTCAGCTGTGAATTTTGTGATTATAAATCCTCTAATTCATCTGCTTTGAAAGCTCATCTGAGAACGCATACAGGTGATAAACCTTTCAGTTGTGGATTCTGTGATTTTAAATGTGCTTGTCAAACCAGTTTAAAAATCCATATAAGAAGACACACAGGTGATAGACCTTTCAGCTGCGAATTTTGTGATTATAAATCCTGTGATTCATCTTCTTTGAAAAAACACCAGAGAACTCATACAGATGATAAACCTTTCAGCTGTGAATTTTGTGATTTCAAATGTACTCATCAATTTGCTTTAAAAACCCATCTAAGAACACACACAGGTGATACACTTCACAGCTAAATTTTGTGATTATAATTTCTATAATTCATTTTCTTTGAAAATTCATCTAAGAATTCACACAGGCCACAAGCCTTTCTGCTGTGAATTTTGTGATCATAAATGCTCTCATTTATCTGCTTAAAAACTCATCTAAGAAATCACACAGGATATAAACCTTTCAGAAGTGAATTTTGTGATTCTAAATGCTCTTGTTCATCTCATCTAAAAAGACATCCTTGAATTCATAAATGAGGCACTAGGAAGTAAAATTTGGTAACTGATATTCTGATGAAATGTAAAACATGGCAAGTGACACTTTATAAAGTTGTGGAAAATGAATCCAAAATTTAGCATTAATCTGATTTATTCTTGCATGTATTGAATATATTTTCATATTCCTCATTCTTCAACTATTTTTTCATTTTTATTCATGAACATTCTATCCACATCACCTTTTTACCAAATAGAATTGCAAAAATAAAATACCTTGTCTGTACTTACCATGTCTTTCATGATTTGATAAAAAACTTACTTTGTTTTACATCAAAATAGGTCAATTGTTAATTTGGTATCTTGCACTTACCACTGTAAAAAATCTTTAATAGAAAATGGAAATTTTATTTTAAAAAATGTCGTTTTTCACCAAATCAATGTATTACATAATAACATCAAAACTTAGGATTAATGTTTTAATTCTTCTCACACACTAAAACAATTCATGCTTAGTGAGCAAATGAAAGTTACTACAGAGTCTCTATTAAATCCAAAATGTCACATAAAAATATCAATAATCCTTAAATGTTCTATATTTTGTATTTATTTGACTTCACTGTCATTAATAGCAGTAAGTTCTCTTAGGTGGGTTACACACATATGCATCTCGCATGGTGCAACTAGCATTTTTGATGCGAGATGCACTGTGCGAGATGCATGCAGGCTGCATGGTCGTGGCATGTGCTAGTAGCAAGATGTAGTGAGGTGGATTCAGTTCATTGGAAAATGTCGTCATCATTGGATGATGAAATGCTGTTGTTACTTACCGCCATTAGAAGGAGACGACGTATGGTCATGTGACTTGGAAATGTGTTCTGCGCATGCCCCAATACAAGCTGCATGCTGCATGCCACTCCAAAAGACCGACCGATCGGTTCCTAGTGGCGCTGCATGCTGCATGCGAGATGCATGATGCCAGTAGCACCGTGCCAGTCGCATAAGTGTGTAAGCTCCATGTGATTAACACAGGTTGGCTTTCAAGCTGCATGCTAGTAGCAAGAAAAATGCCAGTCGCACTGTGCGAGATGCATATGTGTGTAACCCGCCTTAAGTATGATAAACTTGTGGCACATACTTAAATAAACGTAAAACATCATCCTTTTTAGTTTTTGGAACAGGAATTGGATTTTGGTAGAGAGGCTGAAAAGGTATGTTGAACTGTGAATAAACATGCCTTCTGAAAAACGTCGCCCTATTGATCTGATAAGATACTTTTTCTGGTTCTCTAAAGCATGTATTTGAAATATTAATAGAGTCAGGATTAGATGCTGCAATTTGAATTTTTGTTGTCGATGCAATGTACTGATACCCTGAAGGAGGGATAAAAAATCTTTCAGAGCACTTACTTTGAAAAATTCTTGTTGCATCATTCTGTAAACAAAAAAGTATTTTAAACTTGCTATAAAACTTCCCCAATCATCAGGCCTGTACACATATTGAATGTGATCTCTGACATAGTTACCAACTCTTCCGAAATCTCTATGGCCCACCACAGGAAAGACATGTTCAATGCTGTCACTCACTCTTCCACTTACCAAAAAATGCAGCCATAATGAAACAAGTGACCAATTCTTGTTTTGTCCTCTGCAGTTGTCTGATATAGTGACAAGTCTTTTGCACTTGATATTGTGCTCTGTGAAGTGCTTTAAGATGCAACTAGCAATCTCATGACTTCCACGCTTTGCTATGGTCTTGTCCCAGTAATAATAATAACATTTGTCTAATGAGCAATTGTGTATCCCTAAATTGTAACAAAAAAGTTTTCTCTTATAAAATGCAGGGTTGGTCAACAGTTTTGGTGTTGGTAGTGCCTGTTGGAGATCAAGTTGAAACCAAGGCCTCTTCATCCTGAGGAGCATCTAATGAATTTTTGCCCTGCTGCAGCCTTCACATGATGCCTTTTGAGTTGAATGCCAAGATTGTTTACTTTATCATCATATTTTTCAAGTTTTGCTTGTTCTATTTCAATTGCATACAATCAAAATCTTTGCAAGTGTCACTTTTTGGCTGTTTAAAACCAATATTTTCTTGAGTGAAAATTTTCTGAAACTTGTCAGATACTGGAGTCTTGCCATTTGCAGAGCAGAGTGCTTTATATGTCTCAAAACTTTTAACAACAGTCTCCATCAACTTAAACTGTTCATATGGATTCTTATAACTGCAATGACTTTCATACTTTGGTAGCTGCTTGTCAGATACTGGAGTCTTGCCATCTGCAGAGCAGAATGCTTTATATGCTTCAAAACATTTAACAACAGTCTCCATCAACATAAACTGTTCATATGGACTCTTATGATAACTGTAATGACGTTCATACTTTGGCAGCTGCTCAATTAACTGTGCTTACATCATCTTGAAAGTATTTCTTTAAATGCTTTCCATATTTCCTCCTATCTAAGGGAGGAGTCAAGATGCCTTTTGTCTTTTTTGATACTAATAGCTCTAATCTTCCTCTATTTTTCTGCAGCCCATGTATACTGAGGAAAGCTATTTTGCAGGCTGCTATTTTGATACCTTCACACAAAATATTGTATGAAACACTGAATGACCTATGGGAAGGGTTGTCAGTTTTTTAGTTTTTCGAGCAGTGGTGTGAGTGTCAATAAGCCTAAACAAGTAAGAATTTTGAGTGTTGAAGTCATCCATAGCATTTAACTTGTCAAATATATTGGCCATGATAGTCTCACAAATTTTGTGAAACATTTCAGTCTACAGTTAGGTTCATGTTTTCTAGATTTTGGTGGTCCTGTGCCTCTTAGTTGAATAACTTTTACCTTGATTCTTGGCTTATTTTATTCTCTCTTGCCTGCTGAGGCTCTTCTGTATTCGTCTACCCTTCTTTGGAGACCTCCCTTTAGAGAGGCCTTGTTCACAACACGCCTTCTATTAGCCAAGCCTTCAATCCATGTAGAAGCCTTTTTCCTTGATGAGTAGAGCAATTATCTTCATCTGAAGTGTGGTCTGGTGTAAAAAGACTTGACTGAGATGGCGTACTTGGAATGGCCATCCATATCTCATTATTTGTACCAGTAGAATCATCAACCTTAAGCATATAAACATATTTGTTAGATTCATAGTAATCCACAAGATTATGTTTGACCTAAGATAGTTACTTTATAAAATGTACATGTGTATATTCTGTATACTGTTATGTAATACATTTTAATCAATGTGTTGATGCATCATGAATTGTAACCATTGTTATTGTTACATTAAGAAGTTTTGAAATTGAGTTCCTTTGTTTCAAAATATAAAAGATTTTTTATTGCTCAAATAAAATAGTTTACTCAAGTCATTATCATTAAAGTAAGACATAGATATAATGTAATTATAATATAATAATAATACTATTAATAGTAATATATAATTTAATTTATACTAAATAAATAAATATAAAAATATACATTGGTGGTTATAGAATTAGGTGTAAAGTATGGTGACTACCATAGATACCAGTTTTTACTTCAGTCTGTTTTGAGAACCTTTACTGTTGACTTAATAGGAGATGTAGCTAAATATGTCATTTTTCATACCAATGATAACACTGCCAAGTAAGAGAGCAGCTTCTGATGCATATTTCTAGTCTAGAACAGCAAAATAAATACAAAAACACACATGGAAAACTTTAAAAACCATTTTATAAAGAACCACATAGGCCTACCATGTTTTACACCTTAATAGGTCCAAAAGTAAGAGGATTATTTTTTACCTGTTCAAGTATTATTTTTAGGCTTTCTTGTTTGGATGCTGCATGAGGAACACAGCTTGAATCAACAAAACTTCTTCTAAAACATTTCTTCTTAGTTCATTTGAATTACTGGTGTCACTAGCAGAGAACAACTTCCTTCAAGCCGCCATATTTGTTGGATACCTCATTTTACAGGCAACCAACTGACAGATACCCGAAAATAAAATCAAAATTTCCTAGCTTGAAATAATTTTCCATTCTTAACAATTGTTCCAGTGGCACTGTAATGCACTTTCCAGTGCTTCAAATGTGATGCAATGTGTCATCTCAGTTACACAAATTTGTAACTTTCTGTTGTGAATTTTTTGTTATGAAACTGTTCCTAATTTGCTCAATTAAAGTGTCATCTTAGTTTGCATCTATGGTTGAATTTAATTGTAAAGCCGCGTCTCCACCAACCAAACATTGTTGGCAAATACAAAAATGGACAAGCATTAAACATATGGGTCACTGAACATGTTCGTGAGTTCAATTGAAATGTTCATTCTGTGAGCAGTGACGACCAACAACAGGTTCCCACCACACCGATCATAATGTTCGAGAAGGCATCCACACTAAACCAACACCAAACAATGTTTGGCGACATCATATAGTTCCAGCAAACACTGTTCGCCGACCATGTTTGGTTGGTAGAGACGTGGCTTCAGATTTCACCCAACAGTTAGTGTACACAGACATCTATAATGCCCATATCCTCTTTCATTTCCATAATTTGGATTGATGACTCATCATTATATATGCATGCTCGTTACATGATTATGGCCAAACGCCTTGACTAATTGTCATGAAATTTTTCATTGATATTCCTTATTCCTAGGCCAAGAAATGTTTGTATAAGGTTTTTAAAAAAATGCCCGCTATTTTTTTCAGGGGGCACAATTTACCCCCAAATATTAGAGTATCTGATCTGGTTTTGGGTGGCTTTAATTTAAAATGAAGACAATTTGAGAGGGGATTTAATTCATGAGAAGAATTTGATAAACCCAAAGGCGGTGAGGGTTTAGGAGGGAGGGGTTAAGTCTGATATTGAGATTTTCAAATTTATTTTTTAAAAGGGGTGATTTCTAAAAGGCATAAAAAATGATGGCTATTCAAACATTGTTTTTTGAAGTTCCTACCATCTGTGAAAGATAAGGCAATTAAAATTGAGTCAAAAGTGCTTTTTCGAAAATATCATCCCTTTTTGGGTTAGTGAGGTCTTCTATTCACAGAACTACTAGTGACTATAGTATCAAAACCTGGATTTCTTGTTCCATGACGAACTGCGTTGTTAATATCAACTTTTTAAGTGAATTCAACGACTTGCAGTCAAATTTTCATTAAGAATAAGTCGAATTTACTTACTCTGTAGGCCGAACGTTTTCAAATCTTTGAGATTTCAGGAGGACGCCTCTGAAAATGGATCTCAAAGATTTGAAAACGTTCGGCCTACAGAGTAAGTAAATTCTACTTATTCTTAATGAAAATTTGACTGCAAGTCGTTGAATTCACTTAAAAAGTTAGTATCGAAACATTGCAAAAATTCGATGAATGGTATTGTTCAAAGAATATGTTCAGCGTTGGGCCCTTCTCTGTTGCAAAGGATGCTTTTACCAAGAACATTTGGTGAAGAGATGGACCCAAGCTTGGATCATTATGATGGCATAATTTTTGTAAAATAGCATTCATTGGATTCTTGTTTCTTATTGATAGAGTCAATATCTGTAATGTTCAGTCTGAAAAATAATTCAATAATACAAAATTAATAGTGAAGTTTGTTATAACGTTTTAAATTATCAACATGGTAATGAAGAGAAATAATTTGAATATTCTAGCACAATACAAAATAAGAATCTGTGATGTTTTCCATGACGAAATACTTAATGAACAATCTATTATCAAAACTGACACTGTATTTCACTTTTAAATAATGTTTTACTCACATATATTGGAGATTGAGGCTGACGAAGCTTCTTTTCAGAAGTGAAATGCATTCCTCAAGCATCTCCAATATATGTGAGCAAAACATTATTTAAAAGTGAAATACAGTGTCAGTTTTGATAATAGATTGACACAATAAGATATTTTGTTTTATTTATAACTAGTTGGCCCGACGCGCGTTGCTGCGTTCTCATAAAAAATTCTCCTTGATTTTATTATTCGCCACCTCCGACTAAGATTACATTTCAACCTTCTAGGACTATTAGGGAAGAAGTTAGTCCTAGGGCTCTTCCAGTTGATCAGAGAGGCCTCCTTCGTTGTTTTCTTACTCACCCCCTCTAAATGAACATTTCAAATTTAAACCTACAACTATTAGGGCGGAAGCTAAGTTGTCAATTTTATGATTCGCCACCTCCCACTAAGATTACATTTCTAATTTTAAACTTCTAGGACTATTAGGGAAGAAGTTAGTACTAGGGCTCTTCCAGCCGGTCAGTTTCCTTCAGTTTTCCGGTCCGTCGTTGTTTTCTTAATCACCACCTCTGAATGAAAAAACATTTTAAATTTAAACTATGGACTATAAGGATAGAAGCTAGGTATTTGATTTTATTATTCGCTTCCTCCCTCTGAGGCTTCATTTCATATTTCTAGCTGCATTGGTTAACAGATGTCATCAACCTGGCATAATTGCATTCCATCATACCCAGTCATATGTTTCCTACATACTGCAAGGCTCCGACTACACGGTACATGCAGTCTTTGCGTTTCAGACAGCATAAATAACGCCGCCAAGGGGTGCCATATGATTAAAAACTGTTGACTTTTATCAGCTGTTCCTTTAAGGATGGATTCTTCCTTTTTGTGTCCTCCAGCGAGGACTTTTTAACTCCCAAACTTCACAGTAACCATCTCGGGACTATTCTACATTGTGCCTGAAAATTTCATAAAAATCGTTTCAGCGGTTCCGGAGTCTATAGGGAACATACATACAGACAGACATTCATTTTTATATATATAGATAAACGAAGTCATCTGTTCAATCAATAGAATTATATGATTATTAAGGCTATATGGCCAAGCAATGGGAGGTCCGTGGTTCGATTCCCGGCGGTGAATTTTTGTGCAGTAGCAATCATCGATTTCCATCAGCTATTCAATACATTTGTCAATATCCGCCATTGCGGAAGTCTTCATTATAACTGATTGCACTTTAAGCAATTTAATAAGTAAATGTATTACTGTTTGTATTGCGTGATAAGAAATAAATAAAGTTAATTTTAGAATGAATTTGTGTAAAATTATGCAACTTTACATAGATAGTTCTTACCTAATAATAGTCGGTACCTAATCGCTGGGCATATATGAATATTTTATCAATTAATTACTATTTAGGAACAAAATTTCATTAAGATAAGATATATAGATATCTGTACAAAAATTGGCTATTCATACATTTATATTAGGCCTACATCGAGAATATAGTCGACAAATAAATTAGACCTACCCTATAGAGTACAGACTATGCGTGGTTAAGCGAAAATTTTAGAGTTCCTGAACCTCATTTTCTAGAAAAAAAGCTCTGGGTATGCTATCTTAATATGGGGGTAATTCATCAAAACAAAACCTTCATAGGGTGTTTAAAATCCAAAAAAAAAGCTGTTAGGAGAATGGAAAGAGTGAATAGATTAGATTAATGTAGGCCGTTGTTCAAGAGACTTGGTCTCCTAACTGTACCCTGCTTATATGTGTATGAAGCTACTTTATATGTAAAAAAGTGAAATTAACCAAAATCTTGACGTACACGATTATAATACAAGAAGCCTTAAAAATATAGAAATATTAAAAAAACAATTGAAAAATTATTTAGTTTATAAATCTTTTTATGGAGTACAAGAGTTCCTTTCACATAAAAATTAAGCCTCACCATAACTAATTGATATAGTAGGCTAATTATGGTAACTAGTGTATAAGATTGTATGATTTTGTTGAGCTGACTTGTCTTATACTCCGTAAGTGGTCTCCAAGACATAATTTACAAAAAAAGATATAATTGAAAATGACGCCAGTCTGATAAATTTATTGGCCTTAGAAACCGTTTTGACAGGAACGCATCCATGCTCCTTCACTAAATTTTGAATTTACCACAATACAATTAATTCTTTCTTCAGACCACGTTTGAAAAGGCTTCGCTCAGGTTATATAGAAATCAATGTCTGAAAGCCATTTTTGATTCTCCAAATCTCTCCTGTCACCAGTAAGACAATAAGGTTTCGGTTCAGTTTTTTGGTCGTATTGATTTAGTGGCGTATTTATAAGAATTTGTCTTGTTCACACAGTAAGTTTGTTAACCTTATTCATGCGCTTCTAAAACGATACAGCCAAAAACCTTATTGTCTGAACTGGATCATATATATGTTAATTATAGATCCATCAGAAATAAACTTAACAATGTATAATTTAATGAATAATAAGACGAAATTGTCACAATCACATGTTTGATAATGGTATAACAACCGAAACTAGTTTCTCAATATTTTTTAATAAATGTGGTTGTGACAATTTCGTCTTATTATTCATTACACGGATACCTTACACAAAATCACCTTTGCCACTACAGAGAAGGTAGAATTTCCCTGATAAGGAAGAAAGTAGGCATTCTGAGTATGATATCCAGTATGAATATGATATCTACAGAAAATATTTAATAAAGATATGTATAGACCATAAAGACGATTGTGTATTGATTTTTTACTCATATTTTACAAGCCATTTTTGTGTAAGACCAATGCTTCTTGAAAATCTGAGACAGAGATTTATTTGAATTATTTATTTCTTAAAAAACACACGTTCAAATTCAGCTGGATTCTGAGGATACATTTTAATTCACCTCACATCATCCCAATAATAATGAATGAATAGTTCAGTATCCCTTATTATAATTATCAAGACAGATTTGCGAACATGACAAAAAATGTGCAACAGCCAAATATGTTTGAATAACATAGAGAATAGGTTGTGATGCACTTTGATGTGAAAAATGTCTGTATAGGTCGGCCGATCTTTCTTAATCCCTGGCATTTGGATGCACAGTCGACGAATGCCCTGAACGAGACTCGATGCCGTATCTTGCTGACGCCCTTTACACGGCTATAATAGCGACCAGAGCTAAATGCGGATGGAATAGCACACTCAAAGACTGCTTAAGGCTGTGCGCAGTGGTTTTGTTCATAATTTGTTTTCTTAGTTTATTATATTACATGTTATTAGGGCTTTGAAATGTTATCTATTGCTGTGGGGAAAATTTTTTCCTGCAATTATTTAGCGAAATATGAGTTCGAAGTTGAAATTTTTCGGTTTTTGGGGGCAATTGATCTAAAACTAAAAGACACTTTGAGGAATAAAATAACATATTTTTATTTCAATCTAACAAATAGTTTTTTCAAATTAATTTTTTGAAAAACTAAAACTTTTCAAAGATTTTAAAAAAATGAATTTTGAAAAACGTAATACCTTGATCGGAGTAAAAAATATGTCACTTTATTCCTTGAGGTGTCTTTTAGTTAGAGAAAATTTATCACAAGTTTAAATCACTCATAGGCGAGATCAATAGCCCCCAAAAACCTCAAAATTTCAACTTTGAACCCCCATATTTCATAACATAATTGGTGAAATTTTTTCTCACAGCAATTGATAAAATTTCAAAGCCCTAATAACATCCAATACAATAAACTTGAGAAAAAAGTATGAACAAAAACCTCGCACACAGCCTTAAGGAGAGATGGCTCACAATAGCTTTCTTTGTAGTGATGAAGGTGATATTGTGGAAGATATCCATAATGAATAATAAGATTCTTGGATTTCTTGTTCTATAACGATCTGCGTTGTTAATATTAACTTATAGTAAATTTAACGACTAGCAGTCAATTTTAATTGCGAATAAAATTAGGCCAAATGCGAGTAGGAATATTATTTATTCACAATTAAAATTGACTGCAAGTCGTTAAATTTACAATAATAAGTTTATAAGAATAATAAGACATGAAGTTGTCACAACCAAATTTATTGAAAATAGTGAGATACTAGTTTCGGTTGTTATCAATCTCAAACAAACACACTGAGTCTATGAATCTGCGAATAGCTTCTGCTATATTATCTGTTATCAAAAATAAGTTGATTAATAGATTTTTGATAATAGGGGTGGAGGAGATCCCAAATCTCCTTTGTGCTTCTCAGGGACCAAGAAATATTGACCAAACAGTAGACGCGTTTCACTTATCTGTGCTTTTGATGGATTTTCAAACTGATTATTTGAGAGCTCTTTTGAGCACAAAATTAAACAGCTAGAAGAAAATTAAACTGTGTGTGTTTTAAGATGTCTCTTCAAATCAACAGAGCGAGTGCTGGTATGATCACAAAATTTACAACTGAAAGGTCGTTCACCTGTGTGAGATCTAAGATGAGTTTTCAAATCACTTGATTGAGCGCCCCTATAATCACAAAATTCACAGATGTATGGCTTTTCACCTGTATGTGTTCTAAGATGTCTTTTCAGGGCGTTTGAATGTATGGTAATATAATCACAAAATTCACAGCTGAAACGACCAGTATGTATTCTAAGATGTTTTTTCAAATCACTTGCATCAATGCATTTGTGATCACAAAATTCGCAACTGAAAGGTCTTTCACCAGTATGTATTCTAAGGTGTTTTTTCAAATCACTTGAGCCATAGAATTTGTAATCACAGAACTCACAAGTGTGAGGTTTATCACCTGTGTGATTTGTTACATGTCTTTTCAAATCACTTGAACGCGTGCTTTTGTAGTCACAAAATTCACAACTGAAAGGCTTGTCACCAGTGTGAGTTCTGAGATGCCTTTTCAAATCACTCGATTGAATACTCTTAAAACCACAAAATTCACACTTGAAACGTTTTTCACCTATATGTATTCTAATATGTCTTTTCAAAGCATTTTGATGAGATCCTTTATAATCACAAAATTCACAACTAAAAGGTTTCTCCCTAGAATGTATTCTAAGGTGATTTTTCAAAGAATCTGATCGAGTGGTCTTATAATTACAAATTTTACAACTGAAATGTGATTTTACAGCTTGAAGTGTACATTGAACCACACACTTGCAGTCACAATCTGCGCAAGTATGCTGATTTTGATGTGGAACTTCATCTGCAAAAGACTCTGCATGGTTTTCAGATGAGGCTGCACTTCTATTTTCCTTGTCCTGCCTGTCAACTTCCATGCCAATTTCATGTCCAATTGAGCATGTAGATTCTGATATTTGTTTGCTTTCCTCTGGCATTGTTCCTAGCTCTTCTGAATATTCTTCAATCAAATGCGAATCTAAAAACACCAAGAGGATAAGTGATCAAATTTAAAAGTGATAGACAAATTGAAAAAAGAATGGTGCGTTTAGGTTACACAGGGCCAGGGCGTTCCATAATGCTTTAATATTGTTTAAATGAGAGCTTTCCGACCTTTTTAATAACAAGGATATATTTATAAATAACAAGGATTTATTTATTAATAACAAGGCAGTTGTTATTAATGACATGGCGGCTCTGGTAGTACAGTTGGTTGGAGCGCTTGTCTGTGATAAGGTAAGGGGCTCTGGCTGGCTTCGTTTCCTGCAGCCTTGGGTTCGAATTGCATTCAGCCATGGATGTTTCACATCATTCACATCATTACCCAAGCACAAGTCTCCGAACTTATGTGGGCATCATTTGCAATGAAAAAATGACTTTCTTACATGTACTGAGCAATGCTGTCACACTTCATATGCTTGAGATGGACTTTCAGTATTAACTGCACCACCGGTAAACAAAAACAATGCCTAGCAATAAACAAACGATGCATCATACTATACTGCTAGTCTCCACTACAAAACTGAAAATCAAAGAATTTGGGATATTTCAATTTTTTCAAGTCCAATGGCAAGTTATTCTACTTCCTTTCCTGAGTACTTAAACTCAGAATTTCATCAAATTTTTCAATTTATACGGCTGTAGTATTAAAATATAGCATTTTAAAAAATTCAAATATCTAAAATTTCACGTTTTTCCACTTCTGTACTGGAGAAAAATATCAGAGTGCTTGGCGCTGGCAATAACGAATGTTTTCAGTTTAGCCACAGCACATAGAATTGGCAACAAAGATATCCATTTGAACAATACTGAATTATTAACACGGATCGCACTATAGAACATATTATTTGTAGACATTGAACAATAATTTTTGATGCATCAAAGTTTCGACTATTTGTTAACTAATTGTTGTTGATGTTTGATATCTTGTTAAATTGATGTTTTCCTTTTAGGTGTTATGTAATGACTCCTGGATAACCATTATTATTATTATTATTACTAAAATAGTGATTTTCCATTGGAATTAGAGATTATGTCAAGTATCTTGGATTTTTTGGAGCTTGGAGAGACTAATAATCCCTAATGGTGATAGAGCCATAAATTATGGGAAATTCAAATGGAATGAGGATTTACAATGAGTGAGAAAATCAAAATAAACAGTATAACTTAAATTGAATAAGAAGTAGCTGAATAAATCGATAGCTTACCGCGCACTTCTTCTTTGATGAAAACCTTGGCAAATCCAAAGCCATTGGGCTCTTGTACATTGACTACGTCTATTTCTTTCTTTGTAAGACACATATTGATTTCTGCCTGAAAATTCATAACTTCACTAAATTATTAGGCCAAATTTCACTAACATAAACGATTAGGACTCAGTGATTCAACCATACTATAATAGAAAAATAGCTTCTATATGCCTAATAGAAAATAGCAAAGTTTTGAATCAAAAATTTATTGTAGAACGAGTTAGAGTCCACATACAACTTTGAAACATGCAGCAAACTGGCCAAGAAAAATATTAAAAGTTCCCCAAATATTATATATTTTTTGGCAATTATAGCCCTGTCAAATTAGACAAATCGAGAGAAAGAATTCAAAGAGAGATGGTTTTTTCGCCAATCAGCGAGGGGATAACAAACAAAAAGTACCCAATGTTATGGGGGGGGGGGGGGGGTAATTTTCTAGTTTTTTGCTTATTAATCAGTAACCAAAATCAATTTTTTTTTTGTTCTTATCAAAGTTGAAGCTGACAAAATTCTCTACAAAAATGATCCCATGCATTTTTTTTGTAGAACCAACCGCAAGCGCGTTACGGGCTTCCCAAATGAAGAGGTTGCATAGTAGATCACATTATGGTGCAGGAAGTGTGCTATTTCAGAGCTATTCCACCTGGAATGTTATTCATTATAATTTAAATCAAAGTTTAGGAAGTTGAACAATCAAATCATACAGTTTCTTGAATGTGAAATCTCAATGACGATTAAGTAGCGGGTACAAGTGTACCTATGGAACAAGTGTTTGAAACTGTAGCAATAAAATTTAAATATAGAACTCAAAACCTAGTCCTAATAGGAACGTATAGATCTCCTAGTGCTTACACAAAGGAAACATTTCTTGAGAAGTTGGGTCACCTCCTGCAAAAACACACAAATAACTTAAATCATATTGTTATATTGGGTGATGCAAACTTTGACATACTAAAGCCAGACGATCGAAGCTTGAAAGATCTCCAAAATGTGTTATCAGAATATGGATGTAGAATCCATCACATCCCAAAAACAAGGATAACACCCACCACTACAACCAGCATTGATGGTTGCTATACAACTATGCGGCAGGAAGAGATTGAAGTCCATGCACATTACACACCGCTATCGGACCACCATTTATTGCTATGCAGAATAAAAAATAAAAGTAGAGATTACCAACCCACATACAGATATTCCAGGAATTTTTCAAAAGCCAAGCTAACTGAATTGAAGGAGCTATTAAAGGCAGCAAATTGGAGCCAAGTCTATAAGCCAAAGTCAGTTGAAAGAAAATATAATAACTTCCTGCAAATAATGCGTCAGAGCCTTGACCAAGTAATGCCTCGAGGACCAAAAAAGTCAGCTCATCAAATAAAACTGTATTTCTTGATGGTAAATTACTAAAAATGAAGGCCTCCCTGCAGGGTCTGCATAGCAGCTACTTGCTATCGGGATCAGTAGAGGATAAAAACATGTACCATGATGCAAAGAAAAAGTATGATATGGAAGTAAAGAGAAGAAGAATGGATCATACCATGGAGAGAATAAAGCAGTCCAAAAATAAAACTAAAGAGATATGGAAAACCATTAATAGTGAGCGAAATAAGCAGAAGGGTAAACTAAGTGACATAAGACTTCTCCTGGATGGTGAACTGATAACAGATCCGATTGAAATCAGCAATACTTTCAATAAAATATTTACCCAACCAACAACCTCAGAGCCTGGAAGTACTAATGACATTACAGATTCTCTGGCCAGACCTACCACACATGCTGGAACCGCCAATGGCATACCAGCGTTTACATCATTCAGAAGTATAGCAGACCATGAATTGGGAAAAATTTTAAAAGATTAAAAACAAATAATTCCGCTGGTTTTGATGAAATTTCGGGGAAAGTAATGAAGTTTTGCCAGGAAGAAGTCATGAAACCGCTGAAACACATCATCAACACCTCATTACGCCAATCTGCTATACCTGAGAGGTTGAAAATATCCAGAGTCCATCCAGTCTACAAGAAGGGTGATAAGCTTAACCCAAATAACTTTAGGCCTATAACTAACCCACCCAGTGTTTCAAAACTTCTTGAGCGGGTGGTATATGATCAATTAATAGCACATTTAGAAAAAAATGGATTATTGTCAACGTTTCAGCATGGATTTAGGAATGGACGCAGTACAAATACAGCCATAGCATATCTGTGTAAGGTGATTAATGAAATATGGGAAAAGAAGATGACAGCAACAGGCCTGTTCCTGGACTTACAAAAGGCTTTTGATAACCTAGACCAAAAAATACTAATTGAAAAACTGAAACAGCTTAAAATTCAAGGACAAGCCTTACAATGGGTACAAAACTATTTTGCTGACAGACACCAATATGTAGAAATTAGTTACCAGCTTCAAACAGCCATAACAAGTGCAAAATCAACATACAGGAAAATAACTAAAGGTGTGCCTCAAGGATCGATACTCGGACCCCTGTTCTTCCTTATTTACATAAATGATTTTCCAGAAAAACTTGAAAAGAATGAAAAGTGTGTACTGTTTGCGGATGACACAACGATCATAATTCCCACGGAAAGAAAATCTGAAAATGTCAACAGGATAAACTCAATACTAAAAACAGCCACATCAATTTGTAGGGAAATTAAACTAACTATAAACAGGGAGAAAACAGTAAATATAAATTTCACACCTAAAAATCAAAGTATGGAAGTTCAAAGTAACATTGATTGTGACGCAAATATAGTTGACAGCACAAAATTCCTAGGAGTGATTATAGACAAACACTTAAATTGGCATGAACACACCGACTATTTATGTAAGAGATTGTCTTCAGCCTTATATGTCCTCCGTAGAATTAGGAACACTACTGATGAAAAAACAGCATTTGTTGCTTATCATGCACTGTTTGCCTCACAGCTGCGTTATGGAATTGTCGCATGGGGATCTTCTCCACTAAGCTGTATGGACAGAATACTGAGGAGCCAAAAGAAAGCTGTAAGAACTATATTAAGAAGAGATTCTATGGAGCACTGTAAACCTCTGTTCATAGAGAGTAAAATAATTACAGTTGTTTCAACCTACATATTGGAAACTATAATCCTGGCAATAAGATCAACCCCCACCTTGAGATGTGATCAGCACAGTTGTAATACAAGACGCAGGCACAACATAGATCTTCCACAACATAGGCTAGACAAGTTCAAGAGTACCCCAATCTATGCAGGCTCGTACTTTTTCAATATTCTGCCAGACAGTCTAAAAACATTAAAAGATTCAAACTCACTTTTTCTAAAAAAGCTAAAACAATATTTTATCACCAGACCGTATTACACAGTGACTGAATATATTGAGGAACATACTTTTCAACACATGAGGACATATTAATGTGAATTAGCACATGAGCTCACCCCCTGACGATCCTGATAAGGAGATAAAAATTTGACGATTCCCCGATCCATGGACCGTGGCGAAGACACTGGATGTAAGATGTAAGGTACGTGGAGTTGTGGGGGAGGTACCCACTAATGAGCTTGTACGACAGAAAATAGAAGATTTATTTGAATAAATGAACTAAATTCACATTTTAACACTTCCTTTTCCATACAGAACCCCTCCTTGCCAACCCATTTATTTGTCTGCTTTTATTTATTTGACCCACCACCTAAACTACTGGATTAAGCATTGCACCCTACCGAGTGATGGCTCATTCTACTCAGCTCATCAAGGTAGACCAGTTTTATGTATTGCATGATGCATGTGGCACACAACCTTTTTTTTTTTTAAATTTCATAAGGAAAAGGACATTTGTCAAGTTAACCGCTATAGCCTAACTTACATAGAACACGATTTTTTAACATCTAAGCTACTATTAATAACTCGAACAATTCAGAAGATAAATTAGCTAAGTGGGTGTCTAATCATATAGGTAGTGGATTACTTCGTCTTATTTTAAATTTTTCTCATTTAAAAAAATAATATTTGGAATTTCACCTGGAAGATCATTATTTGGCTTGTTAACCTCTAGCCTATACGAAAAATCATTATTAGCTTCTCCAAAATTGTGAAAAGTTAATACCCATATCGAATTCCCTTCATGGGCAATAAAGAACTAAGCCTTTAGTAAAATTAGCCTTATTCTCATAAACAATATATGAAATGGAATAATGGATCTATCATAATGAACTCACATGAAAATCCATGTTACGTTGAAAACGAGATTGGGTAAACCAAACAATCAGATGAAATGCTGAAGTTGGAAAAAACTTCAACTTATTTGAAAACTAGATATTCAAATTGAATTGGCGACAGTCCAAGGCCAAACATGAGAACGGACTTTTTTATTTTCATGGTTGACAAAAAGATAAATATTGACAATACGTCTGGTTAACCTGAACTGCAATTCCCACCTCGCCTCGCGTCCACGCAACCTGCGATGAACGACTTTTTTTGTAAGACATGAGCTATTTTATCCTTGAAGTAGTTCATTCAGTGAACAGCAGTTCATACAACGATTATTCATGTGATTCAATAGAAGAGAGGTTGTGCAAATCTACGCTAGAAATCCGTTAACGCTATACCGTAATAGAAACGCTATAGAAACTATGATAGTCAGTCTCAAGCCACTTGTACCTTGTACCATAATGTTAAACACTCTTATTTTATGACAAAAAGGTTAGAATGATTGAATTCTTACCAAATTCAGAGGGATACATGATACAGTATGTGAAGGTTCAGAAATGAAGCAGATCGGACTTAAGTTACTCATTTTTTGTAGCAGAGCACGTATGACTTCGAAATACGATATGATTATCGTATTTATATGTTGACGGATTTTTAGCTAAGACTTGCGTTGCCTCGCTAACAGCTCCAGCCCCAAGGCCCTATTGTTTTCCTGATCAGTTCAGTTCAGTTCTAGTTCCTCAACAAAAATACCGTTCACGGTTTTAGTTCAGTAGAATGATCAAGGTTGCTGGAGAGGTCACATGACCGTCAGCTAGCGCCAGCGCCAGTACTAAAAGTTCTTCAAACTTCTTTTTGTAGTGCAGAAGACGTAGTTTGCAAGCGTGCAAGTAAGTGCTGCTAAAAATCAATTTTCAATTTTTTAATCTGTTTTCGGGCTTCATTTATTTGTTTAAATGATTTTTGAGCATTATTATAGTCTATTTATAAAAGAAGACAAATATTATCAATCAATTTCTATAACCTTTTTGTGCTTATAGCCAGATATATCAATCGGTCGTCGCATTATTTACCGTATACTTGTTACATAACACTGTGGTGGTGATAAAAGGAGCCAACACGTTGAGCTTCATCATTCAATTTATTGTGTTGTAGCCTATTGAAACAATTTTATTTGATATTTTTGACTAGGTCAACATAAATTTAAGCATGTTTTATTATAGCCTACTACTTGTTATTTTTCTACAATAACCTATTGAAAGTTATTCAGACAATTCGCCGGCATTGATAATGCCATAAATTTCTTTTAAATTAAGATACTTATCTAATCGAAAATATGTTTTTCATTAAGCTACAATGTTTGTATTTAAATATTTATCAGCACTATTTACGACTGAATAAATCTTATTATTCGCCATAGTTCCTTTTGAAGAAGCTCGCTGTTTCAAGCACTCGTCTGTTCGTTCATTTATTTTCCAAAAATAGTGTATGAGAATTTCAAATTAATCTTGAGCATAAAAATTATTGTATTACAGAATTTTATAATCCAGCATTTATCATTTGAAGAAAATATGTTTGATTCAAAATATTATAAAACTCAAAATAAAAACAATATAGTTTTAAAAGTTATGTAATATGAACATTATTTTTTGTTTCTTACTTATTAATTTATGCACGATACTGTAATAAAATGTGATTTTCCTGCTCTTTTAACTAATTTTTTGTTCCATTAACTAATTTTTTGTTCCATTAACTCATTTTTTCATTAACTTATTCTTTGAGATATTCGAATTTTTGTGACCATGCACTTCAATTATTCATATAATTTATGTTTTGACAGAGTTTTTGCATATCTCTGTTCTTAAATAATGTAGAGCACTCTGGAGTACGTGAACAATACAGTAGGCAGCTTATTGGAAAATGTATAAACTAAGTTTTTTTTTTTGTAAATGTAGTGCGTATAGAATGAAAAAATACAGTTGTTACTATAAGCGCCTATTTTCTAGAATATTTTTCAGCTTTTTTAGTTTCCCATGTGGACGAAAAATTGTAATTGAGTATAGAAGAACGATTGAGGGGCTCAGACCAGACGAGAGCCAAGAAAATATGTGTAGAGTTTCCCCAAAATAGGCCCAAAATTTACTATTTTTGAAGTTTCTCAAGAATTAGGTAGCCAAAAAAATTAATTTTGATGCGCAAGTACAGTTGGGGCGACCAAACGCCTGCTGAGGGAAAATGTGAAACGAAAAACGTAAAATGAGAAACCTTTCTTCAAAATACACCCAAAATTGACAATTTTTGAAAAAAGTATGTTGCCAGAAAAGTTCAAATTTGATACGCATTTTCAATTAAGTTCCTATGCGTGTGCTGGTAAAGGTTTTCAAAATATTCCCCAAAGCTAGCAATTTTTTATATTTGGCGTTTTTTAGAGTTTGAACTCAAAAGTAACGATTTTTTTAAATTTAGTTAAACATTGCTTCTTATTAACCATTATGTGACCTAAAACCTAGAAGGTTTAATATCCAGGTTAAATTAAGGGCTTTGCTTTTATCCTTCAGTGATACTCACAGAACTCTGATTTTATCTTGCGACTTTTAGCTAAAAATTACTTTCACAAAAACTAGTCATTCAAAATGCTATTGGAAGGCTACAATACTTGTTTTACAGATATCATATGAATAATTTATTTAAACTTATTTAACTCTTGATGAATTCGAAGTGTTTCAAAACTTTTCCCCGGGGGTGCGAAAATTTTTTCTTTTTGAATTACGTTGCCCCTCCCATTGATGGGTTCATTAGGACGGCTGAAGCCGAGCGAAGCGAGTCTGCTGGATTCGTACTCCTCCAGGTTGTCCAGAGGGCGGAGCTAGTTTTGTATACAGTACTTTGAAGAAAATGAATAGTTTTGAGCACCTAAAAATTTCTAGTTTGAACCCATGGATGTCATTTATTTTCACTTACATTCACATCCAGTTTATTTATTTCTCTAAAAGGTACCCGATATCAGAGACAGTAGAATGGAATATTCCAGTGACACGCCTGCCACGGACGGGCGTCTAACCCTTTCTTGGCATGCTCTGTCAGTTTGGGTGAAGATGAAGGACGAAGAGAGAAGTTCCTGGTTCACCAAGCATATGTATGACTCACAATTGCTTAATGAAGGTAATTGATACATGTTTCGACGCCATATATAATTGTTGGGTCTCTTTTTTGACAGTGCTCAAATTCACGTTCTGTGTAGTGAGTTGTAAATCTCACTCATCGTAGTCTGTTTTTGTACTTTATAATTTATTGTCTCCTTTGTTTTTTATTTATATATTTTTCAATTATTTGTCAGTATATTTTATTAATATATCTATCTTATTCTGTATAATATTGTTCCCTCCTTCTATTAATATTACTACCATTTATTATTTCAGTGTATATGAAGCTCATATAATTCTAATTATCAATTCGATCAATAGTTGGAGTTCAACTTATCTATTATGTAACTTCGAGAGAACCAGTACCGTAATTGTACTTTAAATTGAAATTTCCAGTACGGTAATACTTGGACATACTGTAACATAAAATTTGGATTTTTAGTTAAAAAAGTTGTGTCTGTTGTATCCCTGCTTGATTGTGTTTTGTAATGGATGAATATTTAATTTATTGTCATGGGTAACTAGTCATATATTTCATAGTTCAATGCTCTTCTAAAACTTTCAACTTGAAGATATTATTGTGAATTATTTACTTAGTATTGTATGTATTTTTCCTGTTAATGCATCACTTGCATATATCGGTTGTGAGTAAGATATAGATAATGTAGAGTAAAGATTATATGTAGGTGATGAGGTAGGTGGATGAGTGGTTGTAAAAATGCTGTACGGTAGTTGGTCGGGAATAGAATTCAGTAGGTACTAACAGATTTCAAATATTTGTCAAGTTATCGTACAAAGTGTTACGTCTTCTTGGTGTTGAAACTATAATTTGCAAATGTGATAATAATGTTTATAGATTAAAAAATATCGTTGTGTTATCGAATCTTGTTCTTTCATCCGCAAAAATATAAGAATGCATTTCAATCATTTCACGCAAAGTAGCAGAAACCGATATTCTGTGGTTAAGAAACACAGAAGATGGTTGAGATTATATTTCAGCTAATCATGCTTCAAGTTTTTGTGGGTAATAGTAATCGCATATACTTTTCAACCTGTTCAAACGTAAAACTTGGATAATTTTTATAATTTAGATATGTTTTTTCGCTCAACCCTGCAGTATTATTCACAAAATGGGATGTTACATAATATTTCAGGTTCTAAGTTTTTTGACACGAGGTTTTCAAATCTCTTGATTTTTTCTATTTTCTCAACAATTTTCAATGAGATTTCCCGCAAGAAATATTAAGCAAAGCTCTTTGTTCTGAATATCATTTCAATGTACACATTCAAAATGGAATGGCATACAATTAACTTTCTTTATAGTGGCGAAGGTGATATTGTGGAAGATATCCATAATGAATAATAAGACGAAGTTGTCACAACCACATTTATTAAAACAAGTGAAATACTAGTTTCGGATGTTACTCCATCATCAATCTCAAACAAACTCCAAGCACACATTTAAGCCTGTCAAACTATCCTTTCTTTGTAGTGTTTTAAAATGGTGTAACAACCGAAACTAGTATCTACTATTTTTAATAAATGTGGTTGTGACAACTTCATGTCTTATTATTCAAACTAGTTTATACAATTTAGAAGCACATATTATCGGTCTATGCATAATGTGTGGTTGGTTTTAAGAAATAAAAGTATGATGTTGAAGATCCATCTTGTTTCCACTAATATGTAATATAAACTTAATAAAACAACTTTATTGAAATTAACTCACGTTATGACGGGACGGCCGTTTCGCTCTGTTGTCTAGAGCATCGTCAGACGACCCACAGTACACGTCGTCTGATCGTCTGACGATGCTCTAGACAACAGAGCGAAACGGCCGTCACGCCATAACGTGAGTTAATTTCCATTCAAAAGTTGTTTTATTAAGTTTATATTAAATAAAAGTAAATTAATTATAAAATATTAACAATTTCATTGAGAAACATTCAAATATTGGTAGAAACCACTCTTATCGTTTATCTACTATTTTTTTGTTAAAATTTTATCGCATTCAATTCATAATCAACACAGCTATTATGAGCTAAAATTTTGAAATACAGTTTTCCAATTTAATATAATAATAATAATAATATTTTTTTATTTCGCCAAAATACAAAAATACAAATAAAAGAAAATTCACAATATAAAGTGTATAACACATTTTTGGCACAGCCAGCAAAGTAAATACTTGAGCGCTAGCTGTGAGTTCATTCAATAATATTACTAGTAAACATAGAAAGCTCGTGAAATGAGAGAAATCAATAATGAATTTAAAGGTAAAGTAATAAAGATTTCAAAGTATCTCCATGAGGTCACAAAACTAAAAAACACACAATTATCATCGAAAAACACAGCAAAAAAATATTCACCGAAATACAATTCAATAACATACTCTTTAAAAATAAAACAAAATAAACAGATATAATTCTTCCATAACTTAAGAACAGAAACAATCAAAATATTAAAACAAACCCATAATTACAAAAAGGACAATGTTAATTACAGGTTTTTGTTTAGTTCAAACCCTGTATTACTATACTGTAAAATAACCCAAAAAAAATTTGTTTCCAAAAATCAAATAGTTCCGTCAATCTATTAATATTATTATTATTATTGTTGTTGTTATTATCAACATTATTATTTCTATTAGTATTTGAAAATTTGAAATTTTATTGAAGACAAGATGAATAAGAGACTTATTAAGCTGAAATATACCAATATATTTTTATATATTATATAATATATTTTTTGGCAATATATACCAATAATTTTTTGGTTGACACTATACATTTTTTGTTCAATATTTATCAATGTATTTTTATAGTGATTTTATCATTAAGCTGAAATATAACAATATTGTAACTCTTCTGTTAACTATATAATCAATATTTATAAATGTCACTTTATAAAGATTTTTGTCATCAATTTACTTGTTCAATATTAATCAATTCTACTTTCTAGTGAGCGGTGTCGCTGAACCTGGTTCCCTTACAGCCATCATGGGACCAAGGTAAATACTTTGATTTTTCAATATTACTGGAATAAATTTTTCATTAAATAGGCCTACTTGTAGATTTTTGTTCAATGTTCAACATTTTTCGTAATTTATAAGGATCTGTAATAATTACTCTCAATATAATCCATAAGCTCTGAATTGTACCGTTTATAATATTATTTAATATTGGAAGAAATTATTTAAATTTTAATGACCAGAGAACCATATTTTGACGTACTGACGTAATGAAATTGTCACAACCACATTTTTTAAAAATATAGAGATACTAGTTTCGGATGTTACTCCATTATCAATCTCAGACAAACTCCGAGTTTGAAACAGGCAGACAAGTTTCAGACAAACTCAAACAAATAGTTTGTCGAAAATTGATAATGGAGTAGCATCATTAAATAGTATCTCTATATTTTACTAAATGTGGTTGTGACAAGTTCGTCTTGTTATTCATTATGCATATCTTCCACAATATCACCTTCACCACTACAAAGAAAATATTTTGACGTCTTGGAATTTGGTGTCCATGACGGACTGCCCGTTTCACTAGTAATAATTTACAAGTAATTTCCTAACAAGCAGTCAAATGACTGTCACTTGACTGATTGAAGTGCAATTACTTGTAAATGCAAATTACAATATAATTACTTGTAAAAAATACATATTTTAACATAGATTGTTTCCATGTTTCTATTATTTATTCGAACACATCTTAAACCAATACCATTGAATTTTGTTGTTCAAGGATATTTTATTGGCTGATTTATGTTTACCCCATCAATGAAGAAAGCCCATTCTTCTAATTATGTTAAATTTTTGTTGTAAATTCAGACTTGCAGTCAGTTTGTAAATAAAAAACCCAGAATGACTGCAAGTCGTTAAATTTACAACAAAAGTTAATATTAACAACGCAGATCGTTATGGAACAAGAAATCCAAGAATCTAATTATGTGTTTGTGCTCTCAGCTCATGAGTACATTGCCCGTTAATTCTCGATTTCATCTTCTTAGTTGAATTAATTTCCTGGATTTCTTGTTCCATGACGAACTGCGTTGTTAATATTAACTTTTCAAGTGAATTAAACGACTTGCAGTCAAATTTTATTTAAAATAAGTAGTATTTCACTTACTTTGTAGGCCGAACGTTTTCGAGTTGTTGAAACCCATCTTCAAGGCATCCTAGATATCGATGTTGGTTTTTTGGTTAGAAGAGCTGTGGTTTCTGTATAATGTGGTCAAAAAGTTTGTGTGATTTAAAATTTAACTGTTCGTTGAGGATGTTTTGTTTATTGTGTGTGGCGTGTTTGTAAATTTCAAATTGTTCCAAGGTGTTGAGTTCGTGTCCTTTAGATTTTATATATAGAATGTGTAAGTTAATTAATTTGTAGCAAGTACTTTGTCGATTGTTTTCAAACCCTTTGAATTTTTACAGTGGTGCTGGAAAAACGACATTGCTGGCAACAATAAGTCAACGATTTAAAGGTAAAGTCTCATTAGTGTTTTTCGTTCATTTCAATAATTAGGCCTACTAATACAGATTAATGTTACAATAATAACAAATCATATTACCTGCCTCATTATTGTTCCACGAAATCTATAATAGGAATAATTTTCTCAAACTATGAATATATTGCTTTAGACAGGTGAGAATAACTGTTTCTTTTTCTTGTATTTGAATAGAAGTAAAGCATGAGTTTTGTTGCCTATAGTATTGGATATCGTTATGAAGTTATCCTTAACCCTTTAGATATTTATTGTGTTAATAGTTTTTTTTATTAGACTGCTACTATTTGGTATTGGAAGGCGGAGATGTGGCTTATATTTGACACTCTCTCCAACACAACCCGCCAATTCAAATTAGCAAAAAAAAAACAAAATTCAATAGTACCTACATTTATCATTATCATAGAACTAATAATATTAATGTCTGTTTTTCGAGACTAGGTTTTTAGAAAACTGCGATATATTTATTCTGTAACTTACATATTTCTTACAGGAAGAGTGGAAGGTGATGTGTTGGTAAACGGTAGAAACATGTCGAGCAATGTTATGATGAAACTATCGGGCTTTGTTCCCCAACAAGATCTCACACTAGGCTGTCTGACTGTTTTAGAGCATATGCAGCTGATGGTAAGTTCCCGTATCAATTTTTGATCAAATTCTGATCTATTTTCAAACTTAATAATTTCTCAACATTTTTTTTTTATTGCGGATGATGCCCGCATGAGTCTGGAGACTTATGCGTGGGTAAATGATGAGAATGATGAGAAACATCCATGGCTGACTGAGATTCGAACCTAAGGCTGCAGGAAACGAAGACAGCCAGACCCTTATCTTATCAGCACAGACATGCGCTCCAACTAACTGCGCTACCAGAGCCGCCAATTTGAAGAAATATAATTAAATTTGCTTTGTTCTTATAATTTTTATTCATTATATTAATTTTTTGTATTTGTATGCCAGCTTGAAATAAGAAGTAAATTTGAACTGTTTCAATTGAACTCCAACAAAATATAACACTAGGCTATCTAATTGTTTTAGAGCATACGTAGATTATGGCGAGTTTCCATATGACTATTAAATTTCAATCATAATTTATTTCTGGATTTCTTGTTCCATGACGAACTGCGTTGTTAATATTAACTTTCGATGTGAAATTTAACGACTTGCAGTCAAATATTTGTTAAGAATAAGTATAATAACTCACTTAATCTGGCCGAGCGCTTTCGAATCTATGAGATCCATCTTCAGAGGCGTGGGTTCCTAGATCATCATGTCAGTTTTTTGGTTAGAAGTGTTGTGGTTTTTGTAAAATGTGATCAAAAAGTTTGTGAAATTTAAAATTTAGTTGTTCTATACACATTCTACATATAAAATCTAAAGGACACGAACTCAACAACTTGGAACAATTTGAAATATACAAACACACCACACACAATAAACAAAACATTCTCAATGAACAACTAAATTTTAAATCTCACAAACTTTTTGATCACATTTTACAAAAACCACAACACTTCTAACCAAAAAACTGACATGATGATCTAGGAACCCACGCCTCTGAAGATGGATCTCATACATTCGAAAGCGCTCGGCCAGATTAAGTGAGTTATTATACTTATTCTTAACAAATATTTGACTGCAAGTCGTTAAATTGCACATAGAAAGTTAACATAATTTATTAATTTCGAATTTCTCAAAACTGGTATCAATTATACTGAAGACTGCCGCAATGGCGGATATTGACGACAACATTAAATAGCTGATGGAAATCGATGAACGCTGGCAATATCCGCCATTGCAGAAGTCTTCAGTATAACCATAGAATAAGCAATCAAGCTTCAATTCCTTAGTCTATGCGTCTGTGGTATAACTTTTGAGAAATTTTTTCTAAATTAATAAATTATGTTCTATATATTTGGAAGTTTGCAAAATTTTCGGTTCCTTCAAATCCAACTAGTAATTTTCAATTATAAATTTCTCAATATTTGAGGAAGTTTGAGTAAATTTGTTCGATTCCTATAATTATTATTAAATTTCATGCAGACAATAACATCGGCGCATCCAACTACAAGGCTCTTGCAGAGAAATCTAAACTCTTCTTGAATCTTTTTAGTCTACAAGTGTAGATTAGTGAAAGAGAAGAGCTTGACGAGTCTAGTACCATTCTACACTTATTGTTTACCAAAAGTGTAGATTACCGTACGCTTTATTGCAATAGAATGGCTCCGTTCAGAAGTGTCACAACGGTATGCAATAAATAGATGACAGGATAGAAACTATAGAGATTAAATCGGAAACTTGTTTGAAAATATATTCTCACATACAAGGCAGCCTGGATCGAACACCAGTGTTAATTATTATAAAACGTTTTATTGTAGCGTGTATGTATTCCATCTATTTAGACCTCTTTTTTAAAGAATGATTTTGTTGCAGGCTCGACTTAAGATGGACAAAGATCTGCCAACCAGTCATCGCAATCAGAGAGTTCTTTCTTTGCTTGTGGAATTGGGTTTGAATAAATGCAAAAATACACAAATTTCAGCGCTGTCTGGTGGTGAAATGAAAAAGGTTGCTCTCGGTGTTGAGGTGAGTTTACCATACAGGGTTGTCATATCAGGAGACATTAGTTAATTTTGTTAGGTACATTGAACTAGTTTTTTTGACTGAAAGTCGTTGAATTCATATAAAAAGTTAATACTAGTTTTTTTGCTGATTAAGAGAACAATATGCATTCTGTTTCTTCTTTTTAGGTACATTGAACTAGTTTTGTGCTGTTTAAGTGAACAATATGCATTCTGTTTCTTCTTTTCCTTCTTTTTAGGTACATTGAACTAGTTTTGTGCTGATTAAGAGAACAATATGCATTCTGCTTCTTCTTTACCTTCTTTCTTTTTATTATTTCCATTCCTAAAAATATTACCTCTTGAATTCATGTCAATTACATAAGTTTACTTACAAAATTTCAATTTACTAGATGTTCCCCGTGCTATTTTGCGAGGATTCAAGAATAACTCCTAAGGGAGCTTACCCAGTGGAGTATCCAATACTCGATGATAATCACCATACCAAAATGAAGCACATGCTGTTGAATGGTATTAACGATGCTCCAATCTGTTATATATATTTTTTTCGGAGGATGAAGCCCACATAGGTCTGATACCTATGTGTGGGTAATGAATTGGATGATGGTGATTGATGAATTGGACCTACAGTTTTAGGTGGGTTCCGAACCACCGGGAAGTGATTTTACAGCAGTCCTTTTTGCTGGTCAACTCAATCGGTCACCCTCACAAAAAGCGTCCAGGAGTTTCGAAGCTCAACTCTTGATTGAACAGATACCTACTACGGCACTCGGCTATCACTTCCCTACCACTCCACATCGATTGTTTGTTTAATTATTGATATGTTTGGTTTTGTGCGTTCTAAGGCGCATTACGATGTCTTTCACAATTTTTTCAGAGTTATTGGTTTTGGGTGGTGGCGTTTGAGCTATTGAAATGTTGTATCTTAGAGCCTTATTATAAAGAGCCATTGCAGACGCGGTCGCGCGCCACAATTAAGAATAAATTTCATCAGCCAAGTAAATCTGATTAACAATTCAGTTGATGTCTCTAAACATGTTAACTCTTTCATTTACTTTGACATTGTTGAGCTCAGTCAGACGCTCAGCTGATGTAATCTAGCCTAAATTGTGGCGTGCGACCGCAATTACTCAAGTTTATTTTTAATTTTTATTTTTTAATTGTAGTGGCTCTAAATAATAAGGGCCTTATCAACCATTTCCTTGAGAAAAAGTTTTCTGCCTGTGGGCACGTCTGTTTCCCACGTGTAGGAGAATGATGTTCAAACAAATATTCACAAGATACCTTACACTCTCCTACCTTTTCTCCTCCTTTTCCACAAAAAATAATTTTACATTTAAAACACATACTAGATACAGTACTGTATTTATCATCATGCTCTATTCATCAACTTAGTTCATTTTTTGACACATGGTGCGCTAGAGTTTTTGTAAAAGAGGCCTCTTACAATGCGCTTATATATTATAGATATATATATATTTGGCGGCTCTGTTAGTGCAGTTGGTTGGAGCGCTTGATTAGGCAAGACTCTGGCTGACTTCATTTCCTGCAGCCTTAGCTCGAATAACATTCAGTCATGGGTGTTTCTAATCATTCAAAGAAAATCACCAATTTTCAAAGAATTGAGAATCCTTCCGATTAGGAATATATATACTGGTCTAATATACATATATATATAATTGCCTAATCTGACCTTATTCAAGAGATTATACCTAGCACCAACGGTTTTTAATCTACTTCCGGAGGATATTAAGAGGTGTGGATAAAAGATACAATTTTGCAAATTAGTGCATTGTCACACAAGATAATGTGGAAAGTTACTACAGGAACATTACTTTTTTTGAGGATGAAGCCCACAGGTCTGAGACCTGTGCGTGGGTAATGAGTTGGATGATAGTGATTGATGAGTTGGACCTACAGTTTTAGGTGGGTTCCGAACCACCGGGAAGTGATTTTACAGCAGAGAACAGTGTCTTTTTTGCTGGCCAATCTAATCGGTCACCGAAACAAACAGGTCCTACGAGAACGCAGCTTATCTCTATCTGATTGAACAGATACCTGCTACGGCTCGCGGCTATCATTTCCCAAAGCGGCTACCCCATATCACACTGGAGTATCAAGTATTTCGTATTTGAGTAACTTGATCTATTTTAATCCTTCAATAATATGTATAAGTTATGGGCCGGTAAGTGTAGCTCGTTGAGTTTTTAAATGTTTATCCAATGTGTAAATTGAAGTAGTATGTTTCTTTGCTTCTGTAGTTTTAATCTTATTTTATTTTTTTATCTAGTTTGTCTATTTTTTACTTAGTATTCATCTCCCAACCAAACAGGGTATGTAACATTTGGAGCCATTAAAATATTGTAAGTTTATATTGGTGTGTAGTGGTAATAAAATTTGAATGTGGAATTCACACATTCACCTCATCACCCTCACACAAGTCCATAGACACATGTGGGCATCACTTCCCGGTGGTTCGGAACCCACCTAAAACTGTAGGTCTAACTCATCAATCACCATCATCCAACTCATTACCCACGCACAGGTCAAAGACCTATGTGGGATTCATCCTAAAAAAAAAAATCATCCTCAATAAAATAAGAATATATGTGACGTTGAGAATGTGTTTTACTTGTTTTATATAAATGGAGATGTCTACATAAATAGCATTAAGTTCAAATGTACCCTAGATAAATTAATAAAGATATGTGTTTGCATTAGTTGCTGACGAACCCGCCACTGCTGTTCTGTGACGAGCCGACAACTGGGCTGGACAGTTACAATGCAAGCACCGTAGTAGAGAAGCTGCGCCAGCTGGCCGTGCAGGGCCGCACCGTCATCTGCTCCATCCACCAGCCGGCGTCCGGCATCTTCGAGCTGTTCCACAACGTGGTGCTTCTGGTCGGTGGAGGTCGGCTCGCCTATCAGGGCGAGGCCAAGGCTGCACTCGACTACTTCAATAGGTCAGTAACAGCTAATAATAATAGCTAGCAGTTCTGTGAACAATATACCTCACGCCCAGGAATAAGGGTACTTGCACAGAGAAACATACTCCTTGTACTCAATAATAATCACCACTGCAAAATTAAACACAATCATCAGACCTAACCCTTGATTCAATTTGCGTAGTTTATTAATTTTTTTTTTTGAGGATGAAGCCCACATAGGTCTGAGACCTGTGCGTGGGTAATGGTTGGATGATGGTGATTGATGAGTTGGACCTACAGTTTTAGGTGGGTTCCGAACCCATTTCATGTCTGTTTTCTACAAAAAGTCACTCCGTAACACGTCACCTAGGTTCGTTCCTATTTTTATCCAGCTTGTTGTTCCAGACAGCTGACAGCTTAACCCACTCGGCTACGGCCACTATAGTATCGGTAATAGCTATAGATCACGTCACCAAATTAGGTGGCTCTATGCAGGGCTGGATTTACATATATGCTGAATGGGCTATAACCCAGGGCGGCAGAATTCAGGGTCGGCAAGTTTTGGTAAAAAATAAACAAATTATTCCAAAAATTAAAAATATTTGAAAAAATTGTAAACAATGTCAAATGATTGTTTAAATTGGTCGGCAGTTTTGTCGATCGAATCCATGACGAAAAAATTAATTATGATGACATCATTGATTTGTTTGTGGCTAATCACCCAATCAGTCAAGAAGAAACGGGTTTTTCTAGTGTCCTTCGCCCATAGAACATGAACATGGAACTATAATCATGCATTGTTGTGAAAAATAAGAAATTGTGGATAGCCCAGGGGCGGCAAATCTTCAAATCCGCCTGTGGCTCTGTAAGAATGTGGTGTTGCCAGATATGGGATCATGTCATAAGCTGATAGTAGAGAATCACCAACCCCAATGCTCAAATTGACAACACTAGTAGAGGCGCATGACCGTATCTTAATAAAGTCTGATACTAAGACCCGTATTCATGAGCTTTATGCTTCCTCAACTTCCTTCCAAACCTTGAGGCTTCCTTAACTCAAGGCAGACTCTTAAAGAATCCACTCAAAAGGATTTTCAAGCCTCCCTTGAGCTGAGGAAGCCTCAAGATAGCTTCATAAATACATTAGCCATGGTAGAACCCGCTAACCAACTAATCAACCCGTAAGTAATGTTGGTTTGACACAATCTTTGATTGCCAGCTAAACATGACATTTTTGTCCGACCAAAATATACCTACTTACTAAATTATAAGGTAAAGTTCTTTGTCTAATAGATATAATAAAATTATTTTCTTCAGCCTGGGTCTGGTCTGTCCGACATCCTACAACCTGTCCGAGTTTCTCGTGTCGCAATTGGCAGTCAATGCTAAGGATCCGTCGAGCAAGGAACGAGTCAACAAAATCTCGGATCGCTTCAAAGCATCGGAGCAGGGGCAAACACTGAACAGAAAACTGCAGAAGCAGCTGGCCAGGAACCAGCACATGCCAACCACGTTCATCGACAATCAGCTATTCAAGGGCAAAGAGGAGAGTGAATTTGAAAGCTACGTCTCAATACAGCCGCCTCACTATTTCACCCAACTCTATTGGCTGCTGTGGCGCTCTGTCATGGAGATCAGACGTAATCCGCAGGACCAGTTGCTGCGTTTAGCATTTTATATGGTGAGAACAATTTGAGAAAAAAATATTACAAATAAATTGTCTAAGGTTAGACTAAACAATATGCACCCTATTTCATGTAGGTGATTATTTTAATTATTTTATTTTGTTTGTTCGTCACACAAAACCGCAGCTAGGGAGCAATGCTCCAGCAGCATGTGACACGTCAAAGTTTTATACTGATTAAAACTCATAAGAAACAGATATCACACAAAAGTCATCCATCTAGGAAGTCAGTTAGTCTGTAAGGACATAAATCAATTAGGAATTTTCGAAGTCTTCTTTTAAATGTATTAATATTATCAACTTCTTTTATTTGGTTGGGGGGCGCATTGAATATTTTCAACCCCATATAATATGGTCCACTTTCCAGTAGACTGAGTCTATGTATTGGGTATACATAACCCCTAAACATAGAATTATGAGGATGATTTAGCTGATTTTCCTCATATATCCTATTTTTAAAAACAGAAATTGCTATTTCATAAATGTAAATAGCTGGAGCAGTCAACAATTTCTTTTCCCTAAAGAGATGCTTGCATGAACACCTTCCATTGATTTTATTAATAAGTCTTTAGCTTTCTTCTGTATTATAAAAATTCCGTTATTTTTAATAGTTTTTCCCAAAATATGACCCCATATCTCATAACAGATTATTACTACAGTATACTTTATGGAAAAGAATGAAAAATGAGATAGGCTACTTGAAATAAAACTGACTCACTGATAACCATTTCTTATAAACTATTGATTGTATTGCTGTGATACTTTTTTATTGCTGATGATGCCCACATGAGTTCGAGACGTGTGCGTGGGTAATGAGGTGAATAATAGAATATAGATACCAGACGGAGGAGCGGGATTCGAGCCCACGATCGCTGAAGTGACAGTAAGCTGAAGTTGCGACGCCTCAACCAACTGCGCTACGCGGCCCGACACTTGAAAAGTAAAATTATTAGACCTAGCGCATACAGAAACGGAGGCTTTGTGACGTGATTTTTAGTACCGTAGTACCGAAGTACTGTACATAATCGGCTTGTTTGTCTCAACTTCGCCCTTAACACTAATTTATTGTAAAATGCGCAAACAACGATTGTTTTCTATAAATATAATGATGCACACATAAGTCGTCTTGTGCGTAAGTATTAGTAACTTTTTTTGGAGGATGAAGTCCACATATGTCTGAGACCTGTGCATGGGTAATGAATTGGATGATGGTGATTGAGTGATTGGTGGTTATTTTTATTATTAAAATTCATGGCGTTAAGCTGCATCTTTGGGCCGTGCTCAAACAACATGCCATATGTCAATACAGAAAATGTCATTAGTTACATAAAATATACGAATATTCATTAAGTTTATATTGAATTTTGATTAAGATTGCACAATATGCCAGGCTGAACGGGAATCAGATTCGTGACCGCTTGAGTAGCAGTCAGTTAGAGATAAACGCCCCAACTGATTAAATTGCTATTTATTTAATGGAGTCCTCTTTAATTTGCCTTTAATTAGATGCCTATAATATAAATGATTGATTGATTGTATCTTGATGCCCATTATTTATTTATTTATTTGTCATGGGCTATAATAAATATAACATCGACAATTTTGTCATGCAACATCAAAATAATCAATACATTAATTAACATACAACTACATTAAATGATCATAGTCACCGGATTATACTTATCATTTCTAATATGAGATTTTTCACAATAATCGAACTTGTACTGACTTCCTGCTCTAGAAATTTCGACATCTAATTTGATCCATATTTTGAAAAACTCCACCACTAGCATAATCAATTCATTAACTATAAGAAATCTACTACTGAAAATCATTGCTCTTGAAACGTTGCATTCTTTATGGTTTAACTTCATAAGAAACCATTCAGTGGCAATCAAACTGTCAATTTTTTTCAGTTCATTGCCTTGCTGATTTCGACGCCGTACATAGGACTGACAATTGACCAGAAAGGAATACAAAACATCCAAGGATTCCTCTATTTGGTGATTGTAGAAACTATATTTATGTTTAGCTACAGCGTTTTTCACACTTTTCCCTCTGAGCTACCTGTGCTGCTACGAGAAATCGGAAATGGTCTTTACTCGCCTGGACCTTACTACGTTTCAAAAATGGTCATTCTGGTAAGAATTATTTGATAAACTTTCAAAAGCTTTTTTCATATTTATAATTTATTCAATTTTTCTAAAATTATTTCAAACTAGATATCGTCCTATAGTTAAGAATCAAGACTTTGTCATGTCTGCTCATGCGAGAATTGATCAACAGTCAAATAACGTACAATAAAGTCATATAAAGACCATATTTGAAAATGAAGTTGAACAATGAATCACATCAAATACACATCTGTGAAACTGAAATTTATGTTTACGCTTATTTATTTATGTTTATTCTATGAAAAATCAGTCAACTATAATATTAGTTTAATATTAAAACTGACACTGTATTTCACTTTTAAATAATGTTTTACTCACATATAGCCTATTGGAGATGCTTGAGGAATGCATTTCACTTCTGAAAAGAAGCTTCGTCAGCCTGTGACGAAGAAGTCACTTCAGAAGTGAAATACACTCCTCAAGCATCTCCAATATATGTGAGTAAAACATTATTTAAAAGTGAAATGCAGTGTCAGTTTTAATATTAGATTGTTCATTAAGTATTTCGTCATGGAAAACATCACAGAATATTAGTTTTTTATGATAAATTTAACGACTTGCAGTCAATTTTAATAGAGAATAAATAAATATTTACTCACTTAGGCTGTAACGTTTTTTGAATCTGAAAGTCGTTAAATTTATCGTAAAAAATTAATATTAACATCGCAGATCGTTATGGAAAAAGAAATCCAGGAATGAAATATAATATCATGAATAGGTAGGCCTACTGCAAGACGAAAATCTCCCACAAAGTAAATGAATTTATTCTTCTACCATTTTGAAAATTCTATCTCTTTCCACTCTGAGATTTATTAAATACTAATAACAATAACAATAATTGGAATTATTCCAATGTATAGGAATATAATTTCTGCATAGATGAATAAAAAGAATATATTAATGGTCACATGGGAAGATGGGGAGAAAACACAAAACGTGTTGAATGCTACTGTACAAAAATATCAGTCACTACCGGGAATGTCCAGGAGGTCCATGGTTCGATTCCCGGTGGTGACTGATATTTTTGTACAGTAGGATTCATCGATTTCCATCGGATATTCAATGCTGTTGTCAATATCCGCCATTGCAGAAGTCTTCAGTATAAATTAATAGCACTTGAAGAAATCCGATATTAATAAATTCTGTTTCTGTATATTTGTCAGTTTGTTAAATTGCCAGTCAGTTACTTCAAAACTAACTTTTTATAGTGTACAAGAATTCCTTTCACATTAAAATTAAGCCTCACCTAACTAATTGATATAGTAATTATGGTAACTACTATATAAAATTGTATAATTGTTGATCCTATACTCCTTAACTGGGGTCTCCAATACGTAATATACAAAAAGAAGCGTATTTGTCAACTGATTGATTTGCTCGTTATTATTGCTAACAATAATTTTTTATTAAGTAATTACAATTTTAACTAATGATTTTTTATTTGTGTATTTCAGTTGCCAAGGGCATTAATTGAGCCCATACTGTATTCAGCGCTTACTTTCTGGATTGCCGGTTTGTTTGGAGGTGTTGTTGGATGCATACAATTCTGCATACCAGTAATAGCATGCGCTATCACTGCAACAGCATATGGTAAGTTGCAAGGGCAGTGTTACACTACGGTATGTGCCTAGCGACGGGGTTATGTCACGCGTATCAATATAGTCATCAGCTTTATTCTAGCTCAGTATTCTAGAGTTCAGGATGTAGCTCAGTGTGTGGGACCGCTCGGATTATTTCGAATTCTTATAACTGCTTTGTGCAGTACTTTTAAATTCGAATGAAGGCAATGTCTCTACTTTTATTACAAGATAATGCTAAGCTGTCAACAAAAATGTTGAACTTATAAGAAAGGATTCTATAAACAAAATATAGGAAAACATTGAAAACAATTTAATTATAGTGGATGGCTGGAAGCTAAATAGAATCAGAATAGATTGAATTGGTAGAAAAAACCTTTTTGCATGCATCGCAATTTAGAAAATATCTCAATAATAATTAATGTCAACACAACTTTCAATGTTTTTTATCGTGCTGATGATGCCCACATGAGTCTGAGACTTGTGCGTGGGTAATGAGTGGATGATGAACCTACAGTTTTAGGTAGGTTCCGAACAACGAGGTGATTATGAAGCAGATAACGTCATGATATTTTTGCCGGTCACCCTTCTATGCCCAGTCTCAAACGTTCGTGGCTGAACATCAAGATCGGCCTGATGCCACGCTCAGAAAGCAACCAATCACTCCCTTGAATGTCTGGGAGGTCATTTATCAATGATCTGGGCTTGAAGCTGAAGAAAATAAATTACACGGATATGAAGTTGGCCTCCGTAGAGCTTAAACATGAAACTTAATGGAATTAAAATGAATTTTATAAACTTGTTAATTAGATAACTATCTTACTGATGAATAATTTTTTATGTAAACTACTCTAAAATTCCTTTCTTTTTTTATTGTGATGTTTCATTTGTTTTCCAGGATGTTTAATATCAGCCTCTTTTGAATCTGTTGCTACTGGCTCTTTGGCATCTGTACCCATTGAGCAGATAAGTCTCATATTCTGTGGAATATATATGTCATTGAGGTAAGTTTACTTCTATTTCAAATAAATTATTGACTCACAAAAGTTCTATTTTCAATTATCCTTGTATCCATCTAAAATGAATGTTATATTTATTGACACTATTACAAGTTAGTTTGAAGTGACTGACAATTGAATAAACTGACAAATATACATAAACAGAATTTATTAATTTCGAATTCCTTTAATTGCTATTACTTTATACTGAAGACTTCCGCAATGGCGGATATTGACAACATCGATTTAATGCTGTTGTCAATATCCGCCATTGCGGAAGTCTTCAGTATAAATTAATAGCAATTAAAGGAATTCGAAATTAATAAATTCTGTTTATGACACTATTATTTATTGAAATTAATGTCTTAATCAATATAGATGAAGATCTATGATTGAAAATCACAAATTGACCACTGAGTGAACTTCAAATAGATAAATCTGAGATGTATGTATTTGAAAAATTTTTAAGGTTCTATTCACGATTGAATTAGCAGCAGCGGTGGTATAATCGATTAGAGCAATCTGCTATTGTTGCTTCTGCGGTCATTGTTTGGTTTTCGTTCAGCCTGGCATATTTTATGACACAATTCACCTAACAACCCACGCAAAAGTATCAGACTCATGTGGGCATGCAAAAAATTAAAAGAACAGTACAGAAAGTATCAATGAAAATTAAAAATTTTCAAATAAAATGTTGCATAGATTATGTAACATTAGCATTATGTAACTTATAGATTATGATTATGTATGTAGATTATGTAACATTATGTAGTAGAATATTTTACATAAATATTGCCATAACGATATTATCATAATGATAATTCTACTCGATGATATAAATTCAATCAAACCTTTTTTCCAGTGATGTACCGTTTCCATTCAATGGCATAAAGTATCTATCAATGTTTTACTATGGAATCGAAGCCGTATCGATTCTTCAATGGAAACAAGTTGATTATATACGTAAGTAGAAGTAAAATTTCAACTTCAGTATAATTTGGTGCCGAAACTCATTGTCATTATTTTTTCAACCCCATGGAATAAAATCAAACTTGATCAAATAATATTTGATAAAAGTAAATAAAAATATGAATTGTTTCAGCCGTTCTTGATAATAGAGAAATGAGACATATTTTGGCATGCTAATTCTTATAATTTTTTTCTGAAGGATGAAACCCACATAGGTCTGAGACCTATGCGTGGGTAATGAGTTGTATGATGGTGATTGATGAGATGGACCTACAGTTCTAGGTGGGTTCCGAATCTCCGGGAAGGGATTATACAACAGAGAACTGAGTATTTTTTACTGGCCAATCCAATCAGCCACCCTTACAAAGAGGGCCAGTAGTTCGTAGCTTATCTTTATCTGACTGAACTGATACTTTTTTTGTAGATTCCGTCTTGGAGACTCCAGTTAAGGAGTATAAGACAAGTCAGATAAACAATTATACAAATATACCTAATACGGCTCACAGCTATCACTTTCCTCTAATAATACGATAGATATATTTCACCTTTTTGTTGTAAATTTAAAGACTGTGAGTACATTTATTAAATATTCACAATATAAAACTGACTGCAAGTCGTTAAATTTACAACAAAAAGTTGATATTAACAACGCAGATCGTTATGGAACAAGAAATCCAAAAATATATATTTTATATTACAGTAAAGAGTCCTCTGTTATAAGATAATATTAGTATTGCTACATTTTCGATTAATAATTAATCAATTTTTGTCAATAAACTTCTCGAAGGCGCCCGACTGGCACTTTAATGCTGATGATTCTCACATGAGTCCGAGACTTGTGCGTGGGTAATGAAGTGAGTGATTACACATAAATGCCTGACGGTGGAGCGGGATTCGAACCCACGACCACTTAAACGACAGCAAGCTTAAGCTGCGACGCCCCAACCAACTGCGCTAAGCGGCCCGCCACTTGGACGATCCGTGGTTCGATCGGAAATGACTGAAAATTTTTGGTAGTGGCATTCATCAAATTCCATTAGCTATTTAATGCAATTGTCAATGTCCACAGTGACAAAGGTTTTAGAATTAAAAGAAATTTCGAAATTAATTAACTTATCTTGATATTATTATTGTCACAGCTTCAAATTTACATTTCAAATCATTAACTGGATTGTGGTATGTTGATGATTGCAGCATGCTCGGACGTGAAAGGAGCTCCATGTATTCCAACAGGCGACGGAGTTCTCAACTACTATGGCTACCGGTCCACCGACATCGGTCTCGATCTCCTCGGCCTAGGAGCCATCTATTGTTTCTCTCACTTCATTGGATATCTTGCATTCGTTCGACGCAGCAAGCAGCAAGCTGCCTACTGAACGGGTGAATTTTGGAAATCATAAAGACAATTCAAAAGACGGTGAGTTTTTTAGTCAGATGAGTGTGAAACTTGGGCGTAGGTAAATGATGGCATAAAATATCCAAGGCTAAACGAGATTCAAACTCGGGACCGCAGGAGAAGCAGTCAGCCAAAGTGCTATCAGAGATAACACCTCAGCTGATTCTGACACCACGACTGCCAAGTAGAGCAACACTATTGTATAAAGCGAAAGATTTGAACAGATTTATAGGATTAGATATCTTGTTCTTTGGAGTCTGGAGTAGACAAACCCCCTACAAAGCAAGACATGGGCGTGTCGTCACTTTTCTAGAATCGGAAGTAGTTTACTGATAGAAGTCTCACATTTGCTATTTTATATTGCCAAACCATCCAAATAAACAATCTTGGGGAGTCGGTCCCATAAGATGTCAAATTATCTTAAGATAGCAACTGCAAAACTTCAATAAATAACAACCAAACTTCTATAGTCCTTGGAAGCCTTAGAATGCAGTGTCTAATGGCAAATCTCTTTAATACGGAAAAATAAGTGCGCTGATGCAATTTTCTCCATTTACATTTTGTCACTCACAAGCTGTTGCTAGAAAAAGTGATGGCTTGACTATGGTATGATCCTTGAGAGAATGGTGTTACAGGTCGATGACACTGGGCGAGTTAGTGAAATTTAAATATTTAGTAATAGCTATAAGCGAGTTGCGAGTAGAAACGTTACAGGCCGCCCGTGTTTCAGCAGCTCGGCATGCCAAGCCAATTTATAGAAAAAATGAAACTTCAGAATTACCCCCCTACTATGGAATTTCAAAGACAATACATAATATTGCAACACAAAATTAAAATATGAAGTTTACCTACAATTATTCAATAAAATTTTATCACAAATGTTCACAGAAAATTCATATATCTCATCTGAAGTGTTATGTTGTCAGCCTGCGCGGTTAAATGTTGGCTTTGGCCACAATAACATTGTATTTTGGTGTTGGCTACACTGCCAGCAAGTATCAAATAAAAAGTAGATGTTTACTTTCTATTTGCTACTCGCTGGCAGTGTAGCCTAAACCAAAATACAACGTTATTGTGGCCAAAGCCCACATTTAACTGTGCAGGCTGCCAACATAATACTTCAGATGAGACATATTGAATTTTCTGTGAACTCTTGATGAAGTTTTATTGAATAATTGTTGGTAAACTTCATATTTTAATTTTTTGATGCAAAATTATTTATTGTCTTTGAAATTCCATAGTTTGGGGGTTATGCTGGAAGTTTCATTTTTTCTATAATTCGGCTTGATATGCCGAGCTGCTAAAACACGGTCGGCCTGTAATGTTCTAGTCGCTTAACTACAAAATCGCCCAAAGTCATCGACCCTTTAGACGCCGCCTACTTATGCTGGAAGTTTCATTTTTTTCTATAATTAGCTTGACATGCCAAGCTGCTAAAACACGGTCGACCTGTAACGCTTCTATGCGCTTAGCTACTAAATCGCCCAATGTCATCGACCCTTTAGACGCCGCCTACTCGGTCAAAACAATAGCCATCAACAAAACTGAAATTAAGCAAATTATAACAGGCTGCAGGGCTGAGGTTGACTATAAACTACTAGAGTAGAGAGTCTTAGTAGAGTCTAGTAGCAGTAGTCACACAAAGTGAGACGATGACCTTTCCCCCCCCCCCCTCCTTTTGATCACAGCAGTAGGATTCGAGTGGAGCTTAACTCCATTTTCTCGTGTAACAGAGCACAGGTTTGCTTGGCTACTGAGCTACTGTGCAACTTGGTAGCACTGTACCCCATAACCGTAATAAATCCAGGCTTTAATAACGCTTATTATGGTTAGTTAATGAACAAAACGTTTTATCATTCAAATCAAAAAGTAAATTATTTTACAGTTCATACTGCTTCTGCTTAGCCATATCACAGATTAAGAAATCTAACTATAACTAAATAGCTAACTGAGTAACTGAGAAATCTAACTGAATATTAACTTGTTATGCGAATTTAACGATTTGAGGCCCCTGAGGCCTCTGAAAACGGATCTCAAAGATTCGAAAGCGCTCGGCCTACAGAGTAAGTAAATTTTACTTATTCTTAATGAATATTTGACTGCAAGTCGTTAAATTCACATAAGTTAATATCAACAACGCAGTTCGTCAGGGAACAAGAAATCCAGGAATCTAACTGAACAGCTAATGATTCCCTATACTATAGGGTCAGCATAAAACTAACCAACGTGAAAGCCAGAAGCAAGCTGTTTCAGTGTACTCACATATTTCTTCACAGTATATTTATTCATTTACTCCTATTTATTCGCCATGAATAATATTAAGAGATATTTCTTATTAAAAAAGTAACCGTACCAAAGCAACTAGTTCTTTCCTTGCTTACGCATGGAATAAACGCCACTGGAGTAAGTGCATTGTTAAACACTCAATCTCTTAACGCAGTTATAGGATATCATTGGGACAGAGCATGGCCGATATAATTTTCTTTGTAGTGGTGAAGGTGATATTGTGGAAGATATCCATAATGAATAATAAGACGATTGATAATGGTATAACAGCCGAAACTAGTATCTCACTATTTTAATAAATCTGGTTAAGACATCTTTCTTCTTATTATTCATTGCAGATATAATTATTGCACATCAATTATAATAATTAACCTAGGCCTATATCAATTGTTTAAGTCTGCAAAAGTGGAATGTTAAAGGAAGATTTTCTAACGAAAAACATGAGTATTTGTAGTAAATAAGAATTAATTTATGTATCAAAGAATGAGCGTTTTATAAATTTATCAGTATTATTTCTATATGATCCATATTTTTCAACATATTTTCCAACTTCTGTTACAGATTTTCACAGTTTTTTTTCTACACCTGCCAGGTGCGGAACATGAAAAGAATCAACAAAGTCAATTCTTATTATTGTCAACAATCATTAAGGAAATGGAAAGCCTCCACCTTATATTGTCGATGATGACCAATATTCAATGCTGAATCTTCTTCATTATATCACCTTTATGTAGTATCGAATAGCTTATTTTTAAATTTCATTCTATTTTACTTAGTTATTTTACCCAAATTGTAAACCTGCAGAAGAGTCAAGTTATACATAATATGCTCATATGATAAAAATGTAACAATAGCAAAAATAATGAATAATTTGAATTAGCTCAATAGCTTCCACACATAAACTCAATATATTCCTGTATAAACAGTATGTGACAGATCCTGGGTATTTTCAAACACAAAATAAAATTTCTGAGATTGTCCCTGTCTGTATATTCAAATTTTTAAAACAAGTAAATTGTATTGTTTTAACTAAAGGATAATTTTTTCTATTAAGTCTGCTCTGGAAATTGATTATAATTTTTATTTGCGATTACTAAGCTATTGAAATGTTATCTGTTGTAATTTAAAAAAATTAATACAATAGCATTGTAGCATAGACCAACCATTCAACCATTGAATGGTTGGTCAATACATTGAGCTTAATACAACCTGTTCAATACAATAGGCTAGAATACTATTCTAGCTCAGTGGGTATATGGTAGTAGTGACCAACCCGAGAAACATTAAAAAAATTAACTAATAGTGAAAGGCACAACATTAAAGTAGATTTATCAGTTTCGGCTTTCAAACCATACTAATGTATTTTTTTTAATCTATGAATTTGTAACTCAGAGACCGAAATTTTTGAGATTAAAACATAAGATCTTGGTTATGTCTATCGCTATATAGACTACTATTCCTAGAAAAGTGAAAAGGCTTGATTAAAAATGAAGTAGAACTCATTGAGTTGAGTCATATTAGTATGCCGAACCCACCGAGACACATCACACTGACAATATACTATCATCAAAAATTTCTTTTGTAAAAATATGATTTCGATTAAATGAATAGAATTAGTACTACCTTCTTTTTAGTACGGATGTGTTCATTTACATGTGATATATTATTTTGTAAAAATTGTAGACAGGTTTTTTCTATTTCTTTGTTTCAAACTGTCAGTACTGTATTCTAATATTTTCATTTCGATAAATTCAATATTTTTTTTAAGAATTGTTTTGTGTGTTTAGAACGTTTTATTTTCAGAAAACATAGTACCAATACCAATAAGAAATTAGGATTACCTCCCCTAAATACTGTACCTTCCTCCATAACAATCAGTTTTTTATAAAAGTGCACACTGTTTTAAATACAGTACGGTAACCTAAAGTAAATTTCTATTTTGATGATGATAATAACTAAACGCGCATACAATTTCATATTATATAGGTAGACATTATCGGTGCTTCAAGGTGCAATAAAAAAAATCAAAAATACTTTATTCTTGATTTATATAGTCATTATTTTTTAGCATAGACTTCTTTAGCGATTCACACTATCTTATCCGGCAAGGCAAGTCCTCAGCAATGTCTAGACCAATCAAAACATGGCTTCATGACGTCATCATTGCCTTGCCTTGCCGTGCCCGATAAGTGTGATTCGGCCTTTACAATGGTGTGGGAATTCTTTGTTATGTGTACGAAGTCATTAATGATAATTTTAGAAAGTATTAGTAAACTCAATCAAATCTTGGTACTGTAGTATTCATATAACTTGGCAGCGTGTAGCACATGGGACATGCTATATCTTAACCCATCATACAGCTGCTACGTTATATGAAAACTACAGTAATCCGGTGTATTTTTGTTCATGAGAATCTCTTACCAATTTATTACATATTTTGGTCAAAGTTGATCTCAGGTACTACGTCCACTAGTTAAATGCTGACTATAGGTGCTTCATATTTTTTAGAATACAATATCAAATACTATTATATTTTTAAAATAATATCAAATATGTAATCATCGAATATTTTTGTAAACGGTGTGAAATTTCTCAAAAAAGTGAGGTATGCATTCATTTTTAAAATGTAATTTTGCAATAATTGCAAGTTTGATACAAGTTTTGTAAGACTTGAATCTTCCACTTTACAAGTAACAAGGCAGTAACAACTTTATCTCTTCAGTGATTGATGCATTATTACATAGAGTTTTTTCAACACCTTCAATTATACCACATAGTCTGTTTTGATAACTTCCAATTGCAATATTATTGAAACTTTGAACCTTCAGTTTATACTTAAAACCTTGCATGTTTTTAATCAAATAATATTATTCTATTTTCTAATTCGTTTTATAGAGTTAGTATATTTTCATATTCAAATTGTGATGTTTCAATGTAAAAATTTTACTATTTTTTAATATGTTCGTTGTAATAAAGCATTTATAAGAAATATTGTCATTGAATCATTCTGAGTAGTAATAGCTTTCAGCAATGGAGATTTTTTTTTTTTTAGGATGAAGCCCACATAGGTATGAGACCTGTGCGTGGGTAATGAGTTGGATGATAGTGATTTATGAGTTGGACCTACAGTTTTAGGTGGGTTCCGAACTAAATTACAAAAACGAACTTCAGTCTTCGAACCACTGTTCCCATACTCAGCTGTTTGCATGAAACACATTTGTCCGCCAGCGTAGAGTGGGAACCGTCCTTACTGATGTCCTCCGGTGGTTCGGAACCCACCTAAAACTGTAGGTCCAATCACAATCATCCAATTCATTACCCACGCACAATTCTCAAACCTATGTGGGCTTCATCCTCCAAAAAAAAACATTTTTTTCGACTGAAACAATATAGTTTGAGCAAAACAACGAGAACACTCTAATGCTTACTTAAACACTCTATGCAAGCACAGACATAGAGTCGTCAGGTTAGCATTAGCGTTGTCATAAATCTGTAAGACTCGACACATATATTTTTGTAGAAGTCCAAAACCAATAGGATGGCAAATAGTTGGGGACCTATATTTCACTCCACCTCATTTGTTGACTCTGAAAAATTGCGGTGTTGCCAGATAAGGGACCATCCCAGCAGCTGATAGAGAATCACCAACCTCAGTACACAAATTGACAACATTGCTCATACCGTGTTGCCTAGTCTACAAGTCTGACGCTCACAGTCATATGGTTTGAAACCGCAGTCAGTTGTTTTTCTTTTGCTACACCGCAATTTCTTTGATCCAACTAATTTATTTTCGCCACACTAGGACGTAATGAGCTGTTTTTCGTGCGTCATATGGAGGCCGAAAGTGTTCGGTTTCAGACCAGGTCTGTAAACGTTTACCGCCCTAGGGCGGAAAAGAAAATGACCTTGAATGACAGCTGATCGTGTCTGGATACAGCAGTCATAATTGTAAAAATGAATCCTTCCAACTTTTATTTAAAACAAAAATATTTAAACTGTCAATAAATGTTTATTTTTTATAATTTAATATGTACGTAGTATTTAAAATGTCAATAAATGATCACTTTTTATAACTTAATGTGTATTATTTTGTAGTTTTGGTATCAAACAATAGAACCTTTTTATCCAACCTACAGAGCTCTGGGTGGGAATTTTGTCAACTACTACAACTGTTGGTAACCTCTCACCAAAAGGTTACTTGGTTAGGTTTTTTGTTTTTAGGAATTTTGTCAACTACTTCAACTCTTGGTAAAAGCTACTGTTGGTATAGAAAGGTTAGTTGGTTAGGTTTTTGGTTGTTTTATGCAGGTTTCGAATCAGGAACAGGAATAACAACAAAAAACCTAACCAACTAACCTTTTGGTGAACAGTTGTAGTAGTTGACAAAATGCCCACCCAGAGCTCTGTAGGTTCAGGTTGGATAAAAAGGTGTAGCCGTTCCTTGTATTCTTGCTAGTACCATAGCCTTTCAAAATTTCCAACTTAATATTGTTGTTTTTTTTTGTGGTGTGGCGAAAAATAGCGTTCGCAACGCGGGCAAAAATGTTTTGCTGGCTCTCAAACGCTTCAAGTTCTCGACTTCGTCTCGAACTTGAAAACCGCGATCTCGAGCCGGCAAACACACATTTTCGGCCCTAGGTGCGAAATATACTATTACGTGTATTATATATGGTGCAAGGAATTGGTGATGTATCACCCTTTCAAGGGAAGATTCAACAGAATGAGACAACATGTAACATAAACGAGATATGTTTTATAACAACACTAGAAACCTGCAACATTCTGCAGAAGTATAATAACTCATTATTAGTTGGTAATTTATTACATAACAGGCTCCACTCTTTGTTAAGTTATAATTTAGCTTGAACCAGCATTGGAAGTTTATGAGCAGAAAACGAAAGAACTTAAGTACCTTTTCCTGAGCGGTAGAGCTAATCACTCAAAATAAAATATTATTAGTACCGTAATAGATAGCCTACACTCTTTTTTAAATACTAGAAGAAAAGAATTTGTTAATAAATACGCCATAATTTGTAAAAATATACAATTTTTAATTTTAGAAATGCATACTAACAAACATAGAATATAAGTGAAAATCACCATTTTTGCAGGAAGATCAATTTTTGAGAGCAAAGAAATTGCATACTACAGTACGGTAATAATATTTTAAAAAATATTATAAAATCACATACGGTAACTAAAAATTATTATAAAAACACAAAACATAGATAAAAAATTGTAAATATAGATAAAAAATTATAGATAAGAAAAAAATATCTCAAGTGTATTGTGACCAAAACGTTTGTGACCACTTTTTCAACGTTTTTCATTTTTCAAATGAATTAGAAAGTTCGAAAAAAACATTTCTGTCGGTAATCAGGAAATCGTTAGAAAGCCGTCCGTATCACAAAATTAAATCAATAATCGATGTTAATACCGATTATAAACTTGCATACACAATAGAAATTATTTTTGTGAAGTATCAGACGCGTTTTAGGGCTTGATTCCCATCCTCAGCGAACAGAGAATCCAATTAACGCACCCAATGTGCACGCTCTGTTACAGAATCACAATCATAATTCAAATCCAACATATATCACAGTCATAGCTTCATCTAAAATGTTACCAAACAATACAATTTTAGGGAAGTGATAGCCGTGAGCCGTAGCAGGTATCTGTTCAATCAGATTAGTTAAAGCAACATTCTCCAGGGGCCTCCCTGTAAGGGTGGCCGATTAGATTGGCCAGTAAAAAGACACTGTTCACTGCTGTAAAATCCCTTCCCGGTGGTTCGGAGCCCACCTAAAATTGTAGGCCCAACTAATCAATCACCATCATCCAACTCATTATCCTCGCACAGGTCTCAGACCTATTGTGGGCTTCATCCTTAACAAAAATACTAATAATAAAAAATAAAATAATACAGTAAAACCTGTGTAAGGCGAAACTCCACCGGACTGAAAAAAATTTCCGTTTTGGCAGGTTTCCGGGTAAGACGCATTTTTTTCAAAAATCGCTGCATTTTTTTCAAAAATTGATGCATTTTTTTCAAAAATCGATGCATTTTTTTCAAAAATCGATACATTTTTTAAAAAATCGCTGCATTTTTTTCAAATCATACTGTACAAAATTCCTAGGGACCCGATGAAACATTCCGTTTCAGCAGGTTTCCGTCTTACAAGGGGTCCATCTTAGACAGGTTTTACTATACAGTATTTGTTTCTAGGAATCACGATTCCTAAAGTTGAATCATGAGAATAGATCTGTCATAGTATGAAGACACCCAGCGGTTGGGTAACAGGGTAGCGGAGGACACAGCAGTGTACCAACTACATATTAAAATATTATTGAACATACACAATTAAGTTATGTATAATCAATTATCGAAAAAATATTTTCACCTTTATGTTTAAAGTATGCTTTTAGCTTCAGAGTTTGTTTCAGTGGGCTTGGCATACTGATATAACATTGTTAGCTCACTGAGGAAAGCGACCGCAACCCACATCACTCCTTGTTTGCGTAGTACGCTCTTTGGACCAAAGCATATTGTTTTTTAGGAGGATGAAGCCCACAAAGGTCTGAGACCTGTGCGCGGGTAATGAATTGGATGACGGTGATCGAAAAAACAGTTTTAGGTGGGTTCCGAACTTGCGGGAAGTGATTTTACAGCAGAGAACAGAGTATTTTTTGCTGGCCAATCCAATCGGTCACAATTACAAAGATAAGGAGTTTCGTAGCTTATCTCTGATTGAATAGATACCTGCTACGGCTCACGGCTATCACTTTGCACATGTTGAGGTCTGAAGAGGTCTGCAGTCAAAATTGGCTGCGTTTAAGAAAGTCTACTTCATTTTCTTTAACCATTCTTTTAAAACCAATCACAGAACTAATGTTTTTTCTTCAAAAATAGTATTTTCCGAAGAGCTAATTAGAGATGAATACCGCTTCCGTACTTGAAAGATTTCGCCGCAACATCAGCCCACCGCAATAGCCTAAAATTGTGGGTCCGCCATATTCTCCACAACATGGGTCAAATGGCGAGGTGAAGGTCTCTCCAGCAATAAAACCACCTGGTTTACTGCATCACTATTTTTGTCTGGGTTCAAACCGGTTCCAATTCAAGTTTGCTATAGTCGAAGCTGGATTCGTCTGGAGATAATAAGAAGTTTGTCGCCAAATTGACTAGAATAATATGGAAAAGAGGATATGTGAGTGTTGCCTCGTCAAATGCGGCATGAGCAAGGCAAGCTGCTAGGGCAGTGGCAACCGAGTGCGACATCTTTTTACTGTGCAAAGCCAACGCTAGCAGCTGTGTCAATCCGGCGAATACACCACTCATCACGAAACACGAGTAGAACAGGAAGCCTTTTGCTGAACCAAATTCCACAGCTGAGTAGATTTCATTGGAAATTACGCTGACTGGTAGCAGAGCAATAACACTGAAAAAAAATTCAAATTGCAGATAAGGACAGGTAGGTAGTGATGTAAAATACCCGGGTATTTAAAAATCGGGGTAAATACCCAAAATTCATTAATACTTGGGTATTTATGAAATCGAGCAAGATTAATTGATGTTTACCCCTGAATATGTTATTATTATCATTGCTTGATATATTGGTCATGCCTAACTGACATGTAGGGATAATATTAAAAGTAATAAAACTTTCAATGTAGATAAATATGCAGATATTCAGTGTTGCTCTTAGTTCCAATCTGAATGAACCTATTTTGAAAAATTCCTTTTGTGTTTTGGTCTAATTTTAAAAGCTTTGTGTCATAGAGTTTAAAAGTATTGTTACGATAGCAAACAAGCAGTAAGTCACGCACTCGTTCTATTTATATCACTCCATTGTTTTCACGGACAGACGCAACTGCAGTTTGATATTTTCCATTCTCTCTCATTAGATGTCTTTGTCACTCTTATTATTCAAGTCTGCAACTCTCTCACTCAATTGATTTCTCGATACTCCTCTTGATTTCTTTAGAATTCTGGAATGATCGAGATCATGTTTCTTGAAGATTCTCGAAGTGTCTGGTGAGCTCCAAATTCTTGGAATTGTACAACTACAAAAGCTATATAAACGAGTCCACGTGAACCAGTGAGTCAGTTTTCTACAAACCGTGTGACAGATTGTATTACAGATCTCGTGCCAGTGGAGTAAATAGTGCTTTATTCAGTCTTTAGACGGTGTCAAGTGCAGAGACAAGTGTTTACTGTTTATGCAGCTTACTAATAGTTTAAAGACGTTGTGTTAAGTGATATTATTTGCGACTGTCAAATAACGAATTGGACTGTGTTTTGTAAGTGATTAGTGGCTCTTTTTGTCATTTCTTTCTACATTATTGAACAGTTTATTGGACTCTAGTTTATTTTGTTATTGATCAGCCTGTAATTAAAAATTCATTCATTAAAAAAAAAAAAAATTCTTGAAAATAATTACTGAAAATAGCTATTAGCTTGTCATTTGATGATCTGTCTTATTTAATTAATTGAACTTGCAATTAATTTGTGTGAATAGACTAATTTTGTATAAATAAAGTGCAAGTGTGAACTTTAGTGTTGCCAGCCTTATTTTAGCTATTAGAACCCATAAGAGTATGTTTTATTTTAGTATTAAACAAAAGATCTTGAACAAAAATCCCTTTGAAATTATTATTGAATCTTACCAACCTACAGACAGTTTTTATTATTTCTTGGGTTAGTTAATACTAGGTTAACTTTTCCTCTCTCTAAATAATAATTATTACTTTTGTCAACTCTGTTTGTCATTTCCAATAAAATTCCCACAAAAAACGAATAAAATCAAAAATACCCAGGATCAAGTCGATCATGCTCAGAAGTAAAGTGGGGAAGGTAGAGGGGACCATATTAAAAATTGTTAAACACATTATATCATCATTTTACTACCATTAGAGGATTGTAATTGCAAAAAGGCAACTCAATCTTCTCTAAATTCAATAAAAATGATATACCCAGTTTTTTCTAAACAGAGTGACATCATGCCTTTTCTATGTTGCTAATTTGAGCGATTTATGGAACAACTTTGTATAATATTAATCACGATAGTTCAGCGCATACGTTGACTAACGCTAATCTAGGAAAACAAGGTGGACAAGCGAGTTCTGTTCTCATATTTGGACACGCTCTATTCGATTTGCATATTTCGATTAAGCTATTACTATCCAATTAATCTATTATGTATAACTTATTTATTTGTATATTACTATAGCCAATTTCGACTGTAGGTGACTCTTCAGGCCTCAAGATTATGCTTCGGTCCAAAGAGCATACTACGCAAACGAGGAGTTGGAAAGCAACACAATTGATGAGCCTTTTTTGTATCTGAGATTCATGCCCCTATAAGGAAATTTATTTTACATAAATATTAATATTGTTGTGGACAAGGCAAAGGAAAAAAAGTATAATTATCTGCATGTGTCAATACATCTTGCAGTTGCAGCAGGCAGCGTGTTTGTTTGCTTCCCCCTCCCCCATACTTCCCTCGCCTTGCGGTTTATCTGGACATCTTTAGAATGCTCTCAGCAATTAAAATAGCCTGGATGAATGGAGAACGTTCTATCTGTTTATTTTAGAATTCGATAGAACATTATAGAAACATCTCCATCTTTCTGGATTATGAAAGAAATTAATAAAAGGTAGAGGCTCTTGTAAAGTCAGTCAGTTGTGATTCGATCGTTAATGTGATAAGTGGCAGATTGACTGTGACAGTTTCCACAAACCGGATTATCGGTGAGCGCTAATACAAACTGTTTTATATGAAAGTTTGTTGTTAAAGTGATAATCGCAGTATATAGTGACAGATTATTATTCAGGCCTCTCTAACAGTTTATACAGTGACTCGTAAGTTCTTGTAGTGTTCAACTGTTATGTTTTAGACGTTTCTCCTTGAATTATTGGACAGTTTATTGAACATTTATTATTTGATATTTGATCGGCCTTTCAACAGTTAATGATTGATTTTTGTACAGTAATACTCCAAATTCTTTATTAGCCAAACATTATTGATTTATCTGTTCCTGATTGATTTCTTTTGTGTAAGATATTACTGATTAGTGCCAGTTGTCAGTAATTTGTGTTAATAAAGTATGAGTGTTAATTTAAAGTGCTTCCAGCATTATTTTAGAGATAGAACCCATAACAATATGGAATAAATATCATAATAAATATTTTAAAAAAATGAGGACACAAGGAAGACCCATGCTTGCCCTCTTGATACAAAAATGTAATCAGAATATTATGTGATACACAGAATACAAAGTATTGAATGCTGCTTATTATTGATTTATTTAGTTTTTGAAAAATGTTATAATTAATTTTATCTACGACCATGTCATAATGTATACATTACAGTTTCACAATATTGATGCCAAAACAGCTGTCTTTTCGAAATGCTTTTTGAAACCCGTTGCATAAAGAGCTCATTATAGTACAGGTTCTACATTATAACACGGGTTCTGGACCAATCAGAAGCATTTTTGATGGAATCAATATCGTAATTCAATATTGTGAAACTATCAGCTGATTTGATCAAACTGGTACACCAGCTGCTTTAACCTAACAATCTACTATAACTTCTCAAATTTGAGATGAGAGGTTAGGTATCTCTGACAGTCACAGGTAAAATGAAATTGTTTTGATTAAATGTATACTAGTGGTCGTAGATAAAATAGTGTATGCAACGATTTTATTTGGCCATTTTTTTTTTTTTTTTTTTTTTTGTAGATTACGTCTTGGAGACTCCAGTTAAGGAGTATAAGACAAGTCAGATCAACAATATTATGCACTAGATACCATAATTACTTCAATTAGTTGAGGTGAGGCTTAATTTTCATGTGAAAGGAACTCTTGTACACTATAAAAAGCTTTATCAACTAAATATTTCTTCAATTGATTTTTAAATATTTCTATATTTTCAAGACTCTTCAAAAACTGCGGTAGCTTGTTGTAGAATTTCCTACCAATATAACTAGGTTTTTGTTTGAATAGGCTACTATTGTGACTCACCAAGTGATAATCTCCTCGGCTTCTTGTATTATAATCATGTACATCAAGATTTTGGTTAATATCATTCGTTTTTACATATAGAGTAGCTTCATACACATATAAGCAGGGTACAGTTAGGAGACCAAGTCTCTTGAACAACGGCCTACATGAATCTAATCTATTTACTCTTTCTATACACCTAACCGCTTTCTTTTGGATCTTAAACACCCTATCAAGATTTTGTTTTGATGAATTACCCCATACTAAGATAGCATACCTAATATGTGACAGTAAGAGCCCATGGTAAGCTGTAAAAAGTAACTTTTTGTCATTCAATCTAGCGAGCTGTCGCAGGACAAATACCCCAGATGAAATTTTACTACATATTTTCTCAATGTATGGAGTCCAGGTCAATCGTCTATCCAACGTAACTCCTAGAAATGCAATTTCTTCTTCCTGGTCTAATTGATTATCGTTTACAAACACGTTTATAGCCCTATCTTCATTTAAATTATGTTTGTTTTTGAATTGAAGGTATTGGCATTTTTTACTATTTATAGTTAATTTCAACTGGTTTAAAAATTGGACAATGGACTGCACACCTATATGGGCACTTATTTCTAAATTATCTAGAATGGAATTGCTGAAAATGAGTGATGTATCATCAGCAAATAAGAGGGCTCTACCACTAATTAATTCTTTAGGTAAACGGTTGACATATAACAAAAAAAGCAAAGGACCTAGTATTGACCCCTGAGGCACTCCAGCTTGCACCTCTAATTTATTAGATTTATTCTTTACTATACTATTACCAACTACTGTAGTTAGTTCTACACATTGTTTTCTCCCAATAAGATATGATTCAAACCATTTCAGTTCAACCCCATTTACACCTACATTTTGCAGTATTTCCAATAAAGTTCTATGATTAACACAATCAAATGCCTTTGACAGATCTAAGAAGATTGCAGTAGCTTTATCACCTGAATCTAATATATCTATTAGTTTTTCAACTAGAGAAACTATGGCTGTTTTTGTTGATCTCCCTTTCTGGAAGCCATGCTGTTCATCACAGATAAAGTTAGCTTCTTGAAGGTGCAGAAGTAACCTATTTAGAACTACTCTTTCAAAAATTTTACTTATTACATTTAAAATACTAATGGGCCTATAGTTTTCTACCTTTTCTCTATCGCCACTTTTGAAGATTGGCAAGATCTTCCCCTCTTTTAAATTATCTGGAAAAACACCTTGTTCTAATGAATGATTGATCAGATGAATCAAAGGGTCTAACAATTGATCTTTACATTCTTTCAGAATTTTACTGGATACCCCATCCATTCCTACAGTTTTTTTATTATTTAAACTATCAATGATATTTGACAACTCGTCTTGGCATACTGGGTGGAATTTTAATTCGTTCTGAATCCCCTCAGTATTCCTCATGTTTGCATCACTAATACCTGTATTAAGAGATTTTTGAAGATCCTTAGCAACCAGTTGATAATATCTGTTAAAGAAATTACAAATGTCTACACTATCATCAATATATTTTTTATTTTCGTTAATTATTCTGGGGACACTAGTATAAGCAGCATCTACATGAGCTACTTGCCTATTTTTGTTTATTACATCCCACACTGCTGTGTTAAAGTACACACTATTATTCAAAATTTCAGCTGTTTTCTTACATTTCGCTCTTTTCACTTTTTTCATATAGTTTTTCTTTAGAGCTTTGTAATTATCTTCACTTAACATATTTCTAGATAGTTTGAATTCATCATATGCATCTTTAACCCTATTTCTTTCTGCAAGGATATCATCAGTTATCCACTCTTCAATCTTGTCTAATTTGTTCTTTACAGGGACTTTTTTAACTGGACAACTCATAGTAATATGAAACCTTAAAATATTAATGAAACTATCATATTTGTCATTTAAACTATTGCTATTGTAAACCCTACTCCAGTTTTCTTGTAGCAGATTCTGCTTCAAACAATCGATATTCCCCTGTTCACATTGTTGAATTTCTTTCATTACTCTACTCTTTTTAATTGATTTATGACCTTGCAACCCCACCTCTAAGATTTGATAGTCATGATCAGATAGTTCCGAGCCGCCTAATCTTGTTTTAGAGTAATCTATATTAGTAAGGATGTTATCAATTATTGTTTGTGATGTTCTTGTGACTCTGGTATATTCATGAACTTTTATTTCCAAGTTATTCATGCAAATAATATCCTTTAAATCTTCTGTCATTTTATTCTGTGTTGCAAAGTCTGTATTGAAATCTCCCGCTACAATAACGTTTGTAAAACGAGTAGTAGTAATCTCTAAAAGCCTATTGATTAGTTCACAAAAATTGTTCCATTCCCCATTTGGTGACCTGTAAATACCTAACACCGCTACTTCGAAATTATTGTCGATTTTTACTCTCAAACCAGTAACTTCTAAATCCATTTCCACAGCAAATTTCTCTGCATATTCTAAATTAAATATTTGCATATTCTTAGCATTTTTAGTGAAGATAGCTACTCCCCCACTTCGATGAGATGTCCTGCAATACGACGTTCTCAATGAATAGTTTGGAATATTAAGTTGTGACAATTCATCTTCTTTTAAACCATGCTCTGTGAAAATAGCTATATCAGGAGCCTCTTCTTTAAAAAATACTTCGATTCTATCTATTTTGTTACGAATGTATTGAATATTCTGATGGAACACAGTGAGTACCGGTACTTCCCTATCATCCCTTATTACTTTATCGTTGCTTTTGCATATTGAAGTAGATTTACTTAATCTCTTAGAATCTTGAGAGCCTATCAGATTGCTACAAGAGTTCCTTCCACTAATGCTATCCTGATTTTTTGATCGATTAACGTCTTTTAATACAATTGAAGATATGAATTTATCATCTGAAACTAGTTTCCCTTCCCGGTTTTGAGCCACTTTACTAAAAAAGGTTCGTTAGATGATTGTTTAGGAGAATTATTGACAGTAGATTGCAAACGACTTTCAATCAGCTCTGCCAGCCTATTACAAAATATTACTTTGCCAGATTGATTTAGATGTAGACCATGATTAGTGAAGTTTTGTTTTTTCAGCCTTTCATTTAGAAAACAAATCCCCAACTGCTTAGAATTCTTATTTTTTAGGCTGTTGATTGTATTATGAATTGATTTATTTGTTGACTTAATGGCTTCATTTAGCTCTGGCCTATCAAACCTATACGGAATTGTACTTATTATTACATTAGTTTTTTGGCTGAGTGGCACAATCTCTTTAATTTTTTCATTTATTTCAGGAAGATGTTTTAGATTAGGTTCATTTATATTGTTTGAGCCACCCAGTACTATTAGAAAATCGTTTTTTCCAAAATCTTTAGTTTGTTCCTGTGCTGACTCTACGATAGCGTTTATAGGGGCACTTGGTTTGAAAAAGCTCTGAACTTCATACTTATTTTTTAATCTTTTATTTAGTAGGTCACTACAGTCTCGTCCATGACTGGATGTCAAGAGCAGTACTCTACCTTTCCTATCGTTATTTGCCCTTACTTTAGTTTTGGTTGCTGTTTGCAAAACCTGACTATACGTTTTTGTTTGACCATTTCTATTTATTTTTTCCCCATTTGATTTAGGTTCTACTTTTTTTGTATTGATCAGAGGTTCAGATCTTACATTAGCCAAGTTTATTTTTGATTTTAATATTTCGATTTCCTCTGACATAGACCTACATTGACTCGTGAGATTTAGTATTTCAGTTTTATGGTCTTCCTGCTGCAATTTTACAATAACTTCCAGAGATTTTATGTGATCCACTAACCCTATTCGTTCTTCCTCAGAATTTTTTAGTGATGTTTCTAATTTTGTTTTCAATTTGGTGTGATCACTCAATAGTTTAGCAACCTTTTCTTCTACATCTACAGTAGCTTTAAGAGCTGTTGGAGATTTTTTCGTTAATAATTGCTGAGATCGCGTAGCTACTTGAGTTTTAGTTGAACAATTAGATTTAGATGCCTTGTTTGGACTCATTTTCCTAGCTAAAAATTGTTTTCAATTGATTTTAGTTAAATGTTTAATGAAATATTACTTAATTTATTACAATTGTCAACTTGAGACTATTTAATTACAAGAAAATTGATCAATATCGGTACACCTAACCTCGAAAATAGAATTTGACTTTTTATTTAAATACTTTAACTTATATTAGACAAGTTAATGATGTAAATTATTAAGATATTATAAATACTAATAATAATAAACAAAAATACTACTTATCCGTTCGAATTAAAATTCTATGCTTCAAAATTCGCAGAGCCTGTTCAGACAACGTATGCACAGTACCACTGCTACCTAGATATCCCCTGATAATTCAATATTAAAAATTATATGATATACGGTTATGTACAAAATTTAAACTGGTAAAAAATCTATTATTAGATGTATTATCAGTAGAAACATTTATGGATTTTGACTAAGCTGTTAATAGCAAATGTGAAACTAGAATTCCCTGAGAGAGCATTGGAACCTTGTACAGCCAACAAATTCCATTAAGGCACTTGTGAGATATTTATAACTTACATCTAACTCGTGCCTTAATAAGGGTCAAAATAAAATCGTTGCATAAACTACTATTCTCAATATAAATAATTTGCCACGAGAATGATATCAGCTAACATATTTTTAAGGGGGTCAATGCTTTAGTCATGGCGATCCACCTATACCGCATCAACTTAAATGGCACACATAAACACAACTTAGTTATATTACCAAAAAACTGACAACAGACTATCGCCAATTACAACTTTCTTAATATGATAAATTCCTGGATTTCTTGTTCCATGACGAACTGCGTTGTTAATATCAACTTTTTAGGTGAATTCAACGACTTGCAGTAGTAAGAATAAGTAATATTTTACTTACTCTAGCTTTAGAGTAAGTACAATATTACTTATTCTTAATCAAAATTGAATCCACCTAAAAATTTAATATTAATATGATAGTTCTGAACTATGCTAGCTCCAATGAAACCAATTCTGGTATTTTACTTTTCTACAGCATCCTATTCGGATTACAACTTTCTTTTAAAATTAAATTTCAGAAATCTATTCAAGACCCAATCATGAACCAGTACTAACTTCAATAGATTTCAGTCAGTGCTGCATGAACAGACAACTTTCGAAGAACAGAATATACATGATAAAATAAAAATAAAAATAATAATTTTTGTGCAATTGCATAATGAGTTGTGAGCTTACCTGAAAAAATTTATGTAGAAAAGTTTACTGAATCGGTTGACTTTCATATCTACGAGACCACAGTAAAGAGAATCAGCTGTGAAGAACAGAATGTACGCAACAAACCAAAGACAAGCTCCAACTTTCGTGAACTGAAAAAATGAAAGCAATCATAACCAATTATTGTAAAGATAAGGAACTGATCTAGAAATACAAGCCTTGCTTTAATAACTTGATATACTATGCACAAGAAGCTTAGATGAGTCTTTTTCTCGATAGCCTAAACCTCGGAAGCCTAAATAATTTGTTCATCTTTTGCTGAATGATGCCCACATTGTGTCTTGAGACTTGTGCGTGGGTAATGGAGGTGAATGACAAGTAGAAAACAAGAAGAACTAGATTCGAGCTTGTTACCTCCATGAACAGCAGACAAGCGACCCAACTGTCTGAGCCACCGAGGCCGACATTATCAACATTTTATTATAACGGTACGGTATAATTTGTTTTTAGTAAGTTTTCTGTCGGAGGATGAAGCCCACATAGGTCTGAGACCTGTGCGTGGGTAATGTATTGGATGATGGTGATTGATGAGTTGGACCTACAGTTTTAGGTGGGTTACGAACCACTGGGGAAGTGATTTTATAAGTTGGTTGCACGAAACATGCAACAGTCCACGCATGGGGAAGTAGAGAATTAAGTTTAGAGGAGTGAATTCATTCAGAACCGAATCGTGAGAGGGTATAATTAGTGAGTTCTCTTATAAATTTATGAATTAGTCTTAGTTCTTGTAGCACCAACTCATGCATACGATTTCCTATTGAGCCTTGAGGAAAATCAATGCTATTTCAAAACTGATTCCATTAGATTTTCATCTTACATTCTTGAAAAATTTCTGTGGTGATTATGTTTGTAGAAATTTTTAAGTAGGTTCATGAAAAGTTAGGAGCTTATGCTTCATTGTTATATTTTTATGTTAGGTTCTTGAAACATTTGTATATATGGTTTCTGAGATGTCCAAGTAGTTCCACGGGAGTGGAAAGGCATCATATTTAATGATTTCAGAAGATTATGCTCGATAATGATCTGCTGATGTAAAAGATTGTAATGTTTTTGGAGTTTATTCTTACTAGCGTTTCACCCGTGCGTTGCAACGGGATTTTAGTTATAATAGCGGTACCCGGCAAGTTCCCAAGAGCCTAGAACAAACCACATCTTTTTAGCTTTCCAAAAATGTAATTTTTTTGGTTAAATTGCAAAATTAGAAAAAAAAAATCACCACAGAAATAATGGATGAAACGTAAGCTGAGCTTTGATTCTTGACATGTTCCTACATGACTGCAATGCTCCGACTACACGGTACACACGTAAGTCTGCAGACAGCGTAAATAACGCCGCTAAGGGCCCAACATATGATTAAAAACTGTTGACTTCCATCAGCTATTCCTTTAAGGATACATTTCTCCTTTTAGTGTCCTTCAGCGAGGGCTTTTAAACTCCCAAACTTCACAGTAACCATCTCGGGACTATTCTACATTGTGCCTGGAAATTTCATAAAAATCGGTACAGCGGTTTCGGAGTTTACTGGGAGCATACATACATACACACATCGCCTTTTAAAAATACTTACAGATGTTTAAAAATATAAATAACGTGAAAATTGATTCTCTTTCTCAACGATTTTCTGGATTCTAGTGGAAGTGGTAAAATTAATTACGCATATAAAATGACAGGCAACATGAATCCATTCAAGCAAGTAATAAAGAATTTAAAATAAATCAACTAATTTGAACTATTTCAATAACTTGAATAGTTTCAAGATAGAACATATGAATCCACTCTACCAGGGAATTAAATTAAAATTGATGAATCACAATTCTTACCTCATAGTATTTCCACAGCACAATGATCCCAGATACTAAAATTATTAAACCTCCAATCAAGTTTCTCAATCTATTATTTGATTTTAGAATCAAATTAATGAGAGTATCAGATGAGTTTATAACGCAGAGGAATACGGGAACTGGCTGAAAACGCAAATATTTCATGAATAGTTTATTGCAGAACTATTATAAAAAATAGTTCCTAGCTTTACATTGAATCCATCATTTGCACACTGAAAATTCTAAGAATTTTGTCTTCACTCAGGAGATGACAAGCATTTAAAAATCTTCAATTATTTCTGTGTCAGCTCAATTACACAATTTGTGTTGGAGTGAGCGTAAAATAGATGGGTTTAGAAGGGATATGCTCTAGCAATGGACTAAATGCATAAAGTATTTCATACAATGTATAGGCCTAGTACATTACGGTTTTTACAGAGATGGTCTGAATATAAAAACTGCTTGTACTGTGGAGACAGGTACAAGACCAGGATTTTCTTTCGGGTGAGGCTAAAACTGGGTTAGTCCTATACTGTAGTGGGGGGGGGGGGGGGGGGCAGGGAGTATGGAATAACAAAATATCCCTCAAAACTACGTAGGGGGGGGAGAGGGGAGGCTGAAGCCCCTCAAGCAACCCCCACCCACTGGGTCCGTGCCTGTGTGGGGATGTTTATACTGTTGATGAGATGATTCAAGAATAATTAAATAATTAAGTTAGGGACATAATTAAGAAGCGACCATAATATTAGAAGGGTGAGTAGTTGCAGTTGCCAGTCACAAAGTTACCGCAGTTTAAGGCAAGGTTAGTAGAGAGAAAGGATCCGGTCTGGGAGTAGACAATAAGACGTCACGCAGTGAACTTTGCCAAAATTCTCACATTCTTGCTATGAAATTATTATCTTGTATTGAGGTGTAATTTTGTTGGTAATATGTGATGGTCAACTTGTGATATGTCACGTTAGGTATTGTTTCTTCTTGTTTTCTGGAGGATGAAGCCCACATAGGTCTGGATGATTGTGATTGTTAAGCTGGACCTAAAGTTTTAGGAGGGTTCCGAACCACCGGGAAGTGATTTTCCAGAGTACAGTGTATTTTTGCTGGCCAATCTAATGGGTCACCCTTACAATGAGTGTCTAGGAGAACGCAGCTTATCTCTATCTGATTGAACAGATACCGGCTACGGCTCACGGCTATCACTTCCCTAGGTATTAATTCGATACTCGAGTTTAGAAATTTAAATCTTTGAATTTTATAATAATTTCATTGCATTGCATAGTGATCGTTACTAGTGATCCTTACTCCGTGGCTGGTCACAAGATGATGTCACGAACAGGTGTCAGCGCTTGACAAAGTAGACCATGTAATCAGCTCGATGTGTCATCAAGCTTTCTCTCTACTAGACTTGAGTAAAAGCACAGATTACAGAAACAACGTGTCGTTTAGTTGTCTGTGGTAAAAGGTACCTTTAAGAGATATAAATGCCACTGCACTACATATTCTCAATTCAAGTAAACTTTCATAGCTATCGGTCAACACATTAGGCCGCAGTATGTAACAGAACAGAAAACAGACAGATGCAAATGCTCGATCAATCAACTTTTTAATACAATGTGAACAATCTTACTCCTTGAAATTGTTCACTTCAAATTCAAAATTTTTAATGATTTCATTTGCGCAATGCATAAAACCTTTTTCATGATATATTATGAAATCAGACTCACAAGAGTGATTAGGGAATTTATTTACTTGATACAAACTATACGGAAGCATACAGGCATACACCCAAAGCTGCTTCCTTAATACACTTTCAATAATATCATCTAGCGGTAATAAATTAAAGAACTAATAGATTAAAGATAGAAAATAGAGAGAAAAATAAATACTTGAAAATAAATATGAAAATAGCAAAATAAAAGAGTTCCTTTATCCAGTCAAAACATTAAATTTCCGTCTGAATCCTGTCAAACTATCAGCAAACACATCAATATTTCCACTAATATCATTGTGCAGTCTTGGTACACGGTTCATTGTTGAAAAATATCTGCCAGCTGATTTACTTCCTGTCCGTTTGTGAGTATGAGTTACTATTCATTTCAAATTTTGAGATTAGAAAATGACATAAAAAATTGTTTTTTTTTTTAAGAATACAATAGTCATATAAATTAATGACAAAAAAGGTAAAATATGATTTACCTAACAGAGATGAGTGAAAGCAATACCCCAATTTATCTACAAGAGTGTAAATAAAACATATAACTTGAGTGTACCAGAACACACTTCAACATGAAAAATTCGAGCAAAGTAGTGAAAAGAAAAAAGAAGAAAGGAAAAGACCATGGAAACCCCATCTTCAACCAAGAATCACCAGTTGATATTTGTGGTTGCTTTCAGACAGAGTGTGATTTTTTTCAGCTGTGTAGAATACAACTACAATAGTTATATAAATTCTCGTAGGTCCTGTTTGTAACGGTGACCGATTAGATTGGCCAGCAAAAAAGACACTGTTCTCTGCTGTAAATCACTTCCCGGTGGTTCGGAACCCTCCTAAAACTTTAGGTCCAGCTTAACAATCACAATCATCCAGACCTATGTGGGCTTCATCCTCCAGAAAACAAGAAGAAACAATACCTAACGTGACATAATATCACAAGTTGACCATCACATATTACCAACAAAATTACACCTCAATACAAGATAATAATTATAACCTAAAACTGTAGGTCCAACTCATCAATCACCATCATCCAACTCATTACCCACGCACAGGTCTCAGACCTATGTGGGCTTCATCCTAAAAAAAAAAAATTAATGACAAAAAAAGTCAATTATAATTTACCTAATAGAGATGACTGTAACCAATACCCCCGAGTGTAAATAAAACATATATCTTAAGTATACCAGAACACAGTTCAAGAACATGAAAAATTCGAGCAAAGTAGTGAAAAGAAAAAAGAAGAAAAGGCCAAGGAAACCTACTTAGCCCTCTTCAACCAAGAATCACCAGTTGATATTTGTGGTTGCTTTCAGCCAGTGTGTGATGATTTTTTCAGCAGTGTATGTCTGTCTATTAAGAATGATTGTGGGATGATATTTACCAAATTGTTACTGACGTAGCTGAACTTACGAGCAAGGAAAGAGCTTTCGATCCAGAGACTAGTTGCAGTACATGAAGAAGTAGATGAGGTAGAAATATAGTGAAGCCAGGTGCATGTACGGATTCCTTGTACTTTTCTTTATTTGTCGTTTTCAGTACGACGATTATTAATGTAGTCATCGCTGTCTGCCATCCTTGTAGCACTGAAGGATATGTGAACTTGAATGATGACAGAATGTACTGTAATAGAACACATAAATACAAAAATTAACTTGTTATGTGAATTTAACGACTTGCAGTCAAATATTCATTAAGAATAAGTAAAATTTCCTTCCTCTGTAGGCCGAGCGCTTTCGAATCTTTGAGATCCGTTTTCAGAGGCGTGTTCCTTGATCATCGATGTCAGTTTTTTGGTTAGAAGAATTGTGGTTTTTGTAAAATGTGATCAAAAAGTTTGTGTGATTTAAAATTTAGTTGTTCGTTGAGGATGTTTTGTTTATTGTGTGTGGTGTGTTTGTAAATTTCAACGAACCACAGAACCACAATTCTTCTAACCAAAAAACTGACATCGATGATCAAGGAACACGCCTCTGAAAACGGATCTCAAAGATTCGAAAGCGCTCGGCCTAAAGACTAAAATTTTACTTATTCTTAATGAATATTTGACTGCAAGTCGTTAAATTCACATAAAACAAGTTAATATTAACAACGCAGTTCGTCATGGAACAAGAAATCCAGGAACGAAAATTAAATCAAAAAAGTAATAAAACATTTGACATCTAAAAATAGCCGATGATACATCTTCACTTTGATGATTGGTCTTGGGCTCTTGGGACTACAAAATGTGCCTAAGATCTGTTCCATGAGTGTTTGGAGTAAAGCTCCACCCAAACCCTAACAGGCCAGACGGATGTGGCCATAGGGAGGCAGATCATCGTGTCACTCTCTAGTTCAGTCTTCCCCTCAGTCTGCAGTCAGCTGTTCTATTCTCTTTATCACTTGATATCAGTTTTGTTGACGGTTTGTCTTGTTTATCAGCCCGACCCTGACGCCATTGACGCTCAGTAGGTAGGCCTCACTCCATTTATTCTCTCATGGAACAGACCGTAGTTGAGTATTGAGCTACTAATGCCGGCTCCACACATGCGGCATTCGGCGAATCCCGAGCAGCCGTGCGTCGAATCGCGAGTAGTGTGGATGGGAGTTCGTGTATTCGGTAAGTAGCGAGCACTCGTGCTCGTCGTTTCCCGACTAGTGTCGGTCTTTGACACACTTCAAAGTGGACAAATATTTGGCAAAAGGCGAGCACCAGTCTGCCACACACATTCGGCTGTCTACTTGCGAAGTGTTACCTGTTAATACTTTCAAATCCACATTAGATTTCTTATTTTGAAGGGTGTTATTTAGAAAACGCAAACACTTATAAGACTTTTTGACCGTTCATATGTAAAAACCCAATCAAACATTAAAAAATTAATAAAAAGGTTCTGAATGCTCGGTATTTTCGCCACCAGACAACCTCATTCGGGATTAGGGATGAAATAGTGATGAGCGATCGGAAAGGGTTATAACTCTGAGAAAAGATGTGAACTTATGTATGACAAAAAACTTATGTATGACAAGAAACTTATGTATGACAACAAACTTATGTATGACAAGTGTTAATTGTGCTTAGTAAATATTTACTGACCTTATTGATACATATTGTAATGGCGAACAAAATGCAATACGAAGCTCCAATCAAATTTAACACCGTGTAAACATGATTTATAAGATATCTCATAATTCATCAGTAGCCGCTGGAAACAGTTTACATTATTAACATTAAAGTATGTCGAATGCTTCAACAATAATTGGTAGCCTAGTTCATACAGGTCCACTAAAAAGTTTTAATTCGGAGATTATCTCTATAAAAAAATGATCAAGTTACATATTTTGGAAGAAATTAATGAAAGAGAAAACCAAACATAAACATAACCTATATTCATTCACTAATAACTTGCTGAGAATAATCGATGTTTTGTTGCTCGACACCCATCACTAATCGGAAGGAAATAGAAAATAGTGATATCGATATATCGGAAACAAGTATCGGTATATTGTTTCCTAAGGTTAGGTATCGAACTACAGAACATCGATTAATCGGTAGCTGACTTCTATAAAGCGTCGATGACCAAAACTCAACTAAATCGTCCAGTTCATGGGAGTCTCAAGTGGGACTTTACCGGAAACAAAGGCGTCTGAAATCAAATTCAAACCTTCAAATTCATGTACATTAAAAAATTGAATAGACGTAGGCCTATCAGACGCCTTATTAGTTTCCGGTAAAATTTCATTTACCGGTAAAAGGCAAGGCTCTCTCGCACTCAACTATTTTATTATCAAATTTTACACGGTGGTTCGGAACTCACCTGAAATTTCAATTCAATCACATCTCTCATAAATTTGTTCCAATGGCGTGATGGAATAATCGAGAACAGGTTCTCCGCCAACAAAAGCCATTCGTTTGACGAAATAGGCTTAGAGAATTCCATTTGATTTAATTTAGTGGCCGCCACTATACAGATTGAAAAAACCTGCGTTATTAGGTACTTTTTGTGAAGCACACAGAGGTAGAGCATACTTTTCAAACAAGAACGAGGGTGATATTCAGATCATTTAATGAATAAAAAGAAATAAAAATAAACATTCAAATACCGGAAAATTATCTTCATTCTCACGGAATTGACAAAACAGTATAAATTTAGCTTTACCCTCGCTACCATTAATTTTGAAATATGGTTTATTTCTCAGTTAGTATGCACTGACTTACTATTTGCACCACCCAGGCTTCAGCTTATTATTTATCCACAATCGGGCTTTTGAATAATTTCTCAAGTAGAATCAAATCAACACGGGAACTGCCACATTACAATCTATAGTTTAATTGATTAACAATTATTAAATTTGCAGTTACCGCTAAGTTCCTGGGCCTATGAAGTTTTACTTGTAAATTTAAATTTTAAAAAGGTTGATTGCAATAAAACTGGGGAATAGACTCATTCCTATAACTATTCATGTCCTAGGTGAGAATCAATACTTTATAATTCTTATTCACTTCATCTAAAAAAGTAATTAATTTATATCAATTTAAATTGGATTACATTTTTTTGTCAACTCAATAGAAATTATTATTTGAAAGATTTTTACATTGGTTTCATGAACACTTGTATTTGTAGTTAATATGTACCGGGGTTAACGGTTAAGGTTGCAATTTGCAATGAAACAGGCTCCTGGTGTGATGAATAAAAGCCCTACTGGACTAGATACTACAGTTTCAGCAGTTGAACCGTTCTCAACAACCTCCATCTATAAATATGTAATTTTGAAATAGGGAAGTGATAGCCGAGTGCCGTGGCAGGTATCTGTTCAATCAGAGATAAACTATGAAACTCCTGGGCGCTCTTTGTGATGGGGTGACCGACTAAAAGACTCTTTTCTCTGATGAAAAATCACTTCTCGGTGGTTCGGAATCCATCTAAAACTGTAGGCCCAACTCATCAATCACCACCATCCAATTCATTACCCACGCACAGGTCTCAGACCTATGTGGGCTTCATCCTCCGAAAAAAATACGAATTCAAACCACTCACAAATTGACCAGGAGGTTCAGATGTTCCAAGATTTTCATTATCGTATTATATTTGCGTTGGAGACAAGATTTAAAACAATCAATACATTATTGTTCATGGAAATTAAAAGTATGGAGTAACTGCTGAACTACAGTCCTCATTTGGTTTTTATAATACATTCACGGAATCACATACCACACGGTATGTATCACAACATTAAAACAATACAAGCATGGGTGGCCGGGCAGTTAAGGTAGACATTCATCACCTACCTTGTGGTTTGGAACCCACCTAAAATTTTAGTTTCCCCCAACATGACTCCAACGGTGAGCTTCTACCTGTAATGGACTTTCCACCAATAAAAGCCATATATTATACTCATTTTTATTTTTCAATAAATATTATGTAGGTAACCCAACTAATAAAAGATTCCTAAATATTCTGATTATTTCAAACTAATTAATTTAATTGTCTAGTTAATTAGAATTTCAGCTTATTTTAAAAATGAAATTTAAATTATAAAATATATTTTTTAGTACCTTAATTGTCATAGATAAGTCTAGCTCATACACCTAATGAGCAATCTGAATAGTTATAATAGTTTTAAAATGTTGCAATTTACCATCCGGATGTAATTATTGTGAACCAAAATCTGTTCATATAAAAATTCACACTAATAAAAAATGAAGAAAAAATGAAAAGGAATGATAAAAATAGGAAAGAAGTAGGGATAAATCAGGTCGACAAATTCAAGAGAATGGAGAGTCCCTAAAAATAGGGATGACTTGCAAGTGAAAATGTCTAAAAATATTAAATGAAATCAATAAATGTTGAAGTTTTTGATAACAAAAGAATCAAAACTTGCTTGAAGATTGCATTTTAGACGTCTGTGAAAATTTTCAAGTGAATAAAAAATCCTTGGACAAAATTGAACAAATTTTCAGATTCCAAGTCAGTCTATTAAATTTCGATGATATGGAGAGAATTAACTTAATCGAGTTTGCTACGAGAGCGCTCTATCAGAACTAGTATCTTCGTTTGATTGGGTTTTTGAAATCTACTATGAAAGACATATTTGTTAGCTGTATATAATAATAGAGAGTTTCAGCAAAGGGCCCCGCTATTTTTAGCAGAAGAATTATTATCAATTTTTTGGCTTAAGAAAGCAGATGACATCCATTGAAATAAAAAGAAATGTAACCTAACACAATACATTTTAAACCTTGCTTAAATAATGAAATCAGGTACAACCGACTACTAGTCTAGTAGAAGATTTCGCCATCAGCCTTGAGGTGAGACAATGCTACTTTAAACATAGTACACCTCTTATATATTCTCAAGCTGGATTCTTGTCATTTTTATGTTTCAGTAATTAATTACCCTATATCGACTATTGTTTCAATAATAGTTCCCTTCTTAAAAAATTCTACAATAAGTATGGTGGCCCCTACAAAAGGAGGGGAACATGCCCCTCCACTGTTCTACAATCCATGAATTGAGGATATTTGTAATGGAGATGCTATTTGTATTTGTCTTTGTTACTTGTATTTTTGTCTTGCATGTTAGCACCATGGAGCTACTAACACTAAGCTCTTTAAGCGTCATCAGCTAAAAGTCAGTTGTACCAACCTAAAAATCTAAAATATTTAGCCAATGAAAAAAAATTACAATGATTGTTCATTGAAAGAATCAATGATTCATCATTTATTCATTATATTGAAATAATAGCTATCATGTGTGGAATATCATTATCTGTGGAATATTATTCAAAACATGGTCTGAATGAAATTTATTGGTAGAATTTTATGGTGATTCGAAACCCACCTAAAATAGTAGGTCCACCATGTCCATAATAACATGGCCCAAACGGTGAGGTGGAACTATAGCCATAAGAGTCTCACCACCAATAAAAGCCATACATTTATTATTATTATTCCTATGAGTGATACTTTTTGCAGAAGCTTATTGGCCTTAATCCTCACATTCATATGCAGAAAATTATTTTTAATTTATCACTGGTGCTTCTCAAAATTTAATGCAGTGCTTTGTGTGCAAACTGTGTTACCTTTGTGCCAGTTTTTATACAGTACAGGAGGTATAGGATGAGCTGTGAGTTGCGTGAGAGCAGAAGTAACTATGGAGAGACAGAGAGAAACAGAGAGACAGCTGGCGAGTGAGTGAGCCCAGAGATTCCCCCACCGCTGTCACAAGCACTTTTGCCACTGCGCATCTCAAGGTCATAGCTCATCCTATTCCTCAAGTACTGTACCTATACCAAAACTCTGAACTACCTGGTTCTACCTGGAACACTAGTTCGAATTCTTACTCCACGTTTCAGGGGATCTGAAATTCACTTCATTAAACACATTTCCCACAAGAGTACACCTTCCTCTCAAGATAACTTTCATCCCCAAAAAATATTCTTCATGCAGAAAATTTTGTAATAAATAATAAGCACAACAATTGATTCAACAACAACTTGTTTTTATTCAGTACCAACAGGCTTCTAAAAATGAATCAGATTACATTCTAAAACAATAAAATGTATTGATATTTCTTTATAAAATGACAATAATATTGTGTTTGGCAATAAAATTGAACTATATTCATTTAAAATGTTACTTCTTTATTTTGCATACAACTGAGTTCGAATTTCAAATACCGTAGCTACTTCTACTGAAAATAACAACTGATCAACTATGAAAATCAATTATAAAAAATTAATAAGGCTACAGATGCAATTTGTTATACATTTCTATTAGGTTTCTCCCCCATTCATGTTAACTATTTTAAATATAAATAAATGCCTTCTATTTAAAATATATTTGACGTTTTTTATGCTTTATGAATTCACCATAAATATTCCCAATTGGAATTGTAGGAGTTTCGTAACTTAATTTGGATTTTGCAGATACAGTAATTGCTAACGAAATCGGCTAGTAAATGATATTATATGTAGGTAACATAAAATACAATAAAACAGTTCTTTCCTTACCTACGTTACTTGGGTTAGAAAAGTTGATCATTATTGAAAACACTTACCCATTTATTAGTCAAATATTCAGTTTTAAACATTCTACCCGAGTGTAAAATTTTCAAACTTCAATAGCTTTTTCCAAGCGAAACTTGTAATATACTTAATTGAAATGAAACAAAGCTTTTACCAAAGCTCATAACATTCTGAAAGTTACCCAATTCTTGATCCAATGCATTGTTATTATTACTATAAAATACTCAAATATACATCATATAAATATTGTCTTTATTTTGAAAAGAACCATCACCTCTGTAATAATTGCATCAATTACATGTATTAGCAATGATACTGTTCACTCTATAGCAACTCAATTATATTTCCCAGTATCAGAGCTTGAACCTCAAAACTCAGCTTGAAAATTTTTAATTATTTCATAATAATTATCATTATCCTATTATGTATTATCCAAAAGAGAAATACTATCGAATAATATAGATAAGTAGACTTTGATATACTGTGGTAGTTTATAACATATCAAGTATTGATGTAAGTTCACTTTTACTTTGTTTATTTAAAATTGCATAATATTATAATTATATTATTTTTTTATGATAATAACATAAAATACCTAATATGAATAATACGTATTATCTTGATAAATTAAATCTGTGATGGGGAATAAAAATGAAATGCTATGGAATAGTTATTCCCTTGATGCATGAGACCATTGTTTTATCAGTTTATTTGTCATTGTAGAATAGCATCTTGTAAAGGCACCTACAGTAGTTTTTGATTTTGTTATACAAACAATTTTTATGCCGAAAGAATAGCTATTGTAAGTAGCCTACCTATTACAAGAGTTGATTTACTCAAGTTCGTTGAAATTATAAAATGCATGAAAATTGACTGAAAAATCATTGAAAATATTTGAAAGCTCTCATCAAAACTTGATATGCTATACTGAAGCATGATGGAATAAATTTGTTCTGGCAGTGCTGCCTTAGAATAATTAAATAACCATTATAGCGAGAAAACGGTATATAATACTTGTAAATATCAAGAAATAATTAATAATTCAATAACACACAAGTCATAACAAGTATTTGACTTGTCAAGAAAATAGCAACAGCTTTAGTCTAAAACAATGTTTTTCTCATTCAAATTTATTGTAATCTTCAAAAATGTGTCAACTATACATACCAAAGTGTGTAGGCTAGGTGTAATCTGCACCTTTCAGGGCATCTAGTTCACTATAAACGAGTTACTTGCTTATCTTAACAATTTCTCTTTAATGATTCTAATATTATAATGTGAATGGGGCACATTCTACGTGTAAAACTTATGTATCCTATTGTTATGTACACTATACATTAACAGTTATGCTTTTATTGATTCATTAATTTTTCTCTCATCTATATTTATCTTTGCATTGTGGAAACTATTAAATAACTTTCTGTGTTATCTTACCCCATTGCTCAATGATAATTATCGATTTTATTCCGCAAATGGAAAAATGAAATGCATCCTTACATTCACTATAATGCCTTCTATACGGTTTGTACAATATTATTCATTCGGGTTATCTTTTAAAAAATATTATGTTCTTAATTTTTATTTAACGTATCAATATCGTACAATGTTATTGAAAATATTCTTAATTATTAATTCATTTGTGAATTATTTTGTGTGATTAAGGCAGTTCCAAGCATATATTCTATGAAGAATTTTTCGTAACTCAAAATGCAATCATGCAAGTAGCAACCACGAAATTAGATGTTTGTGAATTGCTGTGTTGTCTACTATAACTCCGACTTCACAGACAAAAGTGCACAAATTGACCATATTTATATAAATATAATAACTATGAATTTAACAGCAATGATCACACTATGCTATTGGTTTGTGCACTGCTTGTGTGATTTCAGCAGTTCACTTAGCGAGTTTAGCTGTACGATCGCCAACACAGTAGTTCTTCTTAACGGATGATTTCATGGCCGCTACTTTAATATTTATTTATTTCAACTCGTTAAAACAGTGAGCATTCCGACACTTTTAGTGTAGGCACGTTTTTCTCTATCAAAAGATTTTTTCATGTTTCCACTACATCATTATTTCGATTTAGAAAAGACAAGAAAGCTGTTTTGTTTTCTGATCTAGTAATTTAAGGTTCTTTTTTAAATGTCACATGACACTCAACTCTTAAAATAGCAGGATTTTAGAAAGTATATCCCTGAGTTAGATCACTAGAGCACTTCCTCAACTAATGCGAGATGCGTGTCCACGAGTGAGAAACCCCGCGAGATTTGCCATGAGTTTGCAAAAAATAAGACTAGATTCGAATTAAGTTACTGTCAATTCCATCTAATTTCTAGTTTCCGGCGTTGATCTTCAATAACCAACAATTCCTTTTAAATAATTCGCAATCAATTCGATAATCAGGTCAAAAATCCAAAAATTTCATTCAATCATTTTTCATATAATTTATTTTTATACCTATGAAAGGCTACACAATACCTATGATGGTTATTTTATGAACCTTGATGACGGTAGTAGAATGGATAGAATAAAATACTATCGGGTAATTCTAAATATCTTCCTATGAGTCCACAAAAGCTAAAATACTATTCCGCATTTAATTTAGACACAAGTTTTTTGACAAAATAGCACACAAGTACTTTTATTGCTGGGGAGATCTCAAGTTCGTTTACTTGACGAGAGCTAGAGCGATACTTATGCATGATTAGGACCTAGAGCAGTGTAGATTCTAGCTAGAGAAGCTGCTAGAGCACTCTATGACAAATATTCTTAATAATGAGCATGTAAGTGGGAGGCACAGACCAACAAAAAGTGAAAGATATTGAAGTTAACAGGAAGTATATTGTCTGTACCAATAATTTCAGTAATTTCCGAACCACCAGGCCAGTGGTAAGAAAGCAGAAAGTTTTTGTAATTTTTATGATTTTTGATGAATTAAAATGGAACTTTATTTTATATACAGCATCTTATAATAATATTTAACAACTATTCCAGCTGTAGATGGAAGCTAGTATTATTCAACAGAGTAAGAATCTAAGCTAGATTTATCACACAAAACAATTCACACATACTTTGAGAACATGCTTTTAAAAACTATGTTATTGATTTATTTGAGCATAGGATAGACTGAGATTTGGAATTCTCGGGGCTGAAGTGTTTCAGTGGGTTTGTCTCAAAGTGGGAACGAGAAAGCTTTTAGAGAGATTAAAGTTATTTTCATAATTTAGTAAAGTTCATCGGTGGAAATATATGTCTACACAGGTGTAAGAGAAAGTTAAGTAGTCAATAGTAGCCACAATATAGATATATGAAAATGATTATAAGAGAAACGAATTACAGTACAGCATTAAAGCTTCTACTATCGTTCTAATGTATAGCACGGCATCACAACATCAAGAAATTACAACATCAAGTTAGTGTAGAGGAGGGAGGTGTCAAGACAATTAATTAAGTAAAAAGAATTGTCATTGGGCAGGTATTAAATAATAATAAACAAATGAAATGCCATTCAATTTAGCACTTAATAGCTTTCATTATATCGTGACATTACATTAACCTATTCAGTTTCCCAATAAAAAAATCGAGTCTAATAAAAAATCAACTAAATAAAAAACAAATTATGTTGAATTCTTTTCGAATTAGGTGTCATTTACCTTTATCCTCTATTTCTAAATATCTATTCGTTATTCATATTACCGTAGTTATGTCATAATAATAATATGCTAATCTCATAATAAAGTATTATACTATATGAATAAACTTCTATATAACGCAATAATATTTGTAATATATAGTATAATGCATATGATTATCATAATCAATTTATTTTATTTATGTATATATTTAATATATGTATAGTATGGTCGAATCGTTAATAAAATAATAGAAATGAAAGTCGAAGCTTCTAGCAAGTTATATGGATTATTGCTTACAGATAAAAATAATAAATTCATTTTCAATCTGGCTCAGAAAACATCAATTAAAAAAATCTACGATAATTATTAATAAATATTTGTTTTTGGGAAAAAATTTAATAAAAAAAGAGAAGGTTGAGATGATTAAAGTGATGATGATAATGATGATAATTATCACAATCCTTTTCTTCTTCTTCTTTGTCCTCATCACCCCTCTTACTCCATCTCATTATTTCTGATTTTAAGTACACTGATTGTAAATACTGATTTTTTTCTGATTATAAATACTTTAGACAATGCCAATATACCATTGCTAATACTTGTCTTCTTTATTTATTATTTATTTATTTATTTATTTTTTATTTTTATTTATTTATAATTTATTTATTTTACTGTCAAATTGCTTCGGATATTCAACCATAAATATTTCTCACAGAAAAATTCCACCAATCAGTTGCACGATTCCATCGAATTTAATTGTGATAGCGCAATAAAAGTAATGAATAAAATACGAAATTGTCACAACCACATTCATTAAAACTTAGAGAAACTAGTTTCGGCTGTTACACCATTATCAATCTCAATGAGAGAATCTCAATCAATTTGAGATTGATAATTATGTAACAACCGAAACTAGTTTCTCTAAGTTTTAATAAATGTGGTTGTGACAATTTCGTCTTTTATTCATTATGGATACCTTCCACAATATCACCTTTGCCACTACAAAGTAAGCGCAATTAAAGTGTTATTTTCAGCACGTCTTAGAATGTCCACAATCCTTGCATTCACAACTCCAATTCGTGCTTTATATAATGTGTTAACCTTTTCTTGCAAAAGGATTCAGGTTTAGACCTTAAGCACTACGATATTGGATTTAGACCTTCTACGCTTCTACAATATATTATCTTCCAATAAATCTTATCTTCTTATCAGTTGATTTACGATGTTGAAGATCCTTCTTGTTTCTACTAATACCGTATATAATAAAAACTTAAAAACACTTCTAAGTAGAAATTATGACTCACGTTATGGCGTGACGGCCGTTTCACTCTGATGTTAAGACCCGTCTGACGATGCTCTTAACATCAGAATGAAACGGCCGTCACACCATAACGTGAGTCATAATTTCCACTTAAAAGTATTTTTAAAGTTTTTATTAATTGATTTATCTTCTTATCAGCATTATCATCATCATCATCATCATCATCACCATTCCAAAGAAATCGATGAACTCATTTTTCACAAAAATAAATGCAGCTATGATATTCACGCGTTTGTAATTACTAAATTTCATAAAAATAATCGAAAAATACTCTATATGATTTACAATTAAAACATGCATTTTACAAATCTAAATCATATAATACATTTATAATTATAATTGACTTGCCCACAGAGGACATTGTAATATAATTGCATGATATATATAATTCATCAATCTGTTTCGACAACCCGTCTCATACCCATGCGTATTAGACTGCAAAAAAGATGTTACCATTCAAAAACCGGCTTTTTCTAGAAGCCTATCTAATCTACTCATAAGTATGCGTATCTCCTTAAGCCCCATATTTTCGAATTTCATCCTGAAAATTTTCCTAAATTGTCCCCACTCTAGAAACAATTTATTTTCCTTTTGAAAACATTCCAATTTGACTGGTGTTTTTAGAACGACATATCTATCAAATGGTGGGGGTCTATTATTTGTAGAATTTTTGGGGCCTTATCTCAAAATGACCTCTAACTAGAACTTTCTTCATGGCCTATTTTGCAAGCTGGGGTGAACTCCATTTTGAAAAATGTCCTGACGTTAAACCATTCCTATAAATATTTATTTTTTCAAATTATAACGTTTTCACAAATTTTGAATGGAGTCATGTACCCCATGAGTCCTGAATGGATGGTTTTATTTTGATGCTCTCTAATTCCAATTATTATAATAACTAATAATTGCAGTTTCAGTTTAATTTTTCCAATTTCGCTAATGCACAATTGAAAAAGTTTAATTAAAAAAAAAAATAATTCCAGGAGCATAATTGCATAATTGCATCAATTTCAGGAGCCCTGAACCCCCAATTATTTATGCACCGAATGTGTATTAGTACTTTCAATCACTTGCTATAGTATTAAACCTCTTCCCTCACCTCATTATAATTCTCAAAAATTTTAAATAATTCTAATGCATAATCATTTTTTATTACGTTAGTTTGACAGAAGAATTTGTCAAATATGTGAAAACGTAATAATTTATAATATTGACTTGAATTCAAGTAAATTATTATTCAAATGCATTCTGATGTTGAAAATTCGAAATTTATATTGCTAGGCTATTAGTGAAATTCAATGATAAATTTGTTTGCTCTACTTAAATCGAAATCGCTCAAGCCCTTGTTCTCGCTAAAATTGGATAAAAAATATTCAAACTATTTAAGAACTGCCCAGATGTATACAATATTAAAACAATATGCTAAGAGTGGGTCAAGACATGCTGGATCATGCATAATAATAACAACAACAACAGCAACAACGGGAAGTTTCAAGGTTATCATTAAAGTGGAATTGGTGTTAGTTGAGGTAATCTTCTCCAAAAATGTTCAAAGAGAGAGATAGAGTTCTTCAAGATAAGCAATTTACATGAAGGAGACAAGGTAAAAAACATTAGCGGTTTACTCAAAATTTAGTCTAAATTCAACTTCAACAATAGATTATCATTCATGTTTGATGGAAAAATTGCATTAATACAGTATTGAATTCTCGGTGAAATCTATAATATTAATTTCCATTTTTTCCAATGTTAAATATGCTACTGATAATAATTTCAGGTTACATTCAATTCAGATTAAGAGTAATGCTAATGTTTCGTCACCAGTATAAGACTAGCTATTTATTTCAACTATGACATTTATTAATCTAAACGGGACATCTATTTGCATTGAACTCTTTCATTGATTTTCCGAATAATTTTCATTGTCCGACAAATAATCACTATTGATGGACCTGCTTGTCAACGATATGTTTTGTCAGAAGCTAGAGATGAACCAAATATTCAAGGCAACAAACTTATCAGCTAGTCAAAAACATCTAGTTGTATAACAACTTTAAACTATCAAACAAGATTTCATTGAATAACAGTCACTACACTGTTTTGCTGAAAACATTTTTCTTAAACTACATCTTGAGAAAACCGACTAATTTTCATCTTAAAAAAATGCACTATATATAGAATTATTCTAATAACTTTCAACAAGTAATGCACTTAGAAATCCTTCAACTATGAATTAGATTCACTTAGAAGTCTATACATGATATAATATCGGTACTCTTCAATTACAGAACACTATGTATTCAATCTTATCTTATACAATCGATTAAGAGGTGGTTGTTTAAGGCTACATTTTAACAAATTCTCAGCGATTCTTGAGTGATAGCCTGTTTCAATTGTCAACCATTAACATAATCAATCAACTTTGACAATTTTCCAAGCTTAATTCATCATACAAATGTAAGTAACAATGGGTCATTGATAATACTGCCTCGAGAAATGGTTCTTCCGAATATGAACATTTTAAACTGTTGATTAGATATTTTCATTTTTGAAAACTCTATTTCAAATCAGCATTATACTTTCCACTAATAATATTATTTTATCTCAACATCAATAGATTACTCAATTTAAATTTATTGTTATCATTTTTCAAATTTTAAACAGCGTTTTTGTTGCCTATTGTATCTTAACTCTAGGAACAACAGTATTATCAATGACAATTTTCAAACATATAATTTATTTAATAAATTCTTCACAGTTGTATCAGCAACATTTCCATTAGTTGAGAGAAGACAGAGCTCATATTGTTTGGTGGTCACAATAATTGTCAGTATAAGCTAGTTTCTCAACTATAACTTTTGTAACCATGTTTTCATAATCCTCTCCAAGAAATACAGTTAGTATTTATAGTAGCTTAGAAAACTTTCTCAAGTGAATATGTACATTATAATAACATTGAGGAAAACAAGAGACCATGCACAATCAACCTGTGTATTATAGAAAGGACTGGATATAGAGATAGCAGGGAAGGAAAAAGATTGTGATTGAAGTGAGACAGAGAGTAGGAGTGTGAGTGAGAGAAGGTAATGAAGGTTGGTCATAGTGTTGAAGGATTGGATTTTCTTGAATGGGTTTCAGGAACAATTAACAATTATTATTTAAACATTGTTAAATGGAAACTTGGTATCACAATTTTTTTGACATTTCACCTCATTTCTTCCATTATTGAGCTGGAAAGAAATTGAATGAGGTCAACGATTACATTTATTTTATATATACTATCAACAACACAGATAAAATTCAAATAAATGTTACCTATGTTGCAGAGAAAACTATTGCATATACTAGCCTGCTCAACATTTATGATTCGTATTTGCAAAAACGTCGTTTTGACACACCAATCTGTACAGCAGTAGAAAACAGCTGTCTGTGCTTTATGAGCTATGCCGGTGATTTGGATTCCACCTAGAAACTTCTAATTTATCACAAATTCTCATAAATTAAGAACAAATTTTTTTATTCCACGGAATAATCATGCTTGTCTGGTTTATTAGTTATAATAAACAATCAAATATAAAATATAATGTTCAAAAATACATATATTTCCATTTTAGAAGTGAGCTCTCAATTTGTCACCCATTTGTGTATGATATACGAATTTAGTTTTGACTAAGTGTACAAATTCAAATCTAAATTTTGACTCACCATATTTTTTAAACAAATTCCATCTACATTCAATGAATATTTCTCTTTTAAAACAGCTCAAGTTATTCAGAGATAATATTTTTCTTTATGTATTTATTATGACTGAAAAATATCTTTAAATTAGGTATAAAGTGAAATATAAATGCATGTAGAAAGTGTTTGAGGAAGATTGCTTGCTTATTGAATGATCCACTCTGCTCATGAATGACTATAAAACACAGACAGTTGTTTTCAATGTAATAAAATAACAATTATCTAGTTATTTACATTGTTGTATCAAATAAAATTTGAATTTTAACTTGAAAACTCTCAGAGTCAACGTTTAATACACATATATATGTAGAACACTAACAACAATATAATTATCATTGTATTTTTGAAATATTGAAACATTATTAAAAACTTTGAAAATATAAATTTTACCAATGGAAAAACAGAAACCATTCAATTATAATAATTTCTACTGTTTTCAACAATAGAATAATCAGAATAGTTGTATAAACACACCGATTGTTATACACTCATCCACAAAGAGGAATTTCCTGATTATATTATACAACAATGATCACATTTTCTTAATAAACATTTTTTTTACAATTTTGTACAAATTTCGGCGTTACAACCACTCAAAATATGCTGCTTGAGCTGAGCCATGTTGGAATTTATTCATTAGAAACCACATATCTCATCTATACATCAAAATGGCGGAAAAATTCGAATGAAATAATGTTGTAGCATACAAACGTTATATTTTCATTTGATAAATATATTCATATAATTACAAATAAAATTATCAGAATAAGAAATATGATAAAATAGAAGAAGAATGTTATTGGAACAGTAAAATAATATAATATACTGTACTACTGTTTAGTGTGTAATTTAACTTTTCCAGTTTATTTAAATTTTGTAAAATGTAAATTTTTTTTAGGTAATGTTTAATTTTGGAAAAGTAAAATTTATTTTGTTTAAAATGAACTGTATGGCCAAATCCCTTTCGTGAATTATACATTTGAAAAAAAAATAAGAGAACGAATCACATTCCTTAGCGTATGCAGTATTGGAAATTATGATTTTTAATATCACATAATTCCGTTTTTTAAGAACATTAGAAAATCAAGCCTGATTAAATTCCGTTTTAAATGAATCTTTTCTGAGCTCACATATTTGGATTCTATGCTCAATGGATTTTATAACTTATTATGTTCTGGTGTAGTTTTTTCTATAAGAACTTCATTGTTTCAAAGCTGCATTCCTCACACAGTTTTTAAACTCAACCAACATATTTGAATTGAGACGAAATTTCTAAATTTGAATACAATCTTAAAATAATATTTTAAAATAGTATCAATCAAAAACACATCAAATTCGTTGTATTTGAATTGTACACACAGAGAAAATTTTTATAAAAATTCAAATTTTCCACATCTATATTCAATTGAAAAAGTTTAATCTATTGCTTTTGTCATCTTATCATTCAACTACATTATCAACTGTATATAATCTATTATAAGGAGCCTATTATAAATCAAGTCATAATTTTATTCAATTTATTACAGCAAACAAATCAAACCATATTGTCATTTGAAACTCCATTTTCTTCAAAACAAAGATTAGGGTTTCATCCTAATGGATGAATGAAAATACAGTCAACTCTTGCTTTACCAACCAGTTACTAGAACTTCATCAGAAAATAGTATTAACATTTTAGGAAACAAATTATTAACACAAAAACGACAATATTTGTGAGACTTACACCGATTTGTAACAGCTGGCTCAATTTTCAAACTCTGACTGTTACACCCTGAGTTCAATAACAATTTTTAACTTTGTAATACATTTTTTATGTTAATCATCAGTGTTCTCATGTTATATGCACTATAGAACTTTTTGTGATTTTGTTTGTATGATTCCTTTTGTGTATGCATATTTTCAGTTTCAAACTTTTCTCATAGATTGATGTCTATTCTATTCTATCCTGTCCATCATTTTGTTTATGCTTGGTAAGATATTTGTTTTGAGTTATCATATGTGTTCTAGGGTATTATTTCGTTTCTTTGATGTTTTCCACGTTTGTTTTAATGCCTATTTATTATTGTTGAATTTCAATCCATGCTCACAGTCCAGTATTTCTATGTTGTGTATGTTTATGTGTTCCATATTTGTTCACATATTTTTATGTTGTATATGTTTATTTTAATGGGTTCTATGTTTGTTGACATATTTTTATGTTGTGTTTGTTTATGTTATCACATTCTATGTTTGTTCACATATTTCTACGTTGTTTATGTTTCTGTTAATGCGTTCCATTTTTGTTCACATATTGTTATGTTGTATATGTTTATGTTAATGTGTTCTAGGTCTGTTCACACATTTCTACGTTGTTTATGTTTATATTAATACGTTCTATGTTTGTTGACTTATTTCTCAGTTTTTTATTATTTTTCATTGTCTGTTTCAAGCTCAAAGAATCAGTACCAGACACTCAGGTCTGCAAATTTAATTAAGATGTACTACACGACAATCAGGCCTATATTATCAAGAGCTGTTGTGGCAACCAAAAATGAATCTAAATAATTTTTTATCAATGGTTCATAGGATTTTATTGAGTTGACTGTATTTTTCCAAATTTCCGGCAAAACTTTCAACATTGCTGACCGAGGCTATTATTATTTCGACTATTACGTTTTCACTGCTGGCGTGTGTTTGTGTGTGTGATTGTGAATAGCCTTCCATAATAACAATAATATGGCCTTACCTAAAGGTTAATTAGTTTCTATTTACACAAGCTATGTACTGATCGAGCTAGCCAGTCTCTTGTTTTAAACATCAATGTTGAACTATAATATAATATATAAAATTATCTGTCTGTTTTTTTTTTGTTCAATCGCTGCGGACATATTTTTACGTAATTAAAAGCGATACCAATTAACGAGTCTCTTTCTGTTCATGATTATTGAATGTGCTCTGCTTTGTTCCTATTGGTCGTTTCTATCAAACTATAGCTGCGCTACAACATGGAGTACTCTGTGGGCCGGATTCACTGCAGTAAGCACTTGCTTTCGATTTGCGTTTTCAACTCGTTCACTTGTGTTTCTATTGTGTTCTTCAGTTCTGCAACAAAAGTAAAACACAATAAAGTAAGTATTCCTTTCAAAATTCATTAAGTCCTTAATAGTATCCTCAATGTATATGACAAAAAAATATCCAAGTTTAATAGTTTTTCTTCTATTTTATATCACTTTTCAGTATATTCTATTTGCAACCTCAACATTTATCTGTAGTTTATACCATAATATGGTACTTATTATGATAAGTTTTCTCATGACAAGTTTTCCTCTCTTTTTATTATTCTACATCCTTCACATGACTTTTACAGTATTTTTCCATTTTCTGTCTTAAAAATGTATGAATGCATTTTTAACTTTAATGATTATACAGTTGGATGATTTTATGTAAACTGTGTTAAGGAAGCTTTTTTTGGGCGATCTGTAATCTTTTCCTGTAATCTTAGACCTGTAATTTTTCATATATGCTTTGTACTAAATAAATAAATAAAAAATAGTTTGAAAACTTTCCAAACATTACCACCACTACTTATTTCACTTTACAGACCCGGAGCTAGGTTTCTGGAGGCCCTGGGACAAAAAAATATTTCGGCTCCCCTTTTTCCAAGTTACAACCTTTTTTCGCTAGTTTTTTTACCTTTGGGGACCATCTTTAGTCGGGGGCCCCAGGGCGGTGCCCCGGCTTCCCCAGCCAAGCAGCAGCCCTGCCTCTCCACCCACCAAACCTCAGGCTTTAAGCAAACTAAACGACTAAAGTATATGCCTAAGCGCTAAGCATAAACTGTTCACAAGCCCGTGCCTTAAGTAAGATAATATAATGCCAAATATTTTGTTCCGGTGCTTTTCACAAAAATTGGTACTAAATATATTTTTTTCACAGTTTTTCAAGCAATCTAAGTTTTATAGAACCGAGGAAGAACTATATAGTTCGAAACGCATCCGCCACTACTTATAATACAAGAAGCCGAGGAGATTATCACTTGGTGAGTCACAATAGTAGCTTATTCAAACAAAAACCTAGTTATATTGGTAGGAAACTCTTCAACAAGCTACCACAGTTTTGAAAGAGTCTTCAAAATATACAAATATTTAAAAAAACAACTGAAAAAATATTAAGTTGATAAAGCTTTTTATAGTGTACAAGAGTTCCTTTCAAATCGAATTCAAGCCTCACCTGAATTAATTAATATGGTAATTAGTGTTTAAGAAAGTGTAATTGCTGATCTGACTTGTCCTTTACTCCATAACTGGAGTCTCCAAGACGTAATCTACAAAAAGGTCAGTTCTGCATACCACGTTTCTACAAAGGAATAGTTTTTTTTTTTTTTTAGGATGAAGCCCTCATTGGTCTTAGACCTGTGCTTGAGTGATTTCTTGAGTGGTTTCTCCTCCTGATTAGTTGAATGATGGTAATTGATGAGTAATCACCATGAGTTACAACAGATCACGAAGTGTATATTCAAAACAACTTTATTCATCTATTTATACAAAATATAGTTCCCCTTGCAGATCAAGAATTTGAAAACATGAATAACAGTAATTAAAAAATAGAGTGGAAGGTATCACAACTTGATCTGTTACATAATTATTTAAAAAAGAAGTTTCATTATTACTTATACTTTTGATTACTGGAACTTCTTATGGAATTTTTTTTATAGTTTTCTCTTTTTCCTATCACTTACTTGTGAATTCATCCTGATCGGCCTCTTCAGCTTCGCGTGCCAACTCCTCGGGCGTCTTCTTCTTTCGCATTAGCGGGTTGTCGGGTTCTTCCATCACAGGCTCCTGAATCTCTTCTTTCTTCTTTATATTGTACTGAAAAAATACAACACAAAAATCTTTAAAATTTTCTTAGTGTCATTTGAATGAGAGGGAGCTTTTAGGTAGTGAATACTGAAAGGAATCATCCTTAGATTAAAATATCGACATTAAACTCAAACATAGGAACATTAAGAAATCATTAGACCCTAGAGCAGGTTGCCCGATTCAATTGAATCTGGATTTTCAGCATGTGCAATAAAGTGTCTACAAATTTAATTTCATAGTATTTTTTCTC